>CM072860.1:2722500-3322500 GCA_036937835.1 Pampus argenteus
CATGCTGGGAGATGTGTGTGTGTGTGTGTGTGTGCTGTATTTTGCTTTTGTCATCATCCCTTCATTTTCACCACCATCATGTGTTTTCTGTCACTTGTCCCTAAAAGGCTTCTCTGCATATTTTATTTATTTATTTTTTTAATTTTTTTATTGTTTTTAAGTGCAGGGCTGAACTGTAAAACCTCAAAATGTTCTCTGACAAACGCAGGAAGACGTTAAAAAGGAACCGAGAAAGAGAAGTTAGCGTCGTCGTCTCTCGTCGGCTCTGTAACTGAAAGACAGGGGGCGGAGGCGGAAGATAAAATATAATATTAGCAGAGAAACTGGGATTATATGGAGAAGACAGTTGTTTATATGTTGAAGCGAGGCGGCCTGCTGACCTCCTCTTCCTATTAATATATATAAAACTCCTAATCAATAATTCATCCCTTCATCTTTCCAGAGTTGGCCCCGGACAGAGGACGAGCGTGGCGTCCCATTCGTCATCCTCTCCTCTCTTCCTCTTCATCTCCTCTTTTAATTCAGAACTTTCTCCTTCCTCCTCTTTCTCTCCACTTTCTTCCTTCCTCTTGACTCATCATGGCGTCCAAACTGAACCCAAACGTCCTGTACGTTGCGGAGCCCGGCGAGTCGCTGGGGTCGCCCCAAGCCGACTCTGAAAGGACTCATATTGTAAGTACTCGTCAGGCATGTTTGCTTTTCAGAGCTGCGAATGGTGAGATTTTAAAAATAGAAAATATGGCTAAATTTACAAAGCGTGCTGGCCTGTGAGAGAGAAACTGTTCCAACTCAACACAGAAATCATTGCAGTAGGTTTCAGTTTCAGGTTTGATCATAAACAGCAGCAGCTCACCGTCTTTCCTTCACACTTCTATTTAAAAAAAAAAAAAAACCCCAGCTCAAATCTGACCTGCAACCTTAAAAACAAACATTGGACATCTACATCTTAACCATATATGGTTCAACCCACCGTGAAGATAAGCGGTCAGATCCTCTCTGCACACAGGAAGTGACGAAACGGAAACGTAATTCTGCATTTGTACTCCGGAGTAACAGATATGAACACGTAACCGCAAGTTAATTCATTTCCAATAAGATCAAGGAAACATGTTGGATGTCTTTTAAACTCAGTGTTTTGTAGTTTGTTAAATGTCAAGAAAATGCAGGAAATTCTTAAATAAAGAAGAAACTGTGGAACATGTGACTGTTTTAAATGAATAAAAATGGACAAAAATCAGAATTTCAGGTCTCTTCAAAAGTCTTTGTGTGTTTCTAAAGTTTTAAATCTCACCACCGTCTGTTTCTGTATGTTAATTTTCTACTAGTTACATATCATATGACCAGTACTGTATAAGTATCAGTTATTCTGTGCTTTTAAAGGTGATATATTAGTAATGTTTCTGAGTAGAAATGAGCAGCTCTTGTTTTCTTCTCGTTTTTTCAGGCTGGAGAAGCTGGAGAAGAGTCGTCAGACAGCGACGGGGAGCAAGAAGAGACGTCGCACAAGCTGATCCGCAAAGTGTCGACCTCGGGACAGATACGGGCCAAGGTAGGAGACGCGTGTGTGTGTGTGTGTGTGTGTGGAGATGGTGTCTGCTGTGTTTTATTCAGAGGGGTCCCTTGGAGCTTCTTGGCAGTGTCAGGTGATATCAGAGAATTAGATTTTACAGCTTTATTCAACACCGTCTTGCATTATAGATGATGCTTTTGCAACATTTTAGAAAAAAAAAGTTTCTGAACTTTATACATATTAAAACTTCTTGAAAACGGAGTCCAGGGAGGGTTTGAGGCTCCTGGAAGTCATAGAAAACACTTTAACTCCTGACTGCATCACTCGACCCATCAAAGGATCTTTTTACCTCATCTGTGTCTTAAATCAGCTCGAATGCAACTGTATCGACGCTTAAATCATGTCTGTGCTTCTTATCCGCCCCGCGTCTGGGTCTGATGAGGTCAGCTGACTTCCTGCTCGGGCCTGGTTCACTTCCTGCCTGCATCGTCTTCCTCTCTTACCGCCACAGCGGTGACGAGTCGTGTTCACATCTTTGATAGCAGATCTGACGTAATCACACTGTAACAGCTTCCTCATTTATTGGCATCTGTGCTGTGTTTTCCTGTAAGATATCACACACACACACACACACACACACAAATGAGCCTCATCAGTTATTGATGAACTAATATCCGCAATGAGAAATGCAAACACCCAGATGACAACTGTCCAAATGATTATCTTCTGTGTGTGTGTGTGTGTGTGTAAATCGTTATCATTACCTGCATTGACCGTCAACTGTAAATCACACTACGATCAATAGGAGACACAGGATACCCAGCAACCCCTGTTGTCATGGGGACGGCATCCCATCATGCCAGATATGTTCCTGGTGCAGATAATGATATCAGGTATCAGTCTGGTATTGATCGGCTAATCTCATCATAAAGACACCGTTGTTATGCCCATATAAGGGCAACAGAGAGGGTTGCTATGGAGACTGTATAGGTAAAACAAAACAATTTTAAGGGTTTTTATTTATTTATTTATTTTTAGCGTCACCTGTGTTGCTTTCAGGTGTTTATGTGATGTCATCACGCAGCACCCTTCCTATTGGCCGAAAGCTACTGCTACACATTTTAGGCTGTCAATCAAATCTGACAACGCTATGATTAGCTCTGTGTGTGTGTGTGTGTGTGTGTGTGTGTGTGTGTGTGTTGATTAGATTGCGTACAGTCATGTGATTCAGATTTAGATAGTCATCTACTCCATGGATTATGCTTCAGTGACAACAATGGCCTGAGTGGATTAGTGTGTGTGTGTGTATTGTTTGTTTGTGTCCATGTGGGTTAGTGTGTGTGTGTGTGTGTGTTGTTGTTTTTTGCATACGTGGCTACATGTGCTGAAAATGTGTGTGTGTGTGTGTGTGTGTGTGTGTGTGCCTTTCTGGGCGTGTTGATACGCTCCTGTTGTAGCGTTCGCTTCGTCTCATGTCGTTTCTTTTGCTCTCCGTCGGTGCCTGAACTTGTTAAGCGGGTGCTAATTCTCATCAACGGTGACATGACACCCTGACACTATTAGATCCACGCGCCGCCTCACCCACAAGTCCCCAAATAATTACACACACGCTGCGATAGCCCTCAAAGACGGGGCGTGTCATTCCCATTTTCACTCTTGATCACGTTTACGTTGGTTGTGATTAAATATCTTTTGGGTTTCGAGACGAGCTTTTTGATGCTGATGATGATGATGATGCATTTGATCTCGCTGCTCATTCTCGATGCACAAACGTTGATCCTGTCAGGTGTGTGATAGACAAACACTCCGCCCGTAAAGTGTTTGTGTTCACGGTCACATGTGACCCTGGAGGTTTGCTAATTGGCTGACGGTGTAAATCTCAGACCTGCAGACCGTACCGACGGCGACTCTTTGCTGCACATGTGTGTTCTTGTTGTGATATCTTTGTGTGAATCAGTTTAGAGTTTTGCGCTGCGGTATAAAACTGCGTGGGATTATGTTATGTGTGTGTGTGTGTTGTTGTTTTTTTCGAACTCTCTTCCTGCAGAGAAAACAACCCCGACCGTCCTGCAGGGGAAGAAGACAGATACAGTTCTCATGCTTTAGTTTTATAAACCTTTTTAAAACACATTTTCAACCTTGAAGCGTCATCTAACCGACTACATGACTAATCTAAAAAGAGAAATCGATCTTGTACTATATTTGAACGCATAGTTCGCTCGTGTTTTCACATGTGATGTAACTTCCTGCCCATGATCAGGATGCTGGACCGCCTGCTCTACACATACTACACATCACCTGCAACACTTATCTTCATCTCTCCATGGAGTCTAAATGTAGTAAATGGGAGGACTTAATGATATCTATTGCATACGTTACATCTACTCTCCGACACACGTGATTTATGCAAATGTGAATATGTATCTGTTGCTGGATCTGATCAAAGGGAAGAAAAAGCTTAATAATCTTAGAAATTCTTAGTTTTTAAGTTTTAAAGTTGATCCAGAGCTGAATTGTTGACGTCCATCAAGCGTTTTTTTTGCTCAGCATTACGTCCATTTGACTGATGGACTGTCGCCAGTGAGCGTGAAAGTCAGACATTTAGAAAGCTAACTAGGCAGAGAAGAAGAAGAAGAAGAAGAAGAAGAAGGTCGTGAGCCGGTAAACATGGGCGTAAACAGGTTTGATGAGGAATGATACCCTTTTGTTAGACCTCAAGCATAACACACACTAAACTCCCCCAGGTTCCCTTTTTTTTCTCTAGTGTTGGCACAACTAGAAGCATTTGCAGGAAGTGGTGGAGCTTTTGTGAAATGGACATGTGATGCTAATTTTGAGCAACAGAAATTGCTGCACACATGTGGTAGCTTTGAGGTTTCGTGCTGTCAGTCATTTTAACGCGCCGTAACAAAGTCTGCAGTTACGTTGATGCATGTGACCTCCCCGATTCTCTGTTTGTCTGTTTATTTTTCCTTGTTTACCTCCAGGCTCGGTTCGCTGAAGGTGTCACACTCTTTCTTCATCCTCCTCCTCCTCCTCCTCTTCTTTGCATTGCTCTCATTTACTGTGTGGAAACTAAAGGAGACACAGGAAGAGAATGAGGCGGAAGAGCAAATAGCTTCTGTGAAGTGTGTGTGTGTGTGTGTGTGTGTGTTCATGGCACCACCGCTGAGGCTTTGAGTAGGCCAGTCACGCAAGCTGTAATGGATGTGCACATGAAAGTACACACACACAGAGAAAAGGGCAGCCTCTTCATTATGTTTCTCTCCACTGTGAGACACACACACACACACACACACACACACTTCTTTCTTTCTTCTGTCTCAACACTTCTTTAATTTCTTTTTTTAATTTG
Source organism: Pampus argenteus (assembly GCA_036937835.1). NCBI lineage: Eukaryota > Metazoa > Chordata > Actinopteri > Scombriformes > Stromateidae > Pampus > Pampus argenteus. The sequence continues at coordinate 2,727,366 of CM072860.1, forward strand.
GTATTTTCCAACATTCTTGCAAAACTTTTTTTTTTTCTCTTCAAAACCAAAAATAAATCATTCAAAAATATCATTGAACTAAATTCTAGCACTTCATTCTTATCATATTGAACATTTTTTTATGTTTCCTGTTTTAATATTTTTTTTCCGATTACCTTCAGATGGCTTTTTATAGAAGACTTTTTCTCTGAGACGTTTCCTTCTAAAATAGCAGCACAGCTCCAGATTATATAACCGCTCGTATTTCTGCCGTTTTGAGTGGTGACCAACAGGTAACACTTCTTTTTTTTTCCATTTCTGTGGATTTCCTGCACGCTGCTTTGGAATCAAAACGCACTATTCGCTCCCAGTGTAGAAATCTGTGTGGGTGTTCACTGCAATGGAGATGAGGACACGTTATAGATGTGTGTGTGTGTGTGTGTGTGTGTGTGTGTGTGGGACGGTAAACAGAAATGGCTTGAGGAGAGTGCATGAGTGTGTGGGATGGTCAGTGTGTATATGTGCATGCTTTGATTTATGCCCTTGGCTTGATGTGATACAGCTGCAGTAGTGTGTGTGTGTGTGTGTGTGTGTGTGTGTGTGTGTGTGGGTCAATACTGAGAGAGAGAGATGGAGATAGATAAAAGGGAGAAAATTAGTAAGTGGTAGAGAGACATAGAGAGTAAGAGAGATGGAGGCAGCAGCTCCAGAGTTACATAACAGCAAACAGTCGACTCTAATACCCGTATTTACCATCACAACAGGTTGGCAGGACAGAGGAGGCGGCCCGGCTATTATTTAAGATGTGTTGGTTTAGCTGCTGCTACAAAGATTGCATAAAACACATTGTTTGTCTCCTTAAGGCTGAACAAACACACTCGATGCACCTTCTTCTTCTTCTTCTTCTTCTTTTTAATCAATGTTTTGTTTAATTTTCATCCTCACCTGTTTTATTGGTGGTTTTCTACCTCTTCCAGTTACCACCGCAGCTCGTTGGATATGTGGAACTGACATTCAGACCATCTAAAGGCTTAAAAACTCTGACTGAACACTGAAAAGCGCCAAACGCCTGTGAAATAGCAGAGAAATCAGTGTTTTCTCACTGATAACATTTGAATACCTCTGTTATCTGCAGTCTTTGATCCTTTGACCGTTCGCCGCTCATGGATTAATCATCATATGTCTTCAGCTCCTGATTGGTCATGTTGGCATCACCATTATCACATCATACTGTAGTCATCTTAATCTATCTTTAAAAGTCAAACGCTGTCAGTAAACCTCCCCGTCTGTTGCCGTTTGAGACGTGAATAAACTATAATGTTATTTTCTATGGAAAGATGAAAGGCATATATTCATAACATGCCCCGTAGATACAGTACATAACCTCCTCCAATATCACTGCTTATAATTTTATAGGTAATCCATAATAAAGCATCTCATTTAACATGATCCACAATGGACATTTATTGATTTGCTATAATGAAATTACTGTACATGTGCTGTTAATCATGAACACGCTCGAATACATGTGTGAGTGTATACACACACACACACACACACACACAGTCTAAATGCTGACTTGCTGGTGTGTTTGTTAACTGGAGACTTCCAACTCACTTTCTATTGATTTGACCTCATGTCCCCTCGGGACGTCAGACCGTCCAATGAGAGCCCTCCTCAGTCAAAGAAAGCAGGAAGTCATTTGAAAACTGCTCGTTATATTCAAGGAAAGTAGGAAGTCCTTAAATAGCTCTGAAAATAAAAGAGTTTCTGAATGTTTAACATTGAAGCATTTCATCCACTTTTCTTCTTTCATGGTTTCACTCCTGACTTCACTTCTTGTCTCTACTTTTACCTTTTTTTTTCAGTGTTTATCTCTTGTGTCTCTTCTTATTTGAGTTGCTTGAACACCTGCTTGTGTGTTTTCTTGATCTCTACTGTCTCTCTCCTCTGACCCTCCATCGTTCATCATCCTGTCCTCCCTTTAGTCTTTTTATTGAGCTTCACTTCTATCTAAAATAAATGAACGGTGTGGTAAACGATAACACTAGCAAATCATATCAAGGCAAATGTAGAAACATACAAAGAAAAACCATTATTAATAAATACGTTGTGGGTGAAACGCTTCTACTTCCTGTGACGAATGTTGTACACGAGCGTCACAAAGATTTATATCAGGAGTTAAGATGCTGCTACATCCCTGTATTGATCTCACGCCATCGCTCCATCACTCTTCTCCATCACTCTTCTCCTCCTTCATCCTGCCGTCTGTCCTTTTTTCTTTCTCTTCCATTTCCAACCTCTCGTCTTTTTTCCTTCTCCGTCATGTCCTGTCACTCCTCCTCCTCCTCCTCCTCCTCCTCCTCCTCCTCCTTCCTTCGTCTGCACAATTTAAACCACCATCAGGCTTCAGTCTGAAACAGGCCACTAAGGAGAGTGTGTGTGTGTGTGTGTGTGTGTGTGTGTGAGTGAGAAACCAAAAGGCAAAGTTGATGAGTTATCTACAGCAGCTCTATCTAACATAGTGACACTCACTGTGGAAATGTGTTAATGACGAGGAGACAACAGTATCTCTAATGTGTGTGTGTGTGTGTGTGTGTGTGTGTTATCACTAATGAGCGAACACATTCTCAGTCTTGACAGGTGTGCATTTTATCTGTTTGTATATGTGTGTGTAGAACCGTTAATTTGCTAACGTAAAGAGGTATGTGTGTTTGTGTGCGTGCGTGTGTGCGTGCGTGTGCATGTGTGTGTGTGTGTGTACTGTTCATCCCTCTCTTGTATCGTCTCTCGTCTGTCTGCTTGTTAATGGAGTCCGACAACACAAATATGAGACATGTTTGACATGTTTGTCTCACAGATGTGAACTGATAGATGTTAATATTCATTTATCTAAAAAAATAATCATTACTGACTTATGAGCAACGAGACATTTAAATATTGCAACAAAAACAAATATTTGTCGCACAGATGCAGTTTCTCCTAAAAACGGTATTCTGCTAAAAATAAAGAAAATCTAAAAACTTAATTCAAGGTCTCTGCAGGAACTCTTTAAAAGCACCAAAAAGAGAGATATTTTTATTTATTGTAAAACGAAGGATGAAAATGTCGTGTTCGACTGACGAAGGTCGTCGAAGGTCAACTTCAGCGTTCAACTTCAAGCTCAGAATGTCTTGAAACAGTTTCGTGTAATACTCCTTTAGAGCGTGTACTATTACTGCTGTTAGTATTATAATAACCTGACATGATGTCGCACATTGTCTCTTTATTTTGTAAAAATCTAAATGCATTATGTAATGAATTAATTCTCTATGTGGTACTTTATATTGTAAAATGCACTTTTTTTTTTAAATAAAGAGTGATCGTCTTCATCTTCACACGGTTGAGCTAAATTAAACTTTGACTCTGATCTCGGTCTGATCAGCCACATAAAAACAGCTTCTAAGAACTGTTGCAGGAACCAAAATGTCCGACCACATGACTGCGTCACGACTTCCTGTCAGCGACAGACGTGAATTATAAATGAGTCCTTCCAGGCGTCTCGGGTCACATGTTGACGAGCTGGCGCCGGCGTTAAACGACCTTTATGATACCGATGTGTGAAATGTCGTGTTGGAGCTGTTGTATTACAACATGCAGCAGATTGTTACAACATGCCGGCGTCGTTGCAGAACGTGTTGTGGTTGAATAGATGATTTTTTTTAATTTATTTTTTTCTTGCTGCTTCCGTTTGTTTTCACACAGAGAAAAACTCCAAACAAACCAAAAAAAAAAAAAAACCCACGAAGTCCGTTTCAGCTTCTCCTCACAGTTGTTGTTTAGATCTAAACAAACCAAACAAACTCTCATTAAATCAATAAATATATAATCAATCCAGAACCATATAGTATAAGATATGTGGATGGTGTTTATCCACAACATTTCCTCTGATGCTCTGCTGCTGTGTGTCTCCACACTTCTGCTGCTTCTCTGCATTTTTCTCCTCAGTTTCCCTTTTTTGGTTTGTTTTTCTTTCTTTTTTTCTTGTTTTTGTTTCTACGCCTCTGTGCACTTCTTTTTTTTTTTTTAAACCAAACTCCTCATCTTTCTTTCTTTCTTTGTGTGGCCAAAAATAGGCTCTTTTTTTTTTTTTTTTTTTTTTTTGTCTGCGTCTCTCTCTCTCTCTCTGCCTCTCTCTCTCTCTCTCTCTCTCTCTCTCTCTCTCTTGAAACCTCTCTAACAGGAAGCGGCGCACACACAAACACACAAATGTGCTACTTTTGCAATACTAATAATAAAATGCATGAACTATTTTATTCTTTGACTGCAGCTTGCAAAATCATTGTGTGTGTGTGTGTGTGTGTGTGTGTGTGTGTGTGTGTGTGTGTGTCTGTGAGGCCATGTGCTGTCACACCCCCGCTGACTTGAAGTACCACATGAACAGTAACAGTCTGAGTCAGCAGTATGAAAAAATACATCTGTTAATGACACTTGGTGTGTGTGTGTGTGTGTGTGTGTGTGTGTGTGTGTGTGTGTGTGTTTGTGTTTTTCCAGCCACTTCTGTCACTAATGTTACTCTCATTATAGTACATTTACTACAATTATATTTATATAAATCATTATGATTATTGATACTAATGCTGCTGCTTATTGGCTGATGAACATATTTAATAATAAACAGTGTCAATAAGTTTGTTTCTAGTTTTTTTTTAACGAAGCTGAAGGAAAGCGCTTGTTGTGTGAAGACACCGTGTGTGTGCGTGCGTGTGTGTGTGTGTGTGTGGGCGTGTACTTCACTTCCTGCCATGCTTGGAGCGCTGGAGGGTTTCCCTTCGTGTTCCCTGTTGGTGATCGTTGTGATAATAAAGACTGTTTAATTGTTACATAATGACATTGATTTTAATATTTGTTTACTGTATAATACTATATAATAATAGTCCGTCATTAACAACAGCAGCCTCACTGATTCACGGTTTATAGATGCAGTTTTTAGTGTGACCTCAGCTGTGATTTGCAGACTGTTCTCTAACCTTCACCGTGACCGAGCGTTAAACCGAGCCGCTGCCCCACCCAGACCTGCTGCCCCACCCAGACCCGCTGCCCCACCCAGACCCGCTGCCCCACCCAGACCCGCTGCCCCACCCAGACCCGCTACAGCGCTTGATGAAATCATCACGGTCACAGAGGAAAGAGAAAATATTTAGAGAAGAAGAGAAGCAGCGTGTGCAAGGTGCATCTCAGCTGGAGAAAGAAAAACAGCAAATAAAAGAAACCAGCGTGTTTACAGAGAGCCAGACTGGCAGCGAGGGTTCCTGGACTGGAAGGATGTGGCTTCTCCCTCTAAAAACAACACGTTTTATTTTTACACAGCTGTGTGTGTGTGTGTGTGTGTGTGTGTGTGTGTGTGTGTGTGTGTTGTATGTATTCTTCTCAGTCGTTTAACTTCCTCTCCGTCTCTTCATGCTGCTGTGTTGCTGAATGACTCGGCAGTTTTGAAAGCCAAAAATAAATCGTCTGAGTCATTCGTCTTGACTTTGGGACTATTTTATCTCGAGCTGCGTTGATTTAGAAGTTTAACTCTGTGATTCTGGCTCTAAAATGTGAATATTTTCTGTTTTTGTTTTGTTGACTGTTGACGACTCAAAAATTACCAAATAGAGACGAGCAGTCGCTTCCGCTCGGCTCGAACGGACGACGCTGGCAGATTTTTATCACGCTTATCAAGCTTTTACTCTAATTACATGTCAGTACATGAGCTCATCGAACGCCAGCCGCCGGTTGGCCTGCAGAGGAAGAAGCGTGAAGTTCATCTTCGCTGCTTGACTCGGCCTGTTGTCGTTTACTTCCTCTCTCTCTTCTCTGAGCCAAACACTGAATCATATTATTACAGAGTTATTGGCAAGTTATCAGAAACACAACAACACCCCCCCCCCCGCTTTATTTATTATTATTGTTATTTTTACCAACATCACAATCTGGGTAATGAAGTCGCACACAAACAAATTGACCTCTCACACAACAAAAAAAAACACACCCCCTAATACAATACACACACACACACACACACACACAAGATCGAATATCACTGCAAACAATGAGAGGAGAAGAAGAAGAAGGAGGAGGAGGAGGGGAAGATGGCGAGATGGGAAGTGTGTGAAATGACAGGTGTGTGTGTGTCTTTGTATTTAAAGTGTGTGTGTGTTCACTGCAACGTGTGTTCAAACGTTTACATGCCAACATGATTGATCCCAGATGCTTGCCGTATAAATAGCAGCATTACAAACAAAATGCTGAGTCAGGATGTCGTCATATTAATCACGATTACACAATTTTATTATTTTATTATTTTAATTTTCCATAAACGCTTTTCCTTTCCTTCACATAACCTTTGACTTTCCCCCGAGAAGCTTTTCTTGTTGTGTTTTTAACAAAAGATTAACTTTTTTCTATTATTATTATTATTATTGTTATTATTATTATGGAGTTTGGTTATTTGATTATATAATAACAGCTGCTCTTCTTCTTCTTCTTCTCTTTGGCAACTTTAAATCACCTAAAACATTTCATATCTGAAACTAAAACCTGAAACTAAGCGGTGCGGTCGCTGTTTATTTCTGTCACAGTGATGAAGAATCATATTTAGATTCATATAAACATTTATAGTTCAGCAGTTTAATTATGTCACATTATCACCTATTACAGTAAAAACAAGAGAGTGTGTTAGTTTAGGTTTGATGTACTTGTGTGGTTGCGTGTGTGTGTGCAGCGTGTCTGCAGGTGAATGAGTGCACATGATAAGATCGACGTGTGTGTGTGTGTGTTGCTGAAGTGCAGGATTCCCTGATAGACGGAGGAATCAGACAAGGAGGCTCACAGATGGAGCAGCGAGAGTTTTTCTGCTGCTTCTGTGAAAAGCAACACACACACACACACACACACACACACAGAGGTTTGCCGTGCTTTCTGCACCACCGCTAACCGCTCAGCGAACTCCTTTGTAGAAAGTCTATTTTTATCGTCCCGTGTCTGTTTGAGAACGCGAGCTTATCGTAGAAACTGTTACTGTATTTGGTAAATCCCTCCTTCCTCTTCGTCTTTCTACTTCTTACTTTCATCATGTTCTTGTTCCTCTCTTCCTTTCTTCCTTTCTTTCTTTTTTTTATGTCTGTTTTGTCTCTCCTTCTTTGTCACTTCCTCTCTTTGCTTTCTGTTTTGTACTTTTCTGTCTTCTGTCTTTCTTTTCTCTCTGCTCCATCTTTGATTTCTCTCTCGTGCTTGCTTCACTTTTTCATGTGTATCCTTTCTTTCTTTCTTTCTTTCTTTCTTTCTTCTCTGTCGGTCACTGCAGACGTCTGTCAGTGTGTGTGTGTTCATGCTTCTGTCAGAATAACACACACACACACAGTACAGCATGAATACACCCACCTGTTATCCACACGGTTGGTAATTTTCCACTTTTTCATTTTGTCCTTCGGTTGAAAGTAAATTTAGGATCAGTGAGTTTGTCACGTCGTCCAACACACTCAGATTACCTTTCATGGTAACGAGTAGCTCAACATTTAATTAATTAATTACTTTAAGTAACGACCTGACTTGACCTTAAACGCCCTTCTCGTGTCAAACTCGGCGCTAACGACAAACATTTTCTAGCGGAGGCGGACTTTAAACTTGTTGTGATAAATGCAGTAAAACATAGTAGGAACATAAAATAAATAACTTTATTGTACATTTGAATGCGATGAAAAATCAATTCAATTCAACATAATTTTGCATATTTTAAGTAGTACAGGTAGCGATAGTAGCGTCACTTCCTCATGTGGTTACACAACATGTTTCTAATTTACATGATGTGACCATGAAAAGCTGATAAGACACAGAAACCATTGAATAACCCACCTACACACACACACACACACACACACATACACGTCCTGGGCTTTCTACGCCTCCACAATCTGAGCTGATCACATGTTGTCAGATGGTGATGAACACGTGTAACGGTGGTTTTTAAAGCTTCTCACAGTCCAGTGTCCAAAAGGTGACCACAGCCACTGTTGTTGATTTCATCCTTTTATAAAAACACACACGAGCCAGAAGAATTTTTTATTGTAGCCGCAGGAATCTAGACATACACACACAGACACACACACACACACACACACACACACACACAGATTTGTCTCCAGTTTTAGAGCCTCTTCTGGGATATGAAGGCTAAATTTAGAAGGTCTTTTTTTTAAACAAATACAGCATCAGCGTGTTGGAAGACTGTCAAAAAAAACACTGGCCATGTGTTTCCTTGTGTGTGTGTGTGTGTGGGTGTGTAGATTTCTCTTCTTGTGGACGCTACATGTGTGTGTGTAGAGAGGTTATTTTAACTTGGTGAGATTTGTATGAACAGAAAGTAAAAGGTAGAGATGAGGAAGGTGAGCGTACAGGTGGGAGGAGGAGGAGAAGAAGAGGAGGAGAAGAGGAGTTCAGTTTTATTAACATGGGAGATAAGAGAGAGAGAACCCCTTTTTAAACCACCCATCACACACACACACACACACCAGCCCGCTCCGACATGAATACACAGGATACTCATCTTGTGCAACTCAGTGTAACTTCAGTGTCCCCACAGTTCAGTATTTCAACACTTTTGAGTTTTTCATCTTTGTTTTACCAACTTGGTCAAAGTTCATTTTCATAATCGTTGTGTTTAGTTGGCTGTATTACGGTAACACAAAGGTTCCCAGTCTAGGGGGGGGGTCGGGGGTCAGAGGTCAGAGGTCAGGGGTTATACATGAGATCAAAAATGTGGCTGTACCGGTGGTCTAAAGGGGACGTTACCACGGAAACCGTTGATGTCATTGTCAACTTCTTCAATGGAAAAACATTCCTCTGTTTAAGGAAACACTGGCCAGAAATGCCATGCTGTATTAAAACTATGGACGTAGCCATGGTGACGTCACCTTTAATCTGTTTATGGACTATTGTTTCAAAGTTTTTTATTTTGGCTAACGTTATCTTCTTTAAGGAATAAATATAAGTACACTCGCTTTACAAAAAAAGAAATCATGATTTTACAAACCAGTTGACTGATGCTCACGAAGTTGATAAAAAGTCTGCATCGACACTTTCAGCACAAAGCCTGAATTGCTGATAGCGCCTTTAATCCTCTAGGTCAAGCCGTTTAGACCACCAGACTGTGCACGATGAGTTTTAGTGGGTAAATCACCACGGTGAAAAAAGCTGATTATTATGGTCTAGACATGCGGAGGACTGCTTCATCCATCACATTACAAAACCTGCCGATAACCGGAGACGGAGGCGAGGGGCGGAGAGAGCGAGGTCACCTCAACGTCAGTTCGACAGACGGCTTTTAACTCCGGGATAATTTATGGTTCAACTCAACATGAGGACGTTTAATGCAGCTCGAATCTTAAAATTGGCCCCGTTTTCAAAAGATCAACAGATGTCAGACTGTTTCTATACTGTAGTTGTCAGGATATTTCATAATTGATCAAAGTGTTTGATTGACGAACCAACTAGGGCCGTATCTATTGGTATTTTCATCTGCTGATTGACTCAGAAAATAGTAAAAAAAAAAAGACAAAATCATCAGTTTACTATCATGTTTAGGGCTGCAACTATTGATTATTTTCATTATTGATTACTTTCCTGAAGATAATCACTTTACTGTCACAGAATGAACCTGAACCTTTTAAAAATGTCTCAAAACTATTAATCAATTATCAAAATCGGCTAATTGATTGACTTAGACCGCCACCTCTAGATCCACGCTGCTAATGTGCACATGTGTACATATACATATACTATATATACAATAATATTTAGGTGCAGAGATGATCTTATAACAGACACGATAGTTGTTATTAAAGATCCAAAGCAGAAGATTTGATGGAGGTAAAACAAAGAGGGAAATATTGACGAGGGGTTGAAGGAATGACAGCCGAGCGGAGGGGCGATGCAACGGACGAAGCAAAAGATGAATCAAAATCGATTGAAGACAGTAGGCGGTGAGAAAAGAGAGAGAGGGGAGCTGGAGGAGGAGGAGGAGGAAGAGGAGGAGGAGGAGGAAGAGGTATCGATCTGGGTTGTAAACAGACGGCTTGGATAGAGGAGGAAAGGGGCGAAGGGATGAGATGGAAGAGTGATATTGATCTGAGGGAAAGAAAGGGAGTTAATGAGGGAGAGATGGGAAGAGAGGGAGAGATGAAAGGAGAAAATGTGGGCGAGTAACTGAGTAGAAAATCTATGTTTATCAGGTTTGACTTCACTGTATCTTCAGATACTCGTACTGGACTTCAGCCTACAGAAAGCAGCAGCGTATACTGTTGTAATAGTGACCAGCTTGATTGATAAACTGTGCCCTAAATAACACGACGAATCGCTCACATTTTCACGTTCTTCAATAACTTTGTAAGCTATTGATTAAAAACTGACTGCAGTCTGCTGGGATATGAAGGTAGTATGATGCAATGTCCTAAAAATGTCAATTCATCATCGTTTTTATTACATAAAAGCCACCAGAGAGTTCGTGGTTTTAATAAATGCTGCAGATTATCCGTAACTGTCCAGGCTTCGTAAGATGATTCAGTCCTTTAGTATTAAAAGCCAAAACTTCAAGCTGCTGTGAACGCTTCGTCCACTTGATGATGACATCTGATCGTTCGCACACGCCCACAAACGTCCGTCTGTCCGTCCGTAGCCGCTGTTGCGGTTAAGGTTGTTTTGAGATCGGATTCAGGCTCCAACAGGTACAAATTTTATTTTAAAATATTTTGCGAAGAAAAGAAAGAAAATAAGTGAAACCGTACTTTCACTGTTTGTTTACGTAGCCTCCGAAGCTAGCCAATCAGAACAGAGCGGGCTCATTAGGAGGCGGGCCTTAAAGAGACAGCATGTTTCAGACAGAGGCTGACCTACAAAAAGGACCAATGTAAGATAAATAAGTCTCAAAATATAAACATAGACCTGGCAATGTGTCCCTTTTAAGTAAATATGTCTCTGATGTGTCTCCTCTCTCTGTAACAGAAACGTATTTGACACAAAATCTCATCTCAAGGTGCGTTGAGGAGCAACCACTGAAACTCTGATTAAATCAAGATTGTTTGTTTGTAGCTCGTTCAGGAGGTTGCCAACCATCTGGTGCGTTTGTGTTTTCAATATTTGTCCCGTAACAACGTTAACGAACACTGAAGTGACTGAAAGTCATCCGGTACCAGAGATATAGACGTATGAGTTAACTTTGGCCAGACGGGGTTTTAATTAAATATTTAAATCTGTCATCTGTCGTGACTTTGTGCAGCCTTAGATAGAATATGGTGTCCATCCTATTCTAATAGTCAATAATATATAAATTGGTATTTCTATAAATGTTACAGACATTTTTGCAAACACCACAATAGGTTTTTCTTTTCTTTTTTTTTTATTGGTATTTGAACAGAAATGCGCCACAAAAATCCCGCAAACACACACTGAGAAAAAAAAAAAAAAAACTTGTGGAAAGTGGAAAGTGCAGTATCTGATTTCCAGATTCAAAAAAACGATGGTGATCATGAAACTTGATCAAGAACAATCGGGACATAATATTGAACAACGGCCACGTAAACTGAGCCTCGCTGAGACGGAGACGCAGCTGAAGGCTTCGGTCTGTTGACCCAGTAAGTCGAAGCCGTCTATTCTAACATCAGTACAGGAACACGACGGCGCTTATATCGGTTTACATCACTTATGAATCGTGGAAAACTGTTCAGGGAGATCGTGCTGGCTCACCCCGAGGTTGTCATGCACACTTTCACTGATGTTAGGTTACATTTTCACGGTTGTTGAGGTTTAAAATCAACATTTTACTGCAATCTGGACCCATAAACATGCATCACGGCTTTCATGATGATGATAAGAAAGATTATTGGTCCTAAGTCAGTGTTTATATGTGGATTTTAATCAATATCTGCTGCTATTTGCCTGTAATACAGTTAGAGGAGGAATCTGCATGCACTAAGACGGATGGGAAGCTTTTTATTTAGACGCACTGTTGCCGAGGGACAGCAACGTGTCCCTTTCTAAACCGAGACACGCGGACATCCTGCATGGACGTGTCCTCTGATTCATGTGACTTGACTTGATGGAGAGTGACTCGACCCGGGTCTGCTGTCACAGAACCAGTCCAGAGGCTCCGAGCCCCTTTTATCACATTTAGCAGCAGGAATCGGAGCTGCACAAACACTCGAGCCTGAAGCTTTCTTTCTTCTTTGTGCTCTGATCTGTCAGGTTTTTTTTTTTTTTACAGCCTGTGTGTGTTTATGTTGTCGACCCGCATATGAGTTTACAGCTGCAGGCAGTTTGTTTTCAGACGATGTACTTTAAGGATATCAAAAACAAAATGATATGAATATAGACAATGTGGATGGATTTACTGTGCAGTTTATGTCTACCAGCTGTCAGTTATTTATTGAAGATATGAGACGTGACTTTAACACTGTGTGGAAAACATACATGACCTGAATGATATACAGACTAACCGATTAACCGATCAATGGGAAAATTAATCGCCAACTGATTATTTTAGGGTTGTAATCTAAAGAAATGCTGCATGTTTAAGTATTTCATACTTAAAGAGCTTAAATCATAAATCCAATAATCTTATTTTTTTAATGTAAACTCTGACCGCAGTTTGCTAATATTAATCTGGAAGCAAACTAAATCTTTTCCACGTCATCTTGCAAAGTCTCAATTTAATATTTAAGATGTTTCGGGTCCTAATGCACAGACCGTCTGTCAGCAGCATCCACCCTCACTAAAATCACATCAAATATGCTGACTGCAGTAAAAAAGCTGGTAAGTGAACGTGCTAATTTTCCTAAATTTAAACCTCAAACAGCTGAATTAGACTGATGCAGATTTAAAAGGTTTGTCTGGTTACAGTCAGCAGTCTGTACGTGACCGTATATGATGTTTAAATTACAGTTTCTGCTGGTGTAATTCATCTCGAATCAGTAAAGCAACAACTCGTGCTGCTGAACGCGGTCGCTGAAGCGATCCGTTGTGAAATGTGTAATCTCGAGTACAAAGATCGCTGACGTGACTTCGTCTTATCTCTGAGAGAAAACACACATCTTACAACAGCTTTAAAGCTGCTCCTCTTATCACTTATGTTTCATTTGTGAGGTTAAAAATGCGTTTTTTTTCTCTCTCTATATGTATATATATATGTTATATTTCTCTTATTCTGGCCTGTACAGATGTATTTGATATATTGAAAATGTGATCATGACTTCAGACTGTGTTACAGCTGCAGTAACAGTGTAGTGAGGACCATGTGAGTGAAGTTTATGAGAAGGAGCTGGATGTTGTGGTTAAAACACACACACACACACACACGTCTGTATGTGTGTTTGTCATTTTAGGGTCATGAAATGTAACCTGAACTCTGACACATGGTCAGATTTTCATACATGAGGAGAAAAATATTACTTGATGTCACAGTTAAAAGAAATGAAAAAAAATCTGGATTTATTGTAAAAATTTGAAGGGCTTTTAAATCACTGTGACTGTCAGCGGTGTTTGCAGGACTCGCTTTACTGCCGCAATTATGTTGTGAACGAGACTGTAGGGGAATGAATCGAGAGGGCAGGAAAAGCCCCCACAGGTTGCCGTGGAAATCACTCATCTCCCATGACGACGACATTACAGCTCGACAGCAAAAAGAAAAAACACACAGAGAACGTTGCAGAGCAAAGATACGTTTGCATACATCACGTAGTCACATACGATAGTAGTTCTCACACATGGATACACATAAATACACACACGCACACACACACGTTCTGTATTTTATTAATTTTAACGGCAAAATGTGTTTTAAATATATTTAAAAATCGTAAATCTTATCTATGTGCACGTTAGTTTCTCTAGATGTTGATGTCCATCACATCTGGTGTGTGTGTGTGTGTGTGTGTGTGTGTGTGTGTGTGAGAGAGAGAGAGAGAGCGGGGCAACTAGATTAAACAGCACAGTGTGATCATCAGGGATAATCACCAACCACAACACACACAAATGGATTTACAGCCATATTTCATCTTTGGTTATATCCTCCATCTTTACACTCCCTCTTTTTCCGCTCTACCTGCATCACATCACATCCTCCTCTCCTTCTCCTCTCCTCTCCTTCCCTCTCCTCTCCTCTCCTCTCCTCTCCTCTCCTCTCCTCTCCTCTCCTCTCCTCTCCTCTCGCTAACAAGAAAACACGAGTGTGATTAACATCTCAAATCAATAATAGGAAAAAACATGCTAATCACATGAGCACACTAGGAGAAACCTTCCACCTCTCTATCTGGCTGAGAGACTTATCTGTTCATTCAGTTGTGTGTGTGTGTGTGTGTGTGTGTGTGTGTGTGTGTGTGTGTGTGTGTGTGAGGATTATGCAGCATCAGAGCCAGATTTGGTCCGTATGCTCCGAGGCAATCCCCCCTACCAGCAGCAGCAGATTATGTGTCCTTCAGTGCATAAACCTCACAGACCGAAGCCCAAAACTGGATGATATTAACATACAGACCTGGAATGTGGCTGAACTTGTAGGTGTGTGTGTGTGTGTGTGTGTGTGTGTGTGTGTGTGTGTTGTCTGTCTCAATCCATCTGTCCATCTAAAGTATAAACGACTGTCATCACTTTCTCTCCACCGTTTTTTTTTTTGCGCATATCACTGGTGCGTGTGTGTCTATTAATAAACGCAGAGAGGTACATGAGACAGGATGTGGTCGCCATGGTGCAAAGTCCTCCCACGCCTTGTTCTGACTGTGTGTGTTTGTGTGTGTGGTCAGACGGTGTGTATGTGCATGAGAAATGATGCAAGTCGTTTCTATTTCAAATGATCACTCTTGCTGCGTTTCCTGCCGTTACTTGCAAAGTTAGACACAATTTCTTGTATAATGAAGTTGTCAAGGACACACGCGAGATATCTACACACACACACACACACACAGACACACACACACACAGAGACACACACACACACAGACACACACACACACACAGGAAGTCTTGTTTACTTCCTGTTCAATTAACAGAACATGAAGGTATAGTGAGGAATTATACTATTTATATACTTATTATATGCGTGTGTGTGTGTGTGTGTGTGTGTGTGTCCTTACATATCCAGGCTGAAGGTTGATTCAGCAGTCGGGCTGTTGCCATGGCAACCCCGCATGCCTTTGCATTACCAAGTTTAAATGTCAGAAAGCAAAAAGAGAAAATAAGTGTAATTAGCAACGTCCGACCTGGGTCAGCAAACCATACTGATACAGCGTGTTTGTTTTATCCACCTCTGAGCACCACACGGGTGGGGTAAACACTATCTGCACCTACCTCCTGTCGTCTTCTTATGTCTAAACTCACTCGAACATGAAAGCATGTGTGTGTGTGTGTGTGTGTGTGTGTGTGTGCAGCTTGAATACCTTTAGATGCACTACAGTAACACAGAGTTATCATGTGTGGAGAACAATTAATGTCTCCATACGGGGATCCCAGTGTGTGTTTCTATTTATACACCTCCACACACACACAGCTGGGAGGAGTGTTACACCGTGCCATATCTGACAGATACAAATGACTGCACCACTCTTTCTCTCCATCTCCTCCTCTGTTTCACTCTTTCTTCCGTGTCTGACTCTCATCTTTCTGTCTCTCTTCTCCCTCGTTTCATTTTCTGCCTCGCTGTCTCGCCCCCTTCGCTACCCGTAACCTTGCTACTGCTCTGATTGCTCCACACACACACACACACACACACCTCCTCATCTCTTTCCCAGCCTGCCATCTGCTGGAGAACACGTGAATAACTCACAGCCGGTGACGTTGGGAGCGAGACTCATTTGGCATGCCGGTGATGTCCCGTCCGGGGGACAGCTTGGCCTCGTGATTACAAAAACACAGCCGTGGTGGAAAAGGGCAAAGGGTTCGACATCTGCGTCTGTTTTAATCAGCTCTGGCGATGACACACCTGAACATGTCACAGTCTCCGTGTTGAATCCAGGAACTCGTGAATAAACAGCTGCTGTCAGACTTTAAATAAAATAATCAAAGGCAACAAGTTTAAATGATCTCTATATTCACGCTACACCTTGTTGTCTTAAAGTACTTCCAGAAATGTTGGATATATGAGTCAAACTGGCAGTATTTCCTGCTATGTGATATCTCCTTGTATTATTGTGTTTCCAGAAATTAAAACATTTCACGTAAACCTCTTTTTAGTTCCCGTCATAAAAGAGGATGTTGGTTATCTGTCATTTCCAGTAACTTCCAGAGACGTGGAGCGTTCGGTCAGTATAGAAAGTATTTTAAGGTGACTCATAGTTGAGATGATATCTAGAGGAATGTGTACGTTTAGAGAGAAGTAAACAGTAAAGGCTTTATGAAGACCTATTGCAGCATTTCTACACAAACGCTTTGGTCCAAGTCATCGTGGGACGTTGACGTCATATGTGGGTGTTCGAACCGAGAATATCTCTGCAGCAGGAGGCTGCAAATCCAGGAAGAATGACAACAGTTAATAATAATAAGAGTTAATACAGTTGATCCCTTAAAACTCATTTTAAAGGCTCGTGAAGTTCGAAAACACGCTACACAGCAGTAAATGTACTCTGACATGCAGTATCTTTGGCGTTTCTGTACTGATTTAATCTTACTTAATCAGCTGAAGTATACAGAGTAATACCAATATCTTTACAATATGGTATCAGTTGTTATATGGGTCATTTTGTCATTAAAGCGTCCTTCTGCTCCTTTTCTACTCACGGTCGAACGTCTAGCCGGATAATCTGTGTGAACGAATGCGTTGACGTGATGATGGCGTAATGAGGGCGACAGGTAATGATGCAACGTGTCTTTTTAAGCGCTTCATCAGCAAGCGGACTAGACAGAGATAACATGTCTGTCGTTTCACATCAGCAACACGCTACATGACTCATTAAAGTCACTAATGAAGCTCTCTGACCTCATTCTGAATTGATTTAATATCTAGTGATTTTTTTTGGATGGAGAGAAAGATGGAGGGGGGAGGGAGGGGGGAGAGAGAGAGAGAGAGCGAGAGAGAGAGAGACAGAGAGAGAGAGAGAGAGAGAGTTGGTCTGCAGGGAACGGCGTGTTTCTGCTCATTAAAGACAGAATGATATGCCGACTGGCAGAAAACACACACTTGCTGTAATTTGCCTTGGCAGATGAGACACTGATCTGATGACAGTGCGTAGGCAGCAGACATGAACACACACACACACACACACACACACACACAGGAAAGCTCAGACATGAGCAGGACATGAGTTTGTGTGATCACAGTGATGTTTTCAGGCTTCTTAAGCAGTGTTGTGTCATTAACCTCCTCATCATTTAGACGTGTGTGTGTGTGTGTGTGTGTGTGTGTGTGCGCGCTTTTAAAGTGATTGTATGCTTCAAATCAAGCTGAAGCAGTCATTATCTTATCCGTGCAACTGTGTGTGTGTGTGTGTGTGTGTGTGTGTGTGTGTGTGTGTGTGCTTATCACCAATCAGACAGGTTCTTCCAGTTCTATTTGTAGCCTCAAGGAAATAGGCTTGTTCTTACATGAACACACAGACCCAGACACACACACACACACACCACTCCTCTCAGGTGTGTGTCATGAAACAGGAGGGCAGCAGCTTATTTGCATGCGCTGCTTTATCTCTAGCATGTGTGTGTGTGAGACAGAGAGAGACACACACACATTCATACACAAAAGAGGTGTGTCCTACAGTACACCTGAGGAGGTGTGGCTACCTGACAGGAAGTTTGAGAGGGAGGAAGTGCATTGTTTGAGGAAGGAGAGTTCCAGTTGAGGTGGGGCGAGTAAAGGAACAATACAGAGAGAGTTGAGGGGTTGTTGTATGTAGATGTAGTGAAAAAACGGCAGAGAACTGTTCTTTTAAATAGTAGAAGAAGAAAAAGATGGAAGAAAAACAGTCTAAATAATATAAAGAAAGAAGAGAGAGCAAGCTTCCTCTTCATGTCGTACCTGTGAAAGTCGCCTCACTGCTGCAGGTTTGAGTAATGCCGCGGTTGTGTCAGCCCAGCGGCTGCTGCGTGGTGCCCCTGTTGTTCCTCTGTGAGAGAGGCGCACACGGAGATGGAGACCAGCTCAGCCACGCCGACCAACTGGATTTCAATCACACTGAAAAGTCACAAGTCAGGAGTCGCCTGGTGGAGGAGGTCAGTGTGTGTGTGTGTGTGTGTGTGTGTGTGTGTACGGGTTATGTGGTTGTGGTATGTACTCTGGTTTTAATGGTTGTTGTTGGGGTTTTTTGAGGGAAGCTCCAGTTTTATATGTGTAGTGGTTTCAGGATCTAATTTATGAGGCTTTAATTGTTTAGTAGGATCAGTTCATTGATGTTATTGATCATGAAGGCAATAATCAGTTTATAGACTGAATAACAGATGGCTTCATCATACTTTATCTCTTTGTAAAGGTGGCCTAGATCCATCAGATCTAATGCATCACTCCTGGTTTCATACAAATACATACCGCATGTCTCCTCTGTTAGATGCATGACCAGCGCTTATTTGACCAACGTTCAACCCTTCTTTTGTCAATTCAATGCAAGTCAGTCAACACCGGTTAATCCCGAATCATGGCGATTCAGATCTGGGTCACAGACGTGGGGAGAGATGCGTAACGATGAGCACATCAGCAAACAAATAGCAACCCGAGTGGAGCCATTCACGATAAAATCCGAGCCGAGTCGGACAACACAGGTTGACCCTTTCAAACACAACATCAGTGTGTGTATAACCCCGTCTTTCATAGCATCTTAACAAGAAACACAACGAATCAAACTCACCTCACTTCCTCAACAATAGGTGCAAGTTGTTCCCCAAACAGAGACATTCATTCCTGTTAACTTTCAGGTTCAGTTAGTAGAAACGTGGACACTGAAAGTCAATCAGTCAGACAGGACTGTGTGTGAGTTGATAGGATGGGGATGGATGGATGTGTACTTGGTAGGATGGTTAAATGTAGCTGACTTAGAAAAAAGAAAAAAAGAAGAGTTGAATCATTCAGATTTGGCTCCGTTTGACTGTGTTTGCATTTTGCAGATGAGTAAGTATGTGTGTTAATGCGCGTGTGTGTGTGTGTGTATCCCTTACCCAGCTCCTCTGTCTGTCTGTGTGTGTGTGTGTGTGTGTGCAGGTCTACTGGGGCTGATTGTTGTGATGTAATTAGTCCTGCTCTAATGAATACACTGATCTGTCTGGCAACATCTCTCAGCTGAGCAGCAGAGGAGTGTGGCTGCAGTGTGACCGCAAGCTGCTGCAGAACGTGACCTCTGCATACGGTACATGTGTGTAGACGGTCATATGTTCTGTACACGTGTGCTGCTTACACTGCTCATATATACCTCTCTGTTCAAGTACAACCAACCAATTAAAACGAAATTTAAGACATTTTTAAAAAAGAAGAGTCGAGATAAGAGCGCCTACGCCCGTGTGGAAGTCTACACGCAACACACAATATAAACTCCCAGTGTTCGTATGTTGGGTGCTTTTCAAATCCCAATCCGTAGCTTTCGACTACTCTTAATTATCAAAAGTCAGAAGGAAGTTTATATGAAAGAGCTGAAACTCTGCTGCTATCTCTGACGTGTCGGGTGCGACCTTTACACCTCATTTGTGTGTTTTCGTCTTTCTTTTCCCCTTCAAGGTATTTGCCTTTTCTTTTGTTTTCTTTGTCTTTTATGTCAAATCTCCAGAGTCCCTATTTGTTGTAATTCCTGTGCAGTACCTTTTCCCTGCTTCCCCTTCTCTCTCTTTCCCTTTTCCTGTCGCCTCTCACTAATGATCCGTACCATCAGACTATCTATCATGGCCTCCACCATCAATCCTCCCTTTTCTTTTCCTCTCTTTCTTTCTCTCTTCCAGTGTGACAATAAGAGATTTGCTTTCCTTCAGGGTATAAAACACATTTATTCTCAGGAAGAAACATGCACTTTGAGAGCACAAGAAGCTGCATGCAAGCCGCTGCGAGGCGGGATATCTCACGGACGCACGTGCAGCCGAGAAATGAGATTGTGATTGAACGATGATTTAAATTCATCACTGGTCCGGAGGTGCATCTGCCTTGTATTACTCCCTCCGTTCAGATAGCCAAGGCCATTACTGCAAACACAGACAGGCAGAGACTCATAAGGTTAAGTGACAAAGCAAGAAAGATGGATGAGTGACATTGTGATAGAAGGAGAGACGGGAAGAGAGGGAGACGTGTAAACAGAAATAATGAGACAGACAGAGAGAAACCACAGAGGGACTTCTCCTTCTTTGTAAAGAAGACAGATTATAAAGGTGCAGAGAAGCTGGAAGATGGTAAAAGAGAACAGGAAGAAGTGGGAAACCTGCTAACAACTGGATCAACAGCAAGGAAGTTATGCAAGACATCCAATATATGTACATTAATATTCTTCCTCCTGCTAACGATACGAGTCTTGTAGTCGGTGTGTAGTCGGGTCACATTTCAGATGTCTATGAGTTGTTAACAGCTCCACCAAACAGTGATTTTTACCTCTAAACTTCTCACATGGTTTAATTTCAATAAATGTTCTCAAATGATCCAATATTTCAGCAAAAAATCAAAGATTAGAGAAAAAGTCCAAAAGCTGAAAACAGATTTGTGTATCAGTTTTTGTTTCTTCTTCTTTCCTCTCCCATTAATCATCTCACGACCCCTCAGATTTATCTGGTGACCCTTTGGAGGGCCCTGACCCCTAGGTTGGGAACCACTGGACTAAACTATCTAACTGTATATAAAGTAGTTGAAACTAGCTCCACCTCCAGCAGCTACAACAGTAACATGCTGCTCTAACACTGATGCTTCAGTATTAATATAAAATAATAATATATCAGTCACTACTGTTACTTTTACTTGAGTATTTATTTATTAATTTAGTTTGCATTAATGAGTCTGTCTAGGTACTTTGATACACCAGAGAAACAACACACCTTTGTTTATAGGAGCCTTTTGTTGTCGCTTGTACTTTTGCTTTTATTACGGGGCAATTTAGCTCTCTGCTGCTGATTTGGTGATAACAGAAAAACAATATCCTCATCACCCCGCGCCTCTTTTTCCTTTGTACTTAATACTCTATGGTCGTAACACACACCTGTTGTTAGAGCAATAAAAATCTGAAACCTCCTTGATGCTTATGATACAGTTAAACTTAATGTAAAACAAACATTAAATATAATGCATTTTTAATACATGTAATCTCACAGTAAATCCTGCTGCATAGGATCCGCTAAAATAAGACTTAAAGACACCGTTTACTCTGGCCTGCAGGCTGCAGCGGCTGCAGCGGCTACAGCGGCTGCGCTGGTGGTGCAAGCTGCTCCGTTTGCAGATGACGCGGTGAAGGAATCTAGAAACTGGGTGATAATTACAGAGCCGGACGCATCATGTATGCAGGCGTGTGACCTGGAGGCTTTGCAACAGAGCTGCACGATGAGTCAGTTTGAGAATGATCCAACATATTTATTTTATTCAAGCGTTCAAGAAGTATCAAGAGTTTTTTTATTTGTATTTTTTCCAAACCATCTTATTGGTTTCTGCCATAAAAATATGCAGGTGACACACACACACACACGCGCACGGATGCAGGCTCATGATTATCAGGCATTGATGTCGTGAAAGTTGCCGTGGCGACTCACAAACGCAGGAATGTCGCCATATTAGGTTGATAAACGAGCAGGTGAGGCCATCGGTAACGTGATGGGAGTTTTAAGATCGTATCTGTGTGTTTTAGTATGTGTGTGTGTGTGTTTGGGTCTGCCAGAAATAATGATCTCCATAGCGACTCCGGCGTCCTATCTCAAATTGATTATCCGCGGTGCATCCTCTCCTCTCTGGGCATGTGCTCATAAATAGGAGGAGAAAAAAAGGAGGAGTGCAGGATAAGCACAGATGAGGATAAAGGAAAATAACAGCCAGAAATCAGCGGGGAGCTCCAGATACGCAAATCCATGCTATCAAATCAAATCATGAGTTCTGGCTTTGTTAATAATTTCCATGGAGACACAGATGGCTGCAGCTCATACCTGCTGCATCACCTCATCACCGTTGTTCCTATAAGTCTCGTTCTGGTTTTCTTTTATTAAACGGATGGTTTTGGGATTGAAAATGCAAACATTTCAGTGATTATCTCCCATCTCGACAGGTTCAGACAACACATATTGTTCTTTTAGCAGCTTTTTTGTGTAAACTCAAAGCGTCATTTCTGTCTCTCTCTCTCTACAGAAAAGTGTGAAAGAGGGAATCTTGTTAAAGCAGACGAGCTCCTTCCAGAGATGGAAGAGGAGGTACTTTAAACTCAGAGGGAGGACCCTCTACTATGCCAAAGACTGCAAGGTACAGGAATGTGTTAAACTGCCTACAGCAACATAAAAGGTGCAAAAAGCCAAATTATATGCTGGAAACAGTCCGAAAGGTTCACCATGTTTACCACAGCTGTTGCATTACATGCGCTAGAAGGATAGGAGCAGGTTTTCATATAACTGACGATGATGTTTGCATCGTTTTGTCTTTTTCCTCCCCGTCAGTCTCTGATCTTTGATGAGGTCGACCTATCAGACGCCAGCGTGGCTGAGACCAGCACCAAGAACATCAACAATAGCTTCACGGTAAAAACCTCACAAATGACTCACATGTGCTTCGAAGCATTTTAAATGTGAAGTAATATCTGTTTTATTTTCCTCCAGCTCCATCATGAGCTCAACATTTTAACTTGTACAAAGTACAAATACTAAGTTAGCATAGTGACGTTAGCATCATGCCAATAATAAGATGCAATGTTTAAACATGAATAAAGAAGGTCCCGATATTTAGGAGCCTTTTGTTGTCTTTCTTTCCGTTTCTCAGGTGATCACGCCGTTTCGTAAACTCATGCTTTGTGCCGAGAGCAGGAAAGAAATGGAGGACTGGATCAGCGCTCTTAAATCCGTCCAAAAATGGGAAACGTATGAGGTTAGTTTATTCTTCTTCCATCTGTTCTTTACTCTGAAATATCCACGCGTCCTCCTCTCTTCTTCTTCTTCTCTTTCTCTTATCTGCTTCTCATTTCAGCAGATTGATGTCTCATATAAAATAAAAGCCTCTGCTTTAATAGACTGAAGACTGTAAGCTGCTTCTCCTCACATTAATTTATATCTTTATCTCATCCCTCGTTATTCCTAATTAGACTTGAGTTGCAGTTCAGGCTGTGGATGGCATCCTCTTCCAATGAATCCTTGTTTCACATCTGAAATATATTTAGCATCGATATCACGTCCTGATCCTTGTATGCATCCGTCTTGAGGCCACAGAGTTTAATATGTTGATGTCATTATCTTATCCTTATCCTCATGCTTCCTCTGGCTGTTTTAGTTTAACATGAAATATAAAGTCATCGTTCCATCCTGCGATATCTCTCCTTTCCCCGAGACGAGTTACGATCCTCCACGACAACCAACAACCGCTTTTTAACAGAAAGTCGTTGTCCTCTCCTTCCTCAGGCCAGCCAGTTCAACATGGAGCATTTCTCCGGGATGCACAACTGGTACGCCTGCTCGCACGCCCGGCCGACCTTCTGTAACGTCTGCAGAGAGGCTCTGCCAGGCGTCACCTCCCACGGCCTGTCCTGTGAAGGTACACACACACACACACACACACACGATTGGAGCTTCATTTGTGGTCTTACTCGTCTCTCGTATAGTTAATCATCATAATATAATATAAACCACCTTTTTTTGTGGCATTTCAGCCTTTATTTAGAAGCTTATAGAAAAAAAACAAGAGGAGAGACCAAAGAAACCAACAATATCCTGTTTATTTAAAAGCCGGCGTTGATGCAAGTCAAAACCTAAATGTCTAATATGTGTTTTTTTTCTCTTGTTCTCTGCAAGTCTGCAAGTTTAAAGCTCATAAGCGCTGTGCAGTTCGCTCCACTAACAACTGCAAATGGACCACACTGGCCTCTATAGGAAATGACATAATTGAAGATGATGAAGGGGTGAGTGACTCAGATATGCTCAATATCATAAAAAAAGATAAAAGAGCATGTGGATTCTTATATTTTTGCACACAGATACTGTCCGACCTGCTTAATTTTGTGTTTGTGTTCTGCTTTATATGAATATATATTTCCATATTTTCCCCAGGTGTCCATGCCCCACCAGTGGCTGGAGGGCAACCTGCCGGTCAGTGCTAAATGTGTGGTGTGTGACAAGAACTGTGGCAGCGTGCGGCGGCTGCAGGACTGGCGCTGCCTCTGGTGCAAGGCCATCGTAAGTCAGACGGATTGAAGCTGTCAAAAAAACCCAAAACTGTCTCGTCAAATCAACGCCAGCGTTTATTTACGGCATCACTGCCAGCTGTTATTTTCAGGATGAGACGTTAACATCTTGATAGACGTAAAAAGTCCAAAGTTTGAACCGGTTCACCATCTGTGTTTGAGATGCAGTCGTATCTCTGTTAATTTGAGCTGGTACTCGTCCAGTCTGCAGAGAGCCAGAATTTAATCCAAACTTCTGCTGAGCAGGAAGTGATTCTGGCTTAAAAAATCTGAAATACTGGAGGAAAATGTTTCACTACAAAGTTATAAAGTCTTGAGAACAACGGGACGCCGCTTACGACGGCGGCACGGATCCCCGAGGGGACGAGGAGAAGGTGGAAATGATGGATTCCTGTCGGCTCCGGGGTTGCCGAGTCTGACCCGACGCTCTGATCGCCTCGAGCAGGATGAGCAGAATAATTTCCCAACAGTTCATGTGACCTTTTCAGCTCCAGTAACTAACTCTGTAAATGAAACCCTATTAAGACCTCACAGGACCGACAGTAGCACGTAGATGTCAACAAAACCTGTAATTAAGGAGAAGAAGAAGGTTGAGTAAAGCTGATCTTTATTATTACAGCGGGTTAAAAGGACCACACCAATGCTGCAGCCTCTATCAGCGTCTATGTGCTCTTCCTATGACAGGTCCCTGTCAGGTGTGACAGACAGCTGTTTTAATAGGAAAACACAGATGAACACAGATGAACACAGTGTTTGCTGGCCGTCCAGCACCAAACGGAAGACAAACAGGTTGAGTAAACGCAGCGCAGGCTTCAGTAATCCCTCAGGAGCTGCTGAAAGCCAAACATCACCTGCAGGACGTCTCCATGTCTTTCTAAATGTGTATTTTCAGTCTTATACTTCAACGGTTTTTAACGACAAACTGCGACTTTCTTGACTTGCAAAAATGCAAAAATCAAATGCTCAAATGCTTTTTTGAGTGTTTAGAGCAAATGGACACACACACACACACACACACACACACACACACACACACACACACACAGCCAGTGGTCACCATAGTAATTCTATATTTCAGTAGAAGCAGAAAGGTCATTACATCCCTCTGAAACCCACCAAATGTCACTTCTATAACCTTTACAAATACCACTCTGATTCATTTGTGTGTGTGTGTGCGTGTGTGTGTGTGTGTCTGTGTGTGTGTGTGTATGCAGGTCCACAACAGCTGTAAAGAACAAATGGGGAAGGTGTGTCCCTTGGGTCAATGTCGAGTGTCAATCATTCCTCCCACTGCACTTAACAGCATCGACTCAGATGGTGAGACACCTCTCACACACACACACACACACACACACATGAACATGATCAGTAGGTTCAGATTTCACCAACGTTAGCTTTTAACTCCGGTGACACTGTGACTGAAAACTGGCTTTTTTTTCTGTCATTTAAATAAAGATATTAAATGATATCATGCTGAGAGCAGAAGAGAAGAGTAATATTTACAACATATGTTTTAATATAATAATTATTGGATATTTGTGCCTTCCTCGCAGGCTTCTGGAAAGCCACCTCGGCGTCGTGCTCCAGTCCTCTGCTCGTCCTCGTCAACTCCAAAAGCGGCGACAACCAGGGGGTCAAGTTCCTCCGCAAGTTCAAGCAGCTCCTCAACCCGGCTCAAGTGTTTGACCTGATGAACGGAGGGCCGGAGCTCGGGTACGATGCTCATAACTCATAACTCATAACTCCAGCTGGGATTTTATAAAGAGTCGATTGACGTAATGAAACGATGATGGCTATGTGTCGTGTTGTTGATTGCTTCACTCGTGGGAGCGCCACGTTTGCCGCAGCATGTTTCAACACAAGTCCTGACATTCCCCTGATATTTCCCTTTTTAACATCTTGTGTTTTGCTTCCTCTTTCTCTCCTCCTCCTCCTCCTCCTCCTCCTCCTCCTCCCTCCTGCTCTCGTCTCCCAGCCTGCGCCTTTTCCAGAAGTTTGTGACGTTTCGTATCCTGGTGTGTGGAGGAGATGGCAGCGTGGGCTGGGTGCTCTCAGAGCTGGATAAACTCAACCTCCACAAACAGGTGAGAGAGCGGCGAGGATGATATAACACTGAAAGCAGCAAAACATACTTTCCCACCTGAGGTCACAATCTGAAGCTTGTGGCTTCATGGGGTTTATTAAAAAGGCATTAAGGCTTGTTTCATGAACCCTGAGCCAACATGTCGTACACGCCAAACCTTCTTCTTCTTAGTCAGCTTTAATTACAGTTATGACTGTACACAAGCTATAATAAAAATAAAAAACGGTGACAGAAACCAATAATTTAAAGTGCCAGAGGAGGACACAGGTGAAGAGAGCGAACTGATTAATTAAATTAATTACCAGTCGTTCGTGGTAGCGGGTTTTAATATCTGAATAATTAAATCTGTATAAATAAATGCCGTGTGGAGTCACATTAAGTTATTAATGTCAGCCGCCGTGATGCATCTTTTCGTACAGATATTTCCTCTTCTTTTATTACGTCCTTGTAAACACACACACACAGATTACTGCTCCATTCAGCCTCTTGTCTACTGCAGTTTAGTTCATTAGAAAACCAAAGTAAACTTATTTTAACATTATATTCAGTTTATAGTTGCAGTAGGCCACTTGTAGCATGTTTCTGTCCATAAATAATACACCAAAGTTGAATTTAAAGGCTCTACTACACCTCCTTCTGTCTCCTGCGCTGCTTTGTTTGCATACGATACACTGATATACACTGTTGTTGGAAGTGGCTGATCGGCTCCTCTCTCTGCAGTGCCAGCTGGGCGTGCTGCCGCTGGGCACAGGTAACGACCTGGCTCGCGTTCTGGGTTGGGGAGGCCTCTGCGACGACGACGCTCAGCTGCTGCAGATCCTGGAGAAGCTGGAGAGAGCCACCACCAAGATGTTAGACCGGTAAGACCGGAGGCAGCAGCGACGGCGTGGGTTGTTTTCTTCGGCGTGTGTTTGCTTTGTCCTCCTTTAGGTGCTTTAGTCTGCTTTCAGATTCCTCTGCCTGCGGTTGTAAATGTGTCCGTCTATCCGTGTTGGACATGAGTCGCTGGAGGAAATTCCCAAATGAAGGAATTAATGACTGTTTATCAAGGGCAGCAGACGCAAGCGAGTAATAGTCCAACCAGAACAGTTAATTAGTGAAAACACTACAGGCTGTTTATACAGTACGTACTCATAGATGCATTAACAAGCTTAAAATAGCTTTTAGCAGTGATGCAGAGAAAACGAAGCGGCGTTCGTGCGTAATCGGCTGCGGATGGTCGACGTTTCCCAGGAGGAGCGTCTGCAGGCATCGACCGTGTGGACAGATTTAAAAACGTGCTGTGAGATAAAGATGCACTTTACTGTCATAATTAGAAACACAAGTGTGTTGGTCAGAGACGGAGTTGGAGGCTCATTATCATCTACAGTTACTTTTTCTTGAGGAACTTGAGTATCTTGAACAACAAAAAAAAACGAAAACAAGATATCGAAGTAGATGTTTTATTGTGAAGGAGCAGTAGATGCAATCAGATTCAAGCTTATACTTGTCCTGCAGGTATTTAAACGTCTTTGTCCTCAGCTTGAACTTCACTAATATCGATTTTCCTTTTTTTTTTTTTTATCAGCAGTTCAGTCGCAGGTAGAAAAAGAACATGAAGGCTGTGTTTCCATCCGCTGTCTCCTCCCTCCTATCGTGATCTGATTCGCTGATAATAAAACTTATTTCCTGGTTTTTTTTTCCTGCTTGACCTCAGTGTGTGTGTGTGTGTGTGTGTGTGTCTACTTTTTTTCTGTTTTTTAGATGGAGTGTGATGACATACGAGGTGCCCACCACCAATAAACACGCAGCGATAGTGAAGGAAGACGACAGCCTTGATTCTCCTCTGCAGGTAAATTACTCTGCGAAGCTTTCTGGAAGCTGCCTGTTTCCTGACAGATGGTATCTATAAATTAGCCCCACAAAAGCAAGATCTCACAAGCTCCCAGAAATAATTTTGGGAAAACATCCACTGAGATAAAAATTGAGCCTGGCAGCTGGAAGCCAAAGCAATCAGCCCTAAACCACAGAGATTGGTGCAGAAACCGCCTCTTCAACCTTAAACTCAAACAACATAACTCTGCTCAGTTATCACATGCGTTCAGTTTAAAAGCATTTATTATCAGTTAGTTGACGGCTGATCCGATCAACCAAACCAAAGGGATTTATTGGGTGGCAGCCAATGAGAACAACCCAAACCTACGCAAATCATTTGATCCTTGCCAGACCACGATAAGCAAAGTGTGTTTTTATAGGCGGTGGGTGTTACAAAGGTAAATCAGTAAATGAGCTCGTAGAAAGTAGTCGATTTTCTGTTTTTATAGACGTTGATATTTGATTAAAACGTTTCTCTGTGTCTCAGGTTCACATCACTCAGTATGCAGACTCCGTAGCCTCCCACCTCGCCAAGATCCTGGACTCGGACAAACACAGCGACGTCATTTCCTCTGCAAAGTACGTGACATAAATGGGAAAAAAAAAAAAAACAAGGACAAGAGGGATAAGAAGAGAATATAAGAAAAAGAGGAGAAAACAGGTGGAGGATGCTAGGAAGGGAAAAAAGTAGAAAGATGATGAGAGAACGAGGCACACAAGCAGGGGCGAGTGGATGTCTGGTCAATGGGTATTGATTTTTATTTTTTTTTTCCCCTCTAAGGACACACACTCACACACGAAGGAGACGGTAAGTGCTGCCCTGCTGTAAGTGAAAGAGACGGATGAATCAGTATTTAGGGGTCATCCTCGTTGCATTAGTACATTAGTCGTCCTCCTCTGGGAAAAGTCTGGCAGCCATTACGGAGCACTTTTCTCCACCGATCTGTGTGATTGTAGCCGAGACCTGAGGCACATTTAAACCGCCTTAAAGGCTCAATGCAACATAAACGCCGGTGTTGTATCGTCATGGTTTTCTAGCACGAAAGCACACTGAAGGGTTTTAAGAAAAGTTTCTCAGAAGTTAAAATAACGGATAGTTGCAGCCCTACTGCCAACAGCCTGTTGGTTATCTGAGTTTTTCTTCACCCTCACAACAATCCCGCCCTATTTTCCTTTTGCAAACACGCCTGACTGAGCAAGCTACCTGCTTTTCAAACAACAGCCATAAATAAGCGAAAGGATCCTGCAGTGTATCAAGCACCTGTCGTTTTCAGATCTCTAATATGGATATTTCCCGTTGAGCCGTACAGGAGCACGTGATTTTTAATAAATAAGGAACATGTTTTCCTGCAGCGATTTTTACTTTTCAGAGCCAATATTTGGTAAATGCACAAAGACTGTGTGAGTTTAAGGAGAAACCTTCACGCTGAGTCATACAGCAGCCAATGTAACAGATGAGAGTAAACAGTGACTGTGTGGAGGCGACGTAGCTGACAGGCACGTAGGCGGAGATGAAACAAGAGTGTGTGTGTGTGTGTGTAAAATCTCCAAACACAGTGACTCACCAAATCTGAAACGTGTCGGCCCGCTAATTTGTTTGATTTTTCTTAACCCTCACCCTCACCCACCTCTCTCCTCTCCTTTCTCTCCCTCTCTACACCCTCCCCCCTCCTCCTCCCCCCTCCCTCCGTCAGGTTCCTGTGTGGGACGGTGAACGATTTTGTGGCGGAGGTAGGGAAGGCGTACGAGAGAGCCACAGAGAACCGGGAGGAGGCAGATGCCATGGCAAAGAAGGTAAATGTGTGCAATAGGGTGTGTTATGTAACAGCTTGTATAACACTAACTAGTGGGCAAGTGTAGGTGTGTGTATATAACAGAAATAGCTGTGTTGAAGGTTCATTGTCCCCGTTGCCTTTTTCCATCTATTCAGCATTTGACACTTAATAAGAATCATTATATACTGATGTACTGTATGAAATATCTGAACATATTTTTACAAAGAAATGTTTTAGGCAATTTAATACTTGGAAATGTCCAAAAAATACCAAATATGTCGAGCTGAATTTTGAGGAAAATATGTATAAAATGAGGCACAAGACCTCCTTAAACAACCTTAAAGCTACTTAATGAGGAAAAAGGGCAAAGACTGGATGGTAAGAGGTTACCGTTGTCTTTCACCCTCTTGTCAGGCCACGTTGAGCTCTGTTTCTACATAATGTGATGCTTTATTGATGCCCGGTGGGAAATTTGTCTATTGTTTCTTCAAATAAAAGACCTCACTGAATAAGTAGGTATCGATTCCTCGTTGTCTCCGGGTGTTTCTGCAGCTGCAACGTTGTGCTGCGTCTTCGAATTTACACTCGTGTGATTTTTTTGAAGTGAGCGAGGGAGCAATACAAACAATAAAACCCATAAAGTCTCTCTCTGTCTGTCTCTCTCTCTTTTTTTCCCAGTGTGCACTGCTGAATGAGAAACTCGACTCTCTTGTCAAGGCCTTAAGTGAGGAAGCAGAAGCTCAGGTAATAACACTACCAATTATAATCAATATGTCGTAGCAATCAGAGCGCAACAACGCTGATTAAAAATCACAAAAACAACCCCGTCTGATGTATCAGAGGGAACTGTCAACTCATTAGTGGAGACGATGGATTCAAAGGTCTGGACAACCTGCAAGATATTAGACAACAAAATACTGTTAAAGCTTAAAAGTACATTTTCTTTTGGGATAATAGTAACACAAACATGATGTATTTTTGAAATGATGTTTTCTCAGAGAAGATATAAAAGGAGTTTTTAAATCCCCCCGTAATCCCGATCCTTTACAGGAGTGAAAACAGTACCTCTACAAACATCTGAGAGCTCAGAGAAAAGACAACACACAACTATAGCTTTGTGTGTCTCTGTGGAGTGTTTTATTCACAGATTGATGATACAGCCCTCAAACTATCATTCAGCTTCCTGTTCAAGGACGAGACGAAAAAGGAGAAATCGCACTACATTAATATTAACTGCCTGTTTTTACCAGAAACAAGAGGGAAAAATGTCCTGCAAGTCGGGTATACCATATACCAATATACCAGACTGCATATTTTATAGCTGTTATTTTACAGATTTATTATAACAGCAAGATGATGTTCCTCTTTATTTTTCTGTCATTTCCAGGTGGTGCCTGCAGGTTCGGTGCCCAGCCAGGAGGGCGGCAGCTCAAGCCCCAGTGAAAGTGGGGGTGAGTCAGGCTCAGAGGGTAAAACATACCGGTCCAAGGAGCAGTTGATGCTCAGAGCCAACAGCCTGAAAAAAGCCCTGAGGCAGATCATCGAACAGGCTGAGAAAGGTAAGAGGACGGCCGTGAAGCCGTTTCTCCTCCTCCTCGTTCGGTCGGTCGGTCGGTATCATTTTATGGTCTGTAAACATGATGTCATTATTTCAGTGGTGGACGAGCAGAACCGACACACGCAGGTCCAGAGGATGTCGTCCTCGTCCTCCATCAAGAGAGAAAACAGCGAGGAGCTGAAGGATGCTGAGCCACGTAAGTGTCCCTTTAGTTTGAACTCAGGAAGGACATTAAGTGAAGCGACGCACTTCAAAACAAAAGCCTACAGCAGCCTTTTAAAAACTGCTACTACATTTTGTTTTAAGCGGTTTGAAAAACACTAGTTCCTTCAACAATAAGCCATAATCTGTCTGACTTTATTTTATCCAAAGAACATTTGATGATCATTTTTTATTAGACCGATTTTAACTTTTTAAGACATTTTATTTACCCATCATGCCGCTTTCTAGGTCAAGGAAGCTTAAGTCCGATCGCCCCCATCGTCCTGGAGAAACCAGAAAGCCTCAACACCGTCGCCTTCAACGAGGACTCTGTGTAAGTCTTTGTATGCACTTGTCCGCCTGTGTCTTTTGTCCTTCAGCTAAATGACGGCGCTTGAATTAAACAGTCGACCATTATGTTCTGTCATCTGTAGGCAATGTTCAGAGAAGTGTGTAATGAACAACTATTTTGGCATCGGGCTGGACGCCAAGATCTCCCTCGAGTTTAACAACAAGAGAGATGAGCACCCTAAAAAATGCAGGTATGAACACACACACACACACACACACACACACACACATACAGACACAGACAGCATCACATCATCTGCATATAAAGAAAGTCGTAAAATGTAGGAGAAAAAAACCCCACTTTTTTTTGTTTTGGTGCATATTAAAAACATGAGCTGATTACATGCTACGAGTCAACACGCATTCATTGTACGATCTGACACACCTTAAATTCACATTGTTACTCTGACACAACAACCAAGATTCAGATATCAGACCGATCTTACAGTGTAAAAACACCTTTAGGGAAAAAATAAAGATGTTTAATTCATGCAGAGAAATAATATCACACATTTCTCAATCACATAAATCTCTTGATATGTATTTACCGATACCATCCTTTGATCATTAAAACATTTTCCTGTATCCTCCTGCAGCAGTCGCACCAAGAACATGATGTGGTACGGAGTGCTCGGGACCAAAGAGCTGGTCCAGAAGACGTACAAAAACCTGGAGCAAAGGGTTCAGCTGGAGGTCAGATACAATAAAAAAAAGAAATCTGTTTTGGGAAACAATAGTATCAGCTGTTTTCCTCTCACATCCTGTGTTTTTCTTGCCTTTTAACTTCCTCTCTTCTCTCTCTGTCCTCAGTGTGACGGCGTTCCCATGTCTCTGCCGAGTCTCCAGGGCTTGGCTGTGCTCAACATCCCCAGCTATGCAGGCGGTATCAACTTCTGGGGAGGCACCAAAGAGGATAATGTGAGTGTAGCTCACATTGAAAAATCGAAAATACAAGTTTCTCAAACATAATAACTTTTTCTTTGTGATGTTTTCTGTGTCCAGAGTGTCTTTAAATAGCGCTTTTAGTTTTACTAGAGAGTATTTTAAGTTTTAAAAGTGATGTTTGCCGTTTTTTTTTATTCTTATGTCCAGAACTTCGGCGCTCCATCTTTTGATGATAAGAAGTTGGAGGTGGTGGCTGTGTTTGGCAGCATGCAAATGGCTATGTCCAGGGTTATCAACCTGCAGCACCACCGCATTGCACAGGTAACACACACAGATTCAGCAGCATCTTTCAAACCTGTTAGAAGAAACATTCACTCGTTTCTGTCGGCTGTAATTTGAGGTCAAGTCTGAATTTCAGAGCACGATATAAAACATGTTTGTGACTTTAGTGAATTTCAGGAGATGCACACCTCAAATTGTCCCCAAAATGATGCTATTACTGTCAGCTTGAATACTAAAGCTGCAGGTTTTACATAATATCAGGAGCAGCTTAGTGTCTAACATCAGAGGTTAAGCGTGTAATGTATGCATGAAGTCCCGTCTGACAGCTGCTGTTTTTGCTCGGTTGCGTCTCAGTGCCGCCAGGTGAAGATCACCATATTGGGGGAAGAGGGGGTTCCTGTCCAGGTGGACGGAGAAGCCTGGATCCAGCCGCCCGGCATCGTCAAGATCGTCCACAAGAATCGGGCACAGATGCTCACCAGAGACAGGGTGAGGTGCAAGTAGAATATGAATCATCAGTGTAGTTATGTTTTCAAAGGTGCATGTATGTTACTGGATTTCCTTGAGCATATGTATGTTAAAAAAAACAAGCATGGAAATATTCTTTCGTTTCATAAATATTGCATCTGAAAATCCGAGCTCTCAGCTCCCCCGGCTGCAGCTTTCCGCTCATGTTGACTCTTTCTATTCCAGGATTTCTTAAATCAAATTCATCCCCACTGTGTTTGCTCTCTCTTCACGCTGCTCGAACCTTTTGAAAGCTCTCTTGAGCCAAGCGCATTTGGGGCAGTTTGTTTCCATGGTTTCCTCCTCAAAGCGCAGCAGAAAGAGAAGAGAAGAATGTCGGCTCGCTCGGTTTTATCCTCCTAAATGTGGCTTTTATTCAGTAAAATGGCGACGGTAATGTTTGAGGCGAGCACTGTCCCTGCTGGAAGCCGAGTTGAAGGATAATTATTGACAGATTTTAAGAAGTAAAACATATTTTTCTTGCTGCGCCTCACTTGCCTCCCTTCATGTCGTCGTTTTGCTGACAGGAAAACATCTTTTGACAGTCGGAGATGTTTTATTTTCTCTTGCATGTGAAGTAAAATGCATCCGTTCTTCTTCTTACTACTGATTTATGTGTCAAACACATAAGAACCATTCGTTTTTCAAGCACCCGACTAAAGGTTGCGTGATGCATCGTGCGCTCGTCTCAAGTGTTGATGAGGAACAAACACACGAGTGAAGTGCATGAAACCTCTCTCTTTCTCTCTCTCTCTATCTTTCTCCGCTTTTTCTTGTGCAACCAGGCTTTCGAGAGCACGCTGAAGTCGTGGGAGGACAAGAGGAAGATTGACAGCTACCGCGACACCAGGCCCCGCCTTAACTCCCAGCAGTCTATGGAGTATCTCACCGAGGAGGAGTGCGCTCAGGTTCAGCAGCTGGGCATCGTGGCCGACACACTCATCAACAAGTAAGCAACTCTTTTCCAATGACATTTACAGGAAGCACATGGAGGTTTAAAGTCTTCCTCAAGGACGTTTGCTCAGATTTAATTGTAGTGAACTTGAGTTTATTGTTATTTGATGGCCAGTACTATAGTACAAGGCCACCGTGCCACGTCTGTTGATGCATTTGGGTGACCCCTGTCAATGTATAAAGCTGTAAAACCTGGAACTTTTATTACAGGAAGTCCACAAAGCTGGTACTTCAATGGAGGACAAAGTTGTAAATACAAGTGCTAAAGGAAACACTTGAAGTGAAGAAAAACGTTCAAAACATCGCTGGGCATTTAAATACAATTAAATGTATGTAAGATCTCAGGAGGCAGATATGATGCAGAGAGTAGAGAAATATATGGAAAAACCAACGGGTAAAAAAAATGAAAGAAATGCAGAAAATTAAACAAAAATCTTAAAATATTGCAAAAAAAAAGAAGTTGTTTTCCGCTAAATCTTTGGCAAATACGTAAATGATGTTGCATTTTTACTCCACTGGAGAGATGAAATATGAAATATAGCAGTAGGGGATTGGTCACAGACTGGTCATGTGACTTCATGCCAACATTCAAAAATATGCTCATCGTTTGTATCAAAATCCAAAATGGCAGTGTACGTGGAAAAAGACACTGGCCATGAGGTAAGTGTTGTTATTTTTTTTATAATATTTATTATGTTTTATTTTAGATAATATATTTATACGAATGATTTTATATGTTTGTTTGTTTTTTTTGTTGAAAAAGAATGAATTGCAATTTTACAACTTTGATAATCAGGCATTGGAGGATATGAAACAGGGGATCACTCACAGATATATTCTGAGGCCTATACTGTACAGATAATCAATAATATAAAGACGTGATGTATTGATAACTGTAGAAAGAAAGTCACCTGATCAGATTCAGAGGAGGGAAGCAGTGAGGAAGATAGATGCAGATAGAAGGAAGGAGGAGGAAGAAAAGCAGATATATTGAATGTCTGATACATGATGTGTATGACGGTGGCGTCTCGCTCGTTCACACATCAGTAACTTCGTTCCCTTTTCACTAGTTGGAGTAAAGCGGAGTTCGAGCACCAGTCTGCTGCTACATCGAGCTGCTTCGCCGACGAGCTCTCCGCTCCACGAACGCCACTGCTGGTCAAAACACAAAACATATGTGAATGAATATGAATTGTTTAGGCTTTTTTTTTTAAACTTTTTTTTTAAATATTGTATGCAAAATATGAATGAAAGCAGCTAATTAATTGGTTTTTTTTTTTAAATGTTTTAAAAGTTGGCACAGGAACAATTGATGTTAAATGGTTAATGTGTGTCAGGAGATATAGACTGTAAACTGAAAAATAAATGTTTTTAAAAAACAATCATGAAATCGTGTCATTTTAGCCGATTAATTATATACGACGAATCGACTCCAAACAAAAGCAAAGCGGCGTCGGGTGAAAACGTGCTTTAATTCAAACGTTTCGTAACGTGATCAATGAACGAGAACAGCGGCGATTGCGGCGAGAACTCGCGACATTTCGTAAGACGGCGGTTGAATGTGTTTGAATTTCACAACAATTGAAACAGAAGCCTCAAATATATATATGTATGTGTGCAGTATGTAAATGTACATTAAAGCTTCCTTCCTGTGTCTGTGATGTGAAGGGAAATGTTTTGATCCCTTTACAATCAGTTTTCTTATTTGCTAACTTTTTCTCTGCTGCGCTGATCAGTCGTTTTATTTCTCTTTTTACGTCCCTCTGCGGACTCGTCTCAGTTTGTCTGGTTTATAATGATTATTTTTTTTATTTCCAATCGTGTCTGCAAAACTAAATTCCCCTTTCTGGATGATAAATATTTTATTACATTTGTAAACTCGGAGGTAGAACAATAACTGGTGTACTGTCGGGGATTGCTGGTGGTTGGGGGAAGTAAATGGAACAAGACGTGATACTGAGAGCACAATAACTGTAAAAAAACGTTGTGAGTTTGTAACGTCAGTTTTAGTTTTAGAGGTTTTTCTGAATTCCTTTAAATCGACTGAAGTAACAAACAAAATGATAGACCGGACTTCTGTCCCATCAGCAAGCAGAGATAACCTGTCCAAATAATAATCACAGCTCTTTCAACTCTAGGATTTCCTCTCTCCTCCTCCTCCTTCTCTCCAGGATCCGTGAGGCAGCCAAGACCCACAAGCTGGTGGAGCAGGAGTTGGCTCATGCCGTCAACGCCACCGCCCTGGTGCTCACAGAGGCCAAACTGTCCAGCCCCGAGGTAAGACGGCGAGGAGGAGGAGGAGGAGGAGGAGGAGGAGGAGGAGGCGGAGGCAACAGATGGACGGACAGTTGGCTGATTTTGATTGATGAAATGGAGGGAATAAAACATGCAGATTTATAACAATACGCTTGGGGCTCATGTCAGTTTACAGGCTGTTAATTTATTTTATTTATTTCAGTGTCTGAGCCGCAGCACGGCGGTGGAAATCGTCAACAGCAGTAAAGTCCTCCAGGCTGAAACCAGGATGCTGCTGGATGGAAAACTACTGGTAAAGCTCCCCAGTTTCACCCACGTCGTCTCCGTTTCACCTTTTCTCTACGTCCCCGCTGAGCCATTCAAGCGCTGAAAAAAAACGTCTCACATTTCAGTTTCTGTCGTGTTATTGTGTGCATTCGCTCTTTGTTTGTTTTGTTTACTTTGTTGGGAAACAACAGATCTTTGTCCAGATGAGCAAATATCATGACAACACGATGACAGCAACTATGCATGCAACACTGGCGCCGTACTTCTAACTCAGTCTAAATTGACCTTTTCTCCGTTTTTAAATATTTAAAACGCTTTTCAAACGTATTACTTTTTATTTTCTATGATTTTTGACTGAAGAATTTTTCGGCAGTAATTTTGTTTCTCAGCGATGAGAAATGAAATGAAATGAAACCGTGATTAGATTAGACACAGATAAACAAAGTATTAGCATAATATGCAAATGAATTAATTAAATTTGACAAAAAAATTATTGACAGAATTACAGATTAGCAGATGTTTGCTGCTTACAGATCTGTGAAATTCGTCACACGTCATCATCACCAGACAGAAAAACCGAACAGATGTTAGCAGATTAACAGAAGGCAGATGTTTTAAAAAATCCCATTATGACTATAAAGTTAAGAAATACATTATTTTCTCATCCTGTAACTCTCCTCTTCCTCCTCCTTCTCATCCTCCTCCTCATCCTCCTCTTCCTCTTTCTCACCCTCCTCTTCCTCCTCACTCGTCTTCCTCCTCCTCCTCCTCCTCAGTCGGAGTGTCCTGACGAAGACGAGCTCCGGTCGACTCTGAACAGCCTCAGCGCCGAACTCCACAAGCTGGACGACATCCACTGGATCTGTCCGCTCATGCAGTGCTCCGAGGAGGTTTGTGTACGTGTCCGAGAGGAAATCCAGTGTTTTATCACAGCCGAACAACCAACAAACAAGTCTCACAATCAGTATTTCTCTCAGTGTCTCCACGTGTCCAATGATCTCTGCTTCTTCTTCTTCTGTTTTTTTTTTCGTAGGACTCGGTGAGGAGCAGCAGTAAGAGCAGCAGCAGCATGAAGCTGAAGATCATCCCCAAGGTGAAGAAGGAGAAGCTCCACAAGCAGAAGTCCAACAGCTCTCTATCAGGTAACAGTGATTCAAAGCTTCACTGACATCTGATGTGTGATCTCATATCAGTTAGCTTTGTCTAGAAGTAGAAACTAGCAAACTATATTTTTTTCTCTTCCTCCTGCAGGAACTTGGGATATCAAAGGCGGGGCTGGTGAGGCAGACTTCTCAGGCAATTGAATACCTGCGTGAGGTGCTTTATTATAGCCCCCGTTACCATGACAACCATGGGTGAGGAGCTCCCCTCCTGTCCTCCTCCCTTCTAACCATGACGCCCAGTGGCGTGACAGAGGTGTAAGGAAGACAAGGAAGACCATCTTCCCAACCTCCCTGTTTTACTTCTTTGTCCTCCTTTTTTTTTGTGCAAACGGGGAGGATTTTTCTTTAATAACATTATTTAATTTTTAATTTTTTTAAAGGCGGCCTGGCTTTGCATCGCATTGTTTCAACCATTAGCGTTCTGCTTTTGGCTCTGTTTACCTGCTTGAGCTCGGGAAATCAAACGGATGACGAAGGAAGTCGTGAAAAGACGACGATTTCCTCAAAGCGGTTTTAACGTTGACAAAGACGTGTGTTTACGTGCCACTGTTCTTGCATGTCGAGTGCAGCCATCTTATTTTATATCTATCATCATTAGTCGTTAACTATCTTTTAATATTTTCTCTCTTTAATCGTTTTATTTCTGGACTTCTGAATAGCCTTTAAACTTCGGTTTCTTTCTAAGAGACTTTCTACGAGTATTTATTTCTTGTTGCTACTGCCATTAAAAACTCCCCGACGGCAACAAATCAAGAAAATGAACAAATTGAAACGTCTCAACGTCTTATCGTCTACTGAACTGGAGAATATCTTAAATGTTGCAAAAAAAAAAAAAAAAAAGAGGAATGTATTTGTGCGGACTTGTATTAACCTGTGAATATTGATAACGTAAGGATAAATCATATATGATTTCACAAAGGTTCTACTGTTGTGGTTCTAAAGTGGTTCTTAATAGGCTGTTGTGTGATTCGTGCGGTCCGAGGCTTTTTGCGGCCGCGTTGCAAAAATAATGTTTTTATCGATGAGTCGTTTCATCTGAGGATTTAAAGTATGGTACGACGGTCTACGGTTCGACTTATAGGCCATCCTGCTGTACACGTTTTCACCTGTTTCAGGAACTGTTTTGAGGTACAGTACCAGATGAAATGACTCAATACGTCCGATGTTTTTAGCACAGTACGGTGAAGGTGTTTTTAAAAAGGAGGAAGCATCAAGGAAGCGTTAGCAAACCAATACAAGTACTCAGTATATTACTCCTACTTTGCCATACTCATGATTGTATATGTAATATAAGAGTCGGTGGATATTTGATTTTTTGCCTTGTCTGTGGTTAAAAGCTATTATTAATTAATATTATTATTACAAATATATATTTTTTTTTGTATATTTTATTTTCCCAATGGTTAACCTGTGAAGCTGTCCTGGCTTTGCTGCTTCCCCCTTTGACACAACTCCTTTGGTCACTGTGCATATAATCGAAGCCAATTAATGCTGTTGTGTGTGTTTCCCTGCATGCATACTTAGCCTTCCTTCGCCTCACGGTCGGGCCTGAAGTTGCCTTAAAAACCGTAAATATTAAACCTTAATCACAAATGTTGATTCTATGACGAGCAGCGAGATTTCCTACATCAGAATATTATCTGATCCAACTACTGTAAAATAAGCTTGTGAAAAGATCGTTGATACGTGTGCTGCTGTGCGTAAACGGCTAAAATATTGAGGTTTTACGTACATGTACACCTGTACAGTCGTGTTTTAGAGGCAACTTCAACCCAGGTTGGGCAGTAATGATCCTTTAGCGAATGCAACGTTTTGGAAAAATGGCTGTGAGACAGATGAGAAGATTAATATCTATTTTATTTCTGTATGCTTCCCGTCATGATTAGCCTAGCTTAGCACAAAACTGGAGGAAGGAAACATTTTACCATCAAAAGTAAAATATGTCTTCCAGCAACAACATATTTTTTTTTGTGTTTGAAGCTAAAAACTTCTTGTTTTTCTATTTCTGCTTGTGAAATATACACATACAGTAAATAAAACAACTTTTTATTTGTTGTTAGGTACTGCTAGCTGCTAGCTAGGGGAAAC
Source organism: Pampus argenteus (assembly GCA_036937835.1). NCBI lineage: Eukaryota > Metazoa > Chordata > Actinopteri > Scombriformes > Stromateidae > Pampus > Pampus argenteus. Next base: position 2,767,877 of record CM072860.1, read on the forward strand.
ATACCTATGTTCTCAAGGTCCTACGGGTTAGCTTGTGTTTATATAGCTGTTGTTGTGAAGCCTTGTTCCAACTCTAAAAAAAGAGAAATTATTAAACATTTTAACTTAAACAATTGAACTGAGGAACATAGGACCCTGGGAAACGGATACGCTCCCCCTCCGGCTTTTGTGCTAACGCTTAAACAAGCTAACTCCGTACTGAAGAGAGAATTATACTTTTCTTCTCATCTAATGCTCCGTAAGACAGTACACTCCTTGAAATGTCTGAGTATTATTTAAAAAAGCTATAATTGCCAGGATGTACTGACGAAGTAATCTTGACTAATTAAGACCAGACCTGAATCAAATACTAGCTAAACATGTCCATTAGCTGTACCGAGTGCCATACTGTAGGGCGAGTTAGAAATAAACTTTGACTCAGGTCAGGTGTTTCAAGCTTTAATTTATGATATGACATCCATAAAGGATCATTTCTGTGCTTTTTTTTCTTCTCCCGTTCCTGTAAAGGGTTGGTTCTTGACTTTCTCAGTTATTTACATTTATCCAGCTAACGTGAGCCGACCCTTCACAGGACGGCGTGAACTGTGAGGCGTCGTAGATGTCCAGCTCTGGTAGGATTGTGCTACTGTATCCATAGTGTACCGGCTATACGCTCTACACCTTAGAGGCTTTAGTGGTGTCGTGCCAAGTTTGTACCGAGTTCAGTGGGTTATGAGACATACAAAGGTGTGTGTGTGTGTGAGAGTGTGTGTCATGCGCTTCAGATGCGAAAGTTGTTGTATGTCGTACATTTCAAAGTTTACTGTATCTTGCCTTGCACTTTACAAAGAAGCAAACTTAATGGGGGGAAAAAAGACATTTGTGTGTGTGTGTATGTTTGTATGTTAAAGATTATGAGTTTTTTTATTTTTAAATTGATTTGATGACAAGAATTTTTAATTTATGACAAATGTATAACGGACAAAAGTGTGTTGATAAAATGTAATATATCTAACCAAACATAAAAAGATAAATGTATAGAGATGTATACGCAAATGTTTATTACATCAGTGGTTGTACAATTACTCCCACAGCAGCTTGAGATTTAACACCAATGTTATTACATGTGATCATGTGTTATTCCACTGCCACAGTAATGTCATTCCAATGTTATGTTCAAGTAATATCCTATAAGAAAAATATATATAAATATATAAGTGACGTTAAGAGTTATTCTGACTTTAAACCAAAGTTTGACAAAGTGAAATTCTCCAGTGTTACGTGGACGAATGCAAAGTTTACACAAAAAAATAGAGACGCCACGTTCAGCCGATGTGAAGCAAACGTTTTATTGGGTTAAAACATCATTTTGAAATTACAACATGTTTATGAGACAGTCTACCTTTATGCTTTAATTAGCATTTGTTGTACTGAAAGGTTTGCCTAAAGTTTAATGGTTTTTTTTACTAATGATTTCAAAGTTTTGTTTTTTTGTTTTTATTTTATGTCATTTTTTAGTAGCAAACATGTCATTTAGGTCTAAAACTCTTCCAAGGAGTCACATGAAACTGAGAAACCGTAACGAACCCGCAGATTACCAAACACTCCACCACGTTTGTGCAACAGTATTACATAGACGACATTTGTGAACGCACCCCCCCCCCTCCCTCCCTGATCTGAACAGCCTATATATATATATATACGAGACTGTGTTGCGCAATGCTGGAAGCCAGACTAGATGTTGCACGACTCTGTACGTTGCGAGGTGTTTTATTGTCTTATCGTGTGCAGTGTGTAACAAAGACTAAGTCAGTGCAACCCTTTGGAGATTAAATGATTTATTGAAGTGTGAAGATTGTGTCCATTGTTGTAATTGTTTTTACTACCTCGAGATTCGGTCTTTGTTTACCTTGCAGGCGGAGGAAGAATTAAAGGCTCAGTACGCTTCGAACGAACTACATCGTATTGTACTACAGGTCATCTGACTCACGCTTTTAGACGTGCATGTTTTGTTCAGCAAGACGATCTGAACAAACCAGGTTTTAGATGTGTTTTCTCCTACTGTTATCCTACTTACTTAATATCTCCTATATTGTCTCAACCTCTCTCTGTGAAGCCAGACAGTGAGTAATACAGAGTAGGCTGTGCTTGCAGATGTGAAACAGACTTATATAATGAAAACAATGAGTGAAAATACAAATTCAGCATGACTCACAAGCTAAAGGCTAAAAAAACCTCCACTGTTTTGTTGCCTGTGACACCAGCAGATATTCAATCTAGTCATTAGGCTTTTAAATGACTCATTAATCTCGATCCTGCTGGTAAAAAAACACACGGGGGGGCCATGTGATAAACAAGTATTTATGTCATTTACGTGTCCACTTGTCCGTATTAATATAAAATTGAGAGAAAAATACAAATGCAGAGAGTAAAGACTTTTATTTAATGTATTGAAGATGCACCAGTAGAGTCAAGAGTATATTCATTGTTAAATAAAATATAAATGATCCAGTGTTACGACCACGTAAGGTCTCTGCAGAGTTAGAAAGTGGTTGTACAGAACTCAATTTTGTCAAACTCCATCAGTTGTTTTTCGGAGGAGCTACTCTAGATCAGGCATTTCTTCTAATCCGTCTTCTTCATCCTGCCTCCTTTGCTCCTCTTTCTTCTTCTCCTCCTCCTCCGCCTTCCTCTGCTGCTCCATCGCCCTCTTCATCTCCATCTCCACTTCCTTCCTCTTCATATTCTGCATCTCTTCCTCTTGCTTCCTCTGTTCATCTCGTTGCATCTCCTCTCGTGTTTTTTCCGGCGGCGCGTCGTAGGCCCACTCCGAGTCCGAGTCGCTGATGTCGTCGTCGTCGATGTCATAGTCCGGCTGGTACGAATCGGTGGTTTCGGTGAAGGGGTCTTCTACCACCTCAGGCTCCGGTTTGTAATTGGGGTCCTCGAGTTTACCCCAAGAAACCTGGTCGGCTTTGCGAAGCGTGATCTCCACTTTGGATGGGACCATGTTGACCGAGCTCTGTTTGACGTTGATTACCTGCGGAGGGACAATGAAGACACTTTCTAGATAAAAGCTGAAACAGGTTTTAGGTATCTAGATATGATAAACAGATACTTACGCCCCAAAAGTGGAATTCTCTCTTGAAAATCTTATCGTTCTCAAACTGGATTTGACACGAGAGCTGCAGAAACAGGAAGAAACGACAAACAACCATGTGAATTTATTGATTTCTTGCATTAATATCGTCATAATGTAAGGACAGTTGTACACTAGAAGTAAGCATCGTTAATGTTGATGTGTGTTTACGACACTCACCACCGTCCGGTTGGCCTCAATGCAGGAAAACTCTGGGTTCGTGTTTTTGGCGTAAACGGTTACGACCACGTTGTTTCCCGTCTGGTGCCAGTCGTATCGACACGCGACCTTCTTCTTGTCCTGTGAACACACGTGTGCACGCGGTCCAATCACATACATCATACAAACGGACCTTTTATATGTGAAACATACTGAATGTATAGATGTTTCTCTACATGGTGATTTCTCTCTGAGCTTCAGATAAAACTGTTTCTCAGCTGTAAACACAAATACACAAAACAGGTAAGGCTTCCTGGAAATGTCCTGCGTAATTTCGTAATTTTACAGAGAGGTTGCTGTAATTTGGTGTGTGTGTGTGTGTGTACCTGTTTCGGGACCCAGCAGTGTTTTCCTGCCATGCAGCCCTTCTGGTCGAGGAACTCGTTGAAGTCCATGGTCTTTATACAGCAGCAGCTCCAGTATTTATACCTGATGGGTCACATTAAACCATAAAAATCATCATTTATTTCCCCTCCTCTGAAATATAGATGTTTCTTCTTGTTCCTACAGTCGGATGTTTTACTGTGCAGGATGTTGTGTGTGTGCACAGTTTGACACTTGAAGCCTGTTTTCACATTCATCTGCTGAAAGTGGAAAGTGTCTCATTTTAAATCTCATTTTTAATACTAGTTTGGAGTCAAACTCTGATCCAATATTCAACTCACTCACTCAGCCTCCAGTGCACAAAAACTATTTCCATATTTATATATATTTTTTAATGAGGGAGAAGAAGAAGATGCTATTTTAAGGAAAAAAAACATATTCCAAATAGTCTTTTTATGTGTTTTAATACGTGTCTGAAATATATCGGAGTCTCCTCTTTGTCCAACGTGGCACATTTGTTATTAATTACTGGTTTTTAATTAACTGTCTGATTTTTCTTGTTGCTCACATGACCTTCGGTTTTGTTTTGTTTACGTTCCCTTCTTTTGTAGAAGAAGTCTAATTATGGTTTCAAAAGAGTTATGCAAATAAAGATTGTAATTAGGATTATGCATAAAAAACCTTTTGTAATATCTGGAGTAAGAAACTGGAAACATGCAGGAGTAATTTTAACTGTGTGTGTGTGTGTGTGTGTGTGTGTGTGTGTTTTACCCCTCGTGGAAGACGGGTGCTCCAGGGTGGTGGGTGCAGACCTTCAGGTCCGTCTCTGGGCCTTCATACGCCTGAACACACACACACACAATGCTAACATCAGTCACATGATGAGGTCATCAGGTCAATATGTGATTGGTTTGCATGTTGTGTTATTCAACGTTACAGCGTACATAAGTAATATTCAAATGTAAAAGTACTTAATTAATTAATAATTAATTAATTAATGTTGTACTTGGATGATTGATTTTACTTTAACTACTTGATAAACTATGAGGTGATATTAAGATATAACAAAGCATCATATTTAATAAACAGATAATGTATGAATCTGAAAGAAAGGGATTTTCATATTTGTTGTTACCTACTCCGACCACTAGATGGAGCTCTTAATAAGCTTTACAAGACTGAAGTGCAGGAAACAATATCACAGCTCTGTACATATACACACATATGTATATACTCAAGCTCAAATGAATAAATGATACTGACTGTTTTGCATCCTGCGTTCTTGCATCTCGTCCCGATCATGACAGTCTGACTTTCTGTGAGATGACAAAGAAACAAAAACAAGTGAGAAAATCTACAAGTAAAGTAAGTAAAGTAAGAAACAAGTTGTTTCCTCAGCAGATAAACTGAAGTACTTTCTGAAATAAACTTTCATTTTTCTATTGGAAATATTCTTAATACACCGGCTGATTTTTCTTTTTTTCAGAAATATAGTTTTCTGCAGCGCATTTCTATAAAAATGACTTTTTGCAATCACATTTACAAAAACATAAGTATAAATTCACACAAATATACTGTATAATTGTACAGAGGATAATGTGTCACATACATACATTGCAAAAAAAAAGATGTCATATATATGTCAGTCGTTTCTGTCTTTGATCTTATTATCTGAAACAAAGGGGGAAAAATCTTCCAATTTCAAGTGTTTATTTTCTTGATCGTAGAGCTTCAACCTGCGTCATGTTTTCTTGTCTAAAGATTTTTATTATTAAAAATATATATATATTTTTTTTTTTACACTTTATAGGTCAGAAATGTGTTAAAAACATTTAAAAAAATGAGAAGAAACTGAACAAAACGTTGCTATAATTTGACTTTAGGATGTAAAACTACACCTGAGGGCTTCATCCACTCACACACTGACCTTTGTTGTCGCTCTCAGCTCTCTGGCTGATGTCTAACTTCTCCAGCTCTTTAGCCAGCGACGCAGACACTTTGTGGGGCAGCTTGGTCTTGGACTCGTCTGAACTGAGCACATAAAGAGAAGTGAGAAATGTGTGTTCAGATACACTCTGAAAGCATCAGCACAGACCTGCAGACTTACACACAGCATAATCCAATAAATTATTTATTCCAGGAGTGCATAAAACCTCAATCTGACCTCTGAGAATCACAAACACTCACCTGGGTCTCTCTTTCTGCAGTTTCTCTGCAGATTTGGGTCCCTGGTAGATTATCTCCTGGCCGTTGATGTGTTTAGTCCCGCCTTTCTCTGATGACACCTCGGGGAGCAGAGGCTCCAGGGGCTTCTCGTTGCTGTGAGGCCCTCGGGTGCAGCCCTGTTCGAACAGAGTCACCTCAGTCTCAGGATCTGAAGCTTCGGATATTATTTTTCTTTCTTTGTGACTTGATATGCAAAACTTCAAAAATTTCAAGAATGAGTCTGCAGAGCCGTTTTTTTCTCAGACCTGCTTTATAAATAGTTTTCAGTCCGCCTACAATAGAGCCATTGTTGGTGTAAGTCTGCTTGTTGCTATGCTACACGGCTCTTAATTGTAATTTTATACACACTCAGCATTGTAATTGTGTTGTAAGTGCAGCTGGTTTTATGAAATGTTTTATTGGAAGACATCAATTAGAGTCAAAGCCTTTTTGCAACTACTCGTCTTGAACTTGTTGCAGGTGTGAGCTGCATGTTTGACTCTTGAACTTTTACCTTGATGGAGAGAAACTCAGAGAAGTCTGTCGTCCTTTTCTTACAGCACGACCAACCCTGCAGAAGGACGCACAAACAAACAAAAAAACCTCATATCCAGCTGCACATTTTTTATACAACAGACACTGATAGAAAGTGTTTATTGTTTATCTGTTGTACCTTCAGAGCATCGTGGAAGATGGGGACTCCTGGATGGAAGAGGCAGGAATCTTTTAGAGGAAGAAGAAAGACACTGTCAGACTGTCACACACACCTCTTAACTTCTGTGACCCAAGTGAACAGCTGGTACTCCCTGCTGACTGTGTGTGTGTGTGTGTGTGTGTGTGTGTCCCATATAAGGAAGCTTGTATCAGTCAGCTGTCCATCCAGAAACACGTGGCTGACTATGTAAGCTACGACTCCCTCATACTGAATCTTCACTTTCTTTATCCACCTTCTGCAGGTAAATTCAGACCATAAATTCAGACTTCCTGCTACCTGTAACAAAGTCACCTGAAACATCCAAACACTTCCTGTCTTTTTTTTTTCATTACTTTACCAACATACACAAATTAATCTGATCACAAAGAGAGTTTGACCATGATTGGAACAACTGAAACAAATCAAATCTATAAATCAAACCTACATGCTTCTTTCTAACCTTTTCACCGACTTCCTCTGATCCTCGATGAACCAACCAGAGAATAATATAAAACTTAACAGAAACAGGAAGTAGGATCTCACCATCCTTGTTCTTGCCAGCGTCAAACTTCTCCCCACAGCCTTTGTTGTAGCACACCAGCGCCATGTTGGCCTGTCAGTTCGTGTCACTTCTTCTTCTTCTTCTTCTGCGTTTACTCGTCTCTGTTCGGATATCTTGTCTCTCCTGGTCTTAAAAGCTGTGGGCTGCTGTCTCCAGAAGTTTCTCCGGTCAGGAGGAGACGAGCCAGAGAGATCCAGGAAGAGGGATCACCTTCTGCAGAGAGGAGAAAGAGAGAAGGGGGGGTCTCTCTTTCTTTCTCTCTCTCTCTGGTTTGGGCCTGGCTAAAAGAAATGATATAAATAGCAGCTCACCTCCCTCCTCTCTTGCTTCTCTCAGTTTACAGCTGTCAAAACTTATCTGGAGATGGGGGGGTTGACATTCCTCCTGGTGAGCGTCTGCTGTCACAAACAGGCACGCTGTGGCCCGGTCGCAGCCACAATGAGACTGACAACTTCTGGATTCCCAGAGGGTCTTTGGCTCTTATTTGACCTGCAAAACATGTGGCTAAAGATGCGAAACACACACTGTCACTGCAGTCATGTCATCCATATTGGATTGATTGGAGGGCAGAGTGTCCACATACTTTTGGCCATGTGGATATATCTATCCGTTAGCCTTCATACTGCTCTGAGAGGCGTCGACAGGCTTAGAGAGTTAAATTTATCTTTCATAAATTGCATAACTGAATGTGTTTTATAGTAAGGTTAGTAAAGCTTCGGCTGATATATTACCAGCGACTTGCAGGTGCTAAAAGAATAAATTATTCACTGAAGACAAAACACTGCTGTTTGTCAGGCACAATATGTTTTGAGTGATATATTCCTTACTGAGGACCACTCACTCTAAAATACGACCAGGTAAATTACACCTGGCACCTGTGAAAGCTCCTCGATGTGATTGTACAACAAACAGTTTCATTATTCAGAGCTCAGTGGGAGTCAGGAGGTGGGAGGCTGCTTTTAAATCCCTCAGTGTGGGAGAGCGCTGAAGTCGCTGTATTCAGGTCTGCGTGCCACAACAAGCAGGGATACACAGGTGTATGTGTAGCCTACAGGTGAAGACAAAACAGGAAATGAGCCGTAATTGTATGTTTAGTTTGTTGTTGAAGCAGCAGCATGTTTTCCCACTGCTACAGGAAAACAGTCGCTGTGCGTGTTTAGTCTTGGAGGCATTTTGTGGTTTCTAAAGGTGATCACATTATGTTGAAGGAAACAATTATCATTAACCACCATTTTTTTATATATATATTTCAATTAAATATAATAAACAGCTGGTTTGGCAAATACATGTTCAGTATTAATGTACATAATTAGCATTAAAATAGTGGTTACTGCTCTTATTGCATTTGTGTTTTTATATGTTATAAATATCTTTACAAGTAGATGAACATTCATTCTTATTCAGGAAACTCTCCTCCTGTTTTGTGGTGTAAATCATGTCAGCAAATTTCCTGCCAAATATAAATTACAGTAGGTATGGTAGAGGCCAGCAGACACACACACACACACACACACACAGTTTCAGTATATGATGATCAGTACCACCTGTCATTATGTCTGCTGTGAAAAAGCTTTGTGAGAGAGAAAACTGACATGAAAAGTGCATTAGTGAGACACTTTCCTCCTTCAGTATTTCACATTAATATTCTGCATTGTGGCTGACGGTGAACCATTTGTAGATTTTAATGTTAAAAAAGTTATTTGCAGAAGCAACACAGTAGAATTTAAGATGATTTTTTGCAGAGAAATATAAACGCGGTGAAATACATACTGGATGGTTTAAAACATGGGTTGAGATCTCATTAGGATTAAGAAAACACTCTCGAGCCCTCCGGCACCGCCAATTGGGAATCAGAGGATTCACCGTTTGACATTTCAAGGACTTGAATTTTGATTATCTGATATTTTTAAGGGTTTTCTTGAGCAAAAAAAAATGCAGAAACAGACAAACTTTAGGAATGGAAAATGACTTTTTATTTCTTCCAAAAAAAAAAAAAAAAAAGAAAAAAAAAACAAATTCGGAGAATAAACAAATATACTGCTGTAAAATAAAAGCCTGTGATTTTTTTTTTTTCCAACTGCAACATTTGTTTTGCCTTTTCATGCTTGATACAATCCATATATTTCTGCTTTAAATAAATAGAAAAAAAAATGTACAAAGAGATGGTGGGGCGAGGGGGGGGGGGGGTGGGGGGGTAGACGGAGAAGAGAAAGAGAGAAAGAGACAGATTAAAAGGTGTACTCTGCTCAAAAAAAACATTTGGCATCATTGAGAATTCATGGCTGATCCTGATGTACGGGGAGGTCTACAGCCCTCGAAATCTGCATCGTCTGTCTTTTTTTACCACCCCAACTGAGTAGTAATAATACCTATATACTGCTGTAATAATGCTAATATCTTTCATGTTCAGAAAAAAAAACAACAACAAAAAAGCATAAATGAAAAATAATGCAGTTGCGGATAATGAGAGTATGTATATTTAAGCTCTGTGTTGTGAGTGTGAATGTGTGTATTCTCTATATACAGAATAGTGAGGCAGCAATCCGAGGGTTCTTACCAAAAAACACAGATGTAGAAAAAACACAACGTGCAACAACAGATCTCGAATTCGACTCACTGACGAAATGAGGAGATTTATCTGTTAAAACAGCCTCTCTGTGTTTTCTTCGCTTCATTTTCTTTTTCGCGGGTTTTTGACTTCAGATCGAATCTTGTTATTTTTTCCTCTCGGCTGCAACACGCACAGCGACCCGCAGATGGCGCCACAACAGTGGAGAATCCAAAACACAGGTTGCCACTGATGGCATGTGCTGCAAAGTTAACAAATGCGACATCTTTGGGAAAAGTAACACACACACACACACAGACGCACACACACACACACACACACACACAAATAAAAAGGTTTGCCGCTCTGTTTTGCTACAGTGGCTCGTTTATCGACAGCACAAACAGCCGCCGTCCGATTCAGTCCGACAAAGCAACGAACCTGCTGTCGTGGACGGCAAATGATTGGTCAAGAAAGACTGATCAATCTCACCCCTTCACCTCGTCTGGGCGCCTGACAGACGATACGTTTTTAAAAAACAGAGACAACAAGAGATCATTATCATCATCATTATCACCGTCACATCATGCTTTTTGGGAGAAAACGGACAACAAACATCAACGACGGTACAACCATGCATTCACCGAACCCGGAAAAGAGAGGGCGATGGCTCGACAGAGAGGACTCCGCTCTCTGAATGACTGATACACTTGGCCTTAGCAGAGGACAGTAATCTGTATATGACATCAAGGTTTATCCATGTATCTTTCTCCACCTAGATTCATGCTACAATAATGCAGAGAGGCGGCGGCGGCTTTTAAAGTTAAGAGAACCACAGTGACCACGAGGTTGCCTGGTCTGATCTGAACTTTTTGGGCAGGTATAAGTGAAAAAAAAGAAGAAATACTATTGAGGAGCCCAAATGGCCAACACCTGGAAACTCCCAGCATTAAATGCGAGAATAAACGTCTGAATTTGAGGAAGGGAGTTGCCGAAAAAGAGCCTTGCATGCTCGGCTAAACCCCCTCCCTGGATAAATACCGTAACAAGTAATCAAAATGACCTACATGATGAAGCACTGGCAGTTACATCAACGCCAAGACGACGTTTACGAGACTCAAAAGCCACAGTAGTCTCCCCTCTTCTACGCTCTCTCTATCCCCCACCGTAAAATTCAACCATTTTTGAAATCACTTGAGACGCACAGGCAAAGAAAAACCATCATTGCAACAGGCAGGACCGGATTTCATGCAGAGATATTTCATTATAAAACAGGAACAACGGATGGAAAGAAAAAGAAAGAGTAAAAAACAAAAAAACACTGTGTAGATTGAAGAGCTGTGTTCATTGGACAAACAGCGTTCGATTTCACCTTCATTAAAATGATTCTGAATATAAACATCCTGGCACTTTACACACCAAAACCAACCAGGTTGTTTGTATTCTGAGGATTTCACTACCAGCTAACAGATCTGCAGTGACGCCTGATATGAATTATTTTTATTTTACAGATCCAGGGTGGTGAAGACCTGATGCTGGATCAACTTCTCTTTTCTGAAGTATCAATTTATCAAATCGGATTAGAGACAACAAATCCCAGAAAATATCATGATTAGACATTTTAGACATCCATTAAGATAAAAGTTTTATGAATGTTCAAGCTAGAACCCAAAAGCAAAAAGGTACCTTTTGTTTTAGACCTTGGAGAGTCAGATTTTGAGCTCCTTTTGAAGACGGTTTGGCTCGACAAAAACCAAGAACGTTTGGAGCAACTGTCCTGATATTAGAAAATGCCACAATGCTCCTATCAAATTGATTTTTAAAACAAAGTGAGACGTACCCCTGCACAACAGCTGGTTGGCCAACAAAGTGGCGAGTGCTACATGTCCCTCCTTTAGCCAACAAAGTCTCCCGTTTGCCACAAAAAGACCTGGATATGGTATGATTCGCTGTCTAGTTTCAACAGTCCAATCAGAGACCGCTTGTAGGCTGCTGACATCATTACGAGAGGCGTAGATAGTCGATGTTGCCGAGACGGAGGAAGAAAAAAAAAAAAAAGAAAAGACGAGGACCTTATCTACTAGACACAGGAGCGATGCTAACAGCGAGAAGAAAGTGTGCACTAAAAGCTAGAGAAAAGCGAACCACGAAGCCTGAGCCGGAGAGCCTCCGAAGGTTTACAGCTAAAAAGACAAGAGACACCAAGAGAGATAAAAGCGCTATAGTTACTGACACTGGCAGAGGATTGGACGAGGCGGGGAAACCTACAGCACGAGGTTTTTCTACGAGGAGGATATGATGAAGAGAGTCTAAAGCTAACACAAGACTGCAATACCTATCCAACAGAGATGGATGTGAGCAGACAATCTAGACAGAAACTGGTTATTATTACGTTTTTCCCCCCACATATCTACACATACCTAACAGTGACGAAGCAGGCTAAAAAAAAGCATTCTAGAGATAGACCGACTAGACAGGGTTGAGAGACTGAAGCGTTATTCTTATTTCACAGCAGAGTGGGTGATGAGCGCGATACGACTGGACTATCACTGATAGTTGGGATGTAGACGCTGGACGGGGACGGGATTACAAAAAGTTTCAAGTTCATTGTTATAATGGCAGGAAAATAACTTTTAGTTACCTGCCAAAGTGGCTGGTAGATTCGACGAAACCCCAAACTATCTCTACAAACTTCAAATCTCCTTTTCAACTTTCGCACCAGAAAAAAAAAAAAACGGCGACAGCTCGACTACGGCAGGATAGTCACTTCAGTGCAAAATTCTTGCATGTGCATTTTGCAACAAAACTTGTTTTTTACAAAAACAAAAACAAGCACGTAACGTTTCAAACTCTCTCTCAAATTTGGCTTTAAATTTGACACACTTTGACCCTCAGAAATAGCCCTCGATAGAAAACATACACAACTGTGTGAGCACACAAGTGAACACTCACTAAAACATATGATACCCAAAATATACCAACAGTCAAAATCATGGCGACAGATGCTTTGACTGAGGAATGGCCATTTTTACCATTTTTCGCTTTTAAAAGTCCAAATTTGATCCCACAAAATTTATTGGAACCACAGAGCAAAGGTGGCGCCAAAAGTTCAGTGTCGTTTGGCTGTTGGTGCCGACACGAGTCGAACTTAAAGCCACTCATTGACTCAGTGCAATTTAAAATGAATTTGATTCAGTAACAATTCAACTCACTCACTCACTCAGCGCTGCTGTCATCAATCATTGGCACATAATATTAATCTGCCAATAGCTTGTTTGTTTTTTTGTTTAGAAATCTTTGATGTCTGAATCTGGTTGGTGAGCTGATGAAGACAAGAAAAACAGATACACACAGGTCATCTAGGCGCTAACAAGAAACTAGCATGCTAATAAACACCCTGTAGCCTTTTTAGCATGATAAATTAACAAATGTCTGTCATTTTAGACTGCCGAGAGTAATAGCAGCAAAAAAATGGAGCCTCCAAGCTAACATGATTAGCTCACGATTAATTTCCCACGTCAATAACTTTTTTTATTAAATGAAATTATACATAATTTGCAGAACAAAATGCCAGAAGAGAGTAGAAAGGAGAGCTATTGTGAAGTAGCACTAGCATGTTCCTGGCTAGCTCGTATGTTAGCGGTTAGCTCTCGAAGCCAAAAGAACCAAATATTAGGAAAATATTTGTGATATATTGTAAAAATTTGGTTCACAGACAGTTTAGACAGGTCTGCACCGTTCTAGCATGTTGTCACCGCTAACCCTTGAATATCTGTGTGTATCTGTAGCTTTAACAGGAGAAATGAATGCAGTAAGAGTAACAAAGACTTCAGCTTTAAAACCCATAACAACAATTGCTCAACTACTAATAACAAACGGTTCAACAAATCGCTGTACAAGCCCCGACAACATTCAGGAGAGGTTGCAGAAGGAAACAGATTGAAAAATACAAAGATATCCCCGACAGAGCGGAGAAATTACGGGAAACACACTTGAGAACATTGGCCTCTAAATCTCTCGCTGATTGGACAGTTGTGGACGCAGACGGGGGACGAGGGAGGGGACGGAGAGGAGGCCGGCTGCCGAGGTATCGTCTGAAACAACTGCTGTGCACACACACACCTTCACACACAGACATACACTAAACAAACACTTGTCCTCTACTAAGTGTTCCCAAGCTGCCGTTGCAGGCGGACAGTAACCCAGAGGGGACAAAATAGCACCAGTATGAAATAAAGCTAATTCTGCAGCTGAGACTCTCACAGCAGTCAGACGCTGTAAATACAGCGTGACTGAAAACCAGAGGTAGGATTTCCTCCATCCCCCCTTCTCTCCTCGCCATGAATCTCTCTCTCTATCCTTATTCCCTCTCCTGAAGCATCACTCCATCGATAGGATTTAAAACACAAATCAAGACAATATAACAGAATGTAGCAACACACACACACACAGACACACACACACAGACACACACAGTTGTTTCAGACAACGACCAGGCAGGATGACATCTCCCCCATCGCATCCCTGCATCCCTCCATCCTCTGTTAAGGTCATCTTCTCCCCGTCTTTTTCCTTTTCTATTAAATATTTGGTGTCAGTTGGTAATCTTGTCGTCTGTCTGTCTCTTTGTCGTTTTTAGCTTGATCAAATCATTCCTCCGTCCATCTGATGATCGTCCTCTTGTGTGTTTTCTTCTGCTGTTTGTTTGTCGCTTTTGGCACTCTGCTTCCCCCCCCCCTTGACTGGATTACATAAACTGCATCTGAACAGAGTTGGGAAAAAGACAATTTAGTGAGAATCCAAAGAATTTCACAATAAGAGTACGACTGATTAACAGATATGGGGAAAAAAATCATTCATAAAAAAAGTGAAATTTTTACACAGCATATTATATTTAAAAGTGTTTCTCACCTGGGCTCCTGGCATGGGTGCGAAGGGGTTAGTGGGTCTGAGAACAGGCTGGTTGTACATCATTGGCTGAGGAGCCATCACTGGTACCCCGCCCATCTGACCCATCTGGGGAGGGACCTGAAGGTCGAGGAAGATAGGAAGAAAAAAGAATGAAAGAAGAAGAAGAAGAAGGTGACATTCAAAGGGTTGAAAAACAAGAAAACCTGTTGGCCTCTGTGTTATTTTGCATCCATCAGTTTAACTCACCATTCCATACACAGGCACTTGCGGTGTGGTCATGGGGAAAGCCATGGGAGCTGGAGCCTACAGCGGGAGAAAAGCAGAAACCGGGAATCAACTTTGAAGAAAAAGAGTCGGCTGCTAACAGAAGAAAAAGATCTGATCCTCTGAATGTTCGCTGAAGTACGCTGTCTACTGTATGTGAAGGAGAATGCATTTAATGCTGATAAAGTGTGTGCACACGAGGAGCACAACAACGCAGCGTGCAGCAGAGCTTCTTAGTGGAGTCCCACTGGGAGCAATCATTACCGCAGCTTTAAAAGAAGAAGACTCAATAGGACAGCGTTTAAGCTCTGCCCTTCTTCCTTCACAAATCAAATTCACTGCGGCTGAATAGGCCTCGAATTCAACGTGGCGGCCAATTTGCAGCCGTCATTCACGACCGACACGCACATCTGCATCAAAGACGGCCGATTCACGCTCGACAAATTGGTAATTTATGGACTTTTTGGCGTCCGCGGTTCGGTGTCGTATCAGCGCAAACGTCCCGGAGGGAAAAATCAGCTCACACGAGATGAGAAATGAAGATGCAGCGGAGGGTGCCTGTTGGACAACAACACATCACTAGTATTAATATTAACAGATTTCAGAGGAGTTACACATCGCCTGCAGGAGTTTCACAGTTTGGAGAGTTGCAACTTCTCTCCAATATAACAAATAATATAAGAATCTGAATTTCTCAGTGGGAGATTTGTTTTTTTTTGCTGTAGTCACAAGTTGCAGGTCAAGTCTGCTCACCTGGACGCCGCAGCAGGCTCCCGTTGTTTCACAAAAACCCATTAAAAACAGCTTGAAGAAACACGCTGCGGCTGTCACAAAGCTAATCCATCACTGTAAATGAGACAACTGTGGCGTTTTTTCTCAACACGCATCAATCACCGCAGCGATATTAAAAACTTAAAAACTTGTGTCCAGCTGGATGTTGGAGCTTCGCTTTGCTAAAACGCAGTAATTAGTGTAATGTGTCATGAAGTCATACAATGTATTATCTGTGTAAAATGATGGATTACTCTAATCAAGGAAATATATTAGTAGGTTTTGCATTTTTTTTTAATGGGTAAAAACAAAACTACACTGTAATTATGGTTTAATTGCCAGTTTCAGTTTCTACAAGAGTTTTAGTGGAAAAGAAGAAGGAACAACTTCTGAAGCTTCAGGGGATTTTTTAAAAGGAAAATTAAATAAGACACGAAGATAAGGAAAATATTTCAGCCTGGGTCAGGTGAACCACAGAACTGATCTTGGAGCTAATCAATGTGATCGATCGGGGATTCACTTTTAATTTCAGCCTCATAACTATTGATCAATTTGATCTCTCTAGGATCAGAGCAGGACGCAGCTGCCAAAGAGGAAAAGGAAAGAATCTAATTCAGCTAAAAGAGTATAATTTATCTGTCAAATAAAAAGTATAAAGTTGTCTTTGCTGTTTTAGTATCTGAACGTGTGATTAAAAATTAAACTGACTTTTTTTCATCTGCACCTGAACCACACTTCAGTTAGAAAATCATCCGTGTTTCGTCTGTCAGACAGACAGGTGAGACGGTGTTTATGTACCGCTTCACCTTCTCCATCAGTCTTTCTGACCTGTCTGTCTGTCAGCAGCTGCTTCACATTCGTCTGATTGTCTTCGTCTCTGCTCTCGTTTCAGTATTTCCGTCTTCAGCTCGCCTCCATCTGTATTTCAGCTTTATGTATATTTGCTGATCTTTTTGCTGTTTTTTTCTCTAAATCACTTCTGACCATAAACGGCCGGGCACGGTTAAGTAAAGGTTAAATAAGTAACAGGCTTTGCTGGGTTTCTGGCTGCCGTTTGGAGCATTAAAGCGTTGAATCTCAGCTGTAGGTCTTTTACTCATCACGCGTGACAGCCTGTTTACTCGCTGCTCTGCTACCTGTGATGTCTTATATATTATATATGGCACACTGCCACCAGGACTCATTTATTATGGCTTATAGAGGTGAGGTTTGCTGTTCTTTGAGACATAGCGATGGTTAATTTTCTAAGGGACAATAATGAGCAGCAAGCAAGAGCTTTATTTCTTCATGGCCACAGCGGATGCATTTTGTGTGTGTGTTTGCTTTTCTTGCTAAATATACATTGAATGAAGTTCCCTGCTGACCACAGCGTGGAGACTGTGGGCTAAATACAGGAACAAACTCCACATGTTTGCACTGTGCCTCTAAATTAATCTCCACAGGGACTTTATTTATGTGTAAGCTCATGTTAAACCCACCGAGTATCACATCCTCAGAAACCAGTTAGCTTCAGTTTACCTTCCTCTCACCTGTCTGTAGGTTTCGACACATACTTTCCAACTTCCTCAGCCAAACAAGTTCATTTATAAAAAAAAAGCTGAAACAGCCTTCAAAACTGACAAACTTTCTGGTATCAGTATTATTGCTTGTATAACATTAACCTGTATCATGGAGATGAGAGCGGAAGACAACAACAGAATCAAATATAGTGTCTCAGAAAAAGATGACAGAGGAAGAGAGACGGAGAGGGAAAAGTGAGAGATAGTGACAGCACATATTAGAAGTTATTGTCTCACGAAACAGGGATATAAGTACTTACATAACTAGTATAGAACATCCCATTCTGCATCAGGACGCAACAAGGAAAAAAGACAAAAGACAAGAGAAAGATGGGGAGATGAGAAAAAGATATAGATAGAGAGATGGAGAGAAGGGGGAGAGGGGGGAGGATGAGAGAAAAGTGGGAAAAAGAAGTTGATTTGATGATGAAATGAGGATGAAAAGGAAGAAATGGAACGATGAAAGGTAATAATGTCATGAAAGAGGAGAAAAAGAAAGACAGAAGAGACAAAAGAAAAAAGTAGGATAGAAAAAGAAGAGACAGAACGCACAAAGAAAATAAAAGATGGGAAGAAAAAATAATGTGAGAAGCACGAGGCAAAGAGAAAAGAACAGTGGAAACAAGAAAAGGAAATAAAAAGAGGTCAAAACACGGACGGTCAGATGTCAAAGGCAGAGCAGCGAAAAACAGGACGAGCAGATGACAACGCAAAACAGAGAAGAAGAAAAAAAAGAAGAACGAGCGAAGACGGGAAGGAAGACGAGTGGATGACGGTGCAAAAACAGGCGGAATAAAATGCACGAAGAGGGACAGGAAGAAGGGATTCATGAGAACGACAGCAGGAGGTGAAGGGAAGAAGCAACAGGAGAGAAAAGAGTGAAAAGAGGAGAAAATATAGAGATATTTAAGAGAGAGAGATAGAGAGAGAGAGAGAGAAAGAGAGAAAGAGAGAGAGATAGAGAGACAGAGAGAGAGAGAGAGGAAAAGGACGTGGAGGGTTAGTGACAGTTTGTCTTTGTCAGCCAGAAATTGCAGTCCAGAGATCAGGACGACAATCAGGAGCTGCCAAGAACAGTGCACGCACACGCACACGCACACACACACACACACACACACACACACACACACACGTGCACACGCAGCATGCACAGGCAGCTGTATACACACTCACATACACCCGATATGTACATCGTCACACACGACACATCGGAATACAAAATGCTCGCATGCATAAAGACAAGGTTAGCGTTAGCTGTTTTATTAGCGAGGTTCCTGCATGCTTCTCTCTTTGCACAATTTCTGGGATCCAAAGTAAAAATATTCAAATTAATTTTGAAACTCTGAAATTGACAGAAGAGTTTTTTTTTTTTTTTTAAAGAGAAAAAGTTCAACATTTTGGGGAAACGTGCTTCGTTCGTTGCTACGTGATTCGTTTTCTTCATTTAAGATGAGAAGATGTCCGTCCGCTATAGTAACTTCCTGTAGTCTCTGCAGGTTGCCTGGCAACTGCTCCCAGTCACCTGTTTCCATTCTTTATGCTAAACTAAACTAAGCTGAAACTGAATTTAAGTGATTTTTAGATTATCAGGACTATGAAACACTTTTCCAGGATTTTCCGGACACCTCGTTGAATCCTCCTGATAGATAATTGTGGTTTATTACAACTCGAGCTTTATGGTTTTGGTTTTGGCATTCATTTCTGAGGACTTGGAACAAGCGATATCGCTACAAGCAAGAGAAACACAAGCAGTCAGACGAGCCGACAGTATATGATGATCAAAGCTGCTTCATTTGGAAGTAAAAAACTAATCTCAGCCAGAACGTCTGTATTATATCATACTGAAGCAGGAAGCTGGTCTATAAACAGCGAACAGTTCTGGCTTTACTTTCTCTAATTTGGTCTTTAAAACTTTCTCTAATCGTCTGACTGTTTGTGTAGAATTCACCAGGACTTACAGACACCTTGTTTGTGTCTCCTTACCACGTGTTGTACGGGCATGGGCTGTGGAGCCATGGGCGCGGGGCCCCACTGTGTGGTCGACATGGTCTTATTCTGCCAGTTCTGGCCTCCCGTCAGCTTCTTCTCTCCAGGCTGGTTCCACTGCATCTCTGGCCTTGAGAGAATAAAAAATAAAATAAAATAAAAGCACAATTCAAGGTTTTTCCTGCATTTCCATCCGCTCTCCTATTAATTTCACAAACATCACTAAAATCTTTTATCGGAAGAAAGAGAATAGAATACATTTCCTCGATCCTTCGTTCTTTCTATTCTCTTTTATTTTCTTATTTTCTTATTTTCTCCATGGGACGCATCATGAATTTTAAAGACTAACAATATTGCTGCAGAAATGTGAATCCTCTCTACAGAAACATAAGCAGTTAAAACCAATTATATGCTTAAACAAATCTGGTTTTACTGCTGTCGAATGTTGGCAACAGTAAAAACAAATATGACAGGAAGTGTTTTTTAGTTTTGGTTTTTTTGTGCATAAATCCATCAGACATCAGCTCAAATTTAAAAGGTATCGTCACACTTACTTCTTGGCTGGGGTCCCACCAAACTGCAGATCTGAGGAGAGATTAGAAACAGGAAGTGAGTCACTGTAGTTTAAAGGGAGTTAATGAGAGACAGGAAGGTGTGTGTCTGTGTGTTTTGCAGCATTATTCATAACTTATGATAAGTTCATGTGGATGTTTTACTCACTGCCCACGAGGTTGGCCAGAGAAGAGTCGAGGTCGTTGGCTAGCAGCTTTCCTCCGGGATGGATGGCCATTTGAGGATGAGGAGGAGGAGGCGCGGTGTGTGTGGGGACTGTTGGCTTTAACAGGTCTCCCAGAGCATCAAAACCTGAAGTACAGACATGGAAATGAGCTGCACGAGAAACACAACAGAGACCGATTTGGGCACTCAGACACGCTGTAGAGAAAAGAAAAGATCAGATAATTCAGACTCTGGTTAGAGAAAATATGTTATTTATGAGGAGTAAAAGTGTTGTAAAGCCACGAGAAAAAACACACACACACACACACACACACACAGAGGAAAATGCAAGAAGAAGGTTCGAGATGCGAAACAACGGCGGTGGACTGATTTCTAATCGTGAATCTAACGAGAGTCGACTCAACTTTCAGCCTCATTTTCTCAAACGTCCATTTAAGATTCGAGCGTTTTAATGAAGCAGAGCTGGACGGGTTTTGATCTGAGAATATCGCTGAGCTGTTCCTCCTTAATGTGAGCCGCAATCTCACTGCTGGTCCTCCTGTTAATTCAATTCTTCTTGCCCTATTTTAACATTTACCTACATGGAGAAAGCGTCTCGTTTAAAGCAGATACCATCTACCCAGACTCTTCTTCTTCTTCTTTTTATTTTCCCGCTGTCATCATACAGCAGCCTCATTCTATCAACAGCCATCCTATAATCCCTGACTCAGTAGCTTGCAGCACTTGTTCTAGATGACTGATTTATCTATCCGTAGCTGTCATGTACACACACTCTTGACTCTGAACAGATTCGTTTCGTTCATATGCGAGTGTGTGTGTGTGTGAGAGAGAGAGAGAAAGAGTGCTGATTGTGTTTGTCCATTGCCAGTAGGTGCAAATGAGTAATTTCCTGTCTTAGTTTGCACACGTGTCTGTAAGTGCCTGTGTTAACAACTTTCCATGTCAGCACTCATTCATCTAATGGATTGTATTACTCCGACAGTGGAAACCTGGAGGTGGGACCGTGTGTGTTGTGATGTGTGTGTCTTTGAGGGGAAATAAGGACAAAAGTTAAAACACGATCGGGTTCAGTTTCACGTTTTTTATGTTATGAGTGGAAAGTCAACTGATCCAGTAACAATAAGAGGTTAAAGAAATAAATAAAAAACGTGATTGGAAACGACATAAAACGAAGAGTTTGGGTGTGAACGCGAGACAAGACGGACGCTGCAAAACAGAGAAAAAAAGAAAGAAAAAGAGGCAACTGATGGTGGAAAAAAAAAGAGAGGGAGGAATAATATTTAGTTAGGACGCGGTGTGTAGGTCTGACAGCGGTGCTGACACATGAGATTCAGAAAACACTTTTCCTGCTAGCTTAGCAGATGAGAGAAAGAGAGCGAGAGGAGGGGAAGCATGCGGAGAAGGAAGGAGGAGAAAATTAAAGACAGAAAGAAAGGAAATGAGCAGATGAAAAGGGACAAACTATCTTTTTAATTCTCCTGCCTCTTATTCCTCTCCCGTTGTTGGCATTTCCATTGTTGTTGTTGTTGTTGTTATCGCTGTGACAAAACACAACGTGGGTGATTTTCTTTTTTAAAACCACCGTGTCACTGAATTAAATTGAACCGAGAGAGAGCAACAGAATGAGAGGGAAATGATGAAGGAGGAGGGAGAGAAAAGGAAAACGCACACACACACACACACACACACACACACACACACACACACGCCACAAGGCAGCGAGGAGAAGAGGGAAAACAGGGGAGCAGGAGATAAAGCAAGCAGTGAGAGTCTGTATCGAACTGAGAGAATAATGCTATCAGGATCCTCCTTCAGCGATGGACTTTATAGTCAATAGAGTTTAAGCTCAATGGGAAGGAAGGAAGTGAATTCATGTCAGGGGATCAATTACAAAACACTGGGAGGAATAAATCTGTTACTAACACAGATGTGACACTTTATTATCCAGAGAGGCAGTTTCACACACTGCTGGCTTCATCTATCTGTAGCTTTGAGTGGCTTTTTATCAGTAATCAGAGGCGTCTGTGTGAGCAAACGACTGATCTGACATGAGGAACCTTCTCAGCGACTTGACTTTGGCTCGTTAGTTTGCTTTAAAAGAGATGATCCAGCTAAAGTGGAACAGGATGCATGAATAATGTCTGTCTGTCTGCGGTTTCTTATTTTGAGCACTTTGTTTTTTGCCAGAAATTACAGAATAAAGTTGGTCAGAGTCATATTTTATTTTATTTAGAAAAGAAGTAAATTAAATTATATGGATATGAGCAGAGATGCATAAGGAAGGAAAAAAATCTGATATGAAAAGCAACTAAAATCATATTTTTAAATGTACAAATAAGCACATTTAAAAAACACAGAAGCAAAATTACATCTCTGAGCCTGAATAGAAAAAAAACAACAAAATTAGTCAAAACAAGATATGGAAAAGAAAAGAACAAAAGAAGAACAAAAGATGGGTTTTAGGGAGCCAAGAAGAAGAGGAGGAGGGAGGAGGAGGAGGAGGAGGAGGAGGAGGAGGAGGAGGACCAGAGCAGATGGAAAGGAGTTGCCTGGGTGATTCTTGCCTTGTGAAGTGTGATTGGGGGGGAAGACGATGGGAACGGTGTGAACAACAACAAACACAACAGACTAGCAGAAGCAGACAGATGGGATGGAGACAAAATAAATAAAAATAAATAAATAAATAAAAAATGACAGACGACGTGCGAACAGACGCAGACACACACATGTGGACACGTGAAGACAAACATACAGTAGCTGCGTAACCCGGGGACACGGTGTGAGGTGCTGCCAGTTGCCCAGATGGTCTTATTGGTAGTTGTAGCGGCAGCTTCAACACAACAACAGCTCTATTAATAGAAATAAGTTAGTCCGTCCAAAGCCGTAACGAGTCTGAAGCCACGAGCCTCCAACTGTTTCCTGAGCGGAGCAGGAGAGGCCGACGGGGTTCAACAAGATTAAAGCGAGCGAGAAATCAGCGGCTCCTCAACACAAATCCTTAAATATTTACAAGGATATGAGACACTGTTGGTGTGAAACATCTGGCTGATTAATCCTGGCAAATTTACAGTAATGCTGATTGATCTGCGCTGTCGCCGTGGAAACGCTTTCGGCTAAGATAAAGACAAGAAATAAAGTTTTGGACCTGAGAAAAGTTATTAAAAAAGTTCCCATGCTGTGACCTCCTCTGAACTCCTGCTGTTTTAAACCTGTAGCTCTGCTAATAATAAATAAATAAAATAAAATCTTCCTCTACAGGAAGTTGATCTTCCTCGGAAGCTGTCGGGATCCGAAAAGGTTTGAGAGGCGAACAAGATTGATTGTGTCAGCTGCTGAGAGGTTAAAAGGAAGTAAGCTCGGAGCCAAAGACTCAGACCTGCATCACTTAAGAGCCATCAGTCGAAAGCTGTTACCACAACAGGAAACTACAACAAGAGAAGCTGAAGGTCCTGGAGACGACGTTCCTACACATTGATATGAATGTCTTTATTGGGTTTAGAGGATTCAGGCCGAGAGTTACCAGGAAATAATAACTGAAATGAGGCAATAAAACCAACGTATGAACTGATGGCAGACTTATAAAGACTTCACTGTAGGAAACTCCTATTTCTTACTTGTAATTTCTGAAGCAAATCTGCCTCTTTAATCAAATTAATCTAAAGTTAACTGATGACATATATACTGGATCAACAGGCTGTGTGACAGAGCTGGAGAGCATCAAGCGCCCACCCAGTGGAAGAACAACCACAAGTTCCTGGAACTAGTCAAGAGGGTTAGTTAATGCTACGGTCGAGCTGCCAGCAAAGCCAAAAGGTCTTAGTTTGCAGTCTGTCTCTGTGTGGACAGTCACACAGAGAAGGGGCGGGGCTTTACCGGCTGCAGGTTGTGGGCCGTTGTTACTGGGCGTGGCCTTACTCCCAAACACAGCATCGAAATCTACAGTCATGGCCGGGACGGTCTGCTGCAGAGGCTGGCTCTCCAATCCTGAGGGATGCAGTTAAATGATGTTTGTTAACAGTCTGCAGAGGGATTTCTCACTTTTTTTTTGGGAAACGCTCCAACTAACAAAGTGTTATCTAAGAAAAATACATCAGATTGTGCAGAAATCATGGCTTTGCACTAGTGACGATTCCACCACCTCCCACTAAACTAATCCCATTAGATGAGGAACACGGACATTAGTGTTGAGCGCGCTGCATTGTTGTTGCTTAGTAACGAGTTAAGCCCAGTGCACGAGGAAATCCACCGATGCACCTTTTGTTTTGTTTTTTGCTTCTTCATCTGCATCCCTGTTGAGGATTAAAGCTTGAAGCCGAAACAGGAATACACAATAAAACCTCCCAAAACAGAACGCCACGGTTACCGTTTACAGGCACGAAGCTGTTACCGGGGAACCTTACAGGAAGCGCGGCGGGGATAGAACCGCTCATTAAGATGAATTAGAGCTGATAGACATTAAACCAAAAACCAACAGCACTTTCTGTGTAATTATAGGCATATCACATATTACCACGACTAATCCATAACTTTAAAAAAGGTTCCTTATTCTGCATTCGGATTCTTAAAACTTTTACAGCGTTGGATGTTTACTGGAGCGAGTACGGGGGACAGTTATCTCAGCTCCTGTGTCAGAGCCGCTGATAGTGTGAAGAGCTGATATCTAAGAAGCAGCTCTGCCTCTGATGTCTTGGGCCAAACTCTTTATAAATGGCTTCAGTTTAATCCCCTGTCATAAAGCCTGTAATACTCTGCACTTACAGTTGCCCGCAGATGCATCTTTGTGCTACTGTGTTTGATGTGAGCGAGCTGATTGCAGGCTGAAATGTCAACTTTCAGATATAGATATATATATATATATATATACACACTGTAGAGCAAAGCTAATATGTGAACGTGTACGATGTTGCTCAGCATTTTCTGCGGCAGCGACATTTTCCAGTCTGACAAACTAGAAAACGAGAAGCGGCGGTTTGAATCACCGCCGGCTGCTTTGAGCTGTTCAGAGTGCGAACACACGGTTACGGGATTTATTATTACAAAATACTTGCAATATTTATGATCATAATGCTTGTACACAAAACTAGTTGAACTGTGTCCCGGCACAGGACGCTGACTCGTTTCATGCAGCATTAGCTTCTAAAGGAGAGTGGGAGAATGATGGATGGTTTGAATAAATAGACAAATGGATGGATTGACAGGTGGATGTATGTTTCAATGCAGGTGTGTGTGTGTGTGTGTGTGTGTGTGTGTGTAGGCAGCGTACCTCCCCAGGCACTGTTGGGGGTGGAGATGGAAGGATTGCTCTGTACAGCAGGGATGAAGGCCGGCTGAAGATCAAACAGGTCACTGTTCAGGTTGGGCGCACTGGAGGAGAGGAGAGGAGAGGAGAGGAGAGGAGAGGAGAGGAGAGGAGAGGAGAGGAGAGGAGAGGAGAGGAGAGGAGAGGAGAGGAGAGGAGAGGAGAGGAGAGGAGAGGAGAGGAGAGGAGAGGAGAGGAGAGGAGAGGAGAGGAGATGGACAGACAGGAGATCTGGCTTTAATATTTAATCAATTGAGCATAAATATCTAAAGCCACTAAAAATGTTCGTTTGTCACAGATTAATCTTCGCTCTCTGACGGGCTGTAAAAGCGTCCTCAGAGTGCTGGAACAGTCGGGAGCTTTAACTGCACATGTTGAATATAAAGTCTAGTCTCATTATCAGGAATAAAGAGTCTGGGTGTAACTGCTGGACTCAGTCAGCGCTGTGATGCAACGATTTGTTGCAGCAGGCAACTGGACAGAAGGAGCTTATGTCTAAAATCATTTATCACGGCCGGACGTCACAGCAGACTCAGACGGGTTTCGAGCTGTCGTTACTGAAATGTTAAATAACAACATGCATTAGTTTGTTTGTATTTGTTTTGAATGTGTTAAACATTATTGTCTGAGTTGAAGAGCATAACCGAATATAAAGAGGACCATGCTCCATCGGGTTTCATCCTGATGTGTTTTAAAAGAAAGCTTGCAGTGATTTTGTTTTGAATTTTTATCTCATCAACATCGCCTGTTCACACCCCGACACAGCGACAGATCTGTAGAAACATGTTCAAGTAGTAAAAACAAGGGCAGCAACCAGTCATCAAAAACGTGCCTACAAAATAAAGGCGAGTCTGAATTATATCAGCAAGTTAAGAAACTTTCCTGCATCCTGCTGGTGTGAAGTAAACTACTCGTGATATCAAATTACCGTAATGGCTGGAATATAAGTTTGATAATATAATTGATGCTTGATGATGAAAAGGGACTAGGACAAGACTTTTATTTATTTATCTTTTGAATGGAGAGCGTGCAGTGTTGCATTATGGGTCTCTGAACGCTCGTGTAACTTGTTTTTCTGCCACATGAGGAAATAAATTCCTGTAGGGTCAAAAGCGTCTTCAGGGCGTCTTTGCTTTACAAACAGACAGCGGACCGATCTGTCACGCAGCCAGCGATTATTGCTGCCGCACACGATGAGGAGCTCAAACAAGAAAATCCTAACTGACAAAGAAAATAATGGTGACCTCTTCCAAGGGCGTGGCAGGAGCGCTGTAAACACATACACCTGTCGTTCTCCTGTATTTATGTCAACGTAGCAATACAATCAAATTATCTACTTATAATATTTATAATAATAATCAAAAAGCTTTTAATTGGTGGATGTATTACTCTGTGTGTGTGTGTGTGTGTGTGTGTGTGTGTGTGTGTGTGTGTGTGTGCGCACCTGTTGGCAGACATCGTAGAGCTGAACAACTCTGGGGTTTGTGTGATGTGGTTGTTGTTGGCACTGCCTATCGACTGGCTGCTGGGGGAGGCCGAGGGTGGAGTCTGCATGCTGATCTCCTTCAGGCGTTGGTCCTACAACACACACACACACACACACACACACACACACACACACACACACAGAGAGAAAAACACCACAATGTGATGAGGAAGACAATGATTAAACAGTCATTTCCCATTGGAAATGAATCGGATCCTTGTTTCCAGTAAACGCAAATCCTGGAAAATTACACACAGCTTCTCTAGCGGATACATACACACTGTAAAAAGGTAAAAAGGTAAAAAGGTGCGCACAGAGACGAAGACGGACAACACCCAAAGGTAAATATTTCTCTCCAGCGTTTTAACACTGACCATGCTCTGCTGCAGCATTCAGACAAGTCACCAGGCTTGTTAAGCATCTCATGTCAAACATGCCCAGTGTTGAGTCACTATGAGGCAGTTTAAATGTGTGTGCTTTGGAGATATTCAGATAGTTCTTGGCTTTAAGTTTAAGAGTAAAAGCCAGGCTTGTGTCCAAAAGAATTTCCAAAGTCAGTTTATTGCTTCGTCTGGCCTGCCAGGGTTGCCTGGTGGCAATTCAGCACACACAACAATATACTGACAGGCGATTAGTTCAAGGCACTTTAAAACTAATTATATAATTACAGGAGAAAGAGTTGCTCGGCACCGACCCTGCCCTGCTGACACCCGGGTGCAGCTGAAACTCGGCTGAAGCTCGACTGAAACAAAAACCTGCAGCTTCTGAACGGTGTGTTGCATCCTTTCCATTTAGCACCGACCGTAGCAAAATACTGCAGATGTTTTCACTACCTGAGACCTGCTTTAAAAAGAAAAAAAAAGAAAAGAAACATGTGGATAACACAGGAAATAAAATAGCTGCTGATCCAAGATCAACACTGCAGTACTTTGAAGTTGCTCCTACACATTTGCAGTTTTTAAAGTCTCTGCCTCCTCAGACTTTCATTTCTTGCATGAATTTGAAAATGCTGCTTCGGGGTCAGTTTGATGCCTGCCGCTAACAGCGGGAGACAGTCGACTACTTCTTACCCCTCAGAAGAACATTTTAACGTTAGTACTTGAAATGCATTACATGCAGGATGAGTACTTTAGAGTTTATATAAGTTTTATTGATCGGTTTCATTATTTCTGCTGTTTCATTGCTCATTTCTGTCTTTATATCCCTGTGTGTCTTTACTTCCTGCCGGATCTTATTACTTTTGCTGATACAATGACCTCATTTCTCCGCAGGGATCTATACATCTGTATGTTACGTGGGAACATGTGCTGGGAAATTACAGTCCTCTTTCAGAACATGTTTGGTAAACAAGTGGAGGCGATTTACAGCACAATGGAAGTGTATGTTTTTACTACGCGTGGCCTCAGTGGGAAATGGAAACACTGCTTCTTCACGGCGCCTTTTTGTCAGCGTTATTAATACATGACCACCCAGGTGTTTTAATTTAGTTTAAAAAAAACAACTCACACTTTAAACTGTGGAAAAATTTAATTCACTTTACAACCTTCCCCACGTTTAAAAAAAGGAACTTGGATTTGGCGCAGATTAATAAACATAATCTCCTGCTGGTCCGACTCCTCTTCATTTTATATTCTGACAGCGTAGCGAGGAACAAATATGAACTGCTGTTATTGTTTGGGCGAAGGCCTCAGCTGGACAGTAGCTGTGTGTGTATGTGCGTGTTGAGTCCATATGGACACCAGAGAGCACAGACAGCTGGACGAGAGAATTTAGACGACCCCTGCTAACCTCGGCTCGCTCAGTTTCTTACTCTGTTACGTCCTCCCTCTCCTTTCTAACTAAACCCAGAGGTAATCAGTGGACCTTGGCAGAAACAGAGCAACCAAAGGGCACAGAGTAAACAGCGCGCTCAAATCCAATCAACCGCTCGCACAGTCAAACACACCAAGATACACTGGCGACGCACACTGAGCCTAATCTACACATGCTTCATATATACACACAGAGATCAACAAAGCTCACAGAGATACTGGCAACACACACACACTGCATCTTCTCCTCCAGGATGTGAGCATGTTTAACTCACACACACACACACACACGACCGAGCTGCCGTGTGCCTGTTGTGTAGCTTCACTGATCTTACTCAATTACAGTTTGCTGTAAGGCAGGACTCTCAGGGCCGGAGCAAGAAATGTCAACACATTTTACACTTGACTTTTCTATTGCATCGGCTCAGCCTGTGAGATTCTTGGCCTTTATCCTCAACTGCAGTTCACAAGTCACCAAAAAGGGAAAAAAGTTGCTGCACAATCAATCTGCAGTCGGTCTGATTTCTACAGCACAGCAAAGTGGAGCACTTTATATTAACAATTTGTGCCATAAAGTAGCTGCAGATTTTCTGTTTATTCTCTCTTCTAGCTCAGTAGGGTCTTAAATCTAGGCCAACAACTGCAGCTACACTTTGTTGTTGTTGTTGATTCTGTAATTTTAAAATGATCCAAGAATCAAATCCTTGTCTGCACGAGGCTGCTGTGCTTTACCTGTTTCTGTATCCAATAATCTAAAATTTGCAGTATATATATTTGCATCCAGTGCAATGATGCTTTTAAAAGACTAAAATTATGAATTAAGCATGTAGAAATATCATTATGAAACATTTCGACGATGTGGTAGTAGATCAAAAAAATCCTTCACAGTGCTGCTTCAGAGGTGATTTGGTATAAAGGTGTCGGGTCTGTTACCTTTAGTGCCTGCAGTCTGGCCTGTTCCTCCTCCAGGGCCTGCTGCTTCTCCTTCTCATCCATGCGGCTGAAGGACATGCCGGTGGAGGAGAGAGAGGAGACGGCGCTGGACAGGGTGGATGCTCTGCAGCACAGGAGGCAGTAGATGTTATGTTCTTCTCACGTGATCTCAATGTGCTTTCTGGGTGTGTTTATGGTTTATGTAAAAGGTTAGATGTCTACCTGGTGTCTGCATTCAGTTCCTTGGTCTTCTTGCCCTCCAGAGAGGCCAAGTGCTGCTCCAAAGCCTCCAGAAGGCTGCTGGGGGCCTGATGAAACACGGATAGTAAGAGAAGGGGAAAAAAGAGAAGAAAGAGATTCAGCAATCAACTCAACTTTTATAATAATTATTTAAAAAATCACTTTCTGTTTCACTCAGATGCAGAAGAGAAAAAAAAAACGACCCGCCTACACGTACAGTTACACACACACACCCTCACGCTCACAAACACAGCAACCAGAGTTATTTGGTCTCACAGGAAGGTAACAGAGTGCATCAGGCTCCGAGAATAGCCATGGCAACATGCAGCAAACACTCACACTGTTAGCAGGAGAGACAGAGAGAGAGAGAGAGACAGAGAGAGAGAGAGAGAGAGAGAGAACAAAGGAGGAGGTCGGAAAACAAAGAACGAGGAAAAAGGTGGGAGAGTGGAGGAGAGGTCGCGCCACTTCTTCTCCAGACTTCACATGAGCAGAGGCCGATAATTACTCCGCTGTCTCTTTCATACACCCCCCTCCCTCCGCTCAACTTCCCTTTGCTGTGTATTGTGGGTTTTTTTGTCTTTCTTATCGTGCGGTGTCGCTCGCCCTGTGAGGTCTCGTCATCCTGAACAATGAATGCCAGGATGCACTCTTTACCTCTGCTCTGTTTTTAACCGAATCTCTGCACTTTTATTGCACTCGGGGATTGAGATTAAGCTCTAATCTTTTTTTTCTTAATTACTTGCCCAGTAAAGAGGCCAAGAGTCTCTTAAATGCTCTTTGTTGTAAGATGAGGAGAAGCAGCAGCATTAAACTTGAGCTGGAGTGCAAGTTAGTGAGCAGGATACTTGGGGATTGTTGCTACGTTGCTACAGAAAACACAGTTCAGCTGCAAATTCAACTGTTCACCACAATGTCTTCAGGGCTTGTTACGTGCCTCATTAATGCTAAAAAAAAACACAAAAAAACACTGGAAACGAGGGTGTAAAGGCGAGCGTGGCAGCTGCATTATTGGTTGTTTTTTGTTTTGTTTTTGTTTTTTTTACAACTTTAACACAGAGGAGAAAGAAATACTTCAACTCTCTTTTTTGAGCTGGCGGAGCAGAGGAAATTCTTCCACTGTGAAAATATCACAACGTCATGTCTGCTTCTCCATCCACAAGAATGTGAAGTGTGTTGTCGCTAGGTTTGCAGACATGCGTGCAAACACACACACACACACACACATTTGGGAGTGTTTTTGGCTTCTGAGTCCTTCGCGGCTGGCTCGACGGCGGGTTCTTGCCAAAATTGTTGCCTGGTCGTTAAAGAAACAGCGACTCGTAGACGAGAAAGAGGCCATCTTTAACTGTCAGTAGGTTTGAATGGGTGAAAAAAAGACCTTGTGTATGCCCAGTCAATATTAGCTCTCACACACACACACACACACACACACACACACACACACACACACACACACACTCAGCAGGGCATCTGTTTCTCCTCAGCTTTTGACTGTCGTCCTCTTGACAAGTTGTGAGAGCAACTTGCTTTTATTTAAAAGGTGTTTAGTAACTTTGGAAGGTACAAAGATGTGACGACAAAGACAAAAAGTAAATAAATAAATTAATAAAAGAGAGACCCCCCCGCCCCCCCTTCTCGTTGTGTGTGTGTGTGTAATGATTACACGGTAACGCTCGGGTCATTCCCCCATTTAAAGTACCTCCGCCATGCATGTTGAAGCAATGATGTCGTGCATGACAAATATGAAATAAACAACATCTAAAGAGGAGATGGAATTTAAATGAGCGAGGCAAAACCCGGAGAAGAGATTCTTTCATGCAGATGAAGCTGGAAGAGGGCGGAGAGGTGAAGCCTCACTTTCTATTCATGAGGTTTCATGGCCTTTTGCTTGTCATGCCAGAGTGTGTGTGTGTGTGTGTGTGTGTGTGTGTGAGAGAGTTAACATCCCAACACTCCACCCTGAAAACAAAACAAAACAAAAACAACTAATAAAAAAAGCATGCGTGTGAGTGTGAGTGTATGTGGCGTGTAAGCGTGTGTGTGGTTACACATGCAGGGTGTTAAGCAGGTTGGAGGAGGTAAGCAGTGCAGTACGTAACCCACCACCTACAATGTATGATCCTTTTGTTTTCTGCGACACAGGAGGGAAAAGACAACAAAAACAAAAAAAAACAAAAATAAAAAAGTCTATTTAACGACTACAGTAAACTGTGCAGCTTCAACACGTCCTGTTAACTTCCAGCTTTGAACGGCCAACGTCTCATCCCACCGAGGCCGATAAACACGACTGTTTACACCGTTTGTGTTTTCCTGAAGCAGAAACATCAGTATGTTGTCTGACGATACCTGATTAATTACTATGACTCACTATGACTGAAGAATATCAGATTTTATATCAGATTTAAAGACAATAATCAGCAGATTCACTGATAGATATAAAACCAGCACTTTTTTAATAATAGTTTTATGATGAATTTTAAATGAACAGATGAAAATAGATCCTCTCGTAAACCATTAGGAGGATGAAAACCACGATTCAAGCAATTCTTTATATTCACAATTAGGTAAAAAATATCCTTGACAATCAGAAAAACATGTAGTAATGCTCTCTCTTGTTTTAAAGCTCTTTGTTGTTGTAATTATTTGTATTTTTGTAGCTTCAAGGTCTAAGCTCGTTCACTCGGTTTTCAAAATCCACGTGACAAAACCTGCTGGTGTTGTTTAAGGAGGCCGAATTTAGAAGTGAAAGCAGGAAAGAAAGTAAAAATCAATCTGCCTAAACTCGAACAGTAAGATCAGGTTTAGACGTGATGGTTGTTTGAAATGAAAACGAGTGGGTGGAGAGCGAAGGAGAGAGAAGAGCTGTCAATGGGACGGACCACAGGTATATGTAGTCGATGAAAGTGAAACCACAAGTAGTGTCAAAGAAGGGAAAAGAGTGAAAGCAAGAAACGAGGAGAAGTGAGAGGTGAGATGTACACTGACCTGTGAGAGATCTGGGATGTCACCCTGATCTATTCCAACTTGCTGTCGTCAAAAACAAACAAAATCAGCAAAATAAAAATAAAAAAAGGGGGGAGAAAGGTGGGTGGGATAAAATGGAGAAGAAAAAAAAAATAAAGAGAAGAGAAAAAAAAAGGAAGATGAGAAAAAAAAAAGAAAACAACAGGGGAATCATTACTTCATGCAGTGGCAGTGTCAACATAAACAACAACAGAAATAAACATGAAAAAGTTTCACGATTGGCTGATGAATCAACCAATCCTCACAGCGAATGACGATGGGGGCTGAACAGTGATAAATATGCCTGACCAATGAGGGAGAGCTGGTATGATGATGTAACACATTTATAAATAAACATACAAACAAAAAGGACAGTTACGCCAAAAATCACCTCTGAAAAGGACTTAGACAGAAAACATAAAAAACATCGACTCCTCGACTATTTAACAATCATCAACTTCGTTCTGTTTTATCGTCGGTTTTATTCGTAGAAAATAATAATAATAAGTTGATAATAAAAGTTTAATAATGCCATTCGAGACATACTGCGCTCCACTTTTTAGGTTTGTTTTATGGATTTGTTTTGTACGTCTGAGTTGCTGATTTCAATAATTAAACGTCAGCCGCAGAGAAAATATATATTTTAAAAAGACAAACAAAAAAAAAACACTGAATGAAATTCTCACCGTAGCTCTGCAACTTTTTCTGATAAAAAACACCAACATATATACTCAACGTTTTAATATCTAAAGCTTCTGGCAGGAACAAGTTGAAACGCCTGGCGAGGATGAATGTTGTTATTTATTATGTGTTTATGTGTTTATGGGATTTAGCCGGTTTATCGCAGACGTAATCAAAACATTTAACCGTCAAGAAACATAGCACACACCGAACTTTGAAGGTTTCAGTTGTTATATTCATTGTATTGTTCATATTTATGCTCTTTTTCTACTAAATCCACTAAGAGACTTGTCAAATTAAGGATGTGAAATGTACCGCACATGCTAACAACACACTCTGAGTGCTTTTAAAGTTCCCCTAAGAGCTGTATTAGAGAAGTTAATCCAAGTAATACCTTAAATGGATGGTATACGTTTAGAAAACATGTTTCCACATCAGGCTACAGCTTTAAAAAAAACAGAGAAACTCATTAGTTTACTGTTGTTTAAACACTGAGTTACGTTGGTTTTTCTTATGCTGACGTTACAGTCGCTGATTCTCACTTGTTTCAAGTCTGCGAAAAACAAGAGAGGGAAGGAAAAGGAAGAGGGCACGGGAGGAAGGAAAGAAAGAGGGATGATCTGTGGGCGCTGGGCGAAGGAGAACCACACGAGAATCCGTCTTTGTCAGGAGGAGAGAGAAGAGAAGGAGTCGAGAGGATTAGATGGAGGAGTGTGGGGAGCAGAGGGAGAGGGAGCCAATGGAGCGCCTAACCACATCCTCCATCTTAGGGTTATTTTAGGGTCTATATATATGTGTGTGTGTGTGTGTGTGTGTGTGTGTGTGTGTGTGTGTGTGTGTGTGTGTGTGTGTGTGTGTGTGTGTGTGTGTGTGTGTGTGTGTACAGCAAATATGGGCCAGTAAAGGGTAAGTCAGACATTCTCGTCCTGTCTGCACACATACGATAACTGTGAGCAAAACTGTGGCAATATGGAGTTTTTATGTGGAAAATACAACTATCATTGTGATGTCTGACAAGGTGTGTGTGTGTGTGTGTGTGTGTGTGTGTGTGTGTGTGTGTGTGTGTGTGTGTGTGTGTGTGTGTGTGTGTGAGCAATGTAACAAGAAGACAGGAAAGGAAGAGGAAAAAGGTGGTTTGGACAGGAGTTCGGTTCCAAAAATATCTATATAAATAAATCTGGGGGGACAACTTAAAATACGCAAAAAATCCTATCTGCAATGTGTGTGTGTGTGTGTGTGTGTGTGTGTAAATATACCTCGGCCACTTTGAGGAACTCTGACAGCTTCGTCATCCTGTAAAGAAATTTCTTGTAGATGTCCAGAGCATCTTTACACTGGTTCTTCTTCATGTCAAAGTATTTCTCTGCAGAGACAAAAGAGGGAAGGTGGAAGAGGATGAAGCAGAGGACAGAGGAGGACAGAGAGGACAGAGGAGGACAGAGAGGACAGGGGAGGACAGAGGAGGACAGAGAGGAGGACAGGGGAGGACAG
Source organism: Pampus argenteus (assembly GCA_036937835.1). Lineage (NCBI taxonomy): Eukaryota > Metazoa > Chordata > Actinopteri > Scombriformes > Stromateidae > Pampus > Pampus argenteus. The sequence goes on from CM072860.1 coordinate 2,802,723, forward strand.
GGGAGGACAGAAGAGGACAGAGGAAGACAGAGGAAGACAGGGGAGGAGGGTGAAGAGGCCGGGAGTGAGCGAGATGAAGGACAAGTGGAGGGATGCAGTGTTAAAAGGAAGTGAGGAAGAAGGAAAGGAGGAAAGGAGGAGGGAACAATCAGTCCTAAGACTTAGAAGCTACATGACAGCTTGTCAAAACCTCCTCTGCTGCCGTGACAACCAGACGTGCGTGCACATATGTATGTGTGCGTGTGTGTATGTGTGTGTGTGTGTGAGCTGCTGTTGATTTTGTGTTTACATTTCTGCCAGACATGAGTGTGTCAACAAACTGTAGCTTTACTTTCACCTCATCATTTCTGACACAACCAGGAGGAACCAGCATCAAACTCACTGAAGCTTGTGTTTATGCAGGCAGTGTGTGTGTGTGTGTGTGTGCGTGATCATATGTGCACGTGTGTGTTACCCAGTAGGTTGATGACTCCTTCATTGTAAGCAGCAAACAGCCTTATGGAGTCTTTGAAGAGCAGCATGAAGGCTGAGTTAATAACGCCGTTGGTCAGCTCGTTAGGGTTGGCCTGGCGAGAAGAAAGAAGGAAAACAAAAAGAAAGTTAAATTATATAAATATTTCTTTTAAACATCTGCAAACATGTTTTTTTTTTTTTTCAAATGCCAGCACCACTCCACATCACCACATACAAAATATTTTAATTTAAGTGCACAAACAGACCTCAGCAAACACACACAAATACACACATCTGTCACCATAATAAGCTTCTTATACTCCCATCAATAAACACAGAATCAAATCTCTACTTTGCAAAACTGTTTTGATTGGAAAAGTGAAAGCACAGCAACTTTGATAAATACACACACACACACACACACACACACACATAGTACCTGGAAATCGAGCAGAGCATCCAGCTGGTTCTGAATGATCGGCAGCGTCTTGATCAGCTTCTCTGTGCTCATGGTTCGCATCACGCCGTCGATCCTGCACACGGACACACAGCTGATTAGCTTACAACATTTTACAGTTGTCATTGTGTGTGTGTGTGTGTGTGTGTGTGTGTGTGTGTGTACCCTCTCTTCATCTTGGTGAAATCCACAGCCACAAGTCTGTAGGACATGGCCTTCTCATTCAGGTAACGGCTGTATCGTCTGATGAAGGTTGACATGTCGTAACCTGGCAGAGATACGAAAGATGCCGTTTGGTTTGAGTCAGCTGCAAATGATTCATAACTATTTGTTTGAAAAAGTGATAGAAATCAAGTAATCAACCACACTGAAGTACCAGACTTTTAAATACTTTCCCTCGATTGTTTTGTCCTATGAGGGAAATGCTGCCGACGTAGCTCATTAAAAACAAATCAAAAACAAATTGCTGCAAATTATGTTGACAGGAAGTTTGCAGAGAGAAAGTGAGCAAGTGTTGTTGTGCTTTACCTTGCAGAGCTCCCTTATCCAGGAAGTTGTTCAGGTTAAACAGAGTGTTTCTGGAGGCCAGATACTGGATGAAACGCTGCGATAAGACAGACAAGGAAACAGAAAGGTGATAGTTTAGGGTTTGAGATGGAAAACAGCTGAACATTCAGAAAAACTAATGAACCTGAACGCAACACGTCTGTTTGTTTATGATGTGGATTTGTTGCATTTCTGGAAATATTTTCAAATGCTTGACGTGAAAGATGAGGACGATTGTGAATGATGGACAATTTCCTCTCTCACCACAAAAATTTTAATCTCAAATCTAATACTTCATGCTTGTTAGCAAACAGCTAATAACATATAAAGTCGTTATCACTCCAACACATAATCTATTAAAATGTTTTATGGCACCGTGTGGATTAAATAATACTTTTATAGTCTTGTGAAAATAGCGACGTTGTCTTTTGTTGTGGTTTGTCTCCGTTTGGCGTCCTGCAGCGAGGTCAGAGGTCGTCTGCAGAACACAAACCTCAGCGCCGTCGGGGATTCGGGCGATGCTAGCCAGACGCTTTAACCTCTCCACTCATTTATGAGGACTCAAAAGGGAGTACAAATGGCACGAGGAAGTGGTCAGAAAGAAGTTAATTAACCTTTGGGAGGAAGCAGAAGATGACTTCTTATGTAATGAACCCTTGAAAGTGATGAATCACGTTCTTTTCTATCTGTTACAGACTTCAGGACATACCCGTTTATATCTTAACATTTTTCCAACGCTGTGTAACATAACAGAAACCCGACGCCGCCATCGTTTCCCTTCCAACTCTTGAAAAACACTAGCCGCTTGTTCGTCTGGACTGATCTGATGTCATTGAGCAGGTGCTGGAAGCTTTTCACGTCCCATTTTCCAGGCAAACGTTTTGCTAAGCGCGCCTCCTCTTTTTCTCTGATTCACATTTACACATCTTCATACTTCTTACACCTGGGAGTACAACCTCTGGATTTCACTGCTGGCTGTTAAGCAGATCTTACTAGATTTATGCTTGTTTGAGTGAGTTAGGAACTTTTTCGCTTGCTTCTGTCTGGAGCTGCAGATCCAGCACATGAGCAGAGCTTCGGGAGAAACTTGGTCCCTGAGCAGGTGCTGGTAGCTCATCAATATACCCCCAAAAAAAAAAAAGAAACCTGGCAGAGATGAACATTCAAATTTGGTTTGGCTACTTGCATCATGGACTTGTCACCGACTTCAATAAAACATTATAACTCCACTAAAAGCATTTTCTAAGCAGCATCTGTAAGATACCGTCTTTGGATTCAGGATTTTCAGACTTATGTGGAAAAAGTTTAAACGCATCTCGAATGAGTTGATCGATTTGTCTTCTTTTGACAGACAGATGATGTTTCTCCAGTTGGATATAGATTATAGTTAATCACTTAATTCTATCTGTGGCTGTGGTGTAATCATCTGTTCATCCATTAATCAGATTTTATTGTTATTTTATGTTTTCCACTTACTTTACGTTCCTTTATGTTCTCATTAACTACAGAGTAGGATACAATCCATCTGCAGTAAAACATCTGTATGGAGGCTTCAGACCTGACTTGAACTCCAGACTCAAAAAGATTTAAGACTTAACCTGGGCTCAGTCTCTAAAGAAACAAGCCGAACTTGTATTTCGCCTCTCGTGAACATCTCTGCTAGTACATGCTTCGGGGAATTCGGGCCTCAGGCTTCCCAAAAGCATCTTAACGTTAAGGCTGACTCTGTCCAACTGACTTAAAATGATTTGAGATTTGCCAGTTTGCCAATTCCTGATTTGGCAGGAAACCAGCGCTCGCTGGCTGGTTGGAGCAGCTAAGAATCTGTGTGTGTGTGTTTGTGAGCACAAATATGCTTGCGGCCATGTGTGTTGGATTCAGCTGCACTGACACATTTCCAAAAGCTCTGGGACTGTTTAAAAAGGCATAAAGAATTAGATTTTGTTCTTGTCCTTTTCTTAATGTGTGAATCCTCACCCTAAGAGCCATTCGCACATGTAAAGACCGAGTGATTAATTATGAAAGTAATAAAATAATATGATGAATTTTTACAGTCCAAGGTGATGACACAGTGCATGCAATCATGTGAAAAGTCCGACGAGATGCTGTCTTAAGTTTTAGGATACAGAAACTGAGGATTGTGTTTGTGTGTCAACTTCAGCATCCTGCTTGTGTCAAAATGAACCCAAGTTAGAGGCAGAGGAGTGTAGAGATAAAGAGATACAGCAAGAGAAGGAGCTCCTAAACTTCTTATGTGCAGAATACCCTCTTCTTCATCAAAAAGTCCATCTGACGAGAGTCTGCGTTTCTCCCTCGGCCTCAAATAAAAAAGGCAGAGGCACACAGAACCCACACAAAACGCATGGATGTAGTAAAAGGGAGAAAAATCTATAAAAAAGGGGCAGAAAAGCTCGGCTCGGAGATGCAAAGAGAGAGAGTCTCAGAAACCCGCTGAGCCCTAGATTATTCAGCGCAGACGGTTCCAAGAAAAAGACGCGGTTCTGAGAAGAGATTCAGATTTTAAAGAAAAAAGGTGTAAGAATAGAGAGGAGGCGAGAACGAGACGAGGTGCAGGGATAGAGGAGGGGGAGAGCGGCCCGAGATGGAGAAGCAGTCCGACTCGGCTTGTCAAATAATTCATGTTAGCATATCGGAGAACAACCTCATGTATTATTGATGCATTTAGATCCTGGCCGCTCCCTGCCTCGGTGAAACATAGCTACACACAGAGCTACCAGCATCCTCCCCCCACTTAGCCTGTTCCTCCATCTTCCACAAGTTGGCGGTTTCCGTAGTAACCAAACACCATGGCCTCGGCAGTGACCTGAAGTGGGTCTTTTGTCTTATGTTTTTATTTGACTAATGTACAGGTTACGTAGCAGAGGAGCCAGTAGACTGCAGCAGACTTTTTAAACTGATTGATTATTGATCTAAATGAAACATTGGCATTGGAGCGTGTTGTGTCAGGTTTCCCGGTGAGACGATGAAATACGATTCAAGTCCCCCTTTTGAGTTACAGATCCATGAGTTTGAAGGCTTATCAGCAGCAAAACACTTCACAGCCGGTTATTGTATTAAGATAAACAGAAGAAATACAACGTTCCTGTAACAAAAAGAAGAAAAAAACATCCACCATGACTGGCCAACACAGCAGCTGAATAACGTCACACTGCTTTGTGGCAAAAGTGGTTTTATTCAAATAGGTAGGCTGGAATTTTCCACACAGTGCTTTTGTCCATCTGAACCCCGCCTTAGACAATGACGCACTTCCAACTTTTGGCAGTTTGGGAAATGGGTTTTCTCAGTTTGGTGTGGAAGAGCTCCGACCACAACCCCATCTGATACCTTTTGGCATAAACTGGAACACTTTTGTGGCTGAATGGGAGCAAATTTTATGGAGCCAGGTTGCAAAATCTGTGGAAATCTGTGGAAAGCATTTCCAGAAGGGTGTATTGTTGTTACAGCAGCATATTTAATGTCTGTGGATGTTAATGGGCATCCAACATGTTTTGTTCAGGTGTCAAAATATCAGTCAGCGATGTCAGTTATTTGACGGATTTAGTTTATTTAGAAGAAACCACTAATCGAGATCGTAGATTTAGAGATTAAATTTGCCCAAATAAAGTTATAACTTTTGGTATTTTTATTCCACTTTTCTACCCAAAGGAAGTAATGAATAGTAACTTAAGGGTTAAATCCAAACTGCTTCCCAAACGTAATCAGCCCGGAGAAAACTGTACTCACTGACTTCAGATCTTTTTCGTCTCTCCTCCCTTTGGTATTTAACAAAAAAAAAACACAAAGCAAAAAAAAGGCAGACCAGCCTGGTTGGTAAACACGAGTGTGCTGCGTACAGCTTACTGACGTCACGTTACATGATGTCTGGGGAAGTGAAACAGTTATCGCTCGGCCCTGACAACATGTACACAGAGCCAATGAACAACCTTCTCCAAGCAGAGGATTTATTAATCCGGGTTAACTTCTGCACGGCCTTTTAGGGATTCACATGTTCTTTATCACCAGTAAAAGCTGCAACTTTTATATGTTTTTACAGTCACAAAATATCAGAACAGCTGTTCACGGTGATGGACGAGGGTCAGCCAGGCGATGTGAGACCACAGAGGAATTCATTTTTCATAGCTGGTGTTCTTGGTTTTACTCTCTGCAAGCACGCACATGCATGAAAACCGACAGAACTGACTGCACACTGAGCTGCACTGAAAAGGTGATGACTCACACGAGGAGAATGAGTCGTGATCAGGCTGCGTTGAATGAAAGCAGCTCTTATGCAAGCAGAGAAACACACACCGACACACACGGGGGGGGAGGCGGGGGAAACGGACGTGTGGGACAGATTCAGACACATGTGCACACACACGAGCGAAAAACACACACTTGGCTGCTTTCTACTAGCCGAAATCCTGCCTGGGATTCTCCCCCCTTCTTCTTCTTCTTCGTCTGCCTCCTCCTCCTCCCTCTCCTCATCATCCTCTCTCCTCCTCTTACGCAATCAACCATTTAGCCTCTGAATCCAATCCAAGTGTGAAAGTAACTCAAAGAGACGCTGGGTGGGTGAGGTGAATGATGGGATTAAAAGAAATGTGTCTATATTTAAACGTGTATGTGTACGCATCTCGTTTTGGCAATACCTTAGCGTGTGTGTGTGTGTGTGTGTGTGTGTACCTGTGCCTACAAGGTGACAAGGCTAATTGTGTGTGGGCTCCCCGCTCCCAGGGGAGCAGTTGGATGAGTGTGTCTGTGAGGTCAATGATGCAGTCAAGCAAAATGAGTCATCATTTGAAACACTAATGCACAATACACACACACACACACACACACACACAGGATATTCAGTTTCTCTCATGCCGACTTGTACACGTTTCATCAGGTGGCATCAAATCAGATCTTATTGAACTTGTTTGTCGTGTCAGGTGCAGGTGGCGTTTTGGTTCTCAGTATTATAGGATGGAAATAAAAAAAAGTTATATTTGGCATCCAGCAAGTCAAAAAACTCAAATTTATTGTCTGCATGCACAATAAAAAAGTCCATAAAAAGCCAATTAAAAACTCCCAAGACGTGTTTAGATTCTGCTGCCTGCGCCGCTAACAGCAAACAGAAGCTAAAGATTATTCTTTACAGGAAATGGATCAAACACTCACTCACTGATTCTGGGTCAGTGTTAATTATTAATTCGGCATATTTGAAGTGCAGATCTGATTCTCGGAGCTTAAAGCAAGAAAAGATACATAGAATTAAGTATTATATGAACTGAAACCTGTCCGTGTGTGTGTGTGTGTGTGTGTGTGTGTGTGTGTGTCTACATGTCAAAATGTGTGTTTAACAATCTAATTATCTAAACAACCACAAACCACATTCCTAAATAATGAGAGAGACCTAATGTACATACGGGTGTGCCACAACACTGATCTGATAAAGTGCCATTAGGGTTGGACCATCTGGTAAGAACAGATAAGTAAAAAGTCTTCCTTGTTACGAGATCACTTTTAACCAGAGATCTAATGTAGTGAAACGGCTAATTGTAATGTTTAAGGTGCAATTGTGTCAGAGGGTGGCGGCGGCGGAGCTAATTACAGTAGTGCTAATTAAACCAAGCAGTTCAAGGAGGACTGGATGGAGTTAAGACGACTTCTCACAGGCAGTAGCTTTTAAAAGAAGTGTGCAACCGGGGAGCAAACATTTGAAGAGCTGCTGTAAAAACATCATCTCATAAAAAAAATACACATACTGTCATAGAGGACGACCAGATAGTTTCAGGAGTAGCAACAGCAGCAGATTGACTGCTTGAAAATTAGAAGTGAAATCTAAAACAACGGGTCCTTAAATTCAGACAGAGGTAGACAAAAACAAGTGGAAACTAACCGCTATGTTTGGTAGACAAAACGCTGTATGGAAACTTCACAAAATACAATAAAGAGCAGGACTGAGATGCTAACATTAGCCTAAATTCTGATAGCACCCAGAACTAGCTTCCACACAGCGGCTATGCTAATCCTGAATCAGTAACTTGATTGCATCTTACGATGATTGCTAAAATATGATCAGGTGCTGTTTAGATAGTCGATATAAATAACAAAAATAGATTCAGAAGAAAATCTATTGAGCTACAAGTTTCTAGATGGATGAGCCTGACACACACACACACACACACCTTTTATCTATTGATCGCACAGACGCAGCCAGATTTACTTGAGTTGGAAAAACTTGTTTATCTGCCTGAAGGAGCATAAGGAAGTGTGTGGTGAGTGTGTCTGTTCGTCACGGGTCACACTGGAGTTTTTTTGCTTTTTTAGATAGGATGTTTGTGTATCAGAGATAAGCAGGAGTCTGGAACCACACACACACACACACACACACACACAGACACACAGACTGTTTTATATGCTGCAATCTTTGTCTCTACACTAATCATCTGTTCGCCAGTAGCTGATTGGAAATGTGTGTGTGTGTGTGTGTGTGTGTGTGTCCAAGCTCTTCAGATTATCACGAATGACCTCTATTAGAGTTAAAGTCAGGGTGACCTCACACACACACACACACAGATAACATCCTCCCTGTCCCCGCTCCCTCTGACACAGTACTTGAGTCAGCAGATTTCTATGCCTCTTTTTGCATTTTCCTCCCTGTTTTTTTTAATTCCCTCCTCCGTCGTCTTTTCTTCCAGTCTGTCTCCTCTCTCCTGCTCAGATGTCTCTCTCTCTTATTGTATCTCGCTCACATCATCCTCGTTTAAATCTCTGCCTCCATCCATGTCCTCACCCCCCCACCCCCACCCCTGGAGGAGGCGGGTGAGTATAGTGATAAGTGTTTTCATGACGTCACTGAAACAAATGGGGCGTTCGGGCTATCTGGGACACGAGTGGTGGCGGCGAGGTGAGTTGGGGGCGACGCAACTTTACGCTGCCGTAAAAGCACACGAACGATGTCTCACACACACACCTCGCCGTCCTCTCCCCCCCCTTCTTTTTCTATCTCACAAACACACACACACACAGAAAAGGAAAGCGGTGTGTCCTGCTAACATCAGCACTTTCAGCCGTGTCCTCGGCAGACCGTCCCAGTCTCCTCTCGTGTCCTTAACGACTCCCGCTGTCTACCCTCTTTCTCCTCCCCCATGTTCTCCTTCCCTCCCCCTACCTTTCTCTCACTCTTTCAATGCGCTCCATCCTGTGATTGTGCTCAGTTTTGATGTACACAGTCACAACTCTCTATCCTGATTCCAGATGCAATCAATCAGACTGTTATAACCACACCGAGGAAGAAAGGATGAGGGGTATCATTTCAAAACAAACTCCCAAAAAGGGGGTTTTCACAAGGTCACGTTATACTGGACCTTGTGGTCTGGCAAATCTTTGGGCTGTGACATTCCTCAAAGTCACAGTACACTGAGAAAAAACACAGAGAGAAAACTGCGAGGGCCATTAAAAAGGTCATTCATCTCGAAACATATCCGAGCCTGACAGGTTAGAGCTGCACACGTTTCATTTTAGCACAAAGTAAAGCTAAAAGGGGGCTGATGTGTTTGCTTTTATGCACATATGCAACGTCTTGTTAGTAAAGCTTACGTCACCTTTACTGTCATAGATCACAATAACGGCAAACAGGGATTTTAATAAACTAAGTTTTTATGCTCATGTTTATAAGCAGTTCTACGTGAATGAAGTTAGCTTTGAGTTTTTATTGCATCAGATAAATAAATAATGTGATTTCATGTAGAAACTGAATAAAGATGATAGTTTTTGAATAAAACTGTGCTTTAATGTCTTGTTTTATAGCTGCTGTGTGGTAAAGTGCTTATTGGAAACCAGACTTAACAAAGCATTACCGCTAAATATCTAATTTCAAAGTAAACTGGGGGGATAAATCGGTGGCAAGAAATGAAGAGAAAGAACAGAAATTCAGGCGTATTATGTGTCAAGAAGTGCTTTTAGCCTTTGAAAATAATGGATTTTAAACTAACTGACACCTATATGACCCCATTTCTCCCTCCTACCTATAGATTCATCTCTTGTACTGTCATTCTCTACATCTTCCCCCTCATATATGTCCTTACTTCCCTCTCTAACCTCACTCAGCTCTCGTCGTTGAGTATTTCATCCGCAGCATCCCGGGAGACACCCAGCAGTACGAGTCCTCGTGTCCAGGGTTAGAGCTCCCTGGAGGGGGATGCAGTGGGTGGACAGTGCCTCTCTCAGCCATTGTTTGGGGTTTCCTGCTGAATTGTTTATGGTACACATTGGCCTGACCTGATCATACAACAAGCTTGGAAGACGCAAGCTGACAAATGATAACAACTGAGACGATGACAACTAGACACGGAGTCTGGACTAAATATGCATCCTAGTTTGTTGGTGAATCCCGTGTTTAATTCAAACGTTGGTTGGTTATGACAGCCTGTGTCTGCCTGAGACGTTGCTCTTTAAGTGGCTTTGTGCCGACACCAAAGCAAAATCGTGATCAAAGATATTGACTGACTCTTGATCGCTCATAAGATTCAGAGTGTCACCGGGGACTGAGCCAGGATTGCTTCTTGGCAGGAAGGAAAACTGAATGGAGGTGAAGAATTGAATGAGCATCAATACTGGACTGTCGACTACTCACTCACACACACACACACACACACACACACACACACATATATATAAATATATAAAAATGACCTATTACTCTAATCACAATCCCAAGCCTTTTAACAAATATGGCAGCTGAGGCAAAGAAGAGATATTAAACCTTATTTCACCTGCTATTTACTCATATTTGAATTGAACTCATGAGCTGACTGTATTACCTGGAACAGCACTAGATGGAGATGCAGACAGGCCCGATAATAAATATTTAAAGCCACAAACTTCAGCTTTCTGAGTCCGTAACATCAACAATTCTGTGGAAGACATTAAAATTGAATCACTCTTCATACAGCCTTGTAAAACACCTCCGTCACTTCAGCTCCTGTCTGCGATGTGCACGCCGAAACTCTGATTTCAGTTAAATATGGAAGCAGATGTTCTTTGCTATCAGGACATTCGTCAGAGATTGCACAAGGCCGTCTCCGACGTGCCAGCAGAGCTGAAACCGGTCAGCGTGTTGATCTGAAAGGGGACGTACAGTCTACTGACCCCAATCTGTGGGTCTGTGGTTTCTAATTTTATGGCCAGGTTTCTCTCAGCTCTGACTATAATGGATGAGACGGCCATGAGGGAGCAGGGACACCTGGCTGCCGAGCCTCAGTCAGCACTGCTGTCCTGACAGGCCTGATGAATGCAGGCTGATGAGTACACACTGGCTCTACTACAGCCCGGAAAGCTGTGCTGTAATGTACTCCAAGTGTACTCTCAAACAGGGCTTGGCTATTATTGTGAATTATATTGGTTGTTACCACAGTTAATAACAACTAAATGGCAGCATATTGACACTAAAATGATGAAAACCCAACAAAACGAAGCTAGAATAATATAAATATGATGAGTTCGGGGCGTGCTGGTTATGATCTCTGCACACGTCTCTATGAGCTGCTTATTGTGTTGTAGAAATAAGGGATTAGCACAGTGTTACAGTCATTATTGAGTCATTTAGGTGAGACGTCAAAAATCCCAGAGATAAATCAACCTGCACATCGTTGGAATACCTCTAAACACACTTCCTGTTACTCTGCAGTGGATGATGATGATGATGATGCAGTGATGATTTAGTTTTATCGAAAACGTTGCAGGGATTTTCACAGCTTGAGCAAACATTTAGCACGAAGTCCTCTGATGAACTGCATTTGTGTAATTGTCCACAATTCTCTACATATAAAAGATTTTTAGCAGCACTCATGATGTTTGGGTGTCGGTACGTTTAGACGCTTCTTTCGTTGTCACACCCAACTCTTCCTCTTTTTAGAGGAAGTTAGATTAATGCAATAAACAAGGACCCAACAAAAGGAAGCGTTGGGTAAGGAAGTGAAGCTTCCTCATTCTAAGTCTAAATGAATGCGGGCGCAGGGCGTGTCCGCTTTCGCGTGCGATTGCATGTGACAGAATCACTACACAACGTTATGACATACATGTTCACATAAGACGTGATTACACATCATTTTAGCAGCTTTCAATGCTCTCCAGGATCAGAAATGCTCAGTTTTTAAACATTTAGCCGATATGAGATTTAATCATCAAACCTGAAAATATGACAAGGTTGTCCTGTTTTTTAATTTCTCATCATTATGTTTGAAAGTCTGCAGCTCCATGAAGAGACTGTGTTATTCCTCCAGCTTTTATTATCTTTTATTAATTTATTTCATTATTTATTCGCTGCCATCCTCTGTTCTATGTGTCCGATGTGGACTATTGATCCTAATGCTGATAGGAACACGAATAATTAACACAAATGTGCCCGTATGTTTGTATTTATGAATGTGTGAGGGAGAAGGAGTTGAGTAATAAGCCTGAGGGAGGGCTTTTGTTTCGCTGTATGTGTCAATATAAGCGTGTGTGTAGTGTGTGTGTGTGTGTGGTGTAAGCCTCCCACCTCGTTGCCGTACATCATGAGGTGGTGGGTGGTGATAAGAGCTTTGAAGACCACCACCCAGCTGGAGTTGGCTGTGCGCTCAAACAGCGTGTCGGCCAGCTGGGGAATGCTCACGTTCATCTCATTGGTGCAGTGGATCAGATCTGCCAGATAATTAAAAAAAAAGACGACACACAAAGAGCCGTGTTACACAACAACACCAAACAAAGAGGCAGTAATCAGAAAGGCTTTTTAAAAAGGTTTCATAACCCTGATCGAACCTGCAACGACACACACAGACATAAAACATGCAGACAAAACACAGCTCGCACATTTTGGCTGAATTCTTAGTGAATAAAATGTGAAGGACAGATGCTCGTTGCACAACCTGCTCTCTAACCTCCTCCTACTCACTCTTTCCCTCTGTCCAGGTGTCGTTCATTCACTGAACCTTCAGGCTAACAGCATCCAGTTAATGTTGTTACATGCACAAGTAAATAAATCCCATTATTATGAACTAAATATGAACTAATGGAACAATTTGTGCCATCAGTTAAAAGAAAGACGAGTTTGGAAAGGTTCTCAGGATCTTTTTCGAGTAATAAGCCGATATACCTTGTGCTAAATACTGTACCAATAAGCACAGTAAGTAATTTATAATAGACAGGCCTGGAGCAGACGGTGGTAATATACACGATACTCACATGAGTGCGAACGTGCCTCCATTTGTGTTGTCAAATAAACCTTAAAAGATGCAGACTTTGCCTATTTGTGAATCAGAGTGTTTCTCATTAAAATATCAATTTCAGAGGAGAAAGAATATCTATTTCTTTTACACAAAAAAAAAGGAGCAAAGCCCGAGGTGGTAATATCGAACGACGTTGGATCAATGCATAAAAAAACCTATTTAATTTGGAAGAAGTCGACTTGATTTCGGAGGTGCCTGCTCTGATCTGATCAGATGCTAACAGCTTAGCTCCACTTTAGTGGAGATAGATTTGAAGTGGTTCTGGCTCGGGGTCCCCGAGCTTATTATAAAGATTCAGTATTTTCACTCACAACATGCAACACACTGTGATCCTCTCAAGCAAACATCAATACACACACACACACACACACACGCACACACAGGGCTAAATCGATCATTCGCATCAGATAGTTTGTTGTTTGTTTCATTTCTCTGGCGTCCTCCGCCGCTTTCATTCCTTCACCTTTCCTTCCAACCCAGCTCTCTCTCTCTGTCTCTCCGTCTCAGTCTTTCCACCCTCCTCCTCCTCATCCCTTTGTTCCTCTCCACAGGACATTATGAGCTGCCGGCTCTCACACCTGGTAACTACGGAAACAGCTTCTCATTAGACTACTGGAGGACTGTAGCAGGGAGAGTCCCGTCGGGAGACTTCATCATCATAATCAGGTGCGCGCGCTCGTACGTTTGCATGCGCTCATTCACCAGAGCCAATCTTCACTCCTTCCTTCACTCACTTAACACATTATCTCCCTCAAGCACTCGCCCACGCACACAGACACAGTAACAAAACACAGCAGACCTCCAGTCTCCCACTTCTCCCCTCTAACAACACACAAACCCAGCAGATGGTGGACTACCCAGTCAATACAAAACGAGTGTGGACTAATGTAATACAACGCTACATTACAGCACAACACATCCATTTGACTGCATATCCAGTGATGTAAATGACAGCCAACTAGAAAAACATTTACTGGCTGTGTCTGAATTGCCGTTTTAGTCACGTCGAGTGGCAGCGGGATAAATCACAAGATTTCATGCCTGTTGGGAAACGTTTCAAGCCTTATGAATGCATCAGCATGTTGAATGAGCCTTTTCAACACCAGCCTTGCTCCGACTGTAATCGCCTCTTAGCTTCACCTTGTCTTTCTGTCTTCTCTGCAGCTCTTTTACCCTCCTACTGCATCGCTGCGTGATATTACCAACGCTGATGAGAAACAATTAATATCTCTGAACTGGAAACGGGGCATCAAGAGTGACTTTGCTGGCTTTGCTAATTAACTGGCTGTCTCTGCCAATGCCACACATTCCCTTTTATTTCCTCTCCGTCTCATGTCCATCCTCTTTTTTTAACGGAGCTCATGTTTTTTCATTAGGTCTGGAGTGGTGTAAGAGAGAGAGAGAGAACTAAGAGAAGGACTGATTAGGTCTGTGGGGATGCTCGTGCACGAGTGTGTATGCGTGCGAGTGATAATGTAAAGAGGGTACATGTGCTGACTTAATCAGGCGGAGTGGAAAGCATTAGATGCCACTGATCCCAGAGCAGAGAGAACAGGAAGGCGAGGTGATTCAGGCAAATATACAGCACAGAGGAGAAGGAGACTAATCAAATAGAAAGGTAGAAACAGAGAAAACCTGAGACAAATACAGAGATGAGACATGAGTGTTTGTTCATCTGGACAATTTGCAGGAATCCACACACGGCACAACAAGCCTTCCCTTTCTTTTCTTTTCTGATGGGATCGGCAGCAGAAACAGATCTGGGGATTTTGTTTTTGGGGTTTTTTTTTTTCAAAACCTCAAGCAATTATTCTGACCACAAAATGGAAAAATACATAACATTCATCCTGACAGTCCTCAACTGCAACGCTCTGCCCGACACCTCGCCAGCAGCTGCACGGGGGAACCTGACCCGGCTAATTGGCGCCGACACATTACAATATGGTAAAAAAAATAAATAAATAAAATAAAAAAGAGGACTGAAGCTGTCGGCGTGGGCGTAAACATCACCCAGTGTCAGAAGTATAAATACACGGCTGAGACGAAGGGTCCTGAAGGGGGCTTGAATCCACTGTAGAGCTCTAATTGGTCTATTCTGTTTCTATTAGTTTAGCCTGCAAAACATCACACTCCTTTTTAGTTATTCTTTTTTAGCTATAGACTGCACCAGATGCTCCGACTAAGTAGATCACAGGCATCCAGTTTAATAATCAGCTTCAGCACAGACAGAGCAGAAAACTCTTCCCACTAATTGATCTGCTGCCGTTTTGTGTTTCTTTACAAGACATCAGCCTGACATCTGCAGACTGCTGCTGCTGCTAGATAGCATTAGCTACCCGCAACGTTGGCTTGAATCTGGAAACTGTTCAGTCGACTCCCAGCACTTCAACCACCACAAACTCTGGGAGAGACAACCGTTAAATTCACTACGAGATTAAAAAAAAGGAGGTTCTGGCTGATTATTGAACACATTAGTGTTAACCTGCCTAATACACACACACACACACACAGACGTGTGGGAGGACTGAATGCTGAGAAACTGTGATCTCATTCCTAACAGGGACTTACCCTGTTCCTCTGTGATCTGAGGCCCATTGTTATTGGTCATCTATTGACCTCTGTGGCTCTTGATGGGAACCACAATAGATCAGAGACTTCCTGGTACCAAGGGAGCCGTGTGAGAGCTGGAGAAACCACACGGAGGGAGTGTGTGTGTGTACTGGGGATGCTTCCATTTAATAAACCATAAGAGATATTCGGTTTATGTGTGTGTGTGTGTGTGTGTGTGTGTAGACAGAGAGAGAGAAAGAAGCAGGTGGTCAGATCAAGCAGAGGAGACAGAAATCACATCTGGTCCAGCTCGCTACCTTCCATCAGTGCTCTCCTCTTTTCTCCTCATCCACCTGTAAGTGTCGCATATCCACCTGCTCCCACAACACACACACACACACACACACACACATATAAACTCCTACTTCTTTATCCACTTTCATCTCCTTCTTCTCTCTCTCTCTCTCTGGCTCTCTTTTCTTCTTCTTGTCTGTCAGGTGCCGCTCTTCCTTTCCATTTTTTAAATCCAGTTCTTATATAACATGTTTACTAATTAACTGCTCCTCCTACCCATCTTTTCTCTTTCTGGTTTGTCACAATATTCTCTTCCTCCTCTCCATCTGCTTCTCTCGCTCCTTTACTTAATCCATTTCAGCCACAAGGGACCAACCGCCATGCTGGAAGATGACACAATTGTGCCAAAAATTGCTTAAAAAAGTCCCCACAATCCCACAAAGGGCAGCTGTCATAGCATATTTAATATATAAAATATTAACTATGGTTCTCTAAACAAAGCCAAAGCACAAAAATCTAAAATTTAATTTTCTTTGAATAATTAGTGGATTCCCTCCCACATCTGTCAGACAGAGGAAGCTTTATTTCTGCTGCTAATTTGACATGTTAATTGTAGGGATGTTAATTTAAGGCTACCAGAGCTCAAACCTGTTTGTTTTAAGCGTTCTCGCTATATTTATGTTCTTAAAACGAGTGTAGATTTGGAAATTATGACCTAATAATTAATTCAACAAGACCTCCTGTCAAGAAATAAAAAAAAAAAAAGTGGGTGGATCAACCTTTAATAACAGACATACAATGAGCCTGTTAATCCTATCTTGGCATCTTTTAAAACCTTGCTCGGGCGTGCAGGGACATCAGCGCCGTGCTTTGTGTGCTTGACACAGTTCAGTCCCTTCAGAGACCACCGAGGGAAGGTCGGCTTCACATAGCTGGAATTCCTAAAAGAGGGAATTTTTTTTCTGGATAAACCTACACTTAAGACCTCAGGCATTCGAGACTCTTATGTAAAGACGATATTTTCCACATGTCAAAAGTACTTTTTTAAAGGGACACGAGTGCCGATCACTGAATGCTGCAGGGTCTTTCTGAAAACATTTTATTTTATTTTATCCCAAAAATGGGATATGTCGTATCGAAGCTTTTATCTCGCATCACTCTTAATTAGCAAAGCGGATGTCGGAAACACAGCAAACGTAAGCTAACGTATTAGTAGCCGACTGTTCTGTACATCAATCTAAATTAATAAGATCCGATAAGGGATTCGATACTGGGTTCAACCTCGAAGAATTTGAAGATTATTTTTTAGGGGGAAATGATGCATCCTGAACAGTCGGTTCGGCCAATTTGAAGCTGGAGAAAAATTCCTCAAACCACAGAGTCTATGATTATCAGATATGTGTGGTCATATGTGCAGTATATTGACCCCGGAAGCATCTATTCATCTTTCTGATTCTGTCTTTTATAAAAAAAAATAAAAAAATAAAAGCAGGTCAGAGGTCAGAACAACATGTAGCGCTGGTTTGGAGTCAATGTCTTTCCTCAAGAACGTGTGTGCAGGGTGGATATTTGCTAACAGAAAGGCTTAAGTGTTGGTCATCTGCTTGACGGACGCCGCACTGCGAATCCAATCACTCCACGAGGAATTGAGATTATCAAAGGCTTAATAAAAACTAGTCTAACCGAATGACGGTACCGCCGCAGAGTTGACTGACCTTCATTCAGAGTCTGCACAGGTACCGAGTAACAGGGGGGGACGTACGTGAAAAGCCAGACGCAGAAGGCACCGGGAGGAGTGTGGCCCCAATCTGTTAAAGATTAACACTGCACAGTAGCAGCACCTTGTCTGGCATGGTACAAGTAATCTGCTGCAGAAAGGGTTTGCCTCAAACGAGGAATCCCCCATCCTCCCTCCTCAAATCCTTCCTGATAAGAGAAATATGAAGAGTTGTAAGATCGGAAATCTTTCCATTTTGACCTTCAGTAGTTGGTTTTTAAATCCCAAACAATGTTTAAACTTTTTCAAAAGTGGATGCACATAAAACACATTTGTTACCGACCTGCATTTATTCATAAATTTTATGTTGTCGGATGATTTATAAAAGCTTGAAAAGTCTAATCTGACTGTGTCAATGAAGCAGCATCACAGGAGTTTCTGTTCACTTTAGTTAACAGGCAGCATTTATGAGCCGCAATCAAATTACAATTTTATTCTCATTCAGATGTCTCGAGTACAGAAACAGAAAAATGTCAATGACAACAACTAAATCGCGTCTCCATCTCCAGTTATGTCAAAACAGAAGTTAAGTAGATGGGAGAGAAAGGCAGAGTGTCACCAGAAGTTGGTCTATTATTAGAGAGCTCTGCTTATATAGCTTAAATTCACCCTTTGAGGTCTTAAATAAGAGCAGTTTCTTCTTTCTTTTGTGTCTCGCTAAGTCAGACACACTCAGAGATATATAGAAACGACAGAAAGAAACTCCCTCTTTTCTCTAACTGCACTGTTTTCATGGGGAATTCGGCAAATCTTGTCAAGTGAATAGGACTGAAGTGTCTGTGAGGGCATCTTGGGGGAACATATGTCGGTGTCTTTCAGGATAAAAAAAAAAGAGTGACACCAGCACAGACAGAAAGGTGCATGCACACAGGTAGAGTATGGTAAGAAAAACAAGCAGCCGAACGCAGCCAAAGGCTCCTGAGAGAACACGGCTAAAAATAACCCGACATCATAACGGGACGGGAACAGAAGCACTGAATGTTCCCAAACACACGCACGATAACAAACACAGAGACAAAGTCTGGTTCAAACCATGTACTATCATTACTTAATACTCTAAATGTGCTGTAAAATGAGCATTAAGTGGTCCCTCTGCATAGTACAGTACACTGGATTAATGTGGGCGAAGGGACAAAAAGGTTCCTTTGAGGAAGAGTGAAGCTTCCCGGGATAAATAAAGTAAAAATGAGACAGCATGATACTAAATACTAAATAAATACTTGTTCTACTTGTTGTCCAGTGTTGAAACCATGAAATAACCTTGTTTTGAGCTCAGTAACAAGACGTTTTTCAGATAATTCAGGTTTTCAAAGTGTTTTTGAGAAGAACTTGAATGAAATCAAGCCAGTCAACTTTGACCCAACTAAGGCTTTAATGTTACAAATATTTTATAGATCCTGAATTATATATTACACTCTTAATAAAAAGCCGACTTATGCTGCTTCTCTGTGGTGATTGATAGTACAGGACGTTTTTAAAATGTACTTGAATGTGAAATAGTGAAATGTGTTCACTTAATCACGACTTGAGTGCACATTTGGCGTTTTATACAGTATATAAAGTATATAGCATGTTTGCAACTGATTCTATACACACACACAATAGAGACTAAAGCACTATCAGGAGAGGCAGAGACTCACACACTTCACGTGCACGCCCTTTAATTTTACTTGAGACATATCCAGACAGTCAGCAGTAGGCTTTTTTTCCTGCCTGGTAGTCTAAACTGGGTCTATCTTGGTCCTGCAGCCAGGGAGGGGCTGTCCTGCTCTGTTTAGATAGCATTAGACTCACCTACAATCATTTAAGACACTACTAACCAGCTACACCCAGCAGCAGGTCTATCAGGTCTGGAAACAATGCAGCACTATAGCAGGAAATAAGCTGGGTCATTTGTATCCATAAAAAGCCCTTAAACCACTTTCTTTAGTGGCTTTCTGTGGACGGCAACAGATCATTGAACATGTGTACAGAGTGTAATGAGAGAGCAGAATAGTAAGAAATAATCCCACCACACGACTACAAACATATACACATGCCAATAACAGATCTGCCAAGGTGACCCATGAGCTCCTGTCTGAAATAGAGCTGTAAAGTTTGAATAGGCACCAAACCACACATAAAACTGAGCTTGATAACGTACTGTGTGCACAGTGACTCTGCTTGTCTCCTAAACTAACCCACAGACACACAGACCTGCAGCCAGTAAAAAAAGGTCGCCGGTATGGAGAACTACTCTGGCACCAATTTGTCATAAAAGTCCAACGTAGTTTCAAAGGTTTGGCTGAATATTGTCCCAAAGCAACATGATGTTGAGGGACATGTGTGCCGGCAGCTCAGCCAGCTGGTAGCAACAACATGTTGTATTAAGCTACCATAGCCGTAGCTGCTATTGAAGGAGAAACGCCCCTAAAAATACACTCAATAACCTGTTAGTCTGACCAAGCAGAGGAAAGCGCAAAGGATATTGAAACTGCAGACGAAGGGAAACACCTGCATACAAGTTTGTCTGCTACTGTGGTAACTTCTACTACAGTTTGAAATCTGGTGATGGTGTGGAAAAACCGAATCTACCAGAACATGACATGCAAAACATCCACAGTATATTTTTGACAAGAACTAATCCCTTTATGATGCCTGCTGAAATACCTCAACAGCTATTAAGATGGATTATTAGGACGTGTATAACGTGTATTACCGGGATTCTTTAGTGATCCCCACTAGGAAATTCACCCATTTCTCTCTGAGAGGTCAAAGGTCAAGATCAGCCCTCCTTCACCCTTAAATGTGGGTCAACTGACTCTCTAATACTTATTTAAATAACAATATAAAAAGTCTGATTTCTCCCAGATTTTCCTCTGCTGTCATCTTCCTCTCATTCGCGCCCGTGTAGGACCTAATTTCAGACAGATGGTTTAGAGGAGGCGTGAAGAAGGCCATCTACGGTACATCATGTTGGAACGACCATGCCTGAACAAAGCCGGGGTGGAAGTGCCGCATCACTTACCAGCCACTTACATTCACACCTCCGTTTATGTGACTCCAATGACTCTCACATGACTATCAAGTGACTCTTGTGTGATGTCAAGGTGAGAACTGCTCGCGGAGGTTAAATGGTCGAGAAGCATCACAACAGTCATTCATGGGGAGCAGATAAATGCCAAGAAAACAAAGTAATTCTTCCAGTTGACGTTTATTCGCTATTATTAAATATCCCATTACTGGGAACCTTTATTAGAGACTCATTCAGTACTTCTACGAATTACTCGACAAACACCCAGCCCCAGCGCATAAACAAAGGTTGTAAAAACACCATCATTACTGCGACTGCAGGCGATTTCACCGTTCAACTTCCCCCCCCGTCAATTAAAGTCCATTTAACACAAGCCAGTTGGCTGGTTTGCTGCCATGACAACAGAGTGCCATTGGTGGGGAAACCAGACTTGACTTTAAAATGTCACAACTTCTCTCTAACAGCTGTAAGATGGTGAAACAATCAGCGTTTTCAATGATGCCAAAGTGGAAAGAAGTGGCCTTTAGAGTGTGTTGCAGGGTAATCGCTGCTTATAAAGCCTGGATTAAACACACAATATCTGTCACCTTGACAACCTGGAAACTGTAAGCAGGTGAGCGAGCAAACACGGGCATATTTCAACACATTTTAACCCTACCTCACTGATTTTAATGATGATTGTTTCCCTAAATAGAGGAGCTATTCAAACATGATGGGAAGGACTCGTCATTTTGTGTCGCAAACTCACAGACCGGGGTTAATTGAGGTGGACAGTCCCAATCATGACACTAAATGGCTCTAAAACGGCACTTATTTTCACCAGTGGTGCATGAATGTCACGGCTGCTCCCACTAACAGTCCCCCACTCCACCCCACCCCACCTCACTGCACGCTCACGGTTGGCTGTGGGCTTCTGCCAGGGTTATTCGGTTATTGGGTTTAGAGGCAAATATATCAGTGAGATTATTCATAGGTTGCTGTCAGACAGTCACAGCTGCTTGTGGTGAATTTGTGCCAAGGGAGGAATGATAGAAAATGATGCTTGTCAGTGTGTAGGTGAATAAAAGGCAACAACATAATCTAACTTATGGTTTTTAGTGTCAAAGACTGTCAGGTTTCCAAGTTTTTCTAGGCTTTTTTCTGATAAAAAAAAAGGCTCTGCAGGCATACAATTGGACTGTTAACTCACATGCTTACTTGCTGGTTTGCTGGCTGGCTGGCAGGTTGAGCTGCCAACTGCCCCTTTGCCTTCCTTGGCTCTGTTCAGACCTGTAGCATCTGTATCCAGATTGTTCCAAGATCCAGCTCAACCCTGACCACCTCTAGAGTTGGATCCCAACGCACCCTCCATATATTCTGGGTACATACAGACCTGTTAGAGCAGTGTCTTCAGATCATTTGAGATTTTAATGTATGAATAAAGCTGACCATATGACAAACTCCTGCCTGGTTGGATCAGATTGGACTACCTGCCTGACTGAGTGACGACCCAACCTACAGCCAACCAGCCACCCTTTAATCACACTCAACAGCGCAACAACATCAGATGTTACCTACATGGTATCACCCTCCAACAAACAAACAAGACATGACCATCAGGCCTTCCCATTGCAACCGCTTCCCTTCCTACGGCACCAAGGTCGTCGCTCTCACAAAGAAATCAATACCCCACAATGATTAAGCTTGACGTGGCAATTTTCGGCCCGTAAAGGTCCGGCCAAGTTCACAAAGGAGTGGAGACAATATATGACTGTAGTTGAACGTCAGCAGCTGAGTCTTGTGAGCGAGGACGAGGAGGAGGAGTTGACGGATGTGCGGCAGACGAGCCTGAGCATTGATCAAACATGTGCGTCCCATGACACAAGCACACGCATGTATGTGTTTGACTCACTCTTATCTTATATAATAAATTTATTCATTCATTCTTTTGTGCCACCGTCACTTTGAACATGACTCAGTTTAAATTTTCAGTGGGCTTTTTACTGGCAAAAGGGAACAGCTTAATCTACTCGTCATTAGCAAGAAGCAAGAATCAACTGGCTAGAAAAGTCAATCTGTATGAAGAGCGTCAGCGAGAAGGTATTCGCTCTATTTGCTTTTGCTGATTTCATCCTGACAGGTACCGCAGCGAAACACAATCGCTGCTCCCCACCAACCCGCCTGAATCTGTTGTGCCAGAGGTTTTCCCAACAGATAAAGGCCACCGAGGCAGCCTGGGGAAGGAAATAGTTTGTTTTGTTTGCGTTTGAAAGACTTTCTGTTGCTTCTGTCACTTGTTCTGTCGTTCCTGTCTTGCCTTGAAATCTGTACAGGAACCTGCTGTAAGAGTTTTGTAACTGAGCCAAGCCTGCACACAAGTTTTTTTTGTTGTTTTTTTTTTGATGAAACTCTGAATTGTCAAGTGTGACAGCTGCTGGTTTCAGTTTCATATAAAAATATATATACATATATTCATATTAATATATACCGAATTAGCAACTGACAACAATATTTAAGGTTTATATTAAAAAAGAAGCTATTTGAGTTGAAACGATTAGTCAATCGACCAAAAATTAATCATTTTGGTTATCGATTAACTCATTTTACAAGCAAAAAAATGCCAAATGTGCCTGAAACGTGAGGATTTGATACTCGTCTTTGTTGTAAATGATAATGAATTGAGTAGCTTTGAGTTTTAAACAGCTGGTTGGATGAAAACAAAGTATTTCAGACATTTTAATGGGCTCTGATAGATTATAATGGGCATTTTTTTTCACTATTTTTCTACATTTAATAGACAACATAATTGATCAATTAATCATGAATATAGTCTGCAGATTAGTCCATAATGAAAGTAATGATCATTTGTAGCTTTAATTAAATTCTTTAGGATAGTGAATTGAGTTCGGGACAAAACAAGACATTTGAGGACAGCGATTATTATCGATAATGATCAATAATGAAAAGAATCAGTAGTTGCAGCCTTAAAATAATGAATCAATTAATCTGGGATATAATCTGCAGACTAGTCCATAAGAAAAGTTGCAGTTTTGATTTTCTTTTGGCAATTTTCTTTTTTGCATTTTGTTGCTGTGATCCTTTTGGCATTTATAGATCAGATATTAATCAATATTAAAAAGTGTCTATCAATAAAAAGGCCAAAGATCACCTCTGGCATTATTATAGCATGTTATTACAGATGATGATGTTTCATTGTGTAAAGATGCCCAACCAGTCAGGTACTGTGAAGGAATGTGTGAGGACTGGTGTGTCTGCTTTTAAAGCCCTACAGCTGACACACACACACACACACACACACACACACACACACACACAGGTGTACTCACAGTCCAGGTGTTTCTTCTTGGGTCCGCTGACTTCATGTGTGGTGGCTTTGCACACAGCCTTGTTGATAGCAGACCCAGTCATGCTGTGCTGAGCTGCAGCGATCCGATCCGTGATAGATTGGCCCGACATCTCTTCTCTTCTTTCTGATAATATCCCAATATCGATCCGATCAATGGATCAAACACAACTCAACGTGACTTCAGAGGCGAAGTATTATTATTATTAATTTTTCTTCTTCCAGGTGCGTATAAAACCTGTGTCAGTCTGCAGGTACGAGAGTATCTGATCTGATTGGCTTCTCACTTCAAACCACAATCAACGTCTGTCTTCTAGTTTCCTGTCTGTAGTTTGGCAACAGTTTTATTCCGACTATCTATCTAGTAAACAAAAACACGACGACACTAATGTGAGCTAGTCTGTGTTAGCTAATGTTTCCGTTGCAGTACTCGAACCAGGAAAGAGTCCCACTGTGAAACTTGTAAACACTAGAAATTACTTTCTGGCTACAAATAAACATAAACATAGCTAACTGGCTGGTTTATAACCTGGATGCTTTGTTGTTTTTGTTGTTGTTGTTGTTTGTTTGTTTTTGAGGGGGGTCCAACACAGAGATAAGTCCACCTTGTAGAAAGTAAAAAAATTAAACAAAAATAATCCGTGAATCCATCAACAATAATCTCGACAATGAAAAAAGAAAAAAGAAAAATCTTGAGTTCCTCCTCCACGTCAACTTGTTAGCTTTGGACTGTTTGGTTAGCTATCACAGGTCGCTTGGCAAAGTGTGTGTTAAATCCTCCCTCGTCTGTAAAAAGTCACTTTGAATTGAGCAGCACATTGTTTGGAGGTTATAAGAGGATAATGTGAAACTGACAGTCAGCACAGGTGTCGTTTGTCCCGGTGAGAAAAGGAAGCGACAAGCGGTGGGTGTTAGCTGAGAGGCTAGCGGGGGTTAGCTAACCTGCCAGCCAGTCAGAGAGCGAGCGGGCGGGCGGGCGTTAGTCTGACTGAAGAGCCGAGCCGGCGGACCCGTTAAGTTAAAAAAAATGACAGCTCCTTTAGTTCCGTTTTCCCGTTTCTCCGTCCTCAGGCTCGGTTGCTGCTGTCCTTTCGCTGTCGCCTCCACATTATCGGCTCAATTTTACCCGACAGTCCCGTCCCGTCCTGAAAAGTCTCGCCAGAGGTTTCGTTTTTACCGACTGACTGGCTGCTCGCTGCTCTGCCGGACAAAATGGCAGCGTAAAAAATCAGCTGATCTCACAACCGCGCTGCCTTCAGGGGCAGCTCCCAGGATTGGAATTTACACCACTTAAAATAAAATTCAATGCGTCTAAAGGATACTTCGCATTTTTTTTAAAGACAGATGAATGGTGAATCTGTCTCTTAACGTCTACTTTTTTATTTAATAATGTCCCTTTTCATTTTACTGAATATCTTTGGGTTGTAAACTGTTGATCAGGGCAAAAAAAAAGACATTTAGATTGCAACTTGGACTTTGAGATTCACCACTTTTACAAACTGTTTTTTAAAGTAGGGTATAGTAGCTTCTATGATATCTTGTCAAAAAAAAAGCAAGTCAAGTGTTTCATAACCTCTTCTATTAATGTTCGTATGAGCTCCATTTACAGAAAACAAAGATATCCAACTGCACTTGAATGCATCGTCGGTCTATTGGACAAGACCTGAGGAGTAAGTGCTGCCTTTAAGGTGTACAGTTTAAATTGTAGCGGAATTTATGAAACCAATGTATGAAATTACACGTCTATTAACATTTTAAAGACATTTTACGACACAACGGAAAACACACTGACTTTAACCTCCCTGTTCTCCGTTTATAAATGCGATTTTCGTGCCGCACTAATCCACATTTTAAGGTGGTATTAAATTATTCCTCAGATGCCGTGTCCTTGTTTGACTCCAGACTACATAGAACACGGTGTGCTGAACAATCATCATTGCTGAATGTATTTCACACACAGTATAGGATGTAATTAGGTGCCAGGCTGCTGCTTCCAGTCACCATAAGTGGTTCTTATTGATTACAGCTGCTGAATGCATGCAAGCACTCATGTCATGATGCAATAAACCTATATCAAATCTGTATTTATGAAGATGTGCAGTGCATGACCTGCAACTGAGAGTATATCAGGGCAAGAGATGTGTGTGTGTTAGCCACTCATAAAGTTTCTTTTCAGTTTCAGAGAACCAGCTGCAGTTTGCAGTATTTCCCATCCGCATGTGAAATACTGCAAACTGACCCGGGCAGCAGGTGAATTCCTCTCATCTCTTCTCCTTCCCAGACTGTCCGAGACGTGATGATTGATACAATCAAACTGTCACGAGCGTGTGATAAGAAACACGTTTTAATCTAAGGTGGGAAAAACATGCATGCAGCAGAGTAGAGAAATCACAAGTGCAACCACAGTAAATGGAAGCAGTTAGCGTTGCACAGACCGCTGAAGAGGACTCATGTACCAGTTTTTATATGCTCTGTGTCACAGTTGAAGGTATGGCGACATGCCCTGAGGGAAGAAAACCTTTTATATGTGCAATAACAGCTGGACTAAATCAAATATTTTTCATTATAAAGATGATTTCCAATTATGTTTCCACTGCACTTACAGTCTAAAGGCTTTTTATTTCATTTTAATCTCCTGGAACCAAAGAACATTACCTTATTGGATCATGTAAAAATGAGCAATGCACATAAAGAATTGATATAAAGCAGTAAAAAAGATTGGCAGGCAGATGCTCGTACTGATGCCTTCAGGGAATGTAGAGTTTCTACCTGACTTGCATGTAATTGGAGGGTGCTGCAGCACCCAGAGGACACTACAGTGAAGTCAGGGTGCAACACGCAAAGCACCGAATCAAAACTACATTTTGCTTTTTACGAGGCGTCACTGATTTGCTGTACCGCCCTCGAACCCATTTCACCTCTAAGCCAACTGAGGACTCGACCCTCCCTGCTGACTTGGAGTCTGTTGCCATCTGCAGGCGAAACAGCTGAACTCCCTTATTTCCATGGCAACTGCATGGATGCGGGGAGCCCCAGTAGCCCCTGGCAACAGGCTCCTGGACAGGATTTAGAGTCCTATCAGAAACTGTCAATCACTGATGAGCCACTGCCTCGCCCAGGGCCCAATGTGCTCAGAGAGATAAATAAATCCATCAGCAGGGCATTGACGGAGACGGGGTCAGATCAAAACACTTGGAGGGACGCAAACAGAGAGCGGAGCACCCAGAGGTGCAGACAGTTCATCCGCAATGTGTAAATGGACTAGTATGTCAGAGAGGGTAGTTCTCAGTGTACCGTTACCATGGTTACGATCGATGAACAACCCCGGCGTTGGCGAGGTGAGCTATATAATGACATCTCTTTGGTGTTTTTACTTGTGCAACAGTTACAGAGAACAGGAACGTTTCTGCTAAGTTGTTGAGTTTTGAACGAGCTGCACATGATTTCACAAAATCTGAAACTGGATCGTTTTAATCGTGGATTGATTATGAGATGCTGCTCAGTATTAAAGGATCGGCATTAGATGAAATAATGCAATAAGTAAAGTAAACTTTAACTGACCCTGATTCATTATTGATTATAATATACTGTATTCATGGGCTCCACCTCTTTCTTGTAGCTCCTTCATGCTCATCTTTTGAGACTCCACCTTTCCTCTCTTGTGTACTACAACGATTCATAACACATTTGTTTTTAAACTGCCAGTATCAAGATGACTAGACGCGCTAACCTCTTGAACCCAAAGTTGTGTTTCGCTTCCTTCCTATAACTTCCTTTATATGTAGACTTATAAGAGTTATAAGTCTTGCTATAGACATGCAGATATAGTTTACACCAAACACACATCCACTTTACGGCAGGCAGAACTTCAGATTTCATAACATCCTGAGCTGTAATTCTGCATACTTAAAATATTAAACCTCGGTGAAGCGTTTCACTCAGTTCAATCATTCATTCATTCATTCATTGAGCTTTTAAAAGATACGAAGCTGTTGAATTATGAGACTGATAAAATTTAATAGAATCCGTTAAGATGTAAATGCGATAGCCTCCGTCACATTATTCAGGCAGACTGACTTTCATCTGAAATGTTGTTTCCTTATTTTCAGACACAGATGCAGCACCGTTCAGTAGATTTATGCCAAAAATGAATTGAAAGACAGATTGAAGTAAAGCATACAAATCACCATATGTGCTTGTGTGTATATCTTTCATTGGTTGGATGGATGGCTTACTAACATGTTCATCGTATCTATTTTATAAACAGGTGTTATTTGGGAATCTAACTTGTTACTTTCTAAAAAAATTATTGAAACTTAATAAAGTGACATATTAAAAGTCCTACAAAAAAGCCTGCATCACAATCTCCACCATTGCTGCGGATCGGTACGAAGCGGGATACCTGGCTGCCCCAAGCTTTGGCCGACTAATGTAACTTCATCACTCAGTCAGTGAGTCAGTGACTCAGATCCAGCCAGCAGCTATAAATGAACATGTTGTGACACATCCTGGCCTGACATGTCACATGAGGAACACTTCATTTCACATATCAAAGTCTTCTCCCTTGTGAACAGAGCCAATTCACAGGTGCAAATAATGTCATTTTAAGTTGTGAGGAAAAGGAAATCCTGTGTGACTTTGTTAGCATAGCATGTGAGCGAGCAAAACTCCCTCAGACAGGGAGGGGCCGATGACTTTAAACCATCCCACTCAGGGCTTCTGATTCGGGGTCGACCGCGACGGGCTGACAGCAGCCGATGCAGACGTATCTGAGGATCCAGAGGTAGACACTTCCGGACAGGACGACGGTGAGGCCCAGCAGCAGGAGGCTGATGAGCGACTGAGGGCTCACGCTGAACAGCATGATGAGGGAGGTGTGGAAGGAGTCATCACTGGGTTTCTGGGCTAGAAACAGAAAGCAAAACAGAGATTTTACTAAAGCAACCACAAACGTACCTCATATAAGAATTGAACCACTTGTGATGCACTAAAGACGCAGTCCAGATCTGAACGATGTGTGAAATCATTAAGGACCAAGAGTCTAAAGTGTTGCTAGAGGCCCTGTGAGGCTACACAGCAGTGCTTTGAGATATGCTAACGTCAGCATGATAACAATGACAGTGACTGAAGATTTGAAAAAAAAAGATATGTAAATAGAGCTTCATTTTATGCAACATACTTCATGAATATTGCCATCTAATCAAAGCTAATTGAAATTCTTGGGACGCTAGCACAGACACCCTCAATCACTGAGAGAGGGAACAAGCACATGGAGCTCATAATGCTGTGATCTGAAGCACTAAAAAAAGCTCTCACGGAGAGTCGAAGGAGACAGAAAATTGGTTTCTTTATACCGTGACGGTTTTGACATATGTCAAATCATTCGACACGCATACGATGTGGTTTGAGCTACAATTTTAATATCACATGTGCACAACTGATTATAAACCACCTTTTATTATTCTCCTTATGATTCTGCCTGCTTCTACAGATTGATCTATTTTTCTTGTCGCACGTGTTTGTTAGTAAGTTTTTATTAATTTTATTCTCTCGTTTGCTTTTGTTGTTGTTGTTGTTGTTGTTGGTTTTTTTTGTGCTTTTATTTGTGTAAAGCACTTTGGGTGTGAAATGTGCTACATAAAAGACAATTTGCTTAACTTTTTAAATTCACACGTGTGCATCATATTAAAATTGTTAAATATTGATGTGTGTTTTCACAAATGATCAGAGCTAAAAACAATAACTGTTTACTATTCTATTAATCAAGGGTCTGAAGATATTGTGTCATATATTGTAGAGATTGCACAAAATAATTCTGCACTATTTAGATCTAAACAACAAATATCCATCATTTTGGATCTAAGTGACTATCGAGTGTGATTGTGTGATTAATGTGGTAATTATCAGATTTACCTGCCGTCTCACCTGCGGACAGCCGACCGAGAGTCACTCACCGTTGCTAAAATGTAAAATAAGCAGCAGATTGAAGAATATCCTGATAGCAGCAGACATCATGATGGTGGCGTCACTAGAAGATAGAAAACACTTAATGGGAATAATTACCTGTTTATAAAGACTTTACATGTTGATTTTAAATCTAATACAAAAGAACTAAACAGACAAATGATGTCTTTGATATTGTATTATTACAATAAATCACATTAATGCTGAGCAAAAAATAGATAAAAAATATAAGAGGAATACGAGGGAGAGATTTAACTTTTAAGATATTTATAAGATTATCCTTGTAAAAGCAGAATATGAATGTAAACAAAAGAGAAGCACAACTAAAATAAAAACTTAAATCCTTCTCAGATTGATTAACAATCCTTTAAAACAACTAAATCTAAAGTTATTCTACTTAGAATATAAATGAACTTACGATGATGGAGCAGGATGTGAAGTATCCTTCCTTCTGCTGCTGCAGATTCAACAGGTTCCTCAACAACAAAACCGACAAAAAAAAAAAAAACACCAATTATCAATTTCTTCTCTGGATGACTGAAGAAAAACAAACTCAGCAGCCGAGCATCCTGCTGAGACGAAGCCCAAATACATACGTGGTGGAATCTGGACAGTATTACTGATGGAGAGATGAGAAGAGTCACTCAGCTTTGCAGCTGTTGTGATAATGGGAATCAGAGAGCAGGATGTGTGAGAGAGAGAGGGAGAGAGAGAGAGAGAGAGAGACAGCGACAGAGACAGAGAGAGAGAGAGAGAGAGAGAGAGGCTACATCCAAAAATAGAAGGTAGTGGGGGAATAAGAGCAAAAAGAGCTGCAACAGGTTCCCACTCCAGCAGGAGCGATGACTGGAAGGAAAAGAAGTGAAACAGTGAGAAAAAAAACATGCATCCATCCAAAACATGAATTATTTTAATTATATTTTAACACTACGACCTCTAATGACAGCTGGGAATCACACGTTTTCCACTTTTAAAGGAAACCAGAGCTTGTTGCTCCCTCTGGTGGCGTCCTGATAGATTAAATCCTGCTGTCTGGTGTTCAGGAGACAAAACAATATGACACTTTTCTTCTTATGCACATAAACCAGAAATGTATAGAAAATGAAAAAACACTTGACATTATAGTATTTGTATTATTATCACTGGATACTACATTTCCCATAATGCAACTTAATGGCAAGTATAGACCATGAAAGGTGCAGGATACGTCCTGCTTTATCACCATTGTTTCCTCCAGTGAGTCCCTCATGTGCAAATACAAAATTAAAAATTAAAAAATTAAAAATCATATTTCAGACGTCAAGCTGAGAAATGATTCATGGAGCCTCGACAACCACCTGCTGGACCACGGAGCCAAGGTAAGCTCACACGTTTACCTGTAGCGGTGCAAAACTGAGAGGATTACAGCAGCTTTAAAGTCTATTACGTATAATTTTCTTCATGAAGATCAGAGCAGAACATAAATGAAGTATTTTAAAAAGAGGAGGATTGTTCAAAATAAACCGGCGATGCTTTTATTGGTTTGAATTTGTATTATTTCTGGTACAGAAAGAAGAAAATAACAATATGTGGTTTATTGTAGAGAAGCTATTATCTGAGATGAAATGTTTATGGGGACATGGAAAATAAAATCAATCATCAGGTAATTAATATAATCGGCGCTCCTTTCAAAACAAAAACATTTTATTTCATTTCTTTTTTCCAGCAGTCACACTTTCCTCATGAATGAAGAAGGATGATGATTAAAATAAGAAACACTTTTCCCAGAGAACTTATGCTCATTCTGGCCACAGTGAAAAGGGAATATTTACAATTATAGTGCATCACCAAGCAAGTAGAGAGAACAACTGATGCGAACAACTCGCACACCAACCGATCGCCTATATACAGTAATTAGTATTGGTTTTTAAGTATTTATCTGCAGAGCTGTTAAGAGCTGGGAGAACAGAGACAGTTAAAAAGCAAAGCAGTGAAAATGATAATGAAGGAAAAGGAATGCACTCAAATTTAATAGTTATACCCGTTTGTCTTGTTTTAAAGCAAAGAGGTGTGTGAACGCCGACAGAAGCCGAGTCAATAAAAGGCTTCAAATAATAATTATGTGTGCAATGTTTACACGGCAGTGGCGTCACACATGTGCCTCTTTGGTGTCGCTCGAATTTGCTGCAAACAAATAAACAAACAAACAAAACGGGGACCTGCTTATCAAAACATTGCACCACAGCGCCACCGGTGGTCAGAAACTGCAAAGGGTGCCTTTAAGTGCTGCTTTCCTGTAACTTAAAGGGGACATACGGTTATTTTTATAATGTCGGATGTTAAACCACAAACCTTAAGGTTAATCCTGGTCTAAGCACTTTGTTTCCTCCTCAACAAGCGGCCGTCAGTTTGGTAACGTTGTTCTACGAGTTGTTTGGCGTCGTCCACATATTTCGGATCGTGTTCAGGCTTGAATATGTACAGACGTACTGTAGATAACTACTGTTTATGTATGTTGCCTTTTACTTACATTTGAAGCAGAATAACATTTGTTGTGTTTTCCTCCAACACTCAAAAAAAAGACCAAAATGTTCGGATATAAAGACAAGACGTAAATGTGCCCTGAACAAACGTCCTTATTTCAAACCATTTCATCATCACATTTCTCAAGTTGTACAGTCGATTTATGTAATAATGAAGCACATTTATGAAGCACGTTTTGTAGAAAAAGAAGTCTCCCGGCACTTTGGAGAAGAACGTTTAACTGTTTCAAATCTTTTGTTTTGGAATCAAAGAGAGACGTTTGTGAGGACAAAGGGAGGGACGGGATGTAAACTTTAAGTTACAACATATAAATTATTCAACTAAGTAAAGTCCTCCATCTTTTCTGTCTATTTCCAGTCTCTTGGTTCAGTCGTCTCTGTCTCTGGCTTTAAGATTGGAGCATCCCGAACATCCACCGAGTCCCTTCTCCTTCACATTGTAGTCGAAGCGAGGCAGCACCAAAACGCTGCCTTCTGGTTCACTTTTGGATGTAGCGTCACTCAAGGATCTCTCCTCCTCTACAGACATAATGCTCTTCACCAGACACGTGATGGCGGCGTCAATGTTGGTGTTGTCCTGAGAGGATGGAAAAGGTATAAACGATGTCATTTGCTCATTATAAACAGCTGTGCTTCCACTTTGCACCTTTAAATATACAGTAGATGACATGAGTACGGAGATAAATAACATCTAATCAATCAGAGAAAGGAGAACATCCTTTTAGTGACCAGACAAGATGAGCAAAGTGTAAATTTAAACTGATGACTGGTGCAGCTTTGAAGAGAAACAGATGATCGTATCCTACCTTGGCTGAGGTTTCAAACCAGCCGACGAATCCGTACTCGCGGGAGAAGTTCTCCAGTTTGGGCAGTTTGGGGCACAAACCGTGACTCCGCTGGTCGCACTTATTGGCCAATAGAACGACTGGAACCGGCCTCCCGTTGCTCAGGGCAACCTAAGCAAAGCAGATGAGGAAATGAGATGTGAATCATTCACTTAATTCTGGTCTAAAGTCTGCATTTCTACACCAAACACATCACAGTGGCTTTTATAGACGACACATTGGTCGTATAACCAAGTGAACAAGAGAAAAAACTGTATTTTCTATATCTGCATATTTCCTTCCTTCTCTCCTTCACTTGTTTCCTTCCCTATTTACCTTCGAGTCCAGGTCTCCTTTCCACTTGAGGACGGCCTGAAACGTGGCGATTCGGGTCATGTCGAAGACGACCAGAGCCCCTACAGCCTCTCGGTAGTACACACGGGTCATGTTTCCGTACCGTTCTTGTCCTTTAGAGAGAAAACAGAAGGAAATATGACAGAGTGAATAAAAGGTTATCCAAGGTTATCATTACCGACGCCGCGTCAGGTAAAAGTTTGAATAGTCATTCAACAGGAATGAAGATAAATATCATTATGTGTCAAACATATACCCTATACAGCTAATAAACTGGGGAAAAAAGGGGATATGTGTATAATATAATAAGAAAATGTAAAATATAACAGAATAAAATATGTTAAACTGCGAGTGTGTGCATGCAGTTAATCTGTTGAATCCAAGTATGTGTGTATGGCCGTGTGAGTGTGTTTAACTGAATAGATGAATAAGTCTCTATCCTGGAAATAACGTCCTCCACATGATCCTAATATAGTGGTGAATCAGCAAGAGAGCATCTGACACACACACACACACACACACACACACACACACACACACAACTAGTCTGAGAGAGAAAGAGAAATACTCAGTGGTTTTAGGCTAAAGATAAAGATCAATATTAAGCAGCTTTATGTTGTTGTAGCTCCAGACTTTACAATAAACCCTCGTATGTCTGTATGTAGTTAACATAAACGTATTATCTGTCCTTTTATTGCCAAGAGTTAGATGAGAAAACCGGTACCGTTAGCATAGCTTAGCATAAAGACTGGAAACGAAGGGAAACAGCTAGCCAGCTATCCTCACCTTTACACCTCATTAATTAGCATGTTCATATCTTGTCTTTAAATTTAACTTATGCGTTTCTTTTTCTTTTTCTTTTATTTTTTTTTAACCTTGATACCTTGTTGTTGTTGTAAAAGAGTTTGGCTTGAAAACACCTTGAATGAATGAGCTAAAAGGACAAAAGAGCACAGAGGTGCCTTCATCCAGGTAAACATGACTCACTCACACAAACCAGTGATGCAGTTATTTTTAATTAAGTTAATTACTTTCAGGCACTGACAAAGACAACCTGCCAAGTCTGTGTGTCTGACTGAGAGCCGCAATAGGACGTCTTCATGAAATAACAGCTCTTATCATGTTGCTCAACACCGCCGGAAGATAAACTGTAATATATATATATATATATATATATATATATGTGTGTGTGTGTGTGTGTGTTAGACAGACAGAGCTGCAGATGCAATGAGAGACATGATGTCTTTATAAGCAGATCATAAAGAGCTTTTCTCAGAGAGATACTCCATCCTCCATGCTGGAGGGTAAACTCAACACTTCATCTGCAGAAGTGGAGGTTAACACCATTTTCTAACATCATGCATCGTCATCGTTGGAGGCGTCAGCAAAATGCATTTTTTATAGTTTGAATTCAACCACCACTTTGTATGCTAAATTATGCTTTTAATATACACAAACTGAATATGTATGAATCTGCCAGGAGTTTTATTTATGATAAAATCCCAAATTGACAGATAGATACCAGGTTTTCTTAAGCTGAACTCAATCTAAACCTGAACCTAACTCACTGTTACTAACATACATCATGTCTGTAACATTACATATAACATCATGAGTCATTGTTGTAGTTTGTTTTTGTATAATATACAACTACAAGCATGACAGAATCCACAAACTCTGCATGTTGAATAAAACCTGATCAAGAGCATCATGTCTTCATCTGAAACTCAGTGACACATCAGACCTGCAAGCAAGTGAATATTTGACTATGCAAATAAAGCAAAGGTTGGTTGGCTGGTAAACAGAACTACACAGTCTAAAAGGCAAACAGCTGCTTCACATTTTCACTTTTACGCACCTGCGATGTCCCAAAGCTGCAGCCGCACCACCGTCTTATGGTCCCAGTTGAGCACTTTGAGGGCGAAGTCCACCCCGATGGTGGCTCGGTAATGCTGGGAGAACACCTGGTGGACGTACCGCTTTATGATGGACGTTTTCCCGACTCCCAGGTCGCCGATGACCAAGACTTTAAGCAGGCGCTCTTGCTGCATAACTGCCGTTAAACGGATGGCGCAGTGATGTCTCCAATTATGAGTTGCGCGTGAAAAAGAGACGATGGCTATAAAAAAAAGAAAAGAAAAAAAAGGTGGAGGGTTTGACCACTGACAGCAGCACTGTTGGATCTGCAGTCATGTATGTAGGCTGAAGCTGAAACATGCAGAAATCACACTTAAACGAAGGAAAACTGCAAAATGCGCACAGCTGATGAGCAGTTAGGAAAAAGTGTGGCTGTAATGTAAGAAAAGGTTCAGATACAACAGCAACCCGCACAGGAAGAGTCTGTTATAAGGTCCTGATCTCATCCTGCTGCGCCAACGCTGTGCGCAAAAGCTGCAAAGTTCACACGAGTTAAAAAAAATTAAAATAAAAAAAGAAGAAGTTAAAACAACAACAACAACAACAACAGCAACAATGTGTGAGGATCTGTTCAGCCTGCGGTTTGGGTGGACGTCTCCTTTACTGAGAAAAAACATGAACTGAGACGCGCGTCCACGTGCACGCCCCCGCACTGTCTGCGTGTGTGTGTGTGTGTGTGTGTGTGTGTGTGTGTGTGTTTAGTGCTTTATTAGGTACACTGGTGTTTTAATGAAAGCATTAGTGAATCATGTGGCTGCAACTAAAAAAAACAAAAATAACAACTAATTGAATCTTTGCATCTGTTAGGAGGGTGGACACAATAACAGAAACACCTTAAAACGTAATGGTGACGCTCATAAATCAAACACTGATCAGTTATCAATATACAGATAATAGATACAGATAATATAGAGTCTCCAGGCAAAAAAATGTATTGATTTATATTTTTAAAAAAAGAGGCTGATTTCACCTTTGTTTTAATGGGAAGTCACATACTCTGTGAAGGACAGGAGACACGTTACAACATTAACACACGTCAACTTGTGGGTTTGTGTTGTAAAAGAAAAAAACTACATTTCCCAGCAGCCTGTTCACTTCCGTGTCTGCGCACTTACATCTGCGCCTATGGGCGTCCCAGTGATAGCGCAGCTTCCCTCTTGTTGCACCAGAATAAACATCTCTTATAGAAAACAAACATAGTCTATATTAACACAACGTTAATGTAGTCTGTCCCTTCTATAATCAAATACAGGTAAGTTCAATCACACATTCATGTGTATTATTTCTGTGATCGATCACTTATATTGATTATTTTTTTTAAACAATATCATCCTCGGTGTCGTGTTTAGACTCATTTATGTGATATGTCTTTATTATGTGTTGTGTATTTAGTTTATTTCAGGTTGATGGCAGCTTGCTTGTTTTTCCCTCAGTGTTTGCGCCTGTGCGCGGTCCTTTACGGTAGTGGTACTGATGCGGGATGAGTCAGGCTATATGATGCTGCTGCTGCTGCCATTTCATCAGCAGAGAAAAGCCTCCAAACACACCGATGATACGGCGGGATTCCCCTCAGACAGCCAGCATCCTGCCCGCACAAACATCGACGCTTCTCGGTACAGAGAAGTGAGGATTTAATATTTATTCGTGGCTCCGGTTGAACGGTTGTTGGCTTGTTTTTCTTCTTTTTTTTTTTGCACCTGCTGTGGATGCGCTTCACGGGCCTGACATTAACACGGAAATCAGCCCTGACTTCAGGGCCTACACCAGCCTCTGTCATCGACCCCACCGGCCGCTTTCTCTGCTGCGTCCTGCGGATCAATCCAGCCAGACTCGTCGGTGCCATGGAGCCCACATCAGCCTGGTCCTGAACACCTTAACTAAGGCCAAAAATCAGGCTCTGCTTCACCCCCAGCTCCAGGTAGGCTGTGTTTATTGTAAAGCATAATCATTTCTAAAGGCTATTTATTCTTTCTGTTGTGCTATTAATCATCTTAAAGCCTGAAAGTGAAAGCACAGGCCTAGTTTCAGTCATGATGTGCTCTAATAATAGCCTCTGCTAAAACATATATCTGAATATCTCTTTAAAAAAAAAAAAAAAAAGGTGCTTTATAGTTCACAAAACACACATATATAAAAACAAAAGTCTCCACAAGTGTAACAACTGAAGCTCACTTCCTCCTAATAACGTCAAATCAGTGCCAACGTCACAAAAAACAGCACAAACAGCTTCTGTAATGAAGAGTCAGTCAGCTGATGATGGATGTGGCGGCTCTGACATGTCTCTGACATGTTTCTGACATGTTTCTGACATGTTTCTGAGACACATCCACATGTGTAAATGTTGGATATGTGATACGCCGTGTTCTGTAGTGGCCCTCCAGAGTGCATCCGGTGTGAGCCCATAAGGCTGCTATTCACCGGGGATTCAGCCACTAATGTTTGCATACCGACTGAGCTACGCAAGCCGAGTCTATCTATACACACACACACACACACACACACACACACACACACACACACACACACACACACACAGAGGGGGTGATGGGAGGCTGGCTCTCTGCCCGCCTGATGGCCCCGACACGGACGGCTGTGGTGTAACAGCTAAAGAACAAGCAGAACTCCTTTTAGTTAAATATAATAAATATATTAAAGTCCAGACCAGAAGTAGGCCTGAATCAGATATTTCAGTGTATTAAAGTTTAACACCTTAAAGTTAGGCTAGTTATAGCCTGCACATTTAACCTCAGTGTTGATATATATAAGTATATACATATATATATATATATATGTATATACATATACATATATATATGTATATGTATATACATATATATATATATAGTTATCTCAACAGATATGAAGGTGGTAAAGCTCGTTTTTTTTTTCTTTTAACACTGAATTTATTCTGTACTAAATCTAGTAAATGCATATATTAGCAATAACATGTCAGTTTATTTAATCTCACAGTGAATTAATGTTAACGTTCACACCAAACCAAGTTGTTAGCATAAATTAGCTTCTAGCTTCTATATTTATGATCTTATCTGTAACTATCTACAACTGAATGACACTTTTATAACACAACATTGCATTAAAAACAGCAATATTGAAAAAGAACCTTTTTATTAAAAGACTTTAAACTCAGGGGTAACGTTAGCTGGTTAGCTAGCTACTGCTAAACGCGTTTCAGTGCTAAAAGCAACAATTTAGCTGCTAATAATAGCAAAAGACAACAAGCTAACACTAACGTTAACTCGGTATAAGTTAAAACCACTGATGTTAAAGCCTTTAAATTATGACAATCAGAGTAATTTACAGATTCATTCATGTCGCTCTGTTTTATAGCGGGAGCTCACGTTAGCAAGATGGAAGAAACCAAGTAGCCTGAACAGAGAGGGGTGACTTCGTAGAGCAAGCGGAGATAAATACGAATAAAAACACACAGAAAAGCAACTTTTGTTTATATGCTCTATTAGTACCTTAATTAAAAACACTTATTGGGAAAATAGTTTAACAACATCTAAAGCCATTCAATATCAAATCTTTAAACCGTTCACGTGTCCCCTCTAATATTAACATGGATGATAACGACGCCTATAAATAACATTTTAAATAAAAAAAAGACTGTTCTGGGCTGTATGGACAATAATCCAGAAATTGACGCCATCGAGTGACGAGAACAGCGTGGAGGCTAAGCTGCTTTTCTCTTACATCTGGTGGGTTTTAATTGAATCAGGCACAGATTACAATGAGGCACAGTAAGCCAGTTATAACACAGGAGGGGGGGACGGTGGGAGAGTAAATAGCCAATTAAAAGCTATATTTCAGTAGGCTATTGGATCAAAGATATATATATATATATATATATATTAGTAGTAATAAGACATGTTGAAGAAAGATATTTAACCACAAACATCCATGAGATATATTCACTATTAAGATGAAAAATAAAAAAATAATAAATACGTACTATTAATCTCAATGGGTATATTGTAGTTATATTATTATATATTTGGCTATATCAACATTATATAATAAAATAGATTATAGGTTAATATTATAGGAGCAGCATAATTATAAACATGGATATCCTAATGTCGTGCTTTCTCTTTCTCCCAAACACGCACACGCTCGTGCACGCGCACCACAGACACACACACACACACACACACACACACACACACACACACACACAGCCTGCACGAGGAAAGAAATACCGGCACAGAGCGACACACAGACAAGCCGAGTCATGGAGGCGATATGGCTCTATCAGTTCCGGCTGATCGTCATCGGGGACTCCACGGTGGGTAAGTCGTGTCTGATCCGGCGGTTCACCGAGGGCCGCTTCGCCCAGGTGTCGGACCCCACCGTCGGCGTGGATTTCTTCTCCCGGCTGGTGGAGATCGAGCCCGGCAAGCGGATCAAGCTGCAGATCTGGGACACCGCGGGTCAGGAGCGCTTCAGGTGAGAACAGCTGGAGCTCCATGACAGCAACACAGCATAAAGACATGCGATACGGTAGCATGTGATACTTTACCTGCATTCATACAGTGATACAGGACATATTGTGACTATAAAACGTCATTAGTAACCACAATGTCCTCCTGGTGCTTTTATTATCTGTCATTAATTATAATATTTTAATGACAGCAGGAGAAGGACAAATTATTTTATTTATTCTTTACTTTTTATTTTGTTTATTACTTTTCTGATTCGTTTATATAATGCCAGGACTTTGATAGACCAGTCGGGTACAAAGTCCAGTCCAGACTAAAGGAAAGCGGTGAAGTCTTTGCACACCTGCAAACCAACAGGTGCATAGGGAGAAAAAGGAATAACAAAACAAGAAAAGTTGTTCAAGCAACAGTGTAAAACTCAAATACACTGAATTTATCTAAAACAGAAAACAGCAGCAGCTTCACCGTCTGCTGTTTGGAAACATCTGCTGTCTTTAACAGTTCCTGCAGATCTGTTTAATATGGAGCTAAAACTAGAACAGGACAGTCAGCATAATAAAAGAGAAACTGTGACTCCATCGGTGGAAAAAAAAAAATTAAAGATACGTCACAGTTAAATGTTGTTTGATCTGTGTGAAATGTCCCCGACATGAAGGGAAACAGGAAGTAGTCGAGGTTCTTTCTGATTTATTTAGAAAACTGAAAAAGTTATTATATAATCGAAGTTAAATGTGTCAAAATCGCTCGTATATATATATATATTTGATTGATTAGATATTTGATTAGTAAAAAATAAATCTGCTGCTTTTACAGAACTGAGAGATGGCGGGGGGGAAAACCTGCATCTGACCTTTGACCTCTGCTCAAAGTGATCAATTAAAATATCACACAATCACAAGAATACAAAGATTAGACGTTTGATAATAATTTAACGTTCATATCAACACTAACATGTTATAATATATAAAAAATATAAAAGAACATTCAGTCTTTAAAGACAAAATCGACATCTAAATATCCAAATACCCCAAATCCAGGGGCTGAAGTGTGTTTTGTGTGAGTAAATAGGGAATATTAGGGAATACCGGTTAAGAGCTCCGAACTTAACGTCACAGCCCGGAGGTTCGAAACTTGAATTACTACCTGAAAAACTAATTTGTTTGCTGCGGTGGTGAGAAAGAGCTGTTATTCAAATCAAGCAGAGCGAGTGTCAAGTAAACAAACTGGAAAAGCTCCTAATAGTTTTAAAATGGAGGAAAAAAAATGTTTTTTTACATAAAACAAAGTTTTTTAAATTTAAATGATGTCATGAAACCGAAGTTATAACTGTTATAACCCCATGACTAAGATCGAATGTTTTATAAAAACACAGGTGATGTTAATGATGCTGCATATCTAGAATAATTACAGTGGGTCATTAAGTATAATATGAGTACTTATGTTAATTTTACTGAGTCCATAATTTACTGCTAATGTCAGTGAACGTCTCATACATGACAGAGCTTTCTGCTTCTGCAGCTACTTTCACTGTGCATGAAGCAGGTAACAACTACTTCAAACACTGCAGCCATAAAAAGAGGAGACCATAAAAAGTCACAAGTACCTCTGAGTAAGACAGTTACCAACTTAAAGACTAAGAAAATGAAACCTAAAGGAATCATAGAGTAAGTGCTGAAATAATAAAGTATAACGAAGCTGTAACGTCTCACAGCCTCAAACGCATCTTCACACATTCAACTCATCATCCTGACAGAAGGGATCTGGCCTCACCTGTCAGCATGATTAGTGTCTCCATGGCAACTCCTCCCCTATTTGGGACTGAGAGTCTCAGGAAGTCACGTTGACAATAAGAGAATATAAAGACTAATGTCATGCTTTATGTTTATAATTAAACACACATGGATATTTACTATACTTTGTTATTGGGTGTTTCTGTTACTTTATGGTGTGGTATTGATTTAGCTCTACAGTTGACATAAAGCTCCCACAATATTTCTTTTTTATGTTTTTTGTTTTTATAAAGTTGCTATTTGGTTAATAAAGCCATTTTCGTAAAGTAGATTTTTTTTTTGCTGTATAAAAGTTTCAGTGTACCGCCTCTCCTCTGGTTTTAATGCACTTCTATTTCCTTCTTCTTCTACTGACGACGCAGATTTAGTCTTAGTCACTTTATCTGTGTGGTCCTTCTTTCCATATATATATATATAAATATATATGGAAAGAAGTGTGTGTCAAATCAAGTGAATCACTTGCTCCTCCTCCTCCTCCTCCCTGTATTCTCTCCATCCACTAATCCTCTTCCTCTTTCATGATGCGTCTCTCTTTCCATCTCCATCTCAACTCTGTAATTTTTCCTCCTCATTACATCCACGCTGACGTTGTCTCTGTGGGGCTACTGTGGGAACATAGTCGTGATCGTGGAGGCGGTCGGTGTGTGTTGGTGTGTGTTGGTGTTTGTGTGTGTGTTTGTGTGCACGCAGGGTGTCACATCTCGTCACAGTCTGAGCTGAGAGAAAAGTCGCCCTGATCTTTTTTATCTTTCCCTTCATTTTCTGGCCTCTGCAGGTCCATCACCAGGGCTTACTACCGTAACTCAGTGGGCGGGCTCCTCCTGTTCGACATCACCAATCGCCGCTCTTTCCAGAACGTTCACGATTGGCTGGAAGAGGCTCGCAGTCACGTCCAGCCTCACAGCATCGTCTTCCTATTGGTGGGCCACAAGTGTGACCTGGAGGCGCAGCGCCAGGTATGTACACTGTATTTAAAAAAAAGAAATAAGAGTGTGGGGTGAATCTTGTAGCCTTCGACTCACATATATAAGTTTCTTCTAACCTCATTTCGTCTCCTAGGTGACCCGCCAGGAAGCAGAGAAGCTGGCGGGGGCCTATGGGATGCGCTACGTCGAGACGTCGGCCCGTGACGCCATCAACGTGGAGCACGCCTTCACCGAGCTGACCAGGGACATCTTTGCCTTGGTGCGGTCTGGTGACATCACAATCCAGGAGGGCTGGGAGGGCGTGAAGAGCGGGTTCGTCCCCAACGTGGTTCACTCCTCCGAGGAAGTGACCAAGAGCGACCGCCGCTGTCTCTGTTGATCTGGGAAGAGCTGGAACGATTAGACTGGTGGAGAAAAAGGGGGAGGGAGCCAGGGAGGATTCAGAGGGGAGCGGCTGACGGACTGAGGTGTCAGCCCTCTGACTGAAACTGTTGGTAACCCTCATTTACTCTTTCTTCAGACTGGATACAGAGGAGGATAAAAAGGCTGTCTGAAGGCGACGGAGAACACCGTGAGCGTGGGAGGAAAGCTGGAGGCTCGTGCCCGTTTCTGTTCGTATACGTTTAATTTCACGGAGAGGAAGGATCACAGATGCTCATTTACTTGCGAGGGATTCCCTAATTTATTTCCTTTTGGGGTTTTTTTTTTGGGGCTTCTTGCCTGAAAAGTCTTAGAAAAGCCTTAGAAAGAGGATCAGGATTCAGATTCAACCTTTCTCCGCTCATCTCTTCCACCACCTTTCCT
Source organism: Pampus argenteus (assembly GCA_036937835.1). Lineage (NCBI taxonomy): Eukaryota > Metazoa > Chordata > Actinopteri > Scombriformes > Stromateidae > Pampus > Pampus argenteus. The sequence continues at coordinate 2,845,969 of CM072860.1, forward strand.
CCAATATGCAATTACATGATCACATACAAAAAAAAAAGCTGTTTTATTTTGTTTTTTTAGGTTCGCTCAGCACATATCATTAAAAACACCCTTAGATTCAACTTCCTTCATCGACAAGAGTTTCTATCATATATGGACGCGTCCTGGAGGTCCCATATTTAATCCCAGGAGCTGTGATTTTATTGGGACGTTGACTACATGGTTGCATCCATCATCATTCTGCTAAATTTCAAAACTATAACAAAAACACCATCCAGTTTCCAATGGACTCCTTAAAGCAGGAAGAGACAACTTGTACAGCTTAACTGAACAAGGTGGACGAGTTTAACAGCTCCTACCTGCCTTCGACCGGGAACTTGTTGTGGTGGACTAACAGGAATGTTGCAGCCAGAAAGCACCTTAATAAGCCAATGTCCATCTTAACATGCGGAGACTCTTTTGGGACATTTGAAAGGTGATAATTTATGTTTAAACAGAGAGGGACCAAACCAGCCAGGAACAGACTTCACGTTACCGACAACGCACGTGTACCGTGAGCAAAGAAGGAATCCAACACAGATACAGGCCACAGGGGTTTATATGTCGTTAGTGTGTGAGCATGATTATATCCCATCAAACTTTATGTTTTCAGTTTAATATGCTCCACAGGTTGAGTGCCATAGTTACTTGGGAAGTTTCTTCATGCATCAGATATGTTTAAAAAAAAATAAATAAACTCAAAATGCAAACAAGATGCATTACAGACAGAAAATAAACAGTAGAAATATCATTAAACCTGCGTTAATTTAAGCCGAAACAACATTGATAAATGATAAATTGACCAAATATATGAATCTATTGACTATGTTTGGCAAAATTAATTCAATTATTGTCATTTAAACACTGAGGAAGAACAGAATTATTTAATGTATCTCATTAATTACCCAGATCACGCCTCATTTTAAAATCCCAATTAACTTATTCAGATTAATTTACTAGTGTGTTTAGTTTAAATGCATCATTTTCTCACTGTTTGCCTTCGTTTCCAAAGAGTTCGGCTTGTGTCATTTTATTTTGACCTGAATGTATAAGCAGGGGTGGAAAAAAAGAAGGTGATTTTACATTTGAGTTATCAAAAAGTCAAAGTAACACATCCTGCAAAAGCTTTGACAAGTGTTTGTGTTTGACAAGAGACTTGAGTGGAAATTATTCAAATGAGAGTCCATCATTTCCTCGGCTCTACAGGTCACATTATTCCTGACTGAAGTGAGTGAAACGCCAGACCAAAACCAAAAAACCTCCCAACGTTTTCCTGGATGCTCTTGTGTTTTTGAGATTTGACAAGGACATGATCAGGATATGTTAAATCCCACAACAGCTTGTCTGCATCCAAACACTTTTCTGGACCAAAATCTGGGCGAGAAAGCAGAAAACTTGGTGCGTTTATCAAGTAATTTTTCCCGCTTTCTGTGGTCTTTGTCATATCTTAAAGGTTTCAAAGCGCTGACTGTTAAAACTTATGCGTCTTTTAGTCATTATATTGATTTCCAGCAAACCAACACATTTTATCGCTGTAATACTGACTGAATACACATCCATCTAATGGCCACATCTGGGTCACTATGTCAGCTGATTCCAGTAAAACTCAATTCAATCTGTGTGCGGGAGAAACAGCAAGCAATTGAACACAAGACATCCTATATTTAAAGAGGCCTCTTCTTTCCTAGAAGCACAATCAGCTTGTCATGTTGTGTTTCACTTGACACATCAGTCTACGAGTAGAGCTGCGCCCCTCCGAAGCCTTTAATAAGTCACACGCTTTGTGAAAACAATTAATATGAAAACTCAAAAGATGCCGACGAAGTCACCTCGTGACTCGAGGAGGAATGAAGGAAGGGATCCACTCGTATCCTTCGACAGCCTCTCGTCACCAGGGAAACCTGAAGGCTGGTTTATGGCCTCATGTACAGTCGGACAGATGAAGGCTAGCAGTTCTCCCATGTTTCCAGTCTTTATGCTAAGCTAAGTGCACAGATATGAGTCAAACTATTCCTTTAACTTTAATCACCCCTCTGTGACTTTGACCAATAACATCTGATTTTTTATTTTTTTTTAAGAAAACATATCCTCATTAGAGCCTCATGAATCTTTGACTTTGCAAACACATTGATTATATGAGTCTGTCCAAAACTACAGCAGGAAACAAACGAACACAAAAAACTCGTCTGGCGCTGCAACCAATCACGATTTAGTCGTCGATTAACCAATCCCACAGGTCCCACAGTGATGTCATTGTGTCTTGTTTTGTCCGACCAACTGCCCAAAATCCAAAAAAAACGTAACCGTATGATTTATCGATTATCCAAATAGTTGCAGATTAACTTTCCGTTGAAGCTCTAAACGTGTCATTAATGTGTCAGCCTGGCATTCAAACGCATGCATCTGATGGGTGACGACTGCTGATCCCTCAAAACGTCACCCTTTTTTTCCCCTCACAGGAGCCACGGTACAAACAATAAAAATGATCTCACTTTTCATTTCAACCCTCTGAGCTGTACAGACGATACGGTATCAAACTGTCCCAAAGCCTGCTGGGTAAAAGCAGACAGTGTCTCTTCCTCTGCTCTAGTTATCTATCAACAAACTGAAATGTACTAAAAAAAGAAATAAAACGTGACTGGAAAAATAAACATGTTCTCACTGCTGGGTTTTTTTTTTGCTTTTTTTTCTGTCTTTTGTGTGTCAACTACTGGAGAAGCAAGAAAAAAACTAATATTAAATTTATTTATGACCTTAAAATTGTTGAGTTTTGGGGATATTTGAAAGTGAAAATCAGGAAACAGACTCTCAGATTGACTGCAAGTAAAAATTAAATCAGTTATTTATTAGAGTATATTAAAAACAAGCTGGGAGGGGTCTTTAATAAATTTTTACCACATGTTAAAAATTAATTTTCTCCTCTTAAGGGAACATACGCTGTGATCAAAGAAACACACATATTATGCTAATTGAGAGCAATTAATTAATCAATCCTAATCACAAAACATGGATTAGTTAGATTTAACAGATGAGTAAATGTAGAGCTGCACTTTTTTTTTTAAATGTGCTGTAGTTCCTCACATCACCACCAGGTGGAAACACTGAACACTTAAAGACACTGATAAGCACACATTTGACTGCAAACTAAATGCAAGAAGAGTTGCATCCTGCAGCCATGAACCATATATTCATTTATTTCTCATCTACATGCTGCCTGAAAATGACGGCGGACTCGATTCATGAATTTTTTTTGAAAAGAGAAAAGTTGAAGATGAAGCTCAGCAAGAAAGAACAGGAGAGATGAATTTAAGATATAAGAATTATAGCAAGAGGCGATAAAACCTGATATAATATTGTTAAATGCTGCATGTCTTCAACTGTAGTTACTGTTTTAGATCCATATTGCTCATACTAAGTAGACTAAGACCTTTGATTCTGTTTAAACCCCACACGATTACATGCAGGTACTTGACTTTAAACATCACTCAATGTTATACACGCTTCTTTTCCAACCTCCAAAACCTGTTTGTTAGAAAAACAACACACAGAGGAACCAGGTCAAGGTCTGATCTCTTTGCCCAAATGTTCTTCGTTTACTTCATTCATCGTTTAATGAATACAGTGAGAGACAAATAAATACAGACAGAACTGCGGTAAAAGGGGGGGAAGAGAGGAAGCGTCGAAAGAGGAGAAACCAGATTGCTGTAAAGGGACGGAGGAGGAGCAGCAGGACTACAGTCCTGCAGTGAAAACAGGAGGCGCAAGGCAAAACTAGCTTCTTTCTGTATTCTTCTTCTGTTGAGATCTACGAGCTGCTGAGTATAATGGCAACTGTGCTTCAAACTCAAGTAAAAGTCCCACGTGATAATGATGTTGCAGGTTGAGAGAAAACAAGAGAAGAAGTGCCGGGGTCAGAGAGGTAAGACGATGCGAGAGAACCCTTTACTCATAATCTGCCAAAAAAACCAGGAACATACTTAAATTATTAAAAAAAGAATACAAAAGTTGCCTCGTTGCCTTTGTTTTTTTTGTTAGTTTTTACTTGAAAAAATACTTTTAAAAAGTAACAAATCAACAGAAAACAGTAGTGGTGGTAGATGAGAGCGAGACATGATCAGAGGGCACATTCAAAAAAAACAACAACACAACAAATAATAATCAAACAGATTTATGACAGCGTGATTGATTCAACCGGCTTCAAAACGAGGGTTAAATCAAGCACGACGCAACTCTCAGAAATACTTTGAACATGCCATCTATCTGCAGAGCTCTGGCTTGAACATACATGTGATGTGTTGGGTGGGGATGTTCATGTTTGATTAATCATTGACTAAGGAGAAGATAGTTAGCAGGAGGTTGTGTGCCAATATTAAGACTTTTCTGCTGATTTGAGGAGGTTTTCTTTGCTCCTTCTCTTCACGTCCCAGTTGTAGACTCGTGCCATGTCTGAGGGGAGCATCGAGTTAAGGAACAGCAGCGGCATGATGATCAGTTAGAGTAAAAAAAATAAAGAAACTTTCCCAAACAACATCTTATTCATCCTATAGACTTTATGATTGGACAGAGTGCAGCTGTAACACCGGCTCCTACAGACTGTGCTGCATCATGTGTTGTTTGTAGCCTTGGTGCTGCTAAACTAGCAAGCGGAAAAATTTTTGATTCATCCAGTTTAGAAGAGTTTCTGAAGGCTCGTGTAACGTTGGATTTAGCACCAAAAATCACTGCTGTCACACACATGAGGAGCTGTTTTCTCTCCTGGTCGACTAAGACTCATCGACTCATGTTTCGTCGTCTATTATTGGAGCAGCCCTTGTGGTATTTCCCTTTTTATGAGAGAAAAGTGCTTCAAGAATGAGGTTTATCTTTGGATAAATTGCATCTTTGGGAAGGTTTCCTCAACAGGACGCATGTAAAAGTGCATTTTAAAAGGTATTTTTCTGAAAAACGTCTTATATTGGGACCAATCGGTACATCACATGAGGAGTAAAGATGCATTTTCATTCTGTTTTTCTTATCCATGTTATCTGTTTTTAATAAATACATAAATAAATAATAATGACTTGGGGAAAACAATCACTCAACTTCCTGTCATGTTAAACCTGCGTTTAGGTCCAGGTGGAAGGATACTGACTTCGGTGGTGGTGAACTGGTCTCGCAGGAAGTCCAGGTCCTCCTCAAGTGTCTCTAGGTTACGAGATGCCGTGGTCAGGTTCTTCTCTAGGAGAGCCTGGGCTTCGTCGATGTCGTACTCTAACATGACGTTAGCCTTTGAGGGGAGCAAATAATGATGAGGAGAAAAAGAGGAGATTAGAGCTTCCCAGGGTGTTTTATTTTAAAATGAGGTCAAAATTAAAACCAATTTCTCCTTCTTTTCTTCCTTTTCATGCGTCTTTTGTGACTATTACTCTGTTTTTTTAGACGTGGTTTAGTGAAGAAATGCTGCATAAATAAATCAGAGCTCTACTTACTCCTAACCATAGGCAGACTTTATCGGTGGGCGGCACTGAGGCCTTGCAGTAAACATTATCAGCCAATAGGAAGTGTGTTTCCATGGGATCTGTGGTCTCCTGTGGAAAAGAAGAAGAAAAAAATAATAAAATCAAGCTCAGTCAAAAATAGAGTTTTCTGGTTATTTTCTTTAAAAAAAAACCTGATCTTGATTTTTTTATTTTACGAAGCTCTAAAAAAGAGAAGATATGTGCAGCTCAACAACCCAATTGATTAATCTGTTGGTTATTTCCTCACTTATTTGATTAGTCGATTAGTCTATAAAATGTCTGAACTGATCCAAGATATTTAGTTAGTATCACAGAAGGCGACAAACCAGAAAATATTCAAATATTTGGCTGGAATCAGAGAATTTGGGGAAAAAAAGTGCTGAAAACGTGACGGTAAATTCATATCAGCCACAACGAGTGTGTTTTCAATGACATTTCAACGTTATTTCACAAAAGAAAAGAAAACCGCACCTTTTTCTTCTGCATGTGTCGTAGGATTTCTAGCGTCTGTGTGATTTGTGGGATCTGGTTTTTCAACCTACGTACGAGAGAGAAAAGAGGACTGAGTCAGGAAAACAGAAAACGGCGTGTAGCTTTTCAGACAACATAAAACAAGATTAAAAAAACATAATGTAAAACTACATTTAACTTCGGGTTGTCCCTGAACAAAGCTGACAAGAGTTTTAGTGGCCGACATTTTTTAAAAATGACTTCGTGTGTGCTTTGTTGCCGTTACCTGAGTTTCTTCTGAGACAGGTTGAGCTCCATGTATTTATATTTCTGGTACTGTTCGTCCAGCTTCCTCAGCGCCGCGTCTGCCGTCTCGTTGCCCGGCTGCTTCATAAAAGAGTCGACATCCTCCTGCAAAGGTTTCAGCAGCGGAGACGACAAACGGTGAATTATCGGGGAGAAAAATGATATATCAGGCTTGTACATTGTCAGTTCAGAAAAAAAGCATATCTGAAGCTTATATGAGGCTTCGGTTGGTTATACTGAGCAGGCATCTTTACATATTTACAGTGTTTTTAGCCTCTTTGTGTTTCCTCGGACAGCGTTTCTCTGTTGAGACGTGAACATGAGATGATTACAAAGTCAGCTCATCATCAGTTTAAGAATATATCAAGAATTAAAGGCCTTATGTCTCAGCAGGATCGTCAGTCGAGCAGACTCTGGTTCAGAAAGCTGCTGCTGCTCGAGAGAAAATGTTTCACGTCCCTCCAGCTCTCAGGTCTTTACGCTGGCTTCCTGTCTGTCAAAGAACTGACTCTAAAATACTGCTGCACTGAACGGTTTAGGGACGAAACGCTGCTACGTTATGAATCATCCAGACCTCTCAGGCCGTCTGTTAAACATGGAGAAACAGCGTTTAGGCTCCACATATCTGGAACAAACTGCAGGCTTTTTATTAATATCTCACTTACATTGAAATGCATTATGAATTAATCTTATAATGGTTAGTAGGAACTGGAGGATATATTTCAGTAAGAAAAACCTATTTCAGTATGCATGTAGGCACCTGACTGTTGTTTTAAGACAGTACATCACCACCAAACACTATGACTTTAATATATAATATAGTATAATATAAATAAGGACTTTATGGCTGTAAATCATGCAGGTATATACATATAGACCTGGAAATGTGCATGATAGGTCCCCTTTAAATACAACACACCTGTTTAAAGCCAACATGTTTAAATTCATTCACTTTTAAGTTCAAAATTAACAACAATGTTAAATTATGCCTCCATAAAGAGCCTGTATTTAGTGTTAGCCTGGCTATAACAATGGTAGCAAGGAGCTAACGCTATTCAAATGACAGCAGCAGATTTATTAGCACGGCTAAGATGACTGGTAGATGTTTATTTAGCTTTAAAGAGCTAAAAGCGTAAAGTGGTAAACGAGGTTCAGACTGGGGTGTCCATAGATGGAAGTGAGCAGCCGCCCCATCTGTGTTAGCTCTCTGGCTAGCTTAGCTAACTTAGCATGACTCGCCCAAACGGCGGATACAAGAACAAACGCGTGTTTTTAGCCGACCTGTGTTAATAGTGCAACACGTCGGAGGGTTTACGTACCACAAACACCGCTTCAGGGATCCCGAGATGCTTTCTCTTTGTCGCCTGTACGGCATTGCTGTTGTCTATGGTCGCTGCCATGCTGGAGAGAGGCTACTCCTTTCTTACTTACGTACAAGTCTCTCTGTGCGTCATTACGTCACGTCTCAAGAGGAGCGTCACGCCTCTCTGCTGCCTCTAGTGGCACAACTAGAGCAATGCAACAATACTCCGTTACAAGTAAAAGTACTGCTAGAAGTACATGAATACAACATCATACAAGCCAAAAAAGTACCTCACAGAAAACTGAAGGTTGACATAATGAAATTTATGACACATATAACAAAACAATATAAGGAAATATAATTAACAGAGCAGACTGATCATTTTTTATTTTAACTTTTAGGGAATAAAACTCTCTTAAAGCCGTGCCTCAACATGCAAACCACATGGAAAGTCGCTGTAATTGATCTTGATGCAAAGTAGATGCTAATTTTCAACAACTAACACTTGTCTGGACATTATTATTTAATCACAACAAATAGACATTACTGTAGATCCATTATATTCTTTATTCTTTTTAAAGGAAATATTGTGATTATGTGATTTTGCATGTACATTACTTAGTGTGTCTACTAACAGCAAACCAGGAGCATACAGAAATAATATTGTATACTAATAAACTGTCATGAATACAAAATAATCAGTTTGAATTCTGAGATATTTTTAACTCCTAATATAAATAAGCATAAGCAAATGAATATTGTGGTTTACAATTATAGCATTTTGTTATATTGAAATATCCAATAGGTACAAGCTGATATAATTATATATTAAATAAATTATTTCACATGTATGAGATGTGGAGGACAGTCCTTTGCTTGTGTTTGTTTTTGTTGTGCATTGTTTTCTTTCGTTGGAAACGTCATCCAGCTCACGTTTACATCTTTAGATGCAGCTTTATCTCTCAGCCTCCCTTCCATCTGTGTAACAGAAAACAGACACAAACAGGTTTGACTGAAAGGTTGATTGATATGTCACCCTTCGATTTGAAGCCCAGAGTTGCAGCTTATGGTCGGCGCCATCTTGTCTGTTTGGAGCCAGTTATATACACGCTAGCATAGCAACATTAAAGCTACAAATAATCCATAATGCAACACCCCATGTCGAAGTCAGTTTTACACTGGCACTGTCTCCATTAAAAAGAAAACCAATGTAAAGCTGGTAAGAATCAAAGAGACTTTCTCAACAGTAAGTTATGTTAAAAAAAAAAAGTGGGATTCACCCATTTCAAGATGGAGTCCATCACAGCAGGGTCCTTCAGGTTCACAGAGGCGTCGTCAGCAACCAGCTTCACTCTCACCAATTGTTTCCTCACCGGAACTGCAAAGAAAGGAATTTAATTTATAGAGAATAATCACAAAATTGGCATTTACCTCAAATTGTTCAGCAGTTGGTCATAATAAAAAACCTCAGAGTTTATAATTTCAGACATGTCTTGTGATTGTACTATGCAGCCCAGGTCTTTGTGTATTTATAATTATTATAATTTGACATAATGAAAGCTCATTTCAATATTTAATGCCAGAGGATGTGAGGGCAAGAAACGTTGTGTACCTGTGTAGCATAAAAAGGGTAGCTTTTGATCACAAGGCTTGTCGATCAGTCCAAGAGGATCGCTGTTGACTTCAAGAGCGCTGCAATCGGCAAGTCCATTTAACAGCGGTTCTGACAGTTTCCAGGGTACGAATGAGGGTTCAATCCCATCAGACCACATCCAGGTAATCCTCGTCAGACCGATCCAGACGTGTCCTGTCACCAATCTCCTCAGCTCTTCATTTTCAAGATGGCTTCGCACTCTGGCCAGATCCGTGTGGTTTTTCCTGCAGTAATCCCTGGCCACCCACCAGTTGGTGGAGAATTTCGCCAACGTAAATCTTTTGGAAATGTCAGTAGCAAACCCTGCAAATGACACGTTTTTTTATGTTAACTTGTTTCTAACAGTCTAAATACCTGGTTCATTAACAGCTAAATGCTTCACTACGTTCACCAGCTGGTATTTGCTAACGTCGTTTGTTGCAAGGCAGGTAGCATACAGTCAGTTTATCAGTTTTTTGCTTAACTTAAACAACGCTGGAACGCAATTTGTAAAGATGTGGCTTTCAAAACCAAAGTAACACATTTATTACTGTCAATAAAAGTTATTAAATGCATCATATTCTCACCATCGTAGCAGAAGAAATTCAAACTGAGGCTGCAGGTGGTAGCATACCATTCTCCGGTCGGTCCAAGGCTCCCACAATTATGTTTTAATGGCTCACCGCTTGCCCAGTTCCAGTAGGCCACTTCTCCCTCTTTGTAGTCGTCAGAGTCAGACAGCGACCAACCCCAACCTCTATACAAACCTAAGAAGACATTCGAATCCAAAGGCTGCACCAGACCGTGTAGTTCCCCCAAGTCCTGCTTGTCATTGACAGTGGCCAAATCTGTGTGCTTCTCTCTACAGTATTGTCGGGCTTCAGGCCACGATTTAGGGTCTTCGACATACTGGTGCTGACGATGACGAAGAGCGGAGAAGAAATGAAATGAACCTGCAAAAAGATAGGATCACTAGTAGTGGCTTAGTAGGGACTGGGAAGAGTTTCTTAATCAGGTGTTACTGAAAGATATTCACCTGAAAGAAGCAAAATGCAAAATATTCCTCTCGCCATTCTCTGTAGTCACTGTAAAAAAATGCAAAACGATGTACAGCATGAAGAAAAACTTTAATCTAGAAAAAGTAGCATCATCCAAATCATGATTACTTATGATCAAACTTACCTGTGATGGTAAGAATGCAGATAATCTCCACTGTGAGGACCTGCTTGTGTCTCCTGTTTCTTGATCCTTTTAAAGCGACTACTGTATATTCAAAACAGGCACTTTGTTTCTAACGTCTGCGTCACCATCTCTCCATCTCACTGGTAATTCACCTGGATGCATTGTTTTCTCCTGGAAGTCAGTTCTCCCTTTTCTCTTTAGATTTTCATATATACACTAAGTGACTTTAACTCTACTAAAACTCTGAATAAAGCTAATTAAATGTTGTTTTTATCCTAAATATATATCAAAAGACTTTGCGTAATATGAAAGGAGTCACTCACTCTGATGTTCCCCATCAACTCTGTGGAGCTTTTTAGCGTCTTTCAGCACATTGTTTTTGTTTTCCAAATTTACAGCTTTGCTCATCACTTTTATCAACGTCCATTTCCAGCCACAGAAGGCATCTGTTTTTCAGCTCCAAATAAATGACCTGCCTGCCACCAAATGTCAAAGTTAGCAGCTAACTAACAGGTGGAGCTAATTAGCTTGTTTCCCTCAGACTTGACTTGAAAAATTATGAACCTGTCCTTTAAGTAAACGTTGATCGTGTGCAGCACTTTGCTAAAGAGTCTAAACCGTTTATTAAAGTTTTCACACTGGATGTTTTCTTCTATGTCGTCCTTGCATGGTTTAAATTGTGCCCTCTAATAATGCAAAACACATGGAAATATGGAAGATCTGATAGGACCGATGCAAAGATTTTGCAAAACAGAGAAGGTTTCTGGACCAAAAAAAAAACAAACCACCAAAATGCATGTTTATTTCAAAATCAATCCACTCCAGAAACACTGATTGACTCATGATATTTATTTTTATTCTGATGATTTGTTCATTATTTAAGTTAGCAGAAAATTAATCAGCAATGCTGTGAAATACTATCCAAAGGTCCCACTACATTGAAAAGCCATGTCAGGTATAATATGATGAGTCATTAAAATTTAGCTTTTGGCATCGTGGTATACAGGGTGACTCTAAAAGTGTGATTAGTGCCCCTGAAGCCTAAAACAGATTTCACAATTAAATACTGAATCAGTCCAGTAAAAGCTTTAAATTTTATCCCCAAGTCTATTTCTTGTGATTGACAGCAGTGATGATCAATGGTGCTGTATTCTTCCCTTCATCGTAGACACCCGGGCTGAAGAAGGGGAAAAGTCGCTCAGAAAACAAACAACCAGTGAAGGTGTAGATGTGAGATTTGGAGTCCACATTAAAGAACGAGACCGTCCCATCCTCGTAGTCAGTAAACACTCCGATAGTTTGCGGCTTCTCGGTGAGAGACAGACGGACTGAGGGTGAATCCAGAGCCCGGTACTCGTCTCCGCTCCTCAGCCGCACCGTCCAATAGCCGTTCTCCGGCTTGGAGGTGATCATCCCCTTCCTGTTGACAGACTCTTTGACCACGCCCAGGTCCCAGAAGGTCTTTGTCCCCACTGAAACCTGGTTCACAAAGCAAGAGAGCAAAAGAAAAAAAGTTCAGGTTTCAGTGTTCAAGATATTCGGTTGAATTATGATTTTTTTTTTAAATGAAAACACTGACCTGGAAGTAGAACCTCCCGGACAGGAAGCCTTTCTTACTCACAACGCAGATGACCGGGTCGAAGCGTTGAGGATTGTCGGGCACGATGTGCAGCAGCTCGCTGCGGCCCACCTGCTTCCCGTCTGCTGACAGGGCGATGTTTGGATGGGCGGTGTTCGGGTCTAACACCACGTCAACTGGGGAGACAACATGGGCAGTAGGTCCATTAATTGGACCTGTTGGCTGGCACTTCAGTAAAGAAACCCCATTACAGGCCTCAATGTTAATTTCAGCCTTTGTATCTCAGGAGGGCAGCAAAGTCAAACATTTTCAAATTCTACTTTCAGCTTTAATCATTAAATAATCAAACATACCTTCGTATTTCTGCATCCTCTTCATCTCTGTCGGGAAGATAAATGTAATATAAATATAATTTGCCAGTTTCAATGAGACACTTAAAACTAATATTTCTTTCTAAAGGTTAGTTTTCTTCAAAGATCCTTTCACACACAGACATCCTATAATATACTTTACCTTTTCTCTTCAGGCTGTCCATTTCACTCTTCAGGGTGTCCTCCAGTTTGGACAGCGCTGTCCTCACCGTCCCTACACAGAGCTTGGGTTGGACGCCAATCTCCATCCACTCTCTGGTGGGTGGTGGTGATGTAAGAAAGGGCAACCTCTGCCACGAAGAAAGAAAAACCAGTGAAGGAAATGTGATTATTACTGCATGAATTTGTGTCGTGCATGTGAGTATATAAACAGAATATAGAAACAGAAGATACATTCAAATGCTTTATCTTAAATATTCATTTGTTTAAGGTTGATTGTAACCTGTAAGAGGTGCAGATGGTCCTCAGTGTTCCTCAGCTCCTCCAGCTCAGTATTTCTCCTCTGGAGCTCGGTGATCTCCTGCTGCAGCTCGTTGATGAGCTCCTCTGCCCTCCTCTCTGCTGCTTTCTGCTTCTCCTCGATGTCTGCGTTGACTTCGGTACGTCTCTCCTCGACCGAGCGTACCAGAGACGTAAAGAGACGGTCGCTCTCCTTTGTCTCCTTCTCTGCGCTCATCTGGTTGTGGATTTAAAAAGATAAAAATGTCTCAATTTATAAATGTTTTCCACCCTCAAGCAGTTCGATGACGTCATTTTGTGATGTTCATGGCCCTGAAAGTCTTTATTTAAACCTGTGTGACCTATTAAATATCACTGAAAAGTCTCTGAACGACTGACGAAAAAACCGAATCCAAACGTTTCCATCAGGACTCACAGTGCTGAGCTTTATGCAGTTTTCGATCTCCTCCACTTTGTTCAGTCGTTCCTCAATTATTTGTTGAAAATCCGCCTCAGTCTTCTTCATTTGGACCTAAACAGGCAGAACAAAAATCAGTTAGCAGGCTGCAAACTTGTCACCAACAATATCAGAGAGAGACGAACCAGATCTAGGTTATAAACGGACGGTTTTATTGCCCTGTGAGGGTTTAACCTCATCTTAAATACCTCCACAGATACTGAGTTATACTACGTGTACCTTCCTCTGCTCACTCTCGTCGTCTATTGTAACAGCTTGGTGATCTTTGTGCTCGGTCTCGGTGCAAAACCGGCACACACACTTCTGCTCGTCCCTGCAGAACATCTCCAGCAGCTTCTCGTGCTTCTTACACATCCTGTCCTGCAAGTCTTTCACCGGATCAATCAGCTTGTGCAGCTTTAAGGTGGCGACTCTCTGGTGAGGCTCCAGGTGAGCTTCACAGTACGAGGTCAAACACACCAGGCAGGACTTCAGTGCCTTCACCTGCAGGGACATGGCGGCGCACACATCACACACCACTTCACCGTGTCTGGCTGTGGACGGCGGCGCAGCAGACAGGCTGACTGCCATCTTTCTGAACGTGTCCGCCAGCTCTTTGAAGGCTGTGTTGATGCTAATTTCAGGCCGGGGGGTGAATGATTTGCTACAGGTGGGGCATTGGCAGACCTCACTGCTGTCCCACACAGTCTGGATGCAAGCCTGGCAGAAGTTGTGTCCGCAGGGAGTGGTGACTGGATCGGTGAACAGTTGCCGACAGATGGAGCAGTGGGAATGTTTCTCTGCTAGCAGGTTACCAGAAGAAGCCATTATCTGCACAATGAGAGGAAATCAAAAAGAAGAAAAGAGAGAGAGAGAGAGAGAGAGTAAAGGGAAGTTGTTTGATGCTGTTGCTAAGGAAGATCTTTAATAGAGGAAGTGTAAAGATTAATATCTGCAAAACAAACACAAAAAGTGCAGTCAAAGGCAGAAACAACATGTGAAAAAATGTAATAAGTTAAAATAGGAGGAAGATAAAACAGGTAGAAGAAGTCGTAATTAAAATATGTAGACACATACATGAAAAAACATATAATAATATATTCATGCTACATATAATATTATTGTTATTGCTCGCAAGAGAAAGAAACACCACCTATTTGTAAATGTAATATATTAATACTAAGAGGCCGATTAGCTTAGCTTAGCATTGAGACTGCAAACAGTAAGAAAACAAGCCTGCCTCTGTTCAAAGCTAACAAATCCTCTGTGAAGTCTTTAATAGCAACAGAAGACATCATACATTAAACCATCATATCATCTACACTGATGGCGAACCCATATTTTAGCTCTATTATTGCTTACACTTACAGCTATGTGTCTTAGTTGAAGCTGGTCATTCACACCTGTGTCCTTAACGAGTGCAGAGCAGGTGACTCTCCTGTATGAATACGTATGAATATGTCACAGAGTTACAGCTGTGTGGCTGTGCAACGTCAACACGGTTATTCATCAGCCCGGCCCTACTGTTAGTATCCAGTCATGTTACGCTCGCGTGTTGTGACCTTTGTGTTCATATGTGATCATTATAATAGCCGCTATCACACAGGGAAGAGGTGTGTTTGCCTCCTGGGTGTGGCGTTTGTGTCATTTGTTAACATTTTCCACTTGTAACACACCTGATGCATGCTTCATGAGCTTTGTATAAGACCATTATAACATGTTTATGTTTATGTTGTACTTCTATGAAGAAATATACTATAAAATATATATTTTTTAATAAGGCAGGTTGGTAGTGCCTGTTAGATAATGTCTATGACCAGACCTGTTCACTCAGATTATCATGTGACAGGTGTGTGAACCTTTTACAGGCCCATTAACGACGAACAGGTTCCACTATAAAAGACTTCAGCAGCTGATGAAATGATGCATTAGATTGTTTCCATTCTTAGTAAATTCTCTACACATTTATGCAAATGACACGCTTGTAAATGTTGGCAAATGTTTGACCAAAGCCGGAGATGTTTTGTTAGAAAGAGAACGACGACCCCGGGTTCTGCAGTCAGATACATATTTAATCCACACTTCATCTTCTGCTCATCTTATTTTCAGATTTAATGAAACTGTCACTCAAAACTTCTGTCAATCAAACCCTAAAAAATTCATCCAGATCTTTGTCAAATAACTGAAAAGACAACATTAAAAAGACAGAAAAAACAAGATCAAACTACAAACTGCTCCTGCGGGGAAAGAAACTGATTTTAATTTAAAGGTGCGTTCACTCATCCAAACATTGAACAACTCTCATGTTAGCATGTTGTTTGCATGAAGCAGCCGCTTTGCATGTCTCCACACAGACCACATCAAACACTTTTTAAACCATCCATGACTGTTGTTACCTGACGCTGCAGTTTTCTTGCATCAGTATTACAGTTATCTTCCAATCAATCCATAAACAATAATAAATATATCAGTAATAAATATCTCTTTCTATCGAGACCTGCTCTATATTAAAAGTGTCATGAGATAATTTTTTGTTGTGATTTGACGCCATACAAATAAAAACTGTCTCGACTTGATTATTTCACAGAAACACTCAAACGTTTCCTCTTTCTTCCTCAGCTGAACATGTTTAATTGGCTCCATCTTGTGACGAAAACACACGACTGCACCGTCACAGCAGCGTTAAAGGCAGAAGATACAACTCTTACTTAGTGGGTTTTTATTGATTAACCGTTTTTCAGCATGTATTTTAGCATCTTTCAGCTCATTTTATCTTTTTACAGAATCAGTCTGAGACACTGTTAACAGCTTCCTTTAATGACTTCTAGCCTCTTAATCCGTAGACCTCTGGAGTATATCTCATAATAAAGGCAACACTTGTGAGAGGGTTAGGGTTAGACTTATCGGTCCAAACACCTTCGACAGGCAGCCAGCAGTTCGTTAAAGACGTGTCAGAGAGGAAACTCCTGCAGGCCTCCAGTGTGAAAAGATAGTTTTATTGTCTATATATTTTCACTATATTTCAGAGGTTGGGCTCTATAGATGCTAACTTTGAGTCTGAACCAAACAGGTTAAAATACCTGTTTGGTTGGATTGAGAAAAGTGGAAAATATCAAACATTCAATGGATCAAAGCAAAGTAAGATTTACGTGATTTAAAGATTTAATTAGGTTGGTCTGGGGTTGTTGTTTTTTCTGTAAATTTAAAAGCTATGTATTACCTTTAAATATTAACTGAAACTAGTAATAAAAATCATCATGAATCATCATCATTAATCATGTGTTAATACAATACTAACAATAATAAGTTCATAATTAGCCTCATTTATTCGTATACTTTTTTGGGATGAAGTTTTTCAATTCCACCATCAGATGTGTGATCTCAGGTAAAAGAGAGGAGGAGGAGGAGGAGGAGAAGGAGGAGAGAGGGAGGGAAAACATGTAGGGGGTCGAGGAGCCGCGAGGACAGAAGGGCCACGATGCTCGTGATGTAATTAAACGTCTGCTCGAACGCTGGGGTTTCCGGAACAGAGCGATAGAGACAGTGAGATGAGGAAGAAAGTGGGAGAGGAGCAGAGATAAAGCTGTAAGAAAAGGGAGAAGCGGGATCTCCTAACTTTACTAAAGCTGTGTGTCACTGCAGAGCCACCACTAAGAGAGAGAGGTGGGTGTTTTTCTCTTTTCTTCTCAGTTTTGTTCATATATATATATATATATATATGTATATTTTATTTATTGTTGGACGTGATATTAAAGCGCTAACCGTGGGTAGTTGTCTAACTCTAGTTCATCAAATTCATCAAGTTTCACTGTGAGAAATGTTGCTACGCTGAACAGATGTTTTAACGTTACTTAAAGGATGAAACAGTCAACTGATGTGTGAATTATTGCTCTTAAATAAGGCTGGAATATATATATATGTGTGTGTGTGTGTGTGTGTGTGTGTGTGTGTGTGTGTGTGTGTAAAGGAATGCAAGAACAGTAACAGGGATTCAATTGGAAACGTGCAGGGGGAGAATGAGGGGGAGTGTTTACCCACAGATGGCCTCTCGGTGGTGGGATTGTGATAGTCCACTGTCCCCCCTCCTGAGTCCATCTGGCACCACTCACATGAGCCTCTTCCTGGCCAAAGCATTACCTCATCACTTTTTCTTCATCAAAATTATTTTACATGTGGTTTTTATGTTATTGGATGTATTCTGTATTACTGACCAGCCTAATATATTGGTGTAAAGTCGTTTTTTTTAAAGTATATAGGTAAAGGATAAAACTTAAAAGATTGAAGTTTCTAAAATCAGCCAATGTAATTACACACACTGATTTGTAAAGATTTGTGGCACCAGGAAGTTGGAGAAATGTTCAACGTCTAAGTGTCTTTTCCAACCGAACCTGTTTTTCATCAGCATTTATCAACAAGTTTTTAATGAACATATCTGTCAAGTAACAAAATGTTCACTTAACATTTTTGCAAGACGATCACTGACCTTTTATATCATTTGTTTTCCTACAAAATTTGCACATTGCAATTTAAGCATTATTTTTAAAAAATTAACTTATTTTAGCTATGTTAAACTGCACTTAATTAAGGATACATATGAATGATCATATATGTAAAATAATAATCACCATGTGCAAAACTGTGCTTTTATTTCTCCTCTAGTCATGATTTGGACGTCCTTGTCAGTATCCAACTAGCTGATGGCTGTTCTCCCTCTGGATAACCTCCATCTATACTGTCCATATAAGGACTTCCCATCTGCTGTTATGGGACGCCGCCATCTTGGTGCCAACTAATAGTCTTCTCCAAAGAGACACCATCTCCACCCAGTCTTGGCAGAACTGTTAGTTAAGGATTCATGTCCCACGAGATGCACGAAATCCTTGGTTGATGTGTTTTTTCCAAGTGTAATTATGACCCTGTTGCTAAAGTGAGGTGCGCTCCAACCAGCTGTTTCTGTGTGGTAGCAGTAAAAAACACCAACAAAGGCCTAAAAGCTCTCAAAGCTCATTCTCATTTGGAAGCATGCCCCATCCAGCTCCTCCCGCTTCACTCTACTTTGCCCCCCGCTCTGTCTTTTCCATTGGACTGCTGCTTCTCGTTCATTGGGGTCCATCAGAGGTCAGTTGCCAGAATGACACAGAGCCAATTGTGTTAGAGGGAAAGTGTCTGGTGGTGTGCGACTCCACACCCTCTGCTGAGCCATCGGGTAACGCTCTGGGCATGTCAGTAAGGTCAGGAACTGGTCGGGTGGCATTTTCTGCCATCCGTAACACCAACCATGAACCTTCAGAGATGAGCAACCGCACCATGACCATCTACTTTGACCAGGTGGGTTTCAGGAGTGTGTGTGTCCCCAATCAGAAAGATGGGGACAGGAGTTCATTGTCTGACGAAATCTGAATATGTTTGGCTCAACAAATGTCATTCCTGAATTGCAGATTATTGATCCATACCAATTCAATGGACTACTAGATCCTTGACTTTATCTCTGTTTCTTTTTTTCAGATCTTAGTAAATGTTGGCAGCCATTTTGATCCAGCAAGGAGCATCTTTGTCGCTCCCAGAAAAGGAGTTTACAGTTTCAGCTTTCACGTGGTCAAAGTATACAACCGGCAGACAATACAAGTAAGAAGAACCACTTTCAAACCAATTCAACTTTTTTCTAGCAGCAACTCAAACCGTTTCATTGTTACCGTTTAATTTAATCCACTGCGGTTTTAGAAAATTCTCGAGAAATTTCTTTGAGAAATTAAAAAATGTCTGCTTGTCAAGGTAAAAACATCTAGAAAAGTCGTCATATTGAAAATACAGACTTTCAGTCAAGTCTCCCGTTTTTCTCAGGTGAGTTTGGTTCACAACGGCTGGCCGGTGATCTCGGCCTTCGCGGGTGATCAGGACGTGACCAGGGAAGCTGCCACCAACGCGGGGCTGGTGATGATGGAAAGAGGCGACAAGGCTTACCTCAAACTGGAGCGGGGAAACCTCATGGGAGGGTGGAAGTACTCCACTTTCTCTGGGTTTCTGGTGTTTCCATTGTAGGGTGGGGTGAGGCAGGTAGTGACGGGGATGGAGGAATTGTTCATGTTCCTGTATTAGCTAAAGGTATCGATGGAGAGGCCAGGGTACAGAAAGGAGGAAGCATCAATAGATACACATTGAAATCCACGTTAACATCAAACTGCTTTGATGCATCTTCATTTGTATCTGAAAAAAAAAAGATTGAATTCACTTCACACCAAGCGATCCTGAATGTAATCCCCATTTCCATTGCACTTTTTTGACTCTTTTATCTTGCTAGTACTGTGATGTGTCGCCTATGCCTGCTTATACCTGGTGGTTTGTTATTTTCCTTTAATGCATGAAATACAGAGTAGCAAACATCTGTGGCAATAAAGAAAATCACTGTCTATTCTCTGTGTCTTACCAACATCTATTATATCTGGTATCTAACTTAATCTACTAATTAGCATTAGCTTGCCGGCTAAATGTTGACGCAGTAAAACTACAGCAGTATCCAGCATATAGATGATAAACATTACCTCCACTGGCTCTTGTAGATGTTTTAACTAGTTAACTACCACACATTCACAAATCCTGGACCAATTAGCTCTCTGGACAGGATCATCTCGTTATAGTTCATGGATAAAACTTATTAAAAATAACTTAACTATTCTTGCTACAGGTCATTAATCTTGGTTAATGTTGACACTATTGTGGCCTCCAAATCGTCTCTACTCACTGAAATACCTGTTCAGTATATATCATATATCCCTGTGTGAGGGTGTTATCTCAGTAACACACAGCCTGGCTCTGCAGAGGATCCGGTGGCAGATGGAGCTTTGGCAGTGAAGGAAGGGACCGGGTGCCAGGAGCCAGCCGGGTAAACACCGAGCCGTCACAACCGATTTTAGTCTCAACGCCCCGGTGCACAGCAGAGGCCTGTGTTAGCACTTTGGAAATTCATGTCTGGAGTACAAAACAATGTGAAGACTAGACGGAAAAAACACTGTGCAACAAATGAGGCTCTTTGAATGAATCCATTATATAATTTTAGCAGCAGCAAAGGTTGATTATTTTTTTTTTTTGGATTAAAAAGAGGAAGACAAGTGTCATTAATAGCTGCCATAGCGTAACAGAAAAATCACCTACAGTTTATAGAGCTGCAACTTCCTCCACATTTTGATTGACATGTAAATATCTAGGAAGTGCAGAAAACACCACATGCCACTAAACGTGTCACAAATACATATAGATATCATATTAGCCCCTGAAAATATGCAATAATCTTTAGAAAGAGGTTTTTGGTGTTTTAAATGTCGTAAAGAATATAACACACACAGCTTCTGAGTACAAACACTGAGCATTTATTACAGTATAAACATTACAAACAGGTTCGTAATGTTTAACTTCCTGTAGAAGTACCTTCAGAGTTAAAGGATCAGGTGATTTTCTATATATATTTTGTTTATAATATTGTCAACAAATCCTATAAAAAAAAATGACACTATATATTTGAGTTTTTAACGAGCTTCAACAAGAACTAATGCAATTGACAGAAAGTAAAATATAGAATAACAGCAGACGTATATTTGAAAATAAAGCAAATTTTTACATACAGCAAAACAACATCACATAAATATTATTATTCCATATATGTTTGTTCCAACACTTCATTGAAGCTACGTCATGCTTCAAAGTATTTAAATGCAAGAGGTCAATGGGCCTCATTGATAAAAATGTCTGTAGAAATGTTCGGCCAGATCTGATGGTGTCACGTTCCAATATGGAAAAATCCAATAAATAAGATATCGTCATCGAAAAATGGGAACAGGACAATTTTATTAATATTATATTGTGTAGTTAGTAAATAAATGGTGCATTCTTAGCAATTTCACATTTTTAAATTTTAATATATTTACGCCCGATATTGTTTTAAATAATTGTGGTTCTGAATTGAATAAATATTGACTGTATATATATATATTTATTTATTTATTTTTTTTAAACCAAATTCATCTATCACAATAATATTAAAAATGTTTGTATGCACAATTTAAGCACATATTTTGTTAATGAGGCCCAATTGGGTTTTTTAATTTAATTTAAAACATTTTTGAAAAAGTATATAAAAAAGTTTGTAATAATAGAGCTAGAGTGCAATGAAGCACTTTCCAGAAACAATTATATATATATATATATATATATATATATATATATATATATATATTAATATACACAGTATATTTTTTGACAATTGAAATTAAATTTGTCAGTACAGATTAAAGGTGGCCAAGCCTGGATTAAAACAATACTTGTAAATTATTCTTCTTGTCTGATGTCTTTGATGATTCCCTGAGTGTGTGTTACTCCTTATATGTACATCTGGCATATGACTGTGGATATTTGTTGACCACAGTTGGTGAAAAAGCAAAACCGTATGATTTCCAAGTAAAAGAAGCGAAATAAATAAAGACTGTCAAAAAAATCCAAATCATAATTTCAGCTACAGTTACAGTGAAAACAATATCTGCTGAAAGCAATTAGAGAACTTTGAATGGAAAAGCTTCACATGAACTTATCCGGCTCCTGATGTCTTGTTCTTGCAGCCTCCTAAATGTGGAGGCGGGAGGTTAATGCTAGATGGTGCTGTTGGGTGCCGTTTCCTCTCTAAGGAGTTTGCTGCACAGTCGGTGATGTACATGGTGTTGTTGTTGCCGTACTGAAATCCGACCACGTTGCTGAGTTTGAACTGGATCACAGCGGGGGTAGGATGGCAAGGGAAGGTGTCGGGGCTGGAAAACTGACGCTGTGGGTATAAAACAGAGAAAATACAGCGATATATTATTTGTAATAATTGCATCGCCACAAAGTTGGAGGATACAAAAGAAGGCTGAGATTTCCTTACTTTTAGTCCCTTGTTTCACTTCCTATTCTGCAGCTCAACCTCCTTTTTATTACACCATAAATTCCTGGTAAAATTAAAGCTCTAAGTTGTAACAGGCTTGAAAGCCTGACTTAAAAATAAACGTATTTCAGAGCCATAAAATACATTATATAATGGTTTTCAGTACTTGACTTTGACATGTAAAACAATATACGTGATGATATGCTGCCCCCTACTGGTTTGGAGTGTGCGGTATGATTTCGACATTTGGCCAATTCTTACGTATAGCACCTTTAAAGTCGGTATCAGGTATAATTAGTCAAAAATGTGGCTCATTTATGTGTTTTTAAAAGAGTTTGGACAACAATGGAGGTCTATGGCTCAGATGAATAAGATATATGATGCTTTGGCTACAGACACAATACTAGTAAGTAGATCAGGTCATTGTTGGTTTGACTCTGCACACATATGTCACAGCTTTCATTAATAAAAAAAAAAAACACCTACCTGATACTGTGGAAACAGGTTTGCTCTAACAGCCGACTGAGAGGTTTTTGTAGTTCTGCCTTGAGATGACCTCCCAGTCGGAGGAGTCGGAGGAGTCGGAGGTGGTGACGAACGAATGGGATGAACAGAGGACGGATTCACTTTAAAGCCTGATGGTGTGCGACCCAAGTCAACGTGATTTACACTTACAGGTGGAGGCAAAGGTGGATCTGTAGGGAAGGGTCTGAATCGTGACCTAAAACTACTATTAGTGGTTTCTATGCAGCTCCAACACAAACTTCCTTCCCTAACTTTTTTACCTTTGACTCGTGCTTTGTCTTGGTAAACTGCAGTCAAGCCGCCAGCCATTTCCTGCAACAAAAGGAAGTAAAAGTTGTGTCTATTGTTTATGATGTACTCATGACCTCAGTTATATGGTAACTCTGGTAAGTTTAACATCTAAATTATACATATAAATGTTGAGATAAACTTACTAGTTACTGCCTGATATGTATTTTTTTTACAATGAGATATGAGATAATATACAGCAAAGTATTTTGAGGTTCAGCATTTACAAAAACCTCTATTATGTACTTCAACTTGTGAGAATAACCAGATAGCAGTCATCCAACGGCCCTAATACATCAAAATGGTAAAGATATCAGTAAAACTGCCCCACATTTGCACTTAAACTCAGTACAAAGACTAATATATGTACATTTGGCATCAGTAAGAGAGGAAATAACTGGTTAACTGGTCTGTTTTGGTAATTTAAAACATCTGTCGACTTGCTGTGTGAGCACTTTAACAATAATTAAATTCACATAAAGAGGCCGTCTGAGTTCAAATGCTTGAGAGTCCCCTCGCTTGCTCTGTACAGAGATGGTTGTTCCAGTTTGACACAGACAGCTTTCTTCATGTCTCTTTGAAACCATCTGTCTTTGGGGAAATACCGAAAAACTAAATCTTAAGCCAACCTATGCACAGTTTACCAAGGATGTTACATCTGCCTTATTCTACACTCTTTCCTGTGAAAATCCCCCCCGATAAGCAGGAAGTGATGCTTGTAATATTTCCCCACAGCAGCAAAAAAAAAAAGAAAAAAAAAAGTGCAGTGCAGAAATACCACAGCATTGACCAATTTGTGCCAACAAAGAACAAGAAACATCACTCAGAAACCACATAGCGAGTCAAATCATGTCCTTTTTAGGTTAAAAGAACAACAGTTTCCTCTCCACTAGACCGGCGTTAAGATCACCTACATGGTGGAATCGATCCTTCTTGTAAAGATAGTTTAAACATGAGTCCTGAGTGTTAAATGAACGTCTCTATCAGAGTCTCATCAGGTTGCAGCGACAGTCTGAACTGTTTAAACCTCACCTGAATCGGCGGACGTCCTGTTGGCACCTTATCACACATAGCTTGAGCTCTGGTGTTCACTGGAAAAAAAAAAGAGACCAAATAAAACCAAGTGAAGTGTGCCAGGCTTTGAAGCCAATATAATATAGTGGCCAAACCCTTTTCAAAGACTTTCATTGAAATCACCGGAAACAACCCCCTCGTTTCATTATCCCAATTTGCTCCATTCAGTCTGATATGATTTGAAAGGTCTAGAAGAGCTGCAAGACTTAATTATTTTATCTGATTGCAGTCTCCGGTCTGCATGCTCTATGGGCCGCATGATTGGTTGATTTTCATTGCTGATTGATATAAAACGCGTCACTAGCGACACGCCAGAACGGGATGTCGGCACAGACACCAGATTTAAAAACAGAGATTTACCTAATGTCAGCTCCTGCTTACAAACTCACACCACACATCTCGGAAAAAATTTGCTCATACTCATATTCTT
Source organism: Pampus argenteus (assembly GCA_036937835.1). Lineage (NCBI taxonomy): Eukaryota > Metazoa > Chordata > Actinopteri > Scombriformes > Stromateidae > Pampus > Pampus argenteus. Next base: position 2,870,426 of record CM072860.1, read on the forward strand.
TTGATACCACTTTTATATTTGTATGGTAAATATGAGGCTACGATAGCTGGTTAGCCTAGTTTGCTAATATTTATGCTAAGCTAAGCTCGAAAATCATGGTCATCTTGAAAAGTGATGGAATAAAAATGATTGAATTTTAAAAACGGACCTGAAGACTGAGAGATATGAACTCTATGAACCTGCTCTGTTATTCTGTCTTCCTCCTTTTGATCCTGAAAAGAGGAAGAGAAAGAGCAAGTCAGGCATCGATGTAAGTCTACATGGAAAAATAATAATAATTTGCTGCATCATGTTAAAAAAAAAAAACCCAAAAAGATTTTGTTACTGACCAGTTTTTTCAGCACTTGATGGACTGCATCAAGGATCGCATGTTTGTGCATCTTATACAGTTCTTCTGTCACAGTTGTGCACTCTGCAGAAAAACATCGAGACAGTAAAGATGCAGATGTTAGAATCAGGCAGCAAAAAACTACTGAAAGTGCAGTAATTTTCTGCAACCCTCATCTCTAATTTGTTCAGAGCTTCAAACTTGTGAAACTCGTGAAAGTTTTTGACATTGAAATTTGAACGATCAATCAATGACCATAAATAAAAATACTGAAAAGGATTACTATGTTCACAATCTTTATAATCGGATCAGCACTTATAAAAATGAAAAAAAAAACTAAAGTCAACCCCGTGACGCCAACAATGGACTCTATTCTGCGTTTTTAACCACTCCTCCAGTTCACAGGCGATGAAGGGGTTTTCTTACCATGGGAGGAGGGCCTTTGGTTGGGTCTTTGCTCCCAGCTTCTCTCCATGAGCTCCATCAGTGTTGTCAGCCCTGCCAGCCCTGTGTCCTGACCCCTGATCTCATCCAGCGAGGGTCTGTCTCCTTGTGGGATGCGAAACCGCACCATGCTGGACATTGCATCTACAATATAGGAAAGATTTAAAAATGTGGTCTTGAGTTTGGAGAGACTGTCTATGTCCTGTTAAAAAATGAGCACAGAAATACCTGAATATGAGCATCTGGACTGATGTTTACTTAGCTTAAAGCTAATATTTTTATACTAACAAGAATTAAATGGCCCCCCCAGACAACTTTATATTGTGATAATATGTCATTGTTGTGTTTAAAACGTGTTGCACTGCACTCAAAAGTAAACAAATAATCAGCTAATGCAAGTTTGTGAAAATTGCCGACATTGGTGCCCCCTAGTGGTTGTACCGGAAATGTTAATCATAAAAAAAATCCAACCCAACCCTTTAAGTTCAAGATGACTGAAACTATTTGGGTTGTTCCCCATCGGGCTGAGATGAAAAGTTAACAATCAAAAGAGGCGGTGTGAAATATAACGAGAAAGAGGACAAGCAGTTACTTACTTGGATACGGTTGTTTCCCTGTGACGATGGACCACAGGAGTATACCGTAGCTGAAAGACAGACAGAGAGAGCGTGAGAGATTGATTGTAGTACTTAACTGGTATTTATTTAAGATATAAATAGGTTCATATGTAGTTTTAGGACAAATCAGTGCCAGCGTTTGGGTGCGGTTTGTCAGGCAAGGAAGTCATCTGAGTTCCTACAAATGTAATCTGACATAATCTCACCTGTTAAATGACTATGCTGCTGTTATTTCGACTTCCTGTCGAGACTAAACCTGTGTTTAACAACAACAAGCCAGCATACGTACGCTTTAGTAAATCTCAATAGGGCTGCAGCTAAGGATTATTTTTTCATTACGGATTAATGTGCAGATTATTTTCTCAATTTATATTGATCGTTTTGTCTGTAAAAAATAAAAAAAATAAAAAATTGAGGCAAAAATCCAGAAAAATTTACTATCATGTATAAAAACTGAAAAGCTTCAATATTTTTGAGAATTTTGCTTAATATACGACTAAAATGATTATCAAAATACTTGTCGATCGACTAATTGATTAATCAACTAAACGTTATTTTACAAATATAGCAGTAGATCAGTGCTCTTGTACCTGTAGATATCAGAGGCCCGTGTAGGACTGTACGATATGGTGAACGCCTCCGGTGGCATGTAGCTGATCGTTCCTCCTTCCTCATCGCTGTCCTTCTTAGACACCCGGGTGACGCTGTGGTAAAATCTGGCAAGGCCAAAATCAGTAAGCTGGAAGTAAAGGAGGAAAGAGGGAAGTTAGAGGAAGAGAGAAAACGGAAGACAAAGGTCAACATTGGCACTCTCTTAAAACCTGGGACTCACCTTGGCATTGAGATAAGAGTCCAGCAGCACGTTGCTGGGCTTCAGGTCCAGGTGGAGCAGCGGAGGGGAGAGACTGTGGAGGAAGTTTATACCCAAAGCCACCTGGTGAGCCAGTCTGAACACCAGCGGCCAGGGTGGGGCTCCACGTAAGGTGTCCTGTGGAGAATTTATGATCAGACCAATAGTCCAGCCAACAGTTATTGAGATGTTTGAATCAAAACCACACATCTTCACCTGAGAACCATGTATAGGTACGTAGGTTACCTGTAGGAAGGCCAGTGTTCCTCTCTCCATGAACTCCATGACCAGACCGAGCTGTGTTGACGGTCCAGAGTTGGGAACTCGTCCCTTGAAGACCCCGAGGACCTGGATAACGTACGGGCTGCTTCCCTGACGCATCATGTCGACCTCTCGCAGTAAAGATGAACTGGACCTGTGCGTGTTTTTATTGCACTGTTGAGTTATTTTACTATTTTTTTATTTTTTTATTTACATAAACTCTTTCTAACTACTCACCCGTCATCGTAATGAAGCAGTTTAACGGCCACATCGCAGCACCACTTTTGATGTCTGGCTTTGTAGATTTGTCCGAACCCTCCGGAGCCGATAACCTCCCAGCACTCCAGGGAAGAGTTATCAATCAACACGGGCGCTACATAGCTAGACAGTGCCATATTCACTACAAACAGAAATTATTCAGTGAGTCTATCAGTGTTTATCAGGTTTGTTATACTCATTCATATAGATTCAGATTTGTATATTGATATGACAGTGATGCTGTTGTGGTTAAGGCCTGATTTCGGTTTGGACACAAAACACACTTTTTTTTAGGGAAATCATGGTTTGAACTGTGGTTTGGGTTAACGTTTCTACTTCCTTAAAGTGATGGAGCCGCTTCCATTTCTTTCAAAACAATCCTTTCAGCAGCCTTCATAGTCATCATATTATAGCCGAGGGTTGCTTATACATCTATACTTTTACTTTATGAAAATTAAAAACACGAAGAAGTTTCAGATTGTCAATAACAAGCATTAAATATCTCATTGTGTTTCCGGCTACGTAAACTTCCCGGCGACCAACAACCCCTTTTGACAACAGTTGGGACCTTTTTGGCATTTTACCTTTTTTTTTATTTAACCATTAGGTCTCCGGGGCGCCCCAGCAACAGTAGTCAGACAATTGTGGTCGAAAATGGGAAGTAAACATCGGCCTCGTCGCCTTGTTCCCATCATATTTGTTTGTCTACCACGATAAAAGATCCTAATAGACTTTCTATTGTTTCTGTGGCACCGGCACATCATTTTATTTACGTGCCACCACCACCACCACCACCACGCAGTGTTAAGAGGTCGTGGTGATTTCACCAATTTCTGGCCAAAGGGCTCATACAGAAGGCATACAGAAGAAATAATGATTTAAGTTACTGGTGGTAAAAGCTATGGACTTGCTATAAACACTTTTATTATGTTTTAATCTTTATGGTTTGCCTCAGGTGAATTTTAATTACAGCTAATGTACCTGCGAAACTGATGCTATGTTATAGTATGAAGCTTTAATCAGAGCATTATTATCCCGTATAACCTGTATGAGAGAAATACTCGTAAACAGTACTTCTCACAAGTCGTATTGGTTTCTCTAAACATAGTCAAAGTGTACAAACCATCCCATTTTTCTTAAAGTCTTCAACTCGTCATGTTGTTTCTCAGGAACTTAAATCTTTTTTTTTTCTTCTTTCTCTGAACCCCATTTTTAAATGAACCGAGGTTTCATACATGTATCACACAGCAGCACAGACTCAAGTCACCACAGAAACCACAGACTTTGTTGTTCAGACTACCACGTATGTAACGGAAAGCCCAGGACACCTGTGCATTGTGATAACTCAACAGTCCTGCCATAATTACTACTTCTACGTTTCTTTCTTTTTCTTTTTTTTGTGTTGAATCAACAATAATTACATTATACTGTATGGACTATGGGCGACCTGTTATTTTGTTTCCCCCTTTTAAGACCAATCTAAACTCTTCCCATTTTTACTTTTTCTCTATTTAAAATATACTAAAACTACTGTAAATACAGAAGACTCACATGACTTTAACATCACACATTAATCAAACACTAATAATATAAAAACCAAAGCAAACTCTTTGACAGTTTCCTGATCAGACACTGAAATCAATAATAAGAATATTAGTGGTGTTTGATGAAGCCGGGGGGAAAAACCACTCACCCTTTGAGATATATTCTTCTTCCTCATCATTCAATTGTAACAGCGAAGGTAAAAAGAGCGTAAAACCCTCCTACTCATTTAGTGACTTTCTACATGCAGCAATACGTCCAACAAACACACGGAAGCAGAAGTGAAAACATGCAGCCCAGATCCATCCCATAAACACCTCTTCTACTTCTGCTTCTCGACTGCACGCTACACGCCCCTCGACGTCTGATTAACTGTCTGTTTTTTTATGACAGTGCATTTTCCATTCATGATTAACCTTCGGTGAATAATACTAGATTTTATATAACAGATTATTATTTTAATGACTTTTCTTTGTTTTGATTTATTTTTTTAAGAAGCCGTATGTGTGCAGAGAGAAAAAAAAGGGATGATGTGTTATAATATGAATGAACTGTGTTTTTTATCACACCACAAGAACAGGTGTTTTATTGTCAATATTACACTAAAGACGGTCTGGAAAGTACAGATAGGGTTCGTTTTAACTCTGTCAGCAGACGCCACTTACAGGAAATAGGAGCTTTTCTTATAATGACACCGTGACTAGATAACATACCTGCTGAAGGCGTTGTATTCAGTATATGTCAATGTGTCAATGTCTTGCCTGCTGCAGGTGGAGCTAGTTTCAACTACTTTATATACAGTTAGATAGTTTAGTCCAGTGGTTGCCAACCTAGGGGTCGGGGCCTCTCCAAAGGGTCACCAGATAAATCTGAGGGGTCGTGAGATGATTAATGGGAGAGGAAAGTATACATAGTAAGTAATACAAGTACCTCATAATATATATACAGCATATGAGTAAATGTACTTGTTTCTTTCCAGCGCTGACTATAGAATAATAATAATAATAATATTAATAATAATAATACTGTGACCTTGTGTGACTCATTTAATAAAAACATAAATGAGCTCAAGATACTAAAATATAGACAAAGTAAAACAGATGATGTTGACAAGATGGAGTCACAAGATGGAGGACCTGTCTGTCTCCCTGTCTCTCTGTCTCTCTGCCTGTCTCTCTCTCTGTCTCTCTGTCTCCCTGTCTGTCTGTCTCTCTCTCTCTCTCTATGTATGTCTGTCTCTCTGTCTCCCTGTCTGTCTGTCTCTCTCTCTCTCTCTATGTATGTCTGTCTCTCTGTCTCCCTGTCTGTCTGTCTCTCTCTCTCTCTCTATGTATGTCTGTCTTTCTGTCTCCCTGTCTGTGTTTCTATTAGTCAGGTGATGTTACATCCTTTACTTCTAAGTAAAATTAACCAACATGTTAACTCACCACCACATTAATGTAACGCTGTTTGAAGGGAGACGTGGAGACATGTAGACATGTAGACATGTGAAGTGTTACAAACAGCTTCAGTCTCTGCTCATAAAGAAAAAAACAACACAACTTTACTCCTCCTCCTCCTCCCCCCTCTTCCTCCTCCTCCCCCCTCCCCTCCTCCTCCTCCCCCCTCCTCCTCCCCTCCCCTCCTCCCCCTCCCCTCCCCCCTCCCCTCCCCCCTCTGACGTCAGCGGAATTCCCCTCATCGCCGTCTGACAAAAGCAATAAAACACTTCTATAACATATAAAACACAAAGTATACAACTTTATCAGACATTATTAGCAGCTACAATCATCATCTATCTTTTTTTTTATTATTGTAAAATAAATCCGAATTTTTTAATTTTTTTTTTAAATATCTCTAAAGGTAAATTAAATATATATTTTTATATATAAAAGATCATTTCCAGGTGCTGTTGTGATCATATAGGATAATAATAATAATAATAATAATATAATCAGGGTATTTTTCACCCAGAAGTGCCCGCCCTGCCTCTCTGATAAGCCGTGTTTTTCCTGTAGTTTCGGTTTTGTATTTTCTGCTTTCCTCCGGTGGTGACATGTTGTCCCGACGCTTCCTCATCCACCGATCGGTACACCGCGATTATCACCCGGTCAGCCTGACAGCAGCCGTCCGTTTGCGGGTTTACAGCATCATGTGTTGCTTGAACTTTGTGCTCATACATGTTGTTTAATGATTTGCGGAAGACTGACGCGATCTGCTGCTGGAAACGAAACTCGGGAGGGCGCAAAGCGACGGGGCTCACGTAAGAAAAACGGCACTGAAAGATGATATTTACTACTGTTAATGATTTAAAAAAAGAAAAATATAAGTCTAAAGAAGTGGATTATATCTTGTTTAACTGTTCTGTCTCTGCCAGAAACACGTTCAGCTATTTATAATAAACATAAATGCTTCATAAATACTCAAAACTGCTGCCAAAATGATTATCAATAGGCCTCTGGTGATACAGTTAGTTCATACAGGCTGTGTAGGTACGCTTTATTATAATACATGTGTGTGTGTGTGTGTGTGTGTGTGTGTGTGAGGAAGTTGCTGCACTGGACAAAAGACTTAAGCATAAAAAAACAAAAAAAAGTTGCAAATAATATGTCAGTGTATGAAAAATAGAGTCTGCATTTCCATGATGGAGAAAAGAGTGCAGAACATATATGTGTAGATATACATACACATACATATATATATACACATAGTGTGTTTTTGTAGCATACAACACAAATGACCTGTAAGTACAGTAGGAGCCCTGCAGTGTAACATGAACTTTTGTCAGAAAATGGTTAAAAAATGTCTCAGATCCTGTTTAGATTGACGGATCATAGCTGATATTATATTTACATGATTATTCACATTATAATAAACAAACATAGATACAGATATGCAGCTATTCCAGGATAGAAAAGTGGTTGGTTGGTTTCTGTGTGTGTGTGTGTGTGTGTGTGTGATAGATATTTTAAAATACAGATATGGACATATATATATATAAATATATAAATAAGCTGTAGATTTGTGTGAAGACCTGTGTTGTTGGTACCTTTTGTTAATCGCAGCCACGCCCACTCATACTTTCAACAAACAGGAAAACGCCATAATTACACTTCACACATAGAAAGGAATAAAACACACTGACACGAAAGGAAATGAACGACAGGAGCAGCGAAGTCTGAAGAGACGCTGTACGCAGTAAATTCATATTTACTGTAAATGAAAAACTCTTAAACGTTTTTGTCATGTTTGTACCAGACTTCAGGTATTTGTACAAGAAATACTCGTCAAAGCAAATCAGAGTTTCTGTTTGATGAGATTTAGTTGAATTTCTGTATTAAAGCCGTCACAGATTCTCTTTTATTTTATATTTCTTTGTTTTTTCGGGGTTTTTTTTTTGGTTGTTGTTTTTTTTGGATTTTCAGCTACAATAAAAAACACCTCGTTTCTGATTATTTCAGCATTTCATAGATTTTTGAATTGAATTGAAAAATATGTTTGTTTGTTTGTTTTTTTTCTGCAGTATGTTTGACTCTCTGCCACCGATTTAATAACACGGGATGGATGATGTGAGAAGTGATGGAGGTGCAGGAGGAGGAGGAAGAGGAGGAGGAGGTCAACAGGAGGTGGAGGATGAGTTTGCGTGTGCCGGGATGCTGCGAGGATCTCTGACCTCCCTACACGACACCGTGGAGCGGATATTTCGGGTGACGTTTGGGATCGGGGCAGATGATTTGCCGCATGGCAACAACGGGCAGATATGGCTGAAACTACGAGGGTCGAGCAACAATGTGAAAGCTGCCAAAGTAAGCCCTCATCGGCTTGTTTCATAGCACACAGTTACATGAGAGGATTTTAAATTTATACATCTCAAAGGTGACATATCGTGCATCTTCTCTAATAACGTTATAATGTTGAATGTCTCAGTTAAACTTGAGGTGAATGTATGTAAAATGCTCCCTGCAAGTCAAAAATCCAGATTTAATATAAGAAAAAGAAGTAAAGTCCGTCCAATATAGTTAGTTTGATGGTTTGTTTACGAGGATGAAGGTCAGTCTTAAAGGCAGAGTGACCTGATGGGCTGCATAAAGAAAATACACACCTGGAAATGTGCATAAAACACACACACACCCCTTATCCAAACCTGCACTTGTTTTTTTTGTCTTATTAATTTGCATTTTGTCAGTCATTTTACCATCTCGATGTGGAAAAAAAGTGTCGCATCAATTAAGTTATTATTACCGGGAGTAATTAGTCCAACAGACGAGCCTCAGAAATGACTCATCGAGGGGTTTTTAGACATTGATTAATATGTCTCTGTTGATTTTTTTTTTTAACCTGCTGATACATTTTCACACACATGCAGTCAGAAAGACAGCGTGAAATGAAACTAAATTCCCTCAACTCACGGCGAGCAGATGACTTAAAGCTGAACTAGTTTTTATTCTCGTTATACTAGAAGAGAAGTATGTTGTGGGGAGACTTTTCTCTCCCTGATGTTTCCATTTTGTCCACCTTCACAGTATTTCCACCCTTGTGCTGTAGTAACGATGTAACAACGCAGTAATAACTAATAATATTTCCTCTCTTTTTAGTTATTCGTGAAAGGACTTGTGAACCAAGAAGAGCAACAGGAGGTATCCTACCCCGGGGTCCTTCACTGTGTCTTCTGTGGCGCCAAAGGGCTTTTTATGGACTGCCTGATAAAAAGCACCTCAGCACATATAATGGTGAGTGGTGGATGTAGTCTTAAATACTCCCTGATTTTGATTAGCATTATAATTTGCAGATAAAGTCATAATAATTGCATCATTTGCAGCCATTTCACATATATTATTCTGTAATATATGTAGTAATCGGTAAATTATCACCGATGTCCATCATTGTGTGTGATCTTATGGTCACATGCAAAAAAAAAAAAATTACATTATTAGTCAATATCAGTATTACATCAGCGGATAAAAATGTATCATAGCGCCTATTACGTGATTTGTTACTGGGAATTTTCTTTAAAGCTATTATTAACATGGTTGAAATACAACTCATAGTGGGGATTTTTATTACTTTCTTTTTCACTGTATGAAAGTTAGTACATATAGTTAAAATAATAATCTTTATATTAGAAGATTTTTTTTTTTATTTCTTTTTTTATAGCTTTTTATAGCTTTTTTTCCCCTAGCGTCTTTAAATGTACCCAAACAACTCAAACAGAAACAGCTTTCCCCTCCTACTCCGAACCGTGAGGCTGCAAAGAGAAAAGAAACAGAAAAAGGAAACGTCGTCATCGTCTGCTGGCTGTCGCGTCATTTAGTGACGCCGGAGTTGCGTCAATCTTCTCGTCTAACTCAAAGAAATCAAATGGGCATATTTCTCAAAATGTTAAACTATTCCTTTGAGATATAATATTGCCTGATACTAATAACTATCACAATGTTGAAAATATATATATATAATTGCATGTAAAAAGTGTGCTTTTCCCATTATTATTATTATGCATGAGACCAAACAATTCATGTGTTTTATTCATCAAACTAGGTTGGCTCTCCAGGCTGCCTGCTTATATCAGGTATTGCTGAACCAGTGGTGCGAGCCTACTCCCTTATTACAGACCTGGTGGAGAGATATGAGGGCACCCAGTCCAGACGCTCTGAGACCGGGGACAGAGGTGCGAGTGAGTCCCTGGAGTCACGCCGGGCCTTCAAAACTCTGGTGGAGAAATGGGATGACAGGCACATCCTGGATCTTCTGGTGCTGCCAGGATCAGTGAAGGAAATCCTGCTGGATTTGGTAAAAGAATCAGGTCTTGGATCAAACCCAAACCCGGGACTAACAGATGAAATTGCAGGGGTGAGATTACGTAATGATTCGGATGATAGATGGGACAAACCCTCTGCCATTACGTACGCACTTTCTGATAATACCAGCACTGCTGATCGGTGGGTTGAAGGGATGACTGCAGGTTCAGGGAAAGACGCTGCAACCAATGGCTCCTTCTTCCCGTCTTTCTCCACCTCTGCAGGTGTCAGAGGGAGGGCAGAGGGTGCCGAGGAAAGACAAATGCATTCCCCACAGGAGGTGGGAGAAGAGGAGCAGCTGGAGCCAGCGGGAACATCAGGTACCGAGGAGAGGGAGAGGCTGGAGGAGGAGGAAGAACAGCGGCGGCGGCTGTCGGTGGGAAACAAGGAGTTTTTGCTTTTGTTGAGGTTCTTCACAGCTATGGGGTACACAGAGGACGTCGTCAAACGGGTCCTTGCCAGGACTGGACTTAAAGAGGCGTCACAGATACTGGATTTAGTTCAACAGGAGCAAGATCGCAGTGACAGGGAGGAGAAAAGGAAAAAGCAAGATGTCCTGAATCAGCGCGAAAGAAACCGACCTTGTGAGACAGAGCACAGAGAGGATGAAGACACAACAGGAGGACGAGGACACATGGCAATAAGTAGTGACGTAGAGGTGCTAGAAGTTCATGAGGGGCTGGGTGATGGAGCGACAGGAAGCACGAGATACTTTGATGGAGAAGGTAATGCAGAAGAAAAGGAGGAAGAAAACGAGGACGACTTTGTCCTAGGAGTGTTGAAGAAAGCTGCAGCCAGCTGCGGGTACGCAGAGCAAAATGTGGCTAAAGTTTACAGCATGTTGCCCGAACGATCCACACACCAGCTGCTCCTGGGGCTGCAGAGAGAGGAGATCAGAGAGACAGACGCCTCCAAAGAGGAACCGAGAGAGATGGATGACGTGGTGCTGGAGAAAGAGGGTCAAAAAACAGGACCAGTGGAGGACGAGGCAAGACGAGAGGTTCCACTTCAGCTTTTCATACCTGCAGAAAAGACAGACACAGGTGATATAGTAGCACCAGACCGGACTGTATCTGATACACAACTTGATTTGTTTCAGTGGAATAAAAAGCAGCCAAAGCAACACCATCCTACAAAAACTCCACACCAAACCACCGTCCCTGAAGTCAAGGGGCCACCAATGCCTATGTATGCCTCATCTCTAGTTCCTCCTTTCTCCAATTTCCAGTCCAACAAACAATATGTCCACAACTTTAATCCGCCCGCCTCGAAACTAAATCACCCGACTCAAGACCCAAAGCCTCAGTCTTCCAACTCCTTAAAACGAGCTCTCCAAATCTCTCAATCTCCCGTCTTCACCGGGAGCGACTCGTCCTCTGCTGGAGCGAGGGAACAGCAGGGTTTTATGTCCGCTTCTTCAGTGGTGGTGACGGGGGAGCAACGTTTCCTGGAGGGCTTGCAGACGCCTTTTGACCTCCAGCTAACAGGCAAACCCGGAGACCCGAAGCTGAGGACGATCATCATTGACGGGAGCAACGTGGCCATGAGGTGGGACAAATTTGTCTTAAAATAACAGATTATATCATATCATTAGTGTTTTTTTTGGGTTTTGGATAGACTTTGATCTGACTAGACAGCAACCGTGTTTGTATTTTTAGCATCTTATCAGCTCTACGATTAGTTTAACGTGTTAAAGGTGCGTTTGATTCACATGTTTTTCCACAGTCACGGTTTGGGCCATTTCTTCTCGTGTCGAGGTATCGCTCTGGCTGTTCAACATTTCTGGGACCGAGGTCATCGTCACATCAGCGCCCTCCTGCCACAGTGGAGACAGAAGAGCGACTCCAGGAACAAAGGTACCTCTTCCTGTTCACCTGTTGACTTTTTACATGTAAATTATAAATTGATTATCAGAATAGATACCTATTTTTTCTTGATCGACTAATCATGTCTGCTCTCATACACAGGTATGTGCATAATACAAAGAGCGTGTGTGTGCATGTGTTTACTTCTCTGTGTGTGCAGGGGTTATAGAGAAAGAATCAATCCAAAACTGAGTCACATGTGGTGTGTTTTCAGTCTCCATGCATGTGGAGTGTGTGTGGGTGTGCGCTTTGCTTTTGCAGACTAAACATACACGGTGTTGTTTGTTTCCGCATCACAGAGCAGCACTATCTGACTGAGCTGCAGAAGCTCGGCCTGCTCTCCTACACCCCCTCCAGGGAAGTCCAGGGCAAGAGGATCAGCTCGTATGATGACAGGTAGACGGACATCTTCATAATACTGCTGAAAAAATATCTGTGTGTACAGCAGACAGCAGATTCACCCCATTCGGTCATGTCTTACACTACCACTGTGAGGCGCCAAAGACTTTTAGCCTCTTTTCCGGATTACTTTTAAAACGTCTCGTTCCTCTTCTCCCTTGTTTCCACAGATTCATGCTGCAGCATGCGCAGAAGACAGACGGCGTGATCGTAACTAACGACAATTTGAGAGACCTCTCGGACGAGTCCACTGTATGGAGGGACATCATCAAAAAGAGGTGGAGAAAGACTTGAATGTGAAAAGCTCCCATGACCTGCCTATAAATCCAATCAGTATAGTTTGAATATAGTCTAGTTTAGATTGAGTATTGTGCTCAGATACTATTGGAAACAGAGCAGTATATAGTTTTGCTTTAACTTTGAATCTGTTTCTCTTCATCACACAGTCTGTAAAAAGGTTTCTGATGAATATATGCATGAGAAGAGCTACTTTTCTACTGTCTATCATAAGTAAAGTATAAACAGTATAAACCACATTAATTCCAATGTTGTGTTTTCTTTCCCAGACTTCTTCAATACACGTTTGTCGGTGATCACTTCATGGTGCCGGACGACCCTCTGGGCAGAGGAGGGCCTCACCTGAACGACTTCCTCCGCTCAGAGCACAGGTATTACTACCACACATCCATATCTGCTTACGAGGCTTATGTATTTGCATCATTTAACCTCCACCTAAGATGTTTTCCTCCTCCTATGCTTTTGCTTCCTTCTATTAAATGCCTTGTGTTTCCTCTCAGGACTCCTAACCCAGGTAACCACTCTTTTGCCTGTGTAGCCACCACCTTCCCATCCTTCAAACCTCCACGTTCCCAAACGGAGGTCCTGAACTTCCGCGATCGAACACTGGGCGGCGCTCTGGACGCGGCAGGCAGAGCGAGCCAGGGCAAAGGGAAGGACTGGGACATGGGACACCGGCACAGGAAGCACGGTGCTGAAGGCCCCGGACCGGGGTTTGGTGTGGACAGAACGCCACAGGAAACAGCCAGCTTAAGAGCGCAGCTCTATCAGGTTTTTGTGGGTCAGGAGCCCATGGTGACGCTCGTCCTGCAGAGCCACCCGGCAGAGACGGACATCAACGTGCTGTCTGGTTTCATTTTGGAACAGCAGAAGGACTAGAAATCTGTCAGTTTCCTTCTGGGGTCACTCAGATTTTTCTGACACTGAATTTTACCCAGTCTTAAATAATAATAACAGCACAGCAACTTACTACAACAAACTGCACCAGCGAATCTGTCATGTGTCAAGGATTTTTTACAAAAAGTCATATTTTAAATCAGATTAGAGTTAGTTATGCTCACATTACAGACAGAAAACGTTATCTCTCCACGTATCTCAACTGATGGCTTATTTCCAGAGCAACAACAAACAGTGTTAACCTGGTTAACTTCGGCCTGTGGATTTCATTCTTAATTTATTATTTAGACGTATCAAGACGGGGTTGGAGTAGTTTTCCCTCCAGCTAAAGTCTGGATCCAACATCAAACAGTATGTAAGTTATGCTCCTCCATCCTCCCCCAGTCTCACCACCTCACCTCCATCACCTCTGCCTGCATCCCTCTCCATCCTATTAGGGGTGAGAGTACTCCCAAAAGAAATACTTGTAATTATCAATTACCTACTTTAAGACAGTATTTTTTTCCCCTTTAATTAGTAGTTTTTATTTGTTAACATCAGACCTGTCTCATAGTCGCCCCATTTCAAATAAAACAAATATAATATAATAACTACCAATCACAGGATCCTTCTCAGGTGATCACACACCTGTATGAAAAACGGTGTACAGCTGACACACATTGGTTTGTGTTTTCATTACATGCAGCCTGCTTTTTGTTTAGTTATTGTTGGATCCAGCTTCTTTCATAAGATGGATAAAATGTGCATGTTGGCACCATCTGCTGTGTGGGTTAATGTCGCTCTGCCTTTTTTATTTTATTTTTATACCTTCACTTTTATAAACTACTTCCGGTGGCTTTGGGCCTTAGATCATATAAAGTGAATAAATGAGAAATCTGATCTTCATGAATGAAGGACTAAACCAAAGGAAGGAAGCAGGCGATGGTGAATGGGTGAATTTTTCATTCACATCTCCCTGACTGGAGATCAGATGCTTAATCAGGCTTTTTTTTTTTTTTTACATCAATTGAGAGGTAGGATTTAGACTTGTATTGTTTATATGTATGTATATTTTATTTGAAGTAACTGATTCTGCTGGAGACAGTTTCGTAAAAAAAATCAATTTCTTAAACCTGTTCTTCTTTATTAAAGTATTTCTTGATTTTAAGGAGTTGATGATAATTTCTTTAACGTGTGGTCTCTCTGTCTCTCATCCTGCCACATACTGTAGTAGATCAATCATGCTATATGATTAATCAATCATGATATATGATTGTTCTAGGCTACAGCATGAAATAAAAACGTCGAACTATATTAGTAATTTTCACTTTTCCTGTCTGATGAACAATAGCCACAGTAGCTTCTCTTTAAGCACTGAGTGGATCTTTTTCTTGTGGAAGATTAACAACGTTATAACAAAAAAAGAGAGAAAAAAAAGAGAGGACTTTTTCTGTCGTAACAAGATAAAAACTGAATAATTTATCTGTATTTAGTAATAATAAAAAAAAAAAATTTTTAACTTGCTGTTCACCACAATCTCCACCAGAGGTCACTGTTTATCTCACTCTATAGTATCACTCCACCATCTCTCTCCACATTGCATGTCTATGCCATTTGTACTGCATGTTTGTGCCATTGTACTGCATTTGTGTGTATATCCCGGTTAAATGCATGTAAAATAAAATAGAGTGAAAAGATAATTTCCCCATTTGTGGGATTAATAAAGTAATTCTTCTTCTTCTTCTTCTTCTTCTTATCTGGAAGTATAACAGAAGTCATTGTGTAAACTCCCAATTTAAAGGAGTGTTTAACATCTGTATGATACAAAGGAAAACTATTCCTGCCTCTTAGTTATATGTCCTTCTGTAACATAACACACAACAGAAAAATGATCAGTTGTACAGTGAAGCTTCAACAGGAGGAGCAGCTTCCTGTCACTGCACTTCCTTATGAAATGTGTTATTTACCATAGTTTCATGTTCATATCGCAGAAGGAGGAACCTCTCTGCAGGGATTCGAGATCACGTCAAAGTAAAAAGCTGGATTTTGTAGTGAAATGTGCAGTTTGTCAACACACTGAGCACTTTGATTTTCATCTTTATGATCTTATCTTGCTTTTATTTTAAAGGAAACGCTGCTTACTGTGTAGATTAGGATACAAAAGCAGCTGCATTCATCAGCATGTTGCACTGTTGTGTTTATATAGCGATATACAGAGATTAGTTCTATATGTACAGGTTGCTTTTTTTTTTCTCTTCCAAGAATAGATTCATATTCATCCGGTCAAGCAAGTTTTTAACAATAGTGAGGATAGACAACACGTCTATTTTAGGAACATCCTGAGCAAGACAAGACATTTTTTTTCACTCAGGCTTGACACATATGAGTGAAAACAAAGGATACATTATTGTCTTGACTAGAAATATGTAATATATAGTGTCTACTGACATATAATTTACCTGTTGAACAATACACCTGACTGTTATAATAGACGACAGACATGAAAAACTGTGAACCTGTCCTGATAACATCATAAAATAATGGAGACGTGCTGCAGGATACAGTGAGTCCATCAACACTGGGGGAAATAATACATATCATGTGACATGAGGATCTTTATTTATAAGGCAGACATTGCCCTAATTAGTACATTTGTGAGTAAATATTGTGCATTGTATGATGTAAATGAGCCAAAATTAAATGTACTAAAATGTGGTTTGGTCATAAATCTCAGAGTTTATTTACCCTGTAGGATGTAGTATTCAGATTCAGCAAACCTGCAGCATTTTATATTACATATATATATATATATATATATATATATATATGTGTGTGTGTGTGTGTGTGTGTGTGTGTGTGTGTGTGTTTGCCGATGTTGTAAAATTGCTTGTTTGGCAATATAGGGAAATATAACCAGACCAATAAAGCTGTTTGATTTGGAAAAAATAAATAAGTGGTTTTCTTCGACCACTGTGTAAAACATAATTTTTATATTATAACCTTATGGAAGGGTGAGGGATGATTTATTGTGCTACGGACATTTACTCAAAAGCTATTTTGAAGTTTAATATTTGAGGTACTTATACTTCTTTATACAGCTTCCCCTTTTTCCATCATTAATCATCTCACGACCCTTCAGATTTATCTGGTGACCCTTTGGAGGGGCCCGACCCCTAGGTTGGTAACCACTGGACTAAACTAGCTAACTGTATATAAAGTAGTTGAAACTAGCTCCACCTCCAGCAGCTACAACAGTAACATGCTGCTCTAACACTGATGCTTCAGTATTAATATATATATATTAATATTTTCTAAGCTATTTTTACTTTTTTTAATTTTTTTTTAATTTTTTATTATTTAAATGTATAATTTAAAAGTTTTATCTTTTGGTTTTTGTCTTTTAACTCACGTGTGTGATTGATTGAAATAATTAAATTGATAATACTAATAATATAAAGCTTAATTAAAGAGTAAAGAAACACACCTTTGACCTTTGACCTGTCCTTCCTCTCCATCCCTCTGTTTGCATCATTATATTTGCGTAGCTGGACCGGGAGCGCTCTGGAAGTGCGCGCGCACACCCCCCCCCACGTTCACCTGCCGTCCCCGCCTCGCGCTCTGGCGCTCGAGCGAGTGTGTCAGTTTAACGTCTGTGTTGTGTTTTGTAGTTTTTGAACAGAAAAGACGTTTTTTTTACGGCTTGTTAGAGGTTAAAAAGTGTTTTTGTGTGTTTTTTTTTCGACAACTGTAAACGGGAGAAGTTGACAGATACGCAGAAGGAAATTATCGCGGAGGAAGAACCGGAGAAACGGACGTTAACGTTAATCAATAATGAGGTAAGTTTACACACGTTTAAATTAGCTTAAATGTCATTCTTCAACCGTCTTAATAACCGGTGTTTTTAACGACATTTTACAGCTAATTTAGACATTTAAACTCCTCAAATAACGACTAATAACGTTAAATCCATTATAATCTAATATCGATAAGTTATAAGATAAGTTAAATAAATATATATATGTATATATATATATATATATAATAGGCAAGAAGCGTCACTTTATCAGGTCCATAATCATAAGTTTTTAGTACCTACATATCATTTTTTCATTGTGTTTGACTAACTGTTAAATAAAACCAACTTATTTGATTATTTAGATGTTCAAACCTTGTGAGTTAAAGATCAACACACCTGCTGCTGACATCATCACAGGTGAGTTTTATAGATAAAACTTTATCTACTATGTTATTTACCTTTTTTTTTTCTTCTTTCTCCTGCATTACATGGTGATAAAATCTTTCATTATAATCTTACTTTTTATTTACCTGGTATGGTAAAGTCAATGTTTTTAGGATGAAGCTGCATTATGTGTTTTGTTGGGAAACATAACTTTGTTTACGTAAACAGTTGAGGGGATTTTGCATTAAAAATACACTTTAAATCATTGAAATGACGCAGGATATTTGATTATTTATGTAATATTCACAACACAGATGAATAAAGATGAACCGATTACATTAAAAAATTACATTTTCAAGTAAATAAAAAGGTCAAGCTGGTTACATCCTCTCAAATATGAGAAAGTGCTGCTTTTGTTCGTCTTTTTGCCAATTTTAGGACCTTCAACGTTTAATATATTTCATCTATATCCAGCTTGTTCTTAGTAAATAGATTGATTGAGAAAATAACTGATAGATTAATGAAAGTCCAGTCAAAGTTGGTCACGTTGCAGCTCTGCCACTGACTCTTTTTTTATTATTATTATTATGTTTTTTTGTGGTTAATTTCCATTGAAATTTCACTTATTCAAAAGTTCCTGAATTTTTTTTTTCCACTTCAGTCTTTAAACTAAACTATTTATATAATATCCCATTTAAAACATGTTGCTAGTGGTTTGATTTAGATTTAATAATAACAATAACAATAATAATAATAATAATGTACTGCCATTACCACATAGTGTCACAAAAGCGTGTTGGCCTCACACACGCACACACACACACACACACACACACACAGTACCTCCTTTGTGACCATTTCTGAAAGTGTGGAAACAAAACCAGATAGTTTCCATTTAATTTAAAAGGGCACCACATGCCGCACTGAGCAGGTCAATCAAGGTGAACGGATGAATCAAAAGAATTACTGTTTAATCCCTCCGTGACTTTGCTATTAATTCAGATGTGTACCTGTAGCAGAGTTGACAGATTACGGGTTGTTTTTTAATCCCAGATGTAATGCTGACATGGGATCAGATTGGGTAACAGTCAGGTGACGAGGAAGAAGAAGCAACAGAGAGGAAGATCAGAGTGTAGGTGGAGGAAAAATGCTTTTAATGTGCACTGGGTGCGTCGCTGACATGTCATTGCAGTACACACCTGAACAGTGTTACTACGGAAGAGCCTGCAGCTGGACTAACAAGTTTTTTTTTGTTTTGTTTTTTTACATATGGGGAAATGCCAAGAACATGTTTGGCATTTAAATGACATTGAAACCATGTGATGGTTTAACTTTGACTATGCTAGTAATGACACAGACACAAGCTTTGTCTCCGAGCTTAAAAAGGTAAATGTTAAACTGTGAATGTTGACGTTTAAATCTGATTCTGTGGTTACATTTCTAATTGTTAATATGTTTGTTTTTTTTCTGGTAGGGAGACTGCTGCAGAGTATGGATCAGCGTTCGTATAAGGAGAATACGCTCTGGTTTAAGTTTCCTTATCAGCGTTTAGGACCTCTGAGAAAACATTGTGAATTTTGATCACATCTTTTTAGCTGCAGGGGAAAATACAGAAGAGCTGGTCTCTTTCTGAAACAGTCTCAAAATTGCTTCAATCAATCTTGCACATTGAAGACATTGAAGCTCCAAATAACTACTCTAGTGTGTATTTATCATGTGGACAAGCTGACAGAGAGACAGAAAGCAAAGTGACAAGATCCTTCACACTCACAACAGGTCACAATTTCAAGAAAACGGGAGGCCCGGAGAAGAAGCGTCACAGATGTCTGTAGTGCCGGACATTGTGATCGTCTCCAGTGATGGAGAAGGAAAAATCACTGGAGCCAGTATCCTGGAACTTGACGTGTTCAGTCACAGCACAGGAAATGGTGTAAAACAGCCTGACGATTTGCAGAAAACGCAAAACAGTGACGTCACAATTAATCCGAGCGATGTTACGGCAGGGAGCCAATCAGGACTCAGCGAATCCCAGGTTTCTGTAGAGGTGGGTGTGGCGAAAGCAGCTCAAACTCTTGAACCTCTTAAGGTCGTTTCTTTGCTGAGAGGAACAAGTGTGACCCTGCAGTCTGCAGATGATGATGATGATGATGCGCCGGTCAAGTCATCCTCTGATAGGCTACAAACAGACAACAATAACTCATCTAATATGAACGGCTGCAGCGACTCAGATTTCAGCAGCACAAAAACCAGCCCTGGTTACACTTGCACTAGTTTCAGCACTGAGCCCTGTGGTGAAGATTTAAATGATGAACTCATTGAAACGACGAACGCTGTCTGTTGCTCTGAACCCAGTTTAGAAACGTCTCCGTCTAACAAAAGCACCAATAATAGCCCAGATGATGACAGAGGCAACTCCAAAACAGAAAAGTCACCCTCACTGCCAGATGTTTCGTTTGTCTCCCAAACAAGGCACAGTATAGATGCCAGGTCTGAGGAGGAGGAGGAGGAGGATGAAGAAGAGGACAAGCAGAGCTCTCAGTCCCGGCGTAGCGTGACAGAGGAGGTGTGTTGCTGCTTTCAGGCGGTCCACAGGGCTTTTTTACGGTGCATGGAGGAGACACCGGCCATGCTGTCTGGACTGGTGCTGTCTTTGGCCTTTTGTGTGTCCATCATCGTCCTCATTTCCACCATAAGGGTGAGAAACACGTAATCATATTTTTACATTTATTGTACAACCTGCTACCTTTTTGTCATGCATATTAACGTGAAGCGCCCCTCTGTTTCTATTCGCTAATGATTTGAGATACGTATTTGTAAATGCACTCGTCTGCTGTTCTTCGCTTGTTTCTTCGCAGGACGTCAACGTCCACGTAGCGGCTCTGTCGGTTGTGTCTGTGGTTCTCTGTCTGAGTGCTGTCCTGCTCGTCTGCCTGCCCTGGCTGGCCACGGTGAGGCGCTGTGGAGGAGCCCTGGCCCTATTTGTCTGGGGGACGCTGTACGTCACCGCAATCGTCTTCATCTTCACAGAAGGTCCAGTCACAACCTGGGAACAGGTGAGAAGGAGGCAGAAAGAGAAAGAGATGAGTGTTCGACAGTCACCGTTCTTCAACCTCTTGTCCTTTTCCCCCCGTCAGGTGGCGTTTTTCCTCTTCCTCTCTCTGAGCGTGTACACAGTGTTGCCTCTCTCTCTGGCCTGGGCCCTCATGGTTGGGATAGGGACCAGCGTTTCACACATCATCATCATCAGCGTCTACGTTCCCGTCACAAGCCCAGAGACACCATACCTGGCTGTGCAGGTATAGATTTTCTTGTGACTTGTTTCACTATCAGAATTATTATTTTATCTAACTTTACTATACTATACTGTGAAATACAGAGGGCTTAATTAACATTAATTCAAGATGTTTCCTCGTCACACACATATTTGTACATGTACAACAGCAGTTAAATGAGACGTCAAAAGACGTGCAAAATAACAAAGAAGGAGAGTAACAGAATGTCAATGTGATATTATGATAATAAGCTACATGCAGGGGGAAATAACAGAATAATATTGGTGAAACACAAATAGCTGCACATGATTACATTTCAAATGGAAATGTAGGCAAAGGTTTGCAAATGAGTAAACAGATGTGTACCTCTTGTGTGAGCAAGAAAAATAACATCCATATTCAAATAGTCCATGTAAAGCTTGGGTCAGTTGCGTTTTTTAGAGTTACACTGAAAAAAAAAGTCCTAAACGTGATCTGAAATGATAATAATCTTATTGGTCGTGTGCTAAATAAGTGTGGTTCTTCAGTAAAGAGTCACTAATCTCTCCTCTGACTTCCTCCACAGCTGGTGGCCAACGCGCTGCTCTTTGTGTGTGTGAACTGCGTCGGGATTTTCCATCTGTGGATGACCGAACGTGATCTGAGAATATCCAACCAGAAGAGAGAGGAGTTCAGCGCCATACGCTCCCAGAAGGAAATAAAGAAATATCAGCAGGTTAAAACACTCACATATATGTACAATATTTAATTCAGTCGACCATTTCCATTCAGATGAAGTAACGATAACAGTTCGGTTAAATAGAAAGTGAATAAAGCAAATAAAGACTTCTTATATTTAGATCAGCCTTTGTTTGCACAGCTTTGCTTGGTTTATTTCAGTCCAGCCTCATAAAAACATCTTGAAGGGCACAAAACTCCACTTTTACTAGCTTGGCTCTAACTCATCCAGCTTTTTCACTCTATAAAATAGTCAAAGTATGAGATTTTTATAATATAATCCTACTCCGTGAATTACTACGACTCCTAGAAGACAAGCTCCAAGTAGCAGCTTTTCGAAGATAGTTTCCAGGAGTAAATTAAAACCCCACACTTGATAAAAAACGACTTAAACTCGTTATGTGTAATCACTCTCATTAAAGAGCTCTTTACGAGGACAGCCTAGGTTTGGTTACTGTATGCTTTACTGGTCATTAGGTCAATAGATTAATCATTCACTTGTCTGAAGCCCAGCAGCAATAGAATAGCCTAACCTAAATAGACACTATTCACAGCAAGTAAACAAATAGATGAAATGTGATTCACTGAGTAAACAGGCCAGTGTTTTAAGGAGGCTTTGTCTATTTCTTTTACAGCCTTTCAGAACAGATTGTCGCCTCTGTCAGATAGAAATGCAATGACCCAAAGTCTCAAAACTCATTGCCCACCTTCTCCACACACATAACACCCCCCCCCCACACACACACACTATCCTGTCTGTTTCCTTGGCAACAGGAGCAGCTCCTCCTGTCGGTGTTGCCACGGTGCATCGCCGTGAAGCTGAAAAAGGAGGTGATAAACAGGCTGACAAAGCCCAAGAGCGATAAGGAGAATGAGCACAACTCCAACAACTTCCACAGCCTGTACATACAGAAGAACAAAGACGTCAGGTGATCATCACACTCTGTCTTTTAAAAAGTTAACACAACAAAACTTTGGTCACTTTAACTTTTTTACAGTTTTTGCTTTTTTTTTATTATGTAGCACCAAATTATTCCAGGATTTTGTGCCTAATATTTGTGTGTGTGTGTGTGTGTGTTATATAGCATCCTATATGCTGACATTGTGGGCTTCACAAAGCTGGCGAGTACCTGCTCACCAGAAGAGCTCGTCGCCGTGCTCAACAAGCTCTTTGGCAGGTTTGACAACATTGCAAAGGTACAAATACCAGCACATCCAGCCAAAATAAAACGTTTGTGCTTTCAAAAAGAATCCTTCTGTCTTTCTTCTAAACGCCGTCTCTGTTTGTTTCTACCTGTAGAAGAATGGATGTCTTCGCATTAAGATCCTGGGTGACTGCTACTACTGTGTGTCCGGTCTACCTGACCCCATCCCGACACACGCCAGGAACTGTGTTCAGATGGGGCTGGACATGTGCTCAGCCATCAGGTCTGTTTTTTGTTTTTTTCGCCTTATCCTTAATATATATCATATAAAGTATGAAAATCTATGTAAATATTTACAATTTTAATATGTAAAAAAACTATCTTACCTGTCTAAATTTATGTGGTACTGTTATTTCCTCCCACCTGAGTCCTGTTTTCCAGCCACAGGAATAAAAGCTGCTCAGTGCTCCTAATTTGCATGTGACATTACTTTGTGTAACTTCCTCATGTCACTCTGAGAGTTTTACTTCACTATTCTTTCCTGTACAACTGAGTACACTGAATATTATAGCTGAATACTCACAGTTAACACTGTAATATATTAATTTACCATAATATTCTCAGACCGCACATCTTCCTAAAAGTCTTGTGGTGTTTGCATCATTTCCATCTTTGTTTTTGTTGTTGTCTCATGTAAATATTGTACTGCATATTTTTGAATTTTTAATTTGAGTTATTTTCTCCTTGTAGTAACCTGAGAGAAGCGACGGGGGTTGAGATCAGCATGCGGGTGGGTGTTCACACCGGCAACGTGCTCTGTGGTGTGATCGGCTTGCAGAAGTGGCAATACGATGTGTGGTCACATGACGTTACGTTAGCCAACCACATGGAGTCTGGAGGTCTTCCTGGGTGAGAGAAGTGTTCAAATCTGCTGAGATATTATAAAAGTCCACTTGTGTTTTTAAGAAGTGCAATAAACTAAAAACTGATGATGGGCTGGCAAAGAGTTTAGTCCTAAAAAGAAAAAAACTTTTTGAGTTTTATCAGTATATTAATATTGTTATTATAATAAATAGGCGAGTCCATATCACAGAGGAGACGCTGCAACACTTGAATGGCGCGTACCAAGTGGAGGAGGGAGACGGGGGGAGTCGGGACCCTCTTCTTAAAGGAAGAAAAACCTACTTGGTGATTGACCCTCACAAGCCGGACAGTTTTTCCAGGGCACGTAAATCGGTAGGGGTACACATTTTGCAATGTTGTCAAGTTGTTCGAGTGCAGGTGTCTGAATGCAGTTATTGCAAAAAACAAACTTGTTTTCGGTCTCATCTAATTGCATTTTCCCAAATTTTCATTAAGTGGTGTAAGTCACAGGATCACAGAATAATATTTTAGATTAAACTTTGGTCTCAAAACAGTATTAAAGTAAAATAACTAACTACGCCTCACTAGAAAAAGCCTTAAGAGTCTGGTTCAACCTCACGAACCAAGCAGGTTTGCGTGTTGTTTGTGAAGCTCGGCAGCTCAGGGTAGAGAAATGTGAAATAAAGTCATCTCCATCCTGATTTTCAGACAAACACTCTGACGTCCGGTGATAGCAGGCAGCGGGCGTCTGTCCGGATGTCTCAGTACCTGCAGTCCTGGCAGACCATCCACCCCTTCGCCGACCTAAGCAACCCTGAAGCCAAGAAGAGGCGTTCAAAGAAGAAAATCATCCCCAACAATGTCGCCGTGAACCAATCACAGCTGTCTGAAGTATGTATTTGTGCTGCATTCCCCACCATGCATCAGTGCACATAAAAAATATTACTTAAATCATGTCATGCAGTCTGTTGACAATGTGTGTGTGTTTACTTTAGGAAAGACACATTTCACAGAACAATACCTGGTAAGTTTTAAGAAATATTCAGAAAAAAAATAAGAATTTGCATAGAATAGTTGGAGCAATTGTTGTTTTTTTTTATTTCTGTTTTGTCTCAGGCTCGTGGTGGATAATCGTGTTCGGGGATCGCTTGATACGGTTGACACTGCAGGGTAAGTTGTTTTTCTCTCGAATATTATTCTGATTGTGCTTCTTCTTTGTTAGTTAGTAGAGCGTCATAAGATACATTGTGGGATGGATATAGTGGAGATAACTGCCTGACAAACCTCCCGAACCGCCTGAAGTTTGTTTTTAATCTGTTCCTCAGGAAGAAAGCAAAGAAGCTCAACTGTTTGACTCTGCTGTTCAACGACCTGAGTCTGGAGAAAAAGGTAGCTTCCCTCTCTGATCACAAGCATGATATAAAGCATTGTTTTGTGCCTTTGTGTTACATCTGACTGTGTGTGTGTGTGTGTGTGTGTGTCCCAGTTTCGGCTTTCAGAGGTGAAGGGTTTATACCAGTCGATGAGCTGCATAGCTCTGATCTTCGTAACTGTTTTCGCCGTCCAGATGCTTGTTTCTGATAAGTAAGTGAATTTAAACTTCATTCTCACTTCTTCATGTGCATCATGTTCTTAATCACACGAGCCTAAAACACTGGAATAAAACTGAACTTTACTCACTCAGTGTTATTACTCTCAGACTCACTCATATGCATCCTTATTTGCTCACTCACCACATTTGAATTGAAAAATGATTGCGTATGTTATGCCTCCCAGGAACTTTGCACTCGCTGTGTCTTATGGTGCAACCTTTCCTGTGCTGGTGCTGCTTCTGTCCATCGCTTTTACTGGATACTTGAAGGTAAACACACCCTGGTGATGTGCAGTATTGATACTGTTTAGGTAGGATGCAGAGTTTCATATCAACAGGTGATCAGTTGTGCAGGTGACTCAGAATAAAATTTAAGATGTGACTGAGGCAACTTAATATTAACAACAAACGTCATAAAATGTATTTTGCTTTTTTTTTTTTTTTTGTAGAAATGGCGTTCCAAGATGCCGTTGAGTGTCCAGTGGATATCAGACCTGTCCCATGGCGTCTCCAGCAGGGCGGCGCTGCGGCTGTTTGTGATCACGCTGTGTGTGCTCATCACCTTGCTTATGGCCGTCCTCAACCTTGTGAGTTTCTTTTTCTCTGACATTTAAATCACCCCTTTTTGTTTGCTGTCATTTAGAAATACATTGGTTGATTCTTTTTTTTTACGTTCACAATGCTGCTGTTCTTTCTAGCATTTCCTCCCAGGGGAAAACTGCACCTCGATTACCAACAGGACAGCGCTGGAGGGTCTCAGACTCTACACGGTGCCTGTAAGTATCTCTAAGAAACAGTTCACCGTGTGGTTTATCCAGCTGTTTTTCATTATGTTTCTTTACACATTATCAGAACTACTTGTTGCAGTTCAGCTTGGTTTAGTTGCAGTTTTGATAAATATTTTACAAAACATAGCACTTATACCAGTCACCTCCATTCTCTTCCAGTACAGTAGCTCCTCCCTGACCACAGCTACATAAATACTGTAAAACCTATAATCAAATTCAGCATTTTATTTAATTTAATTTATTTTGTGTATATGTGCAATCATCTTTCCAATGTAAATTACTTCAAACATGCAGTATTACCTGTACTGCTGCCTGCTGGCCATGCTGGGAGTGATTGTGTTCATCGGGACGTGCTTATTGGTGAAGGCACTGCTGCTCACCCTGGCTGTGGTGGTTTATCTGGCCCTCTTTCTCCACATTTACGCCCCAAGGTCCGCTTGCCTCGTCAACCTGCTTTACAACGGCACCAAGTGAGTGAGACCCGGAGGTCCTGTGTGTTAATCATTAAAATTACACAGAGCAGAGTATCTCTCATCCCTAAGTTTCATCTGATTTGATTCACAGAGAAAGTAAAGAAAATGTGAAAAGTGAATCAACAATTTAAATCATTTATCTGATTTAAAAAAAAAAGAGATAAAACATCAGTGTAAAGTAACTCAACCTCAAATGTTAAAAGTATGTTTCAGGACAGTTTAACCACTCGGTCACCCTGCTTCTGTCATAACATGTAAGTGCTCAGGCATGAATATATGTAGCTAGTAACACTAATCCTACTTAAATACACTTTCCACTCATCCACATTCATCCGCCGCCATCTGTAGTCATCACACTGTCCATCTTTCTTAGCCAAGGTTTTAAATTACCTCGCCCTTTTGTCAGCCACTCAGACTCCAGATTGTGAATCTTTGTCTGGAGTTTCAGTTCACCATCATTTATTCACAAGCTTTCTATAGACAGAGGCCTGCCCGGGGGGCACTGACTGTGAGATACAAGACACTCCTGTCTGAAGATTTATGTAATGAAAGAAGAAAAAAAGACTTTGTGTGTAGTTTTGTAGTCCAGATTGTAACACGATATGATGAATGTGTGTGTGGTTTTTTTTACAGGTACGGTGTTCTGAAAGACCCTCAAATCATGTCTGGAGTCTGGCTGGTCATCTTTTATATCGTATGCCTCATATTGGCCAGACAGGTGTGTGTGTGTGTGCATGCATGCAAGTGGGTTTTCTGTGGGAAAAGGGAATGTGTGTGTGTGTTTCTGTCTAGCTAATACGTGTGTGTGTGCATATAGTCAGATGTGAAACTTTTCATCCAAATTTGTTAATACTTGTTTGTGTGTAATTCCTCTGACCCTCTCAGGACGAGCTGGGCAGCCGCGTAGACTTTTTTTTGGGGCATTGTTTCCAGTCAGAAAGAGAGGAGATGGAGACCATGGAGAATGTCAACAAGCTGCTCCTCCAAAACGTCCTGCCGCTCCATGTTGCCTCCTTCTTCATGGGCAAAACTGTCCGCAACCAGGTAAAGAGAAAAAAAAGCACATAAGACACGTTATTATTTATATCCAAGATCAAAAAGTTACCTTGTAGGTTGAGGTTTGCAAGTATATCTGCAAAGAAGGTAGAGATATTAACAAAAAGGAGTTTAAAGAAATGTATATAAGTTTTGTGGCATTGAATGAAAGTGTGTTTTCGAGGATATTTTGCAAAACTAGATATTTGTTATGAAACCTTTAAGGAACTTTAACCTACAAAAATGAACAGAAAAATGTTAAATATTTTACTTCTGGCAGCAAAATGTTTTGCAGTCTTTCCATTAAACCCTTTACTTTCCAAAACTCTGTTTCAGGACCTGTACAGCCAGTCATATGAATGTGTGTGTGTGATGTTCGCTTCGATGCCTCAGTTCAAAGAGTTTTACAGTGAGAGCAGTGCTAACAGGGACGGTCTGGAGTGTCTGCGATTCCTCAACGAGATCATATCAGACTTTGATGAGGTATGAGGAAGCTGATACTATTAAATAATCCTACTTTCACCTAACTGGGTCAGAAGATTTTATCTTGTTTTTCTAAGTGCCCCACCTCCGCCTCACTTCTGTCTCTGTCTCACAGCTTCTATCCAAACCCAAATTCTACTCAGTGGAGAAGATTAAGACCATCGGCAGCACGTACATGGCTGCTGCAGGGCTGACAAACTCAGAGAACGGAAAAAAGGTTTGCCTCCTTTAAGTCTGTTAAATTTTGCACGGTGTACACACAGCCCGTGGATAAATAATATCACTGTGCTGATCTAGTTTTAAAATATTGCACTTTGTTAATGTGATGTCTGGCTCCCCCTGCAGGAGTGTGACATGTCCTACAGTCATGTGCGTGCCATGGTGGAGTTTGCCATCTCTGTAATGGCCAGACTGGAGCTTATCAACACACACTCCTTTAACAGCTTCAAACTCAGGATCGGTGAGTCTGTTCAACATAAATAGGTTTGATGTGCATCCATCCAGTATAGGTTTATGAAAGAAAAAAATATACATTGCAACCTTAAAATGTCAAAGAAAACATAATAATATTGTCTGGGTACATGCAAGACTGTCATTAAACCTTCGACTTGCAGGAATTAACCACGGCCCGGTGATCGCGGGAGTTATCGGCGCTCATAAACCTCAGTATGATATCTGGGGGAACTCTGTCAACGTGGCCAGCAGGATGGACAGCACAGGGGTGCTGGACAAGATACAGGTCAGAGAAAACGCATGTCCTGTTTGAACTGTCATCTATTAAATAAAGGCAAAAATCTTTATTCATTTATTTATTATATATACATATCTTAACTTGCTCTTTTGGGTTTTTGGTTTTCTCCCTGCTTCTCGGCTCCCAGGTGACAGAGGAGACGGCCCAGGTGATCGAGAGCCTGGGGTACAGCGTCACTCTCAGAGGAGTCATCAATGTGAAGGGCAAAGGGGAGCTCACCACTTACTTTGTCAACACAGAGCAGTCGTCTCCTCAGTTCTAACCTCGTCTGTCAAATAGTGATCCGACCGTAGTTTACCACTCGGACCAGGGTCCAAAGTTCAGCTGCAAAAAATGTTTTTTTGATGATGGTCTTGTGAACTATTTCAACTAACTTGACATTCCTGGTTGCCCACAGAGGGCATCCAATAGCAATGATGTGAAAATGCGGCAATCATGAAGGTCTACACTGACTCAATGCTTAAATTGATTTACTATTGATTGATTTACATCCATAAAGGACACTGATCGAAGTCCGGACCGGTTAAATGAAGACATGAGACTTGCAACTGGAGAGCTTTCTACTCATGGACCATTCAACGGCGAACCATGTTGCTTCTCACTGTATTATGTTGCATAATGACTATAGTATGAATGAATTGAGACTGTGTTACTATTTAAAGTATGCTTTTTGGTATGTATTTAGGTACCAAGATGTACCAGAAGTAATAGTTGTTTTATGAAGGATATTGTAGAAGTAGTGAAAGTCTCATATAAGCAAAAAAAAAAATGTTTTTTTGCTGTTTACAGGAATTTATTTTTGGTTATTTGTATTGTTTTGCTCCATGCATTTTGTTGTATCTCAGTTTTTATTCATGACATATGTCGCTCCACATTTATGTGGCTTTAATTGCACGTTTTAAGTGACTTGACACAGATTTGTGATGCTTACAGGTCTATTTCTACTTGTTACCAACATGACGGTGATGAAAAGATGATTCACGATATATACGAAAGAAGATTCAGATGTGGATAGTTTTCCATATCGAGCTGCATAAAAATGATTCAAATGAAACCTGGAAATAGAAAATCACTCTTTGAACTTTAACCTTTTATGACAGCGGTTACAAACGTTTACTCTTTTTTTCACTCACCGCTGGAGAAGGAGATATTTGCTGTGACCAATATAGATTTTTTTAACTTTAAAGATTTTTAAGTTTGAATTTTAAGTCTTTATTTACTGACGTGATGCTGTAGCATATCTGCGTC
The DNA here is from genome assembly GCA_036937835.1 of Pampus argenteus. Lineage (NCBI taxonomy): Eukaryota > Metazoa > Chordata > Actinopteri > Scombriformes > Stromateidae > Pampus > Pampus argenteus. The sequence goes on from CM072860.1 coordinate 2,900,484, forward strand.
CAGGCATCATGATGTGTCATGTCATGAAAGTGTACGTTTGACATTTGCACATTTGTTGTGTTCTTTATGACACTGAAAAGTTTGGATTGTGCACACAATATTTATCTTTTTTTTCTGTATGTAGTATATTTTTTGAGAGATAATGATAAATGTGAATTTAAAAGAGCTAAATGAAGTACATTTAAGTGGAAAATATAAATATTTTTCTATTTTATTTATAAACTAATAAAAAAAAATCAATCACCCACATGTGTGTATAAACCACCTTCCTACATGCATGGCTTACTTGCATATTAAGAACTGCGGAATTTCCCCCTCGTTGCGATAACGCCTACAAGCGCTCTGATTGGTCAAAATAAACTTTTCTCACTTGCCATTGGCTCCCACTTGTGTCCATCACTCTGCTTCCTGCTTCACGATACGGTTTGTTATTGAAGCGCAGCGCCTTTAAATGAGGGGAAATGTTGACTCGGAGTTGATGGAAGTTGGTGAGTGTTTGATAAACGCCTACAAATGTTTCAGCGAAGTTAACTGCGTGGTGTTTAAACTGTGTCTGAAAGGTAACATGCGATGTTTTAACGGTTTTAACGAGCGAACTACAGTTTAAATGTGAACGTTACTTAGCTGTCGTTACCTGTTACCGTCACTTGGCCTTCCTGTCGCTTGTCACTGTTGATTAATTTTCTTAATTTCACAGGAAAATTAAGGGTTAATTCCCTTAACTGTGAAGCAGCTACATAAAAAATAATTTTAAAAAAAATGTCAGGGGCCCATGAACAGAGCAGGAAGCGCCGACCCCCCAAAATGTATTTGATCTCGACCGACCTGAAGGTACAGGACCAGCTGGAAGGTACCATTCGGCTGCAGCGGGGGAACATCTGCCAGGAGCAGAGCAGGGGCGACCACCCATGGGTCAAGGTATTAACACACATTCAATTAAAGTAGATTTAATTTTACTTAAAGGTTTAATGTCTATGAGTTGTTAACAGCTCCAACAAATCGTGATTTTTACCTCTAAACTTCTCACATGGTTTCATTTTTAATAAATGTTCAAATGATCCAATATTTCAGCAAAAAATCAAAGTTTAGGGAAAAAAGTCCAAAAGCTGAAAACAGATTTGTGTATCATAACTTTGTTTTTTCTTCTTTCCTCTCCCATTAATCATCTCACGACCCCTCAGATTTATCTGGTGACCCTTTGGAGGGGCCCGACCCCTAGGTTGGGAACCACTGGACTAAGCTAGCTAACTGTATATAAAGTAGTTGAAACTAGCTCCACCTCCAGCAGGTCCAGGCTTACCCATCTTTATAATCTCATAATGGTACCATGTGAGTGGATGACAGTGTCCACCACATGCTGTTGAGTCACCTTTTTCAAGTGTTTTATGTGCACTTCACTCTTGGCTCCTGAACTCTCACCTCATATTTGCTTCTCTCTGCACCTCCTCTTCTTCTCCTGCAGGTGTTAGACAATGACATCATGGTTAAAATAGAGAGGAAGTTCCTGCTAGAAATCCCGACTGACCTCGTCGGCCTGTTGGAGCCCGTGTCTGATCCGGAGACTCGTCTCAAATTACTAAGTAATGTGTTATAAGTTTTTGATACACATAATACAGTAGTGCCATAAGGTCGAAGCAGCAAAGTACACATGTACAGTATGTGGTACTACAGTGGGTTTAGTAGAAATATCCACACGTGTTAGTGATGGCAGCTAGTGATCATAAGCAAAGGAGGACTATAATGTTGGAAATAGTGGTAGTAATGAAATGAACACTGATTCCAGTGTCTCGAACGTGAATATTTTCTATTTTCTTTAGTCTCTTTATGAATCTAAAAAAGATTTGAGGACGTCTTTTTATGAGTGGAAATACTTTTTGTATAGCGCATGTGATCTTTTACTTTGAGGACAGAGTTTAAATCTGTGTATTTTAAATGAAAATAGAAGTAAAACCAGATTACAAAGTGACATTACTTCCCTAAAATAAAAACCAAAAACTACTAAGTTCCCTGAGAATATCCCCTGTAATCACTTATTTCCTCCTGCGGTTTTCATTGTTTCATTGTTTGGTATTTTTCAGGTAATCCCGGGAAGCTGCAGACGTTGGCTGCTTCTCCCATCGGTGCCCCGTTGTGGGTCCAGACAGGCAAATTGGACGAGCTGTCAGAAGCAGAGCTCAAATACATCGGACCACTGACCAGGGGCAGCAGCGCTGTGTTTTTTGGGGTTCAGCTCAAGGTAGAGTCTTGACAATAATCTAAAATCTTCACTGTTTTCTGATGTTTTAAACGATTAACGCTACAGTCGCTGTACCGGTTGTTGTTTTCTCTTCTCTTCCCGTCTCTGCTCCAGGGTTCAGCCGCAGGTAAAGGAGTCAGCAACGGTTCCTTTAAGGGTAACCGGCTCTTCATCTGCCCCGAAGCCTGCGCCCTCTTCGTCCCGGTCAGTCACATCAGACTCCGCCAATGGCATCGCAGCAACGGTTCAGACGCACATGATCGAGCACGTGAGCGAGACAACAACCACCGCAGCAGCGGCGGTGGCAATAATCAATCCAGCAACGGGCAACATAGCAGCAGTGATCGGCCGAATCATCACCAGCAGCACAGTCGTCACATTAGTTTCGCTCAGCATCATCCCGTCAGCCTTCATCAGCCGCACCTCGGCATCCTCCCCCGGACCGCAGAGTCGGCGCCCATCGCAAATCAAATCCAGGTCCAGTTCCGAGGCCCCGCATCGCCTCTGCCGTTCCAGATCGGCCAGCGGGTGTGTTTCCCCCTGGAGGACACCATCGAGAGGGGCGAGGTGCGCTTCTGTGGCGCCCTGCCCGGTCGCTCCTCGTCAGGGCTGTACGTTGGAGTCCTGCTGGTCAGTGACGTTGACTAATCGTTGTTTTTAATCATGGATGTTTGTTAAGATGGTTTTTGAATTCCTTCTCTCTGTGGAGCGGTTTATTCTGCAGCTTGGTTATACGTTACAGGACGCTCCTGCTGGTAACTGGGACGGACATTACAAGGGAGAGAAGCTCTGCCACCTTCCTTCTCCTCTGTATGGTCTCCTGCTGCCGGTCACCAAGGTTTCCTCAGGTATAGCAACTGTTTACACATCACGTATTGTATGTTTCACACTAACATACAGAGAAACTCATGATCAGAGATATGCAGCAGCTTATTAACCCACTATAACTTATCCCAGATACATCTTTGAGTTATTTCAATTTAGCAAGCTGGATTTTTAGATTTGAGTTTTGCTGCTGAGGTTCTAAAATATATTTCAGAGCAGCAGAAAGAATTAAATACCAGACTGGCTGTAAATGTATAACATAAAAAGCTACATGGAAACTTGCTTGACTCTTCCATTTTTGTGCCCTCAGAGCCAAAATCCCTCCGTCACAACCCTCCTTCCCAAATTTCCAAACCCATCCTGAAGCCTTTGCCGCCCCCCGTCGCTAAATCAGGCCCCGCGTCACCACCTCCTTCTGCCCTCAAGGTTGCCCTGATGCCCCCCACCAAGCAAGCAGTTAAACCTCCTCCGCTGCCACTGCCAAAACCCATCAACAAACCCCTGCCCCCCGTGCCGCCTCCCAAACCCCGCACCCCGACGTCGCCGACCGCCACAGACCTGCTGCAGCACACCAACGGCGTACACGGCCCACCGTCGCCGCTGAGGTCGCCAGACTACGGTGACGCCGCAGGGGAGAACGGTGAGGTGGGACCAGAGGGTGAACTGGAGGTGGGCTCCATGGTGGAAGTGAATGACCCACCTCTTTTTGGGGTGATCCGCTGGATCGGACGGATCATTGGGATTTCAGAGCCAGTGGCTGGGATTGAGCTGGTAAAGTCACACTTGTTGCTTCAGTTGTCATTCATTTGTTGTTTAAGTGTGTTTGAGGTTCTTTTATTACTTGTTTAATAATTAAACCGCATATTACTGTGAATTACAATATAAAGCCCGTGTGTGTGTGTGTGTGTGTGTGTGTGTGTGTGTGTTTCAGGACCAAGAGCTGTCTGCTGGAACAGACGGCAGTTACCTCGGCGAACGTCACTTCCGTTGCCCGGCCAACAAGGGGCTGTTCGTCAAGCTTCGTAACTGCAGGCGAGATTCGAGGTTCCCCGCCCCCGAGACGCCTGTCAATCAAGTAGAACGGTGCAACTCTATAGGTAAATAGGTAGTGGTGTGTGTGTGTGTGTGTGTGTGTGTGTGTCACAGATTGTAGGAAAACTTGAGTTTACTTTCATTCACAGGTTTCTACACATTAGAAGATTTGCTCCTGAGGCTTGAAACTTTGTTTACTTTGAGTATTTGAGGAACTGAATCTTAAAGCTCTTCTACACTCTCTCTCTCTCTCTCTCTCTCATCTTCACATCTGATCATAACTGTCCACTTTTATTATTTAATCCAGTCTTCTGTGTCTTACAGCCTTTGCAGAGTGGGGCAGCGAGCGCGTGGAGGAGCACACTCCTCCTGTGGACGGAGACGAGGCCAGAAATCTCTACCAGGGCTGGAAGAGAGGTATCCAGGGTCACCTCAACTCCTGCTACCTGGACGCTACGCTGTTCAGGTAAAATCTAGGAAACTGTTGGACTGTTGGTGTAGAAACAAACAATGTGCAACCCAGACCCCAGTTTTGATCACTGCCAAACATGTTGTAAATATGATTAGCAGTAAAAACTGTAGTAGCTGCCTGTTGGGATACACAGAAACAGAACAGAAACACGTAGTTTTTACGATGCCACCGTTTGATGTGAATAACAAGTATGACAAGTTGTTTTCTTGCTTCTGTTTCTCTCTGCAGTCTGTTCTCCAACTGTAGTTCAGCAGATTGGGTGTTGTTTTGGCCGTCTGACCCTGAGACTGACCAGAGCTGCAGCCAGGCTCAGGACCTGCTGCGCTGTGAGATAGTCAACCCCCTGCGCAGGTCTGTGTGTCAAACGTATCATTTTAAAGTTTATTTATACAGTGCTTTTTTATAGAACATGGTTAAAACATGCTTAACAACTTCTATAATTAAGCAGTAAAATCAGAAATCTGAAGATTCCTGAAGTTTCTGTGTACTTATATACATACTTATACGTATGTTTCCAAGGTTCGGCTACGTGTGTGCCAGTAAGACGATGGCTTTGAGACGACTGCTGGAGGCTGCGAATAGTGACACAGGCTTCACCAATCAGGAGAAAGGTATGTGTGTGTGTGTGTGTGTGTGTCTGGATTCCTGTGTGTAACCAACCATTAGCTGTTCACACTGTGTCACGCTGCTATCATTCTGTCTGTCAGATCCTGAAGAGTTCCTCAACAAGCTTTTCCAGCTCCTCCGAGTCGAGCCACTCCTTAAGATCAGGTAACCTCCTCCTCTTCCTCCTCCACACACACACACACACACACACACACACACACACACACTAGTTTCTAACCTTTCAGATCTGAAAATTAATAATAAACATGCTGAAAAAATACACATTTCTCCTTCACAAAATTCAATACCTTTTTTTTTCTAGACTTTCCTCTCATCTTTGCAGATTTTATTGTTGATTTCCTGTATAATTTGACCTCTTCTAGTATCTAAAACTAAACTAAATAAAAACTGACGTGCAGCAGGTGTTTTAAACACTGCTCTAGATTTGCCCTTAATTCACTTTTCATAATTGAATTTAAAAAGCTTATTTAGTGCACAAACAGCCACGTTTCTCCTCTGCTCTCGTCTCCAGATCGATGACTCATCAGCCTCAGGAGTGTCACCTCTACCAGCTCTTCCCTCCTTCCCTCCCTCCTTCCCCCTCCTCGCCTCTCCTGCTCTCCCCCATCGACTCCCCCATTCCTCTGTCCTCACCGTCCTCCAGCCGGATGCGGGTCGCCAGCGTCCAGGCCCTGCTCGAGTCCTCCTTCCTGCACGCCGGCCTCAAATTTGTCGAGGTAACAGAAACATCGGATATGATCTGATTTTGTGTGACTGTTTGATTTTTGGAGCTTATGTGTTTTATTTTTTATTATTGTTTTTTAGGCTCCCTCCTCCCTCTTGCTTCTCATGCCCCGGTTTGGGAAAGACTTTAAAATGTTTGACGCTATCTTGCCAACCCTCAGCCTGGACATCACAGACCTGCTTGACGACAGTAAGAGCAACTTTTGGGGAATCAATCTACAGTTTTAGCTGCATTTTAGTCTGTTTTTAATTTAGTTGATTTCAGATCATTTACTAAAGATGTATTTAAGCACACATAAGATCTACTGTAGCTGGGTTCACATCTGGGTTTTGTTGTACTGTAGCAAGAGTAAATTAAGTTTTATTTTTATTTGTTTCTTCCTCCTTGTTTCTCTCTTTCTAGCTCTGAGACAGTGCAGCATCTGTCAGGCAGTGGCTGAGTGGGAGTGTCTCCAGTGTTATGAAGACCCAGACATCACTCCCGGTCATCTCAAACAGTACTGCCAGACCTGCAACACGCAGGTAAACTGTTCACGTCTTTTGGATCTCTAATTTGAAGTCTTGCCTTGTTTAATTTTCTGTCTGTCTGCTTCATATATTGACTCTGTCCATTTTTTCTGACGATCGTCAGGTCCACAGTCACAAGAAGCGAGCGTCCCACAACCCGGCGAAGGTCGGCGTTCCCGGGGGACCGTGGACCGGCCCTCTGCACTGCACACGCCAGCGAATGTCCCTCTTTGCCGTGACGTGTATCGAGACCAGCCATTACGTGAGCTTCGTCAAGCACGGGCCCCTCCCCACCGACTGGTTGTTTTTTGACAGCATGGCAGACCGAGAAGGTGAGACATCTTTTTATTTAGATTCATTCTGGTAACGAGGTTTTCAGTCAAAGGATCAAACGCGCTCTTTCTCCCAGGTGGCGAGAACGGCTTCAACATCCCCCAGGTGAAGGCGTGCCCCGAGGTGGGCCGGTACCTCAGCCTGTCAGAGGAGGAGCTAAGCAGAGTCGACCCCGCCTCTTTGCGGGAGTCTGTCCGCCGCCTGCTCTGCGACTCTTACATGTGTCTGTACCACAGCCCCGAACTCAGCCTGTACAAGTGACACAGAATGTTTGAGGAAACTGTGATTCAATGTTTATCTTTGTGTTAATGCAAACTAGAGTTCAATGGATCCATGTTATTGTCAGATTTAAGCTCATCAGAGATGTCAGTATCACCATATACAGTATTTGAGCCGTTAGAAAACAAATAGAGTGCACTCCATATCACAGCTTGTCCACCAGCAAACACAGCTAAGTTTATTTTTCAACTGTTGTTATTTTATATATCAAATATTAAATATCAGTCAGGGTCTAATTTTCTAATTACCTCTGATCATATAGAAAGACCACCTGGTCAATCTGCTTGCATATATTTGATGTACTTTTGAGAAACAGTTGCAGTTTCCTCGCTGATACAAACAAGTCTGAGTGAGATGCTGCGTTTGAGAGCTATTTTGAATCCAGGTGTTAATGCAGAAATACAAAATAGGAAAATGTGATATGACAGGAGCACTAATGATGATGTGCTTTAACAAACTTTAAGGAGAAACAACTGAATGACTGTATGAGATGTGCCTTAATGATGCTCACACACTGTACACATGATGCCTGTAACATGTAACACATGTTCACTTTTGCACTGCTGTATTTACATGTCACTAAACTGACTGTAAACGTTGCACTAGATGTCCCCAAGGTGTTTAACCTTTTTGTATTGCTTCTGGTTTGTTTCATAAAATACAACTACAAAAAAATAAAAATAAATAAGACGACGGTGTCTTAGATAATAAATTCTTTGATAATTCTTTTATTCAGCAGCTTTATGCAAGGCACATGCATTTTTAAAAATAATAATTATAATAAGATTTACAACATTTACAAATAACAGCATGTAAAAAATTAATAAGTAGATTTTGGGATGGGATTTTTCTTTTATTATTTTTATTTACAACAAGGGTACAGAGAAAAACAGGTTCACAAAAGTCACACTTTGTAACACTGATGATGCATTCAGGTCACATGGTAAATATTGTCACAATATAAATAATATATAAAATTACATCCAGATATACATTCATTCGACAACTCTGCTCTTCTGATATTCTTTTATGCGACTGCTACACAAGCTACAATAAGCATTAAATAGCCGAAAATGGAAATAATGGAAAGTACCTCAAAATCTGTATTTACCTGCAATACTACTTAGTTATTTTCAATCACTGTTTTGTGGCATTTATAAGCCAGCATTCTCCTGCTGTGCCACTAGAGGGCGGCCATGACTCAATATCCCATCGGCCACCGCGTCATCAACCCCTGCGTCATCATCACGGGCCACGGAGCAAGCGACGAGCGAGCTGATTTCCTCTTGTTTAAAATAAATAAAAAAATCAAATAACACGAACAAGCAGCCCGTTAGTGGCGGTGTGGATGTTTCTAGAAGGTAAGACAGAGTTTAATGTGAGCAACGAAGGCTTATTTCAGGACGTAACGTCACGTCTGAGCTACTTTAACGGCGACGTCAACTGACATCCTGCGTTACGTCGAGTCTTTAATGTTCAGCTTTTCTGTGTCAGTTATCCTGCTGACGTTTGTTTTACTGAAACAAAACTGATTTTTTTTGTCTCATTGTTGTAACCAATAAACCAATAATCAATAACCTCTAAATATGACGGCCTCCGTTTTGCTGTTCGTGTCGTTTAACGGACCGACGTTCACCGTTAAAAGCAGTTAGACGCAGAGTCACAGTATATCAACCCTGCAGGTTTTAACACTGAAAGAGGTTTTTCTCTTATGTAACGCAGGTTTACATAAAACAATAACACAATAAGGTAAACAAAGATACACAATAAATGACTATGTAGAGCTAGTCCTGATAGATGCATATGAATAGTAAGAAAACGTGTTCATATACACAATAATCAGTGGAATAAAAACCTATTTCAATATTAATTTAAGGCCCCTGACAAAAAATTGTGAACTTGTCCTTTAATTGAAAGTAGTTAAGGTTGTAAAGGAAACGGTTGACATCAATAAAAAAAAAAAAAAAACTGACACTAAAACAAACAGCTTTATTTTTTTTAATTCATAGCCTTTATTTTCCTTAATTTATTATATATATTTTTTCCCCAGGTGCTATACATCTCTAAGGTCCAGCAGTGCAGTCGGTTGCCATGGCGTCTCCAGGGGGACAAGGAGGAGGAGCTCTGTCAACGAGAGGAGGCGGCGCGGCGCGGAGGCTGAAGTGGGCTCTGGAGCTGAGTTTAGGCAACACCAGGTAAACAGAAAGAGAAAACATCACCTGCTTGATCAACGCTAACAAAACAAAACAAAAAGCTTCAACTCTTTACGCTTCCTGCAGGAGTCGTGATCGGCAGGGCGGTCAGGGAGATGTGGTTTACCCCATCGGATACTCGGAGAAACCCGTCCCCGACACCAGCATCCAGGAGACGGACAAGAACCTGGTGGAGAAGGTGAGCCAGGAGGAATATGTATAGATTATTTGTTTTGTGCCAGTGCGGCTCCAATCAGGAGTGTGATTATTTAGTTTCTTGAATGTATACATGACTGACGTATATAAACAGATGTAAACATTTGTAAAAGGAGACTTATGTGCTCGTTTGTGGTGTTTTTGGTGTAATCTTCCCAACGCCGGTGATTCAGAATAATAATGTGAGCTCTGTCTCTTTTTCTTCCTCTGCCGTGTACAGCGTTGCTGGGATGTGGCCCTGGGGCCCCTGAAACAGATCCCCATGAACCTGTTCATCATGTACATGTCAGGAAACACCATCTCCATCTTCCCCATCATGATGGTCTGCATGATGGCCTGGAGACCCATACAGGCGCTCATGTCCATGTCTGCCAGTGAGTATTCACATCGTTTTCGGTTCTCTGCAGCTTGTGTTGGGGAAGCTCGCGTCACATCAACTCTTTCCTTTGTCGTCTTTGTTTCTCAGCTTTTAAACTGCTGGAGAGCTCCAGCCAGCAGTGGCTTCAGGGGCTCGTCTACCTGATCGGTAACCTCCTGGGCTCGGCGTTGGCCATCTACAAGTGTCAATCGATGGGACTGCTCCCGACGCACTCGTCTGATTGGCTCGCTTTCATAGAACCGCCGCAGGTAAAGCATTTGGTGAACATTTATGATCTAGTCCTTCTAAATCAACTGAACATTTGACCCACAGATGAGACTTTGAGCTTCATGAGTAGTCTTGTGTACATTAAATTGAACAGTAGAGGGCAGAATATGCTCACTTTGTCATGCAAAAACTTTATTTAAAAAATTCTTACATCTAAAGAAGGAAAAGGAGATTTTCACGATTGCTGTGAGTTAGTTTGTAACATTCAGATTTGGGAGAAAACGAGTATCATCATCACTTCTTTAAAAGAAGTAACTGAGAGACAAACCAAAACCTGCAGCGGCTCACAAGACGACACCCCGTCATATATAGAGGGTGGACACAATAACGGGAACACTTTTAAAATGTATAATGCAATCCATGTTTTTCCTCCAAGTGGCTCTTTTTCTTTGAAGGCTCATATTAATATATTAATTTTTATGATTGAAGGGGAAGTGCCCACTAATACTGGACAAATTATAATACCTGCAATGAGTATCACATTCATAGAGATAATTATTCTTTCTGTAAGAAGAACACAGATTTAATTGACCCATGTTTGTCTTCTCAACAGAGGATGGAGATCATGGGCGGAGGGATGGTGTTGTGAAGCACATACACCATTCAAATATTTACAGAAGTTACATACATTCTCCACCTTGCACCACACAGCCCGGCAACCCGACACGGCTCAAACAGATTCAACCTCCACTGTCCGTTAACGGGCGAGATGTTTGTTAAATCAGCGGCAGGATGTGCGGCGCAGCTTCCTACGTTGGCGCACACACACACACAGAGAGACAACGTTACATCTGTTCAGCCTGCTGCTCTGCTTCATGTCGTCTGTTGCTTCGTCTTTAAGAGTTAAATGCCAGCAGATTCTCATTTTGACTATTGTTGAACTACTGGTTTTTTTTTTTATTTCAACTGAAATTTGCTTCACATTGTGTCGGCTCACAAAAGAAAGTTTATAAAGTTGTTTTACAAAATGCTTTATATCCATTTTTTGTAGCAAAAAAAAAAATCATTAATACCACAACTTAATCTTTATTAAATAATTTAATTTCCAGACATCAGCTAGGATTTATTGCAGTAGAGTAGTGTTATCTTCTTGTTTTTCATTCTTCTTAATTTTCTGTTTATTTCAACTCATCATCATGATTTTAGCATGCTAGCCTACAACATTTACTAACCTGATTTAATTTATAGGTCTGTTTTAATTTATACCGATTTGCTCTATGAAAAATGTTCTATGAAATAAATCCTTATTGGTTGGAATTTAAATAATTTTCAACTGTTTCAATAAAATGTGTTGGATGAAAAATGAACTGTGTTAATCTTACTGTTGACTTATTATTATTTCTAGATGAATAAAAAAACAGCTGTGAAAACTTTTTATAAAACTACCGTTGACTAAGACACACAGACGTGATGATTGCGAGTTTTTGGTGAAACGAAAAAAACAAAACAAATAAAATTGTAACCTATAACTTGAGATAATAAGTTAAAAAAAGTTTTCTTTCTCCTCTTTCTGCTCTTTAATATGCTCGTTTGTAGGTGTGTTCGTTCCATCGGGGGAGACTAGTATTGGTATCAGCAGCAACACCCTGTATGAACAATAGCAGTCAGGTGGGGCGGATCAAAAAAACTTGACAAGCAAGTAGAAGAAAGCGTTTGTCACATTCATGCATGAATACATATGAAAAGGTGTGAGTTTAAACAAATATACTGTCCATGACAAAAAAACCAAAACAAATTATGGATCCTTTTCTTAGATATTTAAGTCACCTTTTGAGACGGCTATCATTTACACATGCTAATAATAATAATATAATAAATTATGTGAGAAGTTATGCAACATATGTGTAAACAAAGAGCATGATTTAAAATGATTTGTTATTTCTGAGCATGTGTTATCCCTTTGTGTAGCTATATAAAAGAAAATAAAAACATATATAATGTCAACTTTGATGATAAGTTGATACATATTTAGAAAATTAAAAAGAATAAGAAAGGAAGTCAAGGCAAAGTTACTTTAAATGATCACAATTTTAAATTTGTAAATCAAAATATTTAATTAGTACTTTTATTTTTTTTACATACTGTGAATATTTGTATTTTTGTCATCTAATCTTTCTCTTTATTTATTTATTTATTTTTATTTTTGGTTTGTTTGTTTTTCCTGGGCTTCCATACATTATCCCTAAAGCGTGTTGAGATAGGTTCATGACCCACCCCTGAGTCTGATGGGCCGGGCTGGCAGGCTGAGAAGGGGCGGGACAGGTACGGAGGAGAAGCTAAAACCAAAAGTAAGGATGGAAGTTTCTTACTTGAGCGTCTGTCTTCCGTTTCGCCATGTGGAGGAAAGCCGTCTGTTTTTAAACTAGTTATCGTTATGTGTTGTGTTAATTAGTCACTTTTTTCTTTGGGCGGGATACGCCGTAAACCGTTTGTTTTAGCTAACGTTTAAATCTGACTGCGCGAGACACTAACGGTTCTTCAACAAAGTGACAGAGACTGTTGAAAACTGCTGTAACAACCCAAGTAAAACTTTTATTTATTTATTTATTTTTTCGCGTTTTTATTTTTTTTATTTTTTATTTTACTTTAAAAAAACAAAACAAAAAGAGAAAAATATCTTTAGTAATTTCAAGGTGAACTTGTCTGTCAGGTTTGACTCGTCGCCATGGAGAAGCACGACTGTCACTCAGCAACGCAGGAGTTTCCACATCCGTTCATTCACACCTTGAGGCTGACCAGGGCTCAGAGGATCAGGGTAACGTTCAAATTAAAGTCTCAATATGTCATTTCTGTTGCCTAAAGCCCGTGTAGAGTGACAGACGGGTTATATAATGAGGGACAGAGTCAAACAGGCTGAATTAGAGATGACGTCTATGAAGCTTAATTAAAGGTTCAATCCGCCACCTGAAACTAATTAATTTAAATGATTCAGAGTTCAGTTTGACTCATAATGTGCTTGACTTTAATCTAAGTATGAGGATAACTATATTTATAAAGTAAATATTTCCTTTTTAAAAACAAACAAACATGTAAACCTTTTCAGTTTTCTATTTTCACACGAGCTTGCTTCAGTAGGGACGTCTCATAAAGGGAACAACAGGTCTCTTTATAGTATGACTGCTTAAACAAAACAAGTCATAAAAGTTTCAGACATAGACAGATGCCACACATGAACCATGATAACATAATAGACCAGAGTTACATAACTCTATGACAGAGAACAATGGCAAACCACACTCTGAAACTGATGATCAATACAAACACTTTTTTCTTCTTCACACATGTCGAGCAACCAACACAACAATATGAGTGTGTGTTGGTATTGAGCCATGTTGGTGATTGTATATGATGGTGTGGTTTGTTTCTCGTTGGCGCTCAGGGCATCATCTTAGGCAGCATCCTCTTCCCTTTACGGATCGTCCTGATGACCCTGTTCTTCCTCCTCGCGTGGCCTCTTGCTCGGCTACGGCTGGCCGGCCTGTCCGAGGAGCAACGCTCCCGGCCCGTGAACGGTTGGCGACGCTGGCTCCTCCACCCGATCATCTGGTTACTGACCCGGACCGTCTTCTTCTCCCTGGGCTTCCTGTGGCTGAAGGTCAAAGGTCGCAGGGCGGACCTGAAGGAGGCGCCTGTGCTGGTGGTGGCGCCTCACAGCGGCTTTATGGACATAGTGGTTCTGTTTCCGACTCAGCTGGCTACGGTGGTGTCGCGGATAGAGAACAGCAGCTTACCCGTCATAGGAGGTGAAGGGCTGACACACACACACACACACACACCCTCCCCCTCTAGTCGAGGGTAAACAGGTGTAAATGACATACAGTACATTGGTGACATATGTTCAGTGTGGCCTGTCACACACTGCATTTCCTTGTACTGTATCTGCATTTCATCCTGGTGATAATTTAAAGGATAACAGTGGGAAGACATGTTGGAAGGGAGGCAGAAGTATTTATTTTGAGCAGGTAGTGGGAGTCGTTACCCTGCCAAAAAACTGCACCTATCGGGCAGGTTCAGTTATTTATGTGTCTGTCAACAATAAAAAGTGACTGGATTTTTTTTTTTAATCCTTCCTGGAAAGTTTTTTTTAGTAGTTTGCAGGCAGCGCCCTGTGTTTTATTATGGGAAATGTAGGCAAACATCTAGGAATGATATTAGGGGGTGAAAAGGGAATAAAAGAAGTATGTAAGGAAGGAAGCCCAAAATATAAACACATGACTCACTCTCTTGGCTTCTGTGTCTAATCCTCTCTGCCCACTCTGGCACTTCCTGTCTTGCTTTCTCGCTCTGAGCTCCTCCCTCCTCCCTCGGTTGTGGTTCTGATTTTTCTATGTGTTTCTATTCCAGCTCTCTTGGAGTTCAACCAGTCTGTGCTGGTGAGCAGGAAGGATCCAGAGTCGAGGAGAAACGCGGTCGTCCAGATCACAGAGCGGCTGACCTCCAACGGCTACTGGCCGCAGGTGAAGAGACGCCTGTTAGCTGCCTCCATGGTGGCTGTAGTCCTCCAGCCTTTTTTTCTTGACATTTTTCATGTCAGAAGAAGAAGAAAAAAACCCCCTACTGATGTCACCAAGTTAATTAAGCATTTAAATTGCATTATGGGAAGTGTAGGAATTTGACTCATTGTATGATCTAAAAGTCAGGTTATCTTGGCATTGTTTATTTATTTATGTTTCTATTGTGTCTCCAAACTTGTGCAAAATTAAATTACTGGGGTACCACTTTCTGAAGATAGTGTTACCATGGTAACGCACTATCCAATCATCCAGTCAGTGGTCACGATGGTAAAAAAAATTAACTGAAAAAAAACTGAAAAACAAAAAAAGTGAAATGTTTGGCTGACACACCTTAAACATCTACCAACTTCCTCATTTAAAAAGGAAAAATATAATAATAATATTAATAATAATAATACTCTGCATAATAATAACAACATGTTGATCAGTTTTTAGGACAAAAATATTAGTTGACAAACTGCTTATTGCACTTTGGAAATTGCAAGTCATACTGAAACCAATCCCATTTGTACAAACCCACAGGAGCCAGATTATTAACACTTAATTCATCTGCTTTTTCCATTTCTTGACTAGATGTTGATGTTTCCTGAAGGAACTACAACTAACGGCAGCGCCCTTATCAAGTTCAAACCCGGTGAGTATACACACAAAAACATCGTCGTCGTGCAGAACAGTATGAAAGATTGACTGTAAACACCACAAGGACAAACTGATCCAATCGAGTTTGTCTTCACGTCTGTGCAAATCAGGCTTGAATAAGCAACGGGAGGAAAAAGGGGTGTAGCAGCTGATTGTTTTGATACTAGATGATCATTTTCCCTTCTCGCTGTCACCAGGTGCCTTCCTCTCCGGAGTCCCGGTCCAACCTGTTCTGCTGCATTACCCCAACAAGCTGGTGAGTAAAGTCATTGGGGTAACAGGTTGATCTGTTGGTTACAACATTGTGGGGGAAAAAAACACCATAGCTGTCAAACAAATTGACAGAAAACACGACAGCTGCTCCAGCAGCTTAAGTGCCTAAAGCCAAACCTTCCCAAACAGGTTTTCATCCAGGATGACTGAGAGACCAGAATTTCAGGATCTCAAGAGTTTTATAAAACTTAACTAAACACCAAAAAGTTAATTTGTAGTTGCATTGATTTTTATTGATTTACAAAAAGCTGACAAATATTGTGCCCGTTCAGTTCCTCATACAAGATCTCTACATGCTAATGCCGCTAAAGACAAGAAGCCACACTCCTAAACAGGAGTTTAAAGTGTGTGTTTTTACAGTAACACTATGGGACCATGTTGAGCGACCTGCATCGGTAGCATGACTGTGCACATACGGGAGCTGCTTTGTCCTGTGACTGCAGTCTGTTGACACACAGCTCTCACTCATTTGTATATGTTCCTCAACACATCCCTGCACAAAGATCAGCGTCTTATCAGGCTGAAGCTATTTGCTGTAATATTTATCCTGGCATACAGGCTCACATCAGGGCGTGTAATAAGGGAATGTGACATACAATAAATGTGTTGTTTTTCTTGTTTTGTGTCTTTCCCCAGGATACTGTTCGCTGGACATACAAAGGAACAACCTGGTGAGTTCTTGCACTTTGATCCTCAACATTTCTGTCAAACTTGTGTTAATGTGTGTAAAATATTAGCTCATAGTTTCTACATAGACGGTTGTGATCTGCTAAAGTGAATCAAGAGGCAGTAGTGACTAAACCTGCACACAAGTTGTGGAAAAACAAACTTTTTCTTTTTTTTTTTAAATATCCACTGAGAGTTTTCTTGTGTGCAAACATATACAGGAAGTGCAGCAGCGGCTTTAAATAAACAAATTTAAGAAGTGTTTGCAAAAGTTCGGCCTCCCTGGTTGGCTAGATGCGAACAGCTGATGAGACAGCTGACAGCTGTTGGCATTAATTAAAAGTGAGATGTGAACTACAGGTGTGTTCAGACTGAACGTTGGCTGGCTGAGGTCTGTTTATTGTATCCATCACAGTATGTGTTGATATAAACTACAATAAAAAAACACAGATAATCCATTAACAGACCAACCGATACTAAATTTTAATAATGAATCATTCTTCAATTTGTCTTTTTTTTATTAACAAGCAATCAGCTGAATTTAAGCAATACACAACATCATAACCCTGCAGATTACACACTGTGACATTATTGAATTGAATTTGCTGCATGTCTCTTTGTCTGTTAGGTACGAGTCACTGTGGCACACAACCTCACAGCTTTACACCAACCTGACTATTGAGGTACGTGATCACAACAACTGTGTTTTTGTTTTTTAAAACATCTCTCAGTCTTGCTGCAGGAATGTAAGAAATGTACACAAGGTGTGTAACAGCGTTGGGTGTGGTTAAGTGTGTGTGTGTGTGTGTGTCACCATAAATAAAAACGGTTGCGTTTAATTGTTCTGCAGTACCTGCCGGTTTACAATCCTTCCCAGGAAGAGAAGAACGACCCCAACCTGTATGCTGACAATGTTCAGAAACTCATGGCCAAGTAAGTAGGAAGTGTTACCGTGCCGACTGCAGTCAGTCATACGTAAGCGGCTGTTTTCACAAAGGACAAAGTAAACAATGTTTGTTTCTGTTTGTCTCCACGCTAACAAATTACAGGTGAGCCAACGTAACATTGTTCACAAGACCAGCTCATGATCTGACCGTAGTGTCGTCCTCAGACTCTGAATCCAGGCCCTGTATTTATTTATTTGTTTGTTTGTTTGTTTATTTTTTTGCTTTGCAGCTATTTCCTGTCAAGTCACTGTGCTCCTAACGAACCAAACAGCTTGTTGTTTTTGTAATCTGATCTAATCCACAGCTGGTTTAGTGTTGCACTCACCTGTCGATGTGAGTTAACAGCAGGGTTAAAAGCATTATAGCTGAGGTAGATGTGTTTGGACAAATATTGTAATGATGCATCAGAAGTTGCTGTACACGTTGAGCGATGTCTCATGATGTTTGCTGCTGTGCTGCAGGGCGCTCGGACTCCCAGCTACAGACTACGTGATGGAGGGCCGGGTGCCTGTCTGTAAACTGGGCGGCCTCTCCCTCCCAGTGGATTCACCTGCCAGAGAAACGCTGTCGCTGCTGCACAGAAACGGGTCAGACCGACTTAAATCCTTGTTTGTTTGTTTTTTTTAACTATGTCTGTGTTTAAAATAGTATTTGTCTTTAGTGACTGTTCTTCCTCTCTCACCGTCTTCATTATGTCTCTCTATCTCAGCCTGGGAGCGTCTGAAGTTGAAGCAGCACTTGACAGAATGATTGACAGGTGTCAGTCAGGAGCTCAGGGGTTAAAGGCCAGCGCGGAGGAGCTCACCTCTATTCTCGGACTGACGGATCGACAGACAGCCGTCTCCATCTGTGGCCTCTATTCTAAGGTACGATCACCATCAACAGGAGGGAACCTGTCATTTGTGTTTTTGTGTCCTTTACAGTCGTATGGCGCTGATACAGCATTTATTATGAATGCAGGCTGTGAGGCAAATATTTGTTTTTACACCAGAGGCTTTGTGAGCTTCACGGTTCAGTCAGATCTAAAGAAGTAAACTCATTGAATTACAAAAGAGTGCCACATTATTCATTATTCAGAGTAAACAAACTACGTGAAGTGATGGTTTACTCCCAGGTCAGAGAAAAGCAAGTCATGTGATGGAGTTATTATAATACATGTAATGTATGATGGCTTTGTGTTTGTTTTTCAGGATGACATAGTTGACCTCAGGCAGATCTATCTGAGTGTTTCTGCTCTCTGTGGATTTGTTAGCTTCAAGTCGCTCCTTCACACTGCTTTCACTGTAAGTATTAAGTTATAAAACGCCACGTATTTTCAGTTTGATTGTTGCTCATTTAGATTGAACCAGAGTCCTAAAACTTTTTACACTTTGCTTTTTTTGAAAATGAATAAGTTGAGTATAATAAACACCTTTTGCCTTTCAGCTGTTTGACAGAGAGGACAGAGGCAGGCTGAGTGCAGAGGAGCTGTCGGACCTCATGGGGGCGCTGCTGGGTGTCCCTCAGCACCACACTGCTGAGCTCTACACTGAGGCCTCCAACCAAGGCCATCTTACTGAAGGTGAGCAGCTGTGATGGGATATGTTACATCCAGACAGTGTTGTTTTACTGGACAAGATTTAAGACCAAAGCTGAACATAAATACATCTCAGTTTTATCATCTGTTGAGCTAATGGCTAAAATTTGTGGAATGATGTTGGAAAAAAGTTTTTTACCGGCATCTATGTTGACCTTATTATTGTCTGTACCATAAACATTTATTATTGTGAATTGCCAAGCACTTTGAGATCCTCATGATGTTCGCCTCGTTTCCACAGACGATCTGCTGCGAGCGCTGACAACCCACCCGACCTATCAGAGAGTGGTGAACGAGCACCTGCAGCCCAAGGAGGCGGGCTTTCCGCTGGCCAATGGGAAGACGGCGAACAACAACGGCAACATGCACAACAGCAACAGACCGCTCCACTACAATAAGAAGTTTGAATGAGGTTTTATTTTTTATTTTATTTTTTCAGTGTGCTACAAAACCCATGTTATGTACAGGCAGTAACGGGACAGACTAACTATAATAATCGACAAAAGATTGTATTTTTATGTTTTGTGTGTGTATATTGATGTACTTTTTAAAAAAAAAAACTTGTTGCTGTAACATTTTACTGTCAATCATGCTGACACTGACAAGCCGAAGAATGACTTTTAATTTATAACTAAGTGTATAAATGCTACAGTGGATTTCTGAAGTGTGTGTGTGTGTGTGTGTGTGTGCGTGAGGACTTGAATTTGTGTGTGTGTGTGTGTGTGTTTACCAGTGTGCCTTTTTAATTACACTCAAGAAATCTTGTTTACGTTGTTGTTCCAGAGGCTGTCAAACATGTCTGTCTTATTCATAAATAACTTCTTATCTCGAATGTTTTCTTTAAACGATGTTTTGTGCAAAAAGAAACCAAACACTTTCAGAAAGTTTATTTTAACGTGAATGATTTTTTTTTAAACATTTTTCTGTGTTTTGTATGGTAATGTCATTTAATTAAACTGTGCTGTATGGTTAGTTTCTGTCTGTATGTCGTCTTCTCTTCACCTCCTTTTCCTGTCTTTCTTTTCCACTCGCCCAGCAGATGTTTGTCGTGTCCTTTTCGGCTTGTATGTGATAAAGTCTTTATACTTTGTGGGCAACTTGATGGAAAGCCTCGTTCGTCTCTTACAAGAAAAACAGTCGGTTCTGGTTTCGTCTTGCTCGCCTGCATCTTTTTTAGCTTCAGATGTTTCTTGCCCAGCCGGCTCCGCCTTTATTTGACCTCTCGCTGACGCCGAGCTCGAGACACGGCCGGATGTTTCTGTCTCGTCCCGGTTTTTGTTTCCTGTCTTCTCTTCAACTCTCTCAAACTTTCCCTCAGTTTTGTTTGTTCTTCTTGTTCTTTTTATCGGACTTAACTTGTGCATTTCTGTTTCAAGCTCCACCTTGTCCTCGTGTTCCTGCTGATGTCTTTTCGCCGGGCTCAATGTAAGGCTCGAATGTTCTTCCTCATTTCTCATCTTTACATCTGCCTTTTTGTCTGGATTTCTTCTGTTTCTCAGCCCAAACAGGTGATGTGTTGCCTGGGTCACCTTCTTTAACAGATTTGGTTTCTCCAACTTCCTGACTTGCCTTGTGTTCTCATAAGTTGTCGACCTCAAGCTGTAAAAGTCACCGTCACTCACAAACGCCGGCGATTCTTCAAGTCGATCTTCCTTTGTGTCTCGTTTTGAACGAGCGTCCGTCTGAAACGAGGCGGATTCGACTGGATCCTCGCAGTCATTCGTATCCATCTTGTTTGCGTCTTTAGCCCTCCCTTTTATTTGCTCTTCAGGAGCTTTAGGACTTGAAACTGGCAGCGTCTGGGGTTCAGTTAGATTCTGCTGCGCGTTTACTTCTAGTTCGGTGTCGTCTTGCGTTTCTTTCTCAGATGAAGACTTTATCTTGCTTCTCTGCATCTCTGAGTGTTTGTGCAGTTGTACAGTTGTGCTCCTTGTTCTTGGCCTTACAATACTGGACATATGAACCTCTTCATCTCTCTTCTGACCCACCTTGTCTTGTGTTTTGGTTAAAAGAGCATTTTGTATCCTTGTTTCAATGCAGACGTTGGCGTTCGTCTTGTCTTCCGTCTTCCCAGATGGTCCAGCATTTATCATTACTGTTCCCTGACTCTCCTCTCTTTCTTGTAATTCCTTTTCTCTTGAGGGCTGTTCATAAATTACCCCGACCTTCTCTGGGCTCACTTTCTGGCCCGATCGTCGCCCCTGACTGCATCTCAGTTGGATGGCGTTTGCCATTCCCTTCAGTTTGGTCTCATTATCTTCATTCTCCTTTGTAATCATCCCATTTTCCGGATGTCTCTCAGGTTTCGTCTCCATCTCTCGGCACTCTACCGTCCTGAGTTCAGAGAAAATGCCAGGGATTGCTGCCGCTTGTCGTTCTGGTGACTCTGCCGTCTGTTCTTCAGGCACCGAGGCTGAATTATCTCCAACTTGGGGATCACAGGAATCTTCTACAAAAGCCAAACTAGCTGGTGCAGGAATTGTGTATCTCGTGTCATCACTTTGTTTCGGTGAGGTTGGGAAGGACTTTGGGTTCACGGGGCTGCGGTGGTCCTCAACCTCTCTTATCTGGGCTGGTGGTGGAGGCAGTAGGAAAAGTGTTTCCCAAGCCAGGACACTCAGATCTGTAGGCCCAGCCGGTTGTGGTGAGCTGTCGGTCAACAAACTGGCTCTGAAACCGAAAGCAGGATCCTGGTAAGGATTCACTGGTGAGCCAAAAACACTGTAGCTTGGAGGAAACGGGGCAGCAAGACGGTTTCCTGCTAAAAATCTGTCCTGGAGCTTTTGAGAAAGATCGTCAAGGTTTTTGAGGGACATCCAGATGTCTTCTAACCCGCCGTCACCTGAAGGAAGTGCGGCCATGAAGAAGGGGTCGTTGCCATCAAGAGGGCTGCCGTATTCTTCAGGTATAGGAAAGCTGTCTCTCACCTGCAGACACACGTCCAAAACCTGCAAAAAACGGCAAGACGAGAGCAAAATATTAGTAAACTGGCCATTTTTACAAAAGATAAATTGAATTATTTCATTTCTTGTAGAGGAATCTGGCTTTTTGACACCTGCGTGCTGCCACATAAAAACCACTGGGGTCAAATTGCCACCAAAAGACTGATGTATTACACTGTACCTCTGGCTCTGGTTCTCTCAGTGGAAGAAAGTCGATGGGCTTTGGGTCTGAAGAAAGGAAGGGATCAATATGTTCATCTGTATTTAACGTTGACGTCACCTGAGAGGAAAGAGACGAGCACAGAATGAAAAGCAGAGAAAATGAGACCTTTTATTCCTGAACATAATAAATATAACATGTCAGTCCGAGAGAAAATGGAAATAACGATATGTAAGACGTTAAAAACACACTGGACATTTTGGACTCAGTAGTGAATCGTTTATGTCCTGCGGTTCAGACCATCAGGAACTAGCACACAGTGACTCAACAGGAGGTTTATGATTACAGCAAGAAAAAACTGTTCACATCCTGAAACTTGTTCTTCTTCTACTGTAATCCCCGCAGAACAAAGGTCAACACTTACAGTTGTTAATTATTCCTGTGTTACCTGCTCTTGTTCTTCCAGTGAAGGAAGATCAGTCGGTGCAGGACTGGAACAAAGGAGGGAATACAGATACTCTGTGTTCAGTGTCGACTCCACCTGAGAGAATATGAATATGAGGGGATATGACGGCACAGCATGTCGCAGTAGAGAAAAAAAAACATCTTTCCAGTGTGTATTAATGTTGCTGATAACTTGCCTTTCTGACAAAAACCTCATCTGTGCACAGTTCATCCAGATACGCCAGAAATGAGTCGCTGCATACTTCCAGTTCCTCCTCCTCCTCTTCTCCGTGACTCCTCTTCTCTTGGATCTGTGCAGAAAGAACGTTTAGGCGATGATTGATTAATTTAACTTTTAACCTTTTTGCTGAAGAAATGATAAAATATTCAACCTTTTATCTTTTCTTGTTCGCTTTTTTTTCTCTGTAGTTATATGCATATGTGCAAGTGTTTTTTTTTTTTGTACAGTTAAATACTTGGGCATGAGGATGTTTTTTTTAAACCAGCATGCATCATTTATAACATCTCTGCAGTTTGCAGTAAAACACCTCGTGACCGGGGGTGTCCATGATCAACACATAATCCTCAAAAGCTCTTTCTGCCAGCAGTTCCTCATCCAGAAGGTCACGACAGGTCTCAGACTTTATTGTGTGGTTGTCTCCTTGTAGATTTTCCTCTTTCTCTGAGAGCACAGACAGTGAAAGGACTTAAACTAGGGAGACAGCGGGGACTAAAATGTGAATTCCTCACTCATAAAAGCTCAATTTTCTGCAGGGAGAAATGAATAATAATAAAAAAAACCTCTACAAATCTTTGACCTTTGACCTTCATTCTGTTCTCTTTTTGCTGACGCTGCAGGCTCTGCTCTGCTTGGTAACCTGGGGTCAGGCAGATGATTTAAGTACTGCACAAATAAATCCACGTGTAGCTTTATTAATTGACTCATTTGTGAATGTCTTACAGGTCTGAACTGCAGGGCTGATGGGCGGATACGTTCTGTGGACACATGCAACCGCTGGGATGGACCCGAAAATGAGCCGGGCACAAACACGGACTGAACCAGGTCTCTGTCGGGGTATCGAATGGAACCAACGGATAGCGACTAAAACCGAAGCAGGAGTCAGACATGGAGGGCAGAGGACTCATGTTTAACCAGCAGACCTCTTGAGGAGAGCAGGGAGTGAGCACGAGCTCTGGGATATGTCGTCTTAATCCCACCTGGGTGGGATTAGAGGAAAAATCCTGGTGGATGAGAGGAGGGGGGCTAGGACCTGGCAGGAAATTTAAGAAAGAGGGACTCTCCTGGTGTTTAATGGAGCCCATCATGTTTGGGTTTGACGTCATCGGTGTCCAACATGTTCTGCGTTGTCTTGTAGCCGTTGTGGCGGCTCTCTGTGGCGGCGATCCGTCTGTCCTGGTTTCACGGCTCATTGGTTTCATTAGTTTTCTCAAAACTGTTATTTATCTGAAACCATGTGAGGGGAAAATCTGAAACGTGACAAAAAAGACACAAAGTGGAGTGTATTAAGTATCATAAAATGAAAATACTCAAGTACAAGTATCTTCAAACTGTACTTAAGTACAAGTACAGTAATAATCAGAAATATTGATATTTATTTCACCACATCTGCATCGTGATGATAAAATTAGTTGTTTAGCTGTGTGCTAATGTGAAAAGTTGTTAACCTTTAGCATATCATTACAAACAATGATGATGAATAAATCAGGCCTACCTGTCCTCAAACAAATGCTGTAAAAGTATCTTCAAAATCTTTTTTTTTAAGTTGTTTTTTCAAGATTTTGCTTCATCTGATGTTTTAAATCTAAATTTGATTCTTGGTTTGATTTTGTTTATTTCCAAATTTAAATTCTGAGTGAGTATAAATATTCCAAACTTCCTAAACTCAATGACATGAATTGACTTGTATTACTGTGTTGTGTGTGTATATAAATAATTATATTTAATTGTATGTGTTTTGTTACAATAAATATATTTTTTAATTATGTGTATTGACACTAATGTCATTTTGCAGCTGCAGAATAAAACAAACATGTTTAATAATATTAATATTTATATATTATATATTTATATTAATAATATATTAATAGTAATCTATTAATAATTAATAATATTTGTAAGAAACTCGATTTCCCAGGATGCAAAGCGCCTCGATCTCTGACCCGGATATCCGGTCTGTTAGCAGAGCACGTGGAAAAACGAGGTGAAAACGGACGTGTAGCCTGCAGACTTTGTGTTTTCTACATATAAAAACACCTCTTGGGTATTTTTTCATCCTCTGAAGCTGTAAAACAAAAGTTTCGTCGAGATGTTTCTGCAATATCACATAGATGAAAACGGAGACCGAGTTTACACCCTGAAGGTAACGACGTGTTTACATCCCTGAAGTCTGTAGAAACATGGCTGGCTTTATCATCCGAGTAATTAGACTTTAATCTGTTAATGCTGAATGCTTATCTGAAGAAATGAAATTTACTATATTTTTTTGCTATCGATAGTTTTTATAAAATTAGCTATTAGCTATTGTTTATTCTTATTAAACTCAAACAAAACATGTTTATCACCAGTTTAAGCCAGTTTAACTCTTAATCACATTCAGTCTCTTTAAGATGGTAAAAAGGTTCTGGGTGAAATAACAAAGACAGTAATGAATTATGTTATAAGTTACTTTAATAGTCAGTCAGTGTTATAACATGTAACTCATCACATATTCAACAACATGCAGCTCTTAGACATTTTAATAATATCTCATTTATATTTCTGTTTTTAAAGTCTAATTTATGGCTTTTATAATTTCCCACAGTCCACATTGATGTTTTATGATTTATTACAATGCTTATTTATAATTTATTGTCCATATTGTAATCTTGGTGTTTTATTTGAGTGTTTTTATAACAGGGGTGTACTGCATCTTCTAAACCCTACACACACACACACACACACACACACACAGTCAGTCTGTAAACACTTGGATCAGACAGACTGAGGACAATCTTCAAGCTTTCTTTGTTAATACTGGGTGGAAAAAAATGTAAGAAACCAATCCAAAGTGCACATGTCAGCTCTTCATATTGATGTGGTGACATGCAGAAGATGTGATTCACCTCTTTGTTTCACTACAGAGGAGATTTGGACCGGCTGTAGGTTTGTTAGCAGATGTACAAGCAGCTACTTTACATTTAGACGACAACACAACACGTATGCAAATGTACAAATAACCGGGAAAAGAAGACAGCCAAACACATCCACTTATTATCTGAGGATGGATATGAACCTGTGATACATCTTCCAGGACTGATATCAACTGCTCTTTAAAAATAACGCTTCGCTTCCTCCAACAGAAGGTGGGACCTGACGGGCAGCCCACCAGCTCGGCCCACCCGGCCCGCTTCTCCCCAGATGACAAGTTCTCCCGAAACAGGGTGATCTTGAAGAAACGCTTCGGTATTCTGCTCACCCAGCAGCCCAGACCCATCATGTGAGCGAGAGGTGGAGAACAGGCCGAGAGATGGAGGGATGCAGACGAAGAGGGGACCGTGAAGCCAACCTGAAGCCAGGACTACTACTCACTACTTTCACCCAGATTTAGTGGACTATTCATGTTTCATCATTAGGATGTTAAGGATCTTCTTTTCATGAGTCACAATGTGTTGATATTCATTTATTGTTTTGATTTTTGTATTAATGCTGACTAAATATCAGCTTGATGGATTGTAGTCAGATGTGTTTATGTCAATAAAATAGAGAAATTAAAGGGTAAAACTTGAATAAACATATGAATGGAGGAACACAACAAATGCAGATACTTACATGATCTTTAGTCACCAGATCTCGGCCCGGTTAAATGTATTAATATACCTTATTTTAGTTTGTTACGCATCTTTATTTTTTTTATCTCCTTGTGGAGCTTTGAACACGCTCCGAAACCTGAAGGGAAACATTATTTAAAGACTGCAATTTCAGGCCTTATCCTGGTTTTCTAGGACACACCTGTCCAAGATAATATGCAATCTGGTGACTGTAAAAATAGCCCAAAGCATGAAAGTCAAAATCAGACTTTTGTGATTAAAATGGAAAATGTCTACGATTTCTGCTGAAAGCTTGTTCCTCCTTATCAGATGACATTATTTTAAGATGAGGGCAAAATATTTGTTTTGCTGATCCTGCAGCAAAAGAGCTTTTGTTCACTTGTTTTTTCAAAACAGTTTTATACCCTCATATAGTAACAGTCAACTTAAAGCCTAAAAACTCAGTATTTCTATTCATAATTGTATTTATGTTACTATTGTAACAACGTATTTGAATAATTATATATTATAAATTATGTTATTAAAGCAATAAATAATTAAATTTAAAAAAACAACACAGTTTAAATCACAATAGCAAAGCGCCGCTTGGTCTTTTTGGACTACATTTCCCATGTAGCGTTGACAGTTGTGTTCCATTCTACGCATGCGCGACGGAACGGCAGACAGGACCTGCGAGTCGCACGCGCATGTTTTCTGTTGGGTCGGTTGGACAAAAAAAAAAGTGTCGAGAAAAACCCGGGAGAGGAGCCAAGTCTTCTCAGATAGATCAGAAAATAAGCCGGTAGAGGAAGCGGTGTGTGTCGGGAACTTGAGCCAGGTATGCTCTTTATTTCCTTCATGTTTTATCTTGCATTTTCTCTGTGGTCTTTTGTTGCTGTCAGTGAGGAAACCGGAGCTTCGCGGAGTTGACAGTTTTATCAACGGGCACGGCTAACGTTAGCTTCGGTTTCACCCGACACAACCTCCCCCCTGTACTTCTACCTACAGCTACCGAAGTGATGGCTCAGTGCTCGGCGAGATGCTGCTCTTCAATATATATATATTATATATATTATATTCATTTAAACCAAACAGACAACTTTGGCCGTAACAGGCTAATCACTTCACCAATTTATCCCCAAAAAACCAACTGCGCGCCTCTCTGATTTTAGCCGGTTTGAAATGCGTTTAACGTCCCGCAGCTTCAGACAGATGCCGCATTTCTTTTGTCATGAGAAAGCTGTCTGAGGTTAAAACAACACCTGCTTTTTATTATTATTATTATTATTATTATTATTTTTTTTTAAATCTGCCTGTGTTGTAATATCAGGAGGCGTTTACTGACCGGTTCAAGCCAGAATTATTATGGCTAGCTTAATTGGCTTAGAAAGCAAAGCATGAAGTGGGATTTCCTCAGGTTGCTGGTTGGGACTAATTACAGGATATTCATCTTAATTGGCTAATGTTTGTTTAGGTAAATCCTTGTCCGTGGATCATATTGATTACAACAGCATTAATATGAACCCCAGTAACAAACACTGACAGCTAGACAGGAGGATTTTGAGTCAATATCTCGTTATTAATAATGAAATGAACACTATTATAGGTGTGATCTCTGGTGTTTTATGGCTCAAACCAGGTAACGTTACAGCAATTACCTGTCCATTTAATTCTAGTAAAATATTAAATTTTATTAGACTAACATATTACAACATGCTGCTTTATATGCTATGAAATATCACAGTTATTAGTGACAAGACTGACAATAAAGCTATGGACAAAATCAAATGCCACAATTTTTTTATAACCAATAGATCTTTTAATAAATAATCAATTATCCTCGTGTTATGATATCAATATAATATTAATATCTTGCCCTGCCCTACCGTGTCGTGTTATATATATATATTACATGTTCTCATATTTCCTCCTTGCTCATGCAGAAGGCATGCTATTGTAATTGTAGGTGTACATGTGTTTGTCTGGACCAGTAACATCTCCGGGGTGTTTTCCAGCCTTTTAGCTTGATACATGCAGGGAGAGGCTCCTGCTTCGTAGCTGGCAGTCTGTGGGAACAACCTCCCCTCCTCCTCCTCCTCCTCCTTCTTCTTCTTCTTCTTCTTCTTCTTCTTCTTCTTCTTCCCATGGAGTATTACGGCTTCTTTTTCGCTCTATGTCACCCTCTCTACCCACCGTACTTTGCCCCCCTCCTCTCTCCACATCCCTGAATGTGGACAGACAAAGCGTGTGAAGCAGGCAGCCTTCATTAACAGAAACATGTCCCCTGTCTCTGCATGCGTAGAGAGAAAACAACCAGCACAACCGGTTCGAACCGCTCTCTCCTTTTTATAATTAAATTATGAACTGAGTTAAAGCAGTTCAGCTATATCACCTGTCTGTCACTTTGTTTTTAAATTGCATAGTTGACTTTTCACCTATATGGTACACAGAGAGGTTAACGCAGGTTATTGTTTTACATTTCCTTCATTTATGTTGTGAAAGGAGGACGTCTCAGTTACTCATTGATCTTATTAGTTTCCTACAGTTAGTGTTGCTTGGTGATATAGCCTGACTGATATTTATTTATATATAATTTTAGTTTATTTATTATTTAATCTCACAGTTTTTTCAGTTAATAGTGTCAATACTGTCAATTCACGTTGCAGCTTTAAGTCAAAGCAAGATTGAAGATGAGTTGCCACTTGCCACACATTTGATTTTATGGTGTATAACATGTAGATTTCTTATATTTTAAGACATTATCTATTTAAAAACTGTCTGTTATAAGTGTGTATGTGTATGTAAGTATAAACTAATGTTTGCATGGTTCTCTCTTCTCTCTCTCTTTTCCTTCCCTCCTCGTCGTGTCCATGTCCCCTGACGGATGTCATCACTAGACAAAAGACATTTTTATCTCCAAGGTGGATGTCAGACACATTTTTAGTTATATTATCTTGAAAAGGGACAGAGAGAAAGACCAGTTTATAAGAACAGAAACTATAAGAGAAATTTGACAGCTGATTAGAGTAAAAACAGTGAGAGATTTATCTTATTAGAACATTTACAGATTTTCTGCATCCTTCTTTCTGCTTGCGTGTATTTCACATCTTTGATAGTTACTTAAATATTATATATCAACAGTAGAAGAAGTGGTCCTCCTATCACACGTAAAACCGCTTCATATCAAACAACATCTGAAAGACTGTAAACACTCAGAGCGAAGCCTGTCGCAGAGTTTCCTTCACATGCCTGCTGGCATCCAATCACTTCGCTTCAATGGAGAATTGCAGAAGAACAAATTGTAGAGGCCGCCGTTACCTCAGCATCAGCCCCGCTAGCTAGTCTGTGAGCCCCGTTCCTCTTTTCTCCTGCATCCCACTCAACTCCCTCCTCCATCCTCCCTGCGCCTCTGCTTGTCCAAAAAAGTTGCCATGGCATCTGTACGGTTTACGGTGACCCCCACCAAGGCGGAGGACCTCCCAGGGCTGTCCGACACGTCACCTGACATCAGCTCTCGCTCCACCGCCCGCGTGCGCTTCGGCTCCAGGGAAAGCGTCAATCGAAGCGACCCGCTGAGCGAGGCGTCAGGAGGCCTGACGACCAGTGCTACAGCGGCAGGAGGAGGGGCCGACACGCCGGACCACAGCAACACTGATGGTGAGGACCACACACACCAACAGATCATACACCTGCTTCAAAACCTGTTGCTCTGTTGTATCTAATCCCACTGTCTAGACCATTTAATCCACATGATTCTCCATCATGATTCTCTGGCTGAGAAACCGAGTGGCAGCATCAAGAGCCTAATATCCAAATATGGCCTTAAAGAGCAGTGAGATGATGTTGAAAGACGTGTTGTCAGATCTTAATAACGTGTACTGAGTTTCTCCACACTTTCGGTTTAAAGAGGAGGGTTATTTTTAGGTTTATGGCCATGCATCAAGTTCAACAGTTTGCTTTTAAATGTGTTTCATGACTTTTGGGTCATTAAGAGCTCCCCGTTGTTCAGTTTCAGACAGCCAGAAGAACAATAATACAGCGTAGGCCTTTTGTGATCAAAGTGTAGGTTTCACTTCCCCTCACTGCTGTTATCTGCCCACCTACAGTTCCTTACTTAACAGGATCCGACAGCAGAAACCTTTTCACATGGATTCAGTTTAAAGGTGTAGTTCGTACGTCTACTTCAGGAATCCTTCACCATCATTTGGTCCGGCTGCTGTTTAGTGCAGTAATTCACTTTCAAAAAAGCGTTTAAGAATAGC
Organism: Pampus argenteus; assembly: GCA_036937835.1. Classification (NCBI taxonomy): domain Eukaryota; kingdom Metazoa; phylum Chordata; class Actinopteri; order Scombriformes; family Stromateidae; genus Pampus; species Pampus argenteus. Next base: position 2,930,802 of record CM072860.1, read on the forward strand.
TGTTCACAGGCTAAACAAGGGGGATATAAGTGTAGAGGGATGTAACACTGATCCACTTAAGCAGCTGCATAGTAGTAAAGATGCCCCACGTTGTTTGTTAATAAGCTTCCATAAATAGAAATCGAGCCGGTTAATCCGATTGAGTTTCGATCACGCCGAGAAACAAAAGAGGGAGACGGCATTGCCTCTCGGTCCTGCTGTCTATCACCCACTCAAAAAATGAATAAATAAATAACAATCTGAAATAGAAAACCAGCATCCCGACACTATTTGCACACTACTATTTAAGTTAATGAATCAAGATCTTGAAAAGTGATGAAGAGGAAAAGGAGTCAGGAGGCGTGAAGCTGTATTTTCAGAAAGATCAAATGCTTTGTGATCCATTATTTATGACACCAATAATGTTAGCTGATGAATTTGATGTGCTTACAGCTCGCAGTCCACACACACACACACACACACACACACAGACAGCAGCTGTGTTAAGTTGAGTGTGAACGCTGCAGCTGAGGTATTTACACAGAACAGGAAGTTTTGCTGCAATAACTCACAAGGGATTGGATAGTTGTTTTTTGTGGATTGTTTATGGTCATTTGAGTTTTTTGTATACAAGCAGGGTTCAAAATATGATTATCAATTAATTGATAGTGTATAGATTGTCAGAAAATAAAATCATTTTTTTCTAGAACCCTTTTTCGACAATTTATAGTCATAGAACGTAAGAAAACAGAAAAATATTGACTTTTAAAAAGCTGGATTCCTAAAAACATCCAAATTATGCTGATAAATTTCGAATAATGAATTGACTAATCGTCCACATAGATTCACCCAAATAACAGACGACAATTCAGTAAATAACAAAAACAAACAGCCTGCGGCTGGGACGTCAAGAAAGACTCTGGACCGTCCTGATCAACAGGTTGGGTGTTAAACATACAAAGGGAGGAAGATCTCACGGCGTTTGTGTCGGTGTGTCTCAATATTCATGGAAATATGTGTGAAAGTTGTCAGTTAATTTTTTTCCCATCCACTGAATATTAAACCAGCAGCTTGTTTTCTTTGAAACGAGTTCACACTCATTATCTTTGGCCGAGTTGAAGGGCTGTGAACAGGATGGGAAGTTACCACCCACCAGCTAAATGCTAGCATGACATGACTTTTGTTAGCGTGTAACCTGCTGATGCTTTGTTCTCTTCTGTTCTGTTATAGTTATAGTTATAGTTATATAGCTAGAACATATTGTACATTTTCTATGAGGTGTTCATTCAAAAGGCTTCGAGAGTCAGGAAATGATGGTATAGGTACCTTGAAAGTGCTTGAATTTATCTTTTGGGAGGCTTGTTTTTAATACACAACGCTGTTTGTTTCTTTATTTGTCCCCTCATGGTTGCTACGGGTCTCGACTCATGTCATGTGTGTGAAGTGCGACGCTGCCTACTGGCCGTTTGCTGCCGTTAGCGTGAGTGCGGCGGAGCAGGCAAGGAAATGATGTTGCTGACTCAGATGCTGCTGATGCTGACTTAGGCAGAACTGAGCAGACAACACAGGGGCTGTTGTGTGTGTGTGTGTGTGTGTGTGTGTGAGTGAGAGAGAAACTAGAAATGAGTGCAACTTGACCTCACTGAGCTATGGTGACGGTGATGTCATATTAAAGATGGTTCACCTCTGTCTCTCCTTATTTCTCTCTTGTCATCTCTCTCTCTTTTCGAGGTGATGGAAACTCTAAAATCTCCAGCGTGTACATCAACAACACTCACGGGGTGGACGACGACGACTTCTACGACAGAAACTTGGCCTTATTCGAGGTTTGAAATTGTTTCAGCACATTAACAGTCGTTTCCGAGATATTCTGGCCACTTATTATTACACATGGATAAAAACAGAACCTCCAAATGGTGGCTGTTCATTTGCCAAACTGTCTGCTAAAATAGAGCCAAAAATAACAAGGAGATAAACTAGAAACTGCCTCAGCTTTTCCTCATTCTTAACGTTACTCTTCTTCTTTTCCATCCCTCGTCATCTCCTCTTTATCCTCTGCTCTCCTTGTCTGCCTTCCTTCACCTTCTTGTCTCCCCCATCGTTCCCTCCATCCATCCAACTCCAATTTTTACTCTTTATCAATTTCCTCCCGCTCTTATCTCCTCTGCTTCCTCCCTCTCTTTTCTTTTTCATCCCACAGGAGGAGATGGACACTCGGCCGAAAGTGTCGTCTCTGCTCAACCGCCTGGCCAACTACACCAACCTGACGCAGGGCGCCAAGGAACACGAGGAGGCCGAGAGCATCGGTGAGAAGAAGAAACCCGGCAAGGTATTTGACTATATAATAAACTCCTCAGGGGGATTTGATGTGCAATAAAAACACCTAGTAAAACAGGAAAAGCACGGTAAAGCTCATAAAACACAGATATGCACATATAATGTCTCTATAATATCAGAATATTAGCTGATTTAACTACGTAACTGTCCTCACACCAATATTTTAATGACTCTCCTTTGGTGGATTTAAATAAGCACACACTCTCAGAGCAGCGACTGATTTATGTGTTTATAAAACGAGCTTGCTTTCCGTTGTTCATCTGTTTTCTTAACACGACTGTCCCAGACAAATGATTGATGATTTCACTGTTGCCCTCTTGACTTGGCATCTGAAAGTTCAGGTATAATAAGACCTGACCCTGATCTGAGCTGCAATCCTTGCTGATAAGGAGCCGGCTGAACTAGATAAGGCGGTCTGTTGTGGTGGTTTAGAGTAATTACCCATGTCCACCCTGGTCTGATTACACGTTGGCAGGATTGGACACATTTGCCAACGTTTGGTGCATTAAAAAAAGAAAAGGATAATATCCAAAGTATTAAAAACAACCGCAAATCAGCTGATTTCTGTCCCCTCTACCTATTGGTTCCAGTCGCCACAGATGGGAACGTTTATGGGCGTTTACCTGCCGTGCCTGCAGAACATCTTCGGCGTGATCTTGTTCCTGCGGTTGACGTGGGTGGTGGGAAGCGCTGGGGTGCTGCAGGGCCTCTGCATTGTCTTCATTTGCTGTTGCTGCGTGAGTATTTAACGTGTATCTCACACACCGACGTAACCTACTCGAATTAAAAACAGATTCCAGATTAAAATCCGTCTTTCTTTCTGTCTCTCTCCAGACGATGTTGACTGCGATATCGATGAGCGCGATCGCCACTAACGGAGTTGTACCAGGTATTCTTTCACCTCTGCTTTTCACCCTCTCCTTACACACGGACCGAAAGGTGTCAGTGTATCTACTCTGACACACAAACGTAACTAGAAGTAAGTAACTATAAATACAGAAATGCAGAAAAGGTGTTTCCGCATTATTGGACCATCAGACGAGTTTATTTTTCAACTATGAACTATTTAAAAAAAGCGAATTTACAGAAATGGATCACAGTCAAAACTGTAGTTTATGCTTTGGGTTTACATACAATGAAATTAATAAATAAATAAAATTAATATCAATGGTTGTATTGTTAATGGACTTTTTTAAAACTCTGGAATATCTCTAATTTTAAGGATAAACAATATTTTTAGTCAGTTGTAAGTTGTAAATAAAAACAATGCAAGGTTGTCGTATCCTCGCCTCTAAGCTCCCTTCAGGGATAACATTAGTGATACAGTGTATGTGTGCAGGATGTTTTTCTAACAAGTGTTATCTCTGTTTGTCCCGTCTTCTCCCTCTGTCTACCTCTCCCTCTCTGTCTGTACACACATTAATAAAAAAACCTAGGATATTTATCCGCCATTGACTTTACTTCTCACCGAAACGCCTCTAGACGAGTATCCCAAATGTCAACGTAGTGTGATATTTCCCAACTCGCATGTGACATTTCGATTAATTGATAGACTGAAAACCCTCGGTAACATAGTGAATTAATGTCTAACACGTCCGACATTTCATTCCATGCTCTGTCTTCCTCGACCTGAACAGCTTCGAGCGCTCATTGCTTTTCTCACCATCCTAGTCGCGGATGGTAGTTACTACTGTATATAACGTAGTTCACTGTGGTTAACGGAAAAGAATAATCGGAAAGGTTTTGGCTTCCTAAATACAGCTCAGCGCTGCCAACAATGCATCTGCAGATTCATACACTGATTAATTTACTAACAACAAACGCCGTCTGCAGCTTTAAAGCTTTTACAGACCCTGTTTTTTTGGGGCCTTTGTAGGCAGTCAGGGTGGGGGGCGGTCATTCAGTTTACTTATTAAATATGTTCCTGTGCTTCAGGAAGCTCAAAGCTACAATATCATGTTCATATACCCATTTCAGAAACTGTTGATTTTTGTCTAATGTACAAAAAAAATAATGTTTTGATAGCGGGATGCATTTTGGAAACCAAACGCTGAATTCTGAGCTTTTGTAGTTCCTCTTACTGTATGATTCCCCCCATATAATCTGTTTTATTTATGACTGGTTCAAAATGTATCAGCTAATTATTCTTACTGATTTGCTTGAGCTCACTTGGAGTACCAGATGTGAGAAGGGTAATGTGCACGAGGGAGTTCAACACCATTAGGTGTTTATATATTGCACACATTTGTGAATAATCTGTAGGTACACTACTATATGTCCCCTTCAATACAAAAAACAATCTTGCTTTTATATATAAGTAAGATTATGAACATTGACAACTTTTCTTGCTGTTATCATTCCTCCTGTCCTTATCGGCCCTTTGGCCCTGTGTCCAAAGATGGTTTATATAGGTTTATATAAGACGTCAGAGTGGTCAGAAAAAAACAAGGAAGATGCTTCTTAAAGTTACAGTCTTCTTTTTAGTTCTGAAATCCATGTAGGAGTTACTTTTCCTCCACTGCAGCTTTCTGTGTATAAAAGTACTGAGATCTGACACTGAGCCTTAAAGACAACCAGGAGATCTACAACTCAACACTTCAAGTACTTCAAGTGAGGCAAAAAACCCCAAACAGTTAAGAGTTCTATGCAGATACTATTTGACCAAACGTCGACGTTGTTTTCTTTCTCCAATGTGTCTTGTAGAACATCTTGCTTATTTCTACAAGCATAGGATGACTTCTCTCATCAGCTGTCCTCTTTTCTCCCTCTTTTCCTCCTAACATCATAATGTTACTAACCATCCATCCCTCCCTCTCTCTCTCTCTCTCTCCCCCCCTCTCCCCCATCTCCTTTCTTCTCATCTCCACCTGTATGTCCCTCCTCTTTCTCCCTCGCTCTTTACAACCCCTCCCTCCCCATTTTCATCCTCCTACATCTACTTCTCTGTCTCTCTCTGTCTCTTCATTTCCTTGATGTACACCCTGCCCTGCTCCTCCCTCCTCTCACCTCCCCTCTCCAGCGGGAGGCTCTTACTTCATGATCAGTCGCTCTCTGGGTCCAGAGTTCGGGGGGGCGGTGGGCCTCTGTTTCTACTTGGGCACCACCTTCGCCGGAGCCATGTACATCCTGGGAGCCATCGAGATCCTTCTGGTGGGTTTTTAGCTTCGGCTTTCACCAACATGATTTTGAGCGTTATCACTCTTTCTCCAGCGTTTCATCTATAATTGTGATCCTTCTTACGAGTGTGTGTGTATCATAATCGAAATGATCCTGTACATCCTGTGGACCTCCATTACTGTCTAAAGACTAGCTTGTTGTGCTACTTTTTCGTATTTAGAAACACCTAAAAAAAATACCTGCACAATTATGCATCTTGTATTTGAACTTTTTGAGTAAATGAACTAATTTATTGGATTAATTTAAGCATGTCCGTCCTGTTGCGTTCTCCCTTCCTCCAGATGTACATAGCACCTGACGCAGCCATCTTTAAAGCCAAGGGGCTTGAAGGCGAAGGGGCAGCCATGTTGAACAACATGCGCGTCTACGGCTCCGTCTGTCTCCTCCTGATGTGCCTGCTGGTGTTTGTGGGCGTAAAGTACGTCAACAAACTGGCCTCCATCTTCTTGGCCTGCGTCATTGTCTCCATCATTTCCATCTACATCGGAGCGCTGGTGTCCGCCTTCAAACCGCCGCATTTCCCGTAAGTGTCGCAATCAACTACCGGGGAAAACTCAAAGCAGTCCTCTAACTCTCACGGTTTTGACTGACCCGACGGCCTTCCGTCCGCAGGGTGTGCATGCTGGGAAACAGAACTATTAACGGCCATGATCTCGAGGACAACCACTGTGGGAAAACCATCCTGCTGCAGATCAAAGAGCCAGCGGAGAGAGAAGACGGAAACTTCACGTTTGCCAATGGTGAGTGCAAGATGGCTGATAGCTGCTCCTTGTTTACAACACTGTCAGTGATCTTCTCACTTACACCCACCTCCATTCTTTCTGATAGAAAACAGCACAGTGGGCCCAACGCTTGACTCCAGCCATGTTCCTGTTCTTGTGGAGAAGACCACATCTCTCTGGAGTCGGTTTTGCCAGAACGCAGAACTCAACGCCTCATGTGACGAATACTTCATGCACAACCATTTCTCAAACATTGAAGGAATCCCCGGACTGGCCAGTGGGATCATTTCTGGTGTGTGTGTGTGTGTGTGTGTGTATATCTAGAGCTCTAACAATCAGTCAAGTAATTTTTTCAGCAAAAATGCCCCAAATTTCCTTCTAAATTATGAACATTTGCTGTATTTCTGATTTTTATGATTGTAAAGTGAATATTTTGGGGTTTTGGACTCCAGACTGTTTTTAGCACATCAGGTAAAAAAACTACAGAATAATACTTTTTTCTCTAACAAGCATGTTTTATTTCTTCTTCTTATAGAAAACCTGTGGAGCTCCTACCTCAGCAAAGGTGACGTGCTGGAGAAAGTCTCCCTGAACTCGTCTAACGTTTCACACCCGCCGTCCACTCAGCAGCCTTACGTGTTTGCTGACATCACCACCTCCTTCACATTGCTGGTGGGCATCTTCTTCCCCTCTGTCACAGGTACTAACTCTTTTTTTAATTTTTTATTTAATTTTCTATTTTTGCATTTCTCTTTATACATGAATTGAATATTCAATAAAATTGCCTGGTTTTATTTTTCATATTTGAACTTTTTAAACAGTTAAACACTTGTGCTTAACCTCTTAAAAGTCACTAAATCAACTTTTAGAAGTTATTTCATGATAAGTAATGATATATAATTAGGATATTATTGCTAAAATGAATACTCTCCTCTTACTTGTGACTTAATTGTGATGGTTTTCTGCTTTTCGTCAGGGATCATGGCCGGTTCTAACCGGTCGGGGGATCTGAAAGATGCCCAGCGCTCCATCCCTATAGGAACCATCCTCGCCATCATCACCACCTCCATCGTCTGTATCCTGTCTGCATGTTTTCAAGTGTCATTCAAAAACGACTCAAAGCAAAGTCTGTCCCACAACCACAACACAAGTAGCTTTTCGAGTTGCTGTAGAGTTTAATGACTGTCAGTTCAGCTAAATTGAGTGCTGGTTATATGGTACCCAGCAGGAAGATGGTAATGCGTTTCATATTAGCTTCTAAAAGGCACTTGGGATACATTTGATTTAATATGTTTTGACTGCTGGGTGTTGTTCTCCTGAGTGCTGTCCGGCCAGACTTGACCAGCGTCGTCTTGTTTGGAGCCTGCATCGACGGCGTGGTCCTCAGAGACAAGTCAGTATATCTTCTATCTGTGTGTGTGTATGTGTGATGTCCTTGTTGTAATATTTCTATCCGCTGCCCTGAAAAGATCTTGATCCACGTCTTTTTCCTCCTGCAGGTTTGGAGACTCGGTTAAAGGGAATCTGGTGGTGGGGACTCTGGCTTGGCCCACTCCCTGGGTCATTGTGGTCGGCTCCTTCTTCTCAACGTGTGGCGCTGGCCTCCAGTCGCTAACCGGCGCTCCCCGGCTCCTGCAGGCCATCGCCAAGGACAATATCATCCCCTTCCTCCGGGTTGGAGCTGCAATGTTAATTTTGATTACACAAAATTAAAGTAACAGTGTGTGATTCGTTAATTTCGGTAGTTTCAGTGTGATTTGTTTGGATTTGGAGATACCTGATTGGCTGTTATGTTGTTCAGTGGCGTTTAAACAAATGCCGCTGTTTCAGTAATGAGGTGAAATATGCATTAACCTCCTGGACTTTCTGAAGGCTTTAACCCATTTTTACTAAGATTTACATGGTGCACCTGCACATGTCTTACATTCCTCTGTGTGTGTTTGTCCGCCAGGTGTTTGGACATGGGAAAGCTAATGGAGAGCCAACCTGGGCCCTGCTGCTGACGGCCCTCATAGCCGAACTGGGGATTCTCATCGCCTCTCTGGACCTGGTGGCTCCCATCCTGACAATGTGAGATACAGACTGTGTGTTTGTGTGTCTACAGGGAATATCTCAGTCGTGTGTTACCATTTATGTTTTTATTTATTTATACACTTAACTGGTTGTTGGAACTGTGCCTCTTTTGTTTAGGTTCTTCCTGATGTGTTATCTGTTTGTGAACCTGGCCTGTGCGCTTCAGACCCTTCTGAGGACGCCGAACTGGAGGCCACGCTTCTCCTACTACCACTGGTACGACCACACACACACGTAAACACACACACGTAAACACACACACACATAAACACACACTGACGCCTCTGGCGCTCGTCTCTTTCCAGGACCTTGTCATTTTTGGGGATGACTATCTGCCTGGCGCTCATGTTCATCTCCTCTTGGTACTATGCAATCGTTGCTATGGTGATCGCTGGCATGATCTACAAGTACATAGAATACCATGGGTATGTTGCTATGGAGACGTATTCCCCCAACATGATTGTACATGTACAGCATGGTCAAGTTTGTGTGCGTGTGCACTATTTTTGCATTCCTGTGTGCCTGTTTCCAGTGTGAATCAGCTGTTTTTGTGGGTGTGTCAGCAGTCACAGTATACATCTATAATATATTATATATATGTGTGTGTGTGTGTGTGTGTGTGTGTGTGTGTGTATCAGAGCTGAGAAAGAGTGGGGGGATGGGATCCGCGGTCTCTCTCTCAGTGCTGCCCGTTACGCCCTCCTGAGGTTGGAGGAGGGACCACCACACACCAAAAACTGGAGGTACTGACCTGCTTTTACACATAATGTATTATAATAATGTGAATGTTTCTACTAACATGAACTAAAATAACTAATATGAATCAGAAAAAAGCTGACTAATAATTAAACCTTTATAGACACATCACATAGACAGAAATATGTTTATAGTTTGGGAAAACCTGTTTGCTGTTATTGATGTGTATCTATTTTCCTCTCCAGGCCGCAGCTACTGGTCTTACTAAAACTGGATGAAGACGCCCACGTCAAGTCTCCTCGCCTGCTGACGTTTGCCAGCCAGCTGAAGGCGGGAAAGGGCCTGACCATCGTTGGCACCGTCGTCTCCGGCAACTTCCTGCAGAGCTACGGAGAGGCTCTAGCTGCCGAGCAGGTGGGAATGTACAAATAATAAAAACAGACTTAAAGTCAGTGTGTAGATCTGCTTATGTTCAGATGACTTTTTATTTCTCATTTGTACCTCCAGACTCTAAAGCACCTGATGGATAAGGAGCGTGTGAAGGGCTTCTGTCAGTGTATTGTGGCCCAGAAGCCGCGTGAAGGCATCAGTCACATGATCCAGTCCAGCGGCCTGGGAGGAATGAAACCCAACACCGTGGTGATGGGCTGGCCTCACGCCTGGAGGCAGAGCGAGGACCCGCAATCCTGGAAGACCTTCATCAGTGAGTCGCAGAGGACAATCATCTGATCTAACATTCAGATTTTTGTGTCACGGTCAGAAGGGCTAACGGCGCCCCCTCTCTTCCTTCCAGACACAGTGCGGGTGACCACAGCGGCCCACCTGGCCCTGCTGGTGCCCAAAAACATCTCTCTGTTCCCCAGCAACAGCGAGCCATGCACGGAGGGCTACATCGACGTCTGGTGGATCGTCCACGACGGCGGGATGCTAATGCTGCTGCCATTCCTGCTGCGTCAACACAAGGTTGTTTTTTTTTTTTTCTAATGTCTTAAAAGCTCACATTTCCCTTTTTTGAGAGTATTGCAGTCACTAACTGCATTTGACTGTTCTCTTTTCCACAGGTGTGGCGCAAGTGTGGGATGCGAATCTTCACCGTGGCCCAGATGGAGGATAATTCCATCCAGATGAAGAAAGATCTGGCAACCTTCCTCTATCACCTACGCATCGAAGCTGAGGTGGAAGTGGTTGAGATGGTACGCTGGGGTGCTTTACCAGGAAATATTTGGAGTTTTAGACTGAATTGTGTTAGAAATGTTAATGATTTAAATACTTTCTCTGCTCCTCAGCATGACAGTGATATCAGTGCATACACCTATGAAAGGACCTTGATGATGGAGCAGAGGTCTCAGATGCTCAGACAGATGCGACTGTCTAAATCAGACCGGGACAGAGAGGTGAGCTTACGTCAGACTAAAGGATTATAGTGCATGTTTACAGGAACGTTAATCTTTATCTAAAAAGACTGTAGATTTGCACATATTAAGGGGTTGAAGTGAATTATCTCCACCTGTAGTTTTTAATAAGCTCAAATGTCGTCCTGGCAGCAGATCACAAGTCGATTTATCAGCAGTGTATGAGTCATTATTATTATCATTATTATTATTATTATTATTATTATTACCAGTTGTATACAAGATGGGCCATAACAAACTCATCTGATTTGTTTGTGAATGTCGTGCATCATTTTATCAGGGAAATCCTGGTAGCAGCACCAGTGAAAATAGGCCAGAGGCAGGTGGAGCTACAAGGTCTCAGGTGAGGTCAGTGGTTATGGGCAGCTTGACGTTCACGAGTTGGTTGAATTATAAATGATGACAGTTAACAGACGCTGTAGGTTACAGATATTTGCACTGTTTCTCTGGTTCATTAAGAGTTTTGACTAAGCTGATTTTCTGTCTTGGTTAATGTTTAAATGTTATTCATTGGGGTAATATGTAAAATGTTTACAGTTAGTCACATTTTACATATTGTTTTTAAAGCAATCTGTTTAAAAAATGCTCTTTCTACAGGGAAGAAAAATATTAAAATCAAAATTAGGCCTTTTTATGTGCGAGTTAAAAACATGGGAAAGATGCATAAAATGTGCTGATGTGTAATTTACGTGAAAGGATGCTTAAGCTATCGCATACTTTGATATTTGTTGTGGTGCAGATCAGTCTTTAGCTCGAGCGTTTCAGGTTTACTCAGAGTGAGTTTAACCATTTCAAATCCTTAACTCGTTCAAGAAAGTAGACAGTAAAAAATGCTTCTTGGATCAGACAAACCGAAGAAAATGTGCTCTTATAAGCGTCCATGAATGCGACTTTGGGGATCATTATTTCCCTGCATGGTTTCCACATAAAACAAACTGTTAAAATCGGAGTTGAAGGAAGTTTTTTTTTTTTACATAACATAATGCATCACACACACACACAGAAATTAACCTCACAGGAAAATATGATACACCAAGGACACGAGGTAACGAGGCAGCGTCTCCCAGTCAGCTCTAATGTTAAACTTATTACATGTAATCTGCTTTTACCGCCGGCTTCCTCAGCGGGTCCGCTGGAGTTTTGATGATGTAAGTTTACTGGTTTCACAGTAAGTAGTGAAATTATCAGCTGTTCCAAGTAGAGCAAATTACACATAGCTGGTTTTCTCGATAGATGAGTGAATACATGTACAAATGAATCCTTCAGAAAAAGACAAAATAAAAAACATATTAGACCAGTATCATTTACGACACTCAATCTGAGTATTTAATACAGTTAGTACTATCGTAGCTGTTCTTACACGGTTTTTATCTGAAGGATTCAATTAATAGTTTTTAAGTGTGTCCAATAGACGTTAATACATGGTGACCTGGGTCAAAACCGCCTCCGTCTCCAAATTTGACTCGCTGTCTGTTCAGGAAATTCCCGCCATTGTGTCCCTGTAGTCGCCCAGCAGGCCTTCGGATGTTTTGCGTTAGTAAGTTAGGTGTCTGTGTGTCGTGTAGGTGTATCTTTCCTCCAGGTACAGCAGTATCGGAGTCCGCACCTCAAAAATCTGCAAAGGAAACAGAGACAGACAGGTACAACAAGATAGAGAGACAGGAGTTTTGGGGGAAAAGGGAGAGCAGCAGTGTAGAAGAGAGGCATTGAAATATAGAGGAGAGAAGTTAACGGTGTGGTGTGTGTCTGTGTCTGTGTCTGTGTCTGTGTGTGTGTGTGTGTGTGTGTGTGTGTGTGTGTGTGTTACTGAATCAGGCTCAGCTAGTGAAGGACCGTAACTCCATGCTGCGTCTGACGAGCATCGGCTCAGATGACGACGATGACACTGACGGTGGAGAGCGGGACAGGGCGGTGGGCGGTGGCGGAGGCAACAGCTCTGAGCACCATCGGCGCGTTCAGATGACCTGGACCAAAGAGAAGACCTCGCAGTACCGGGCCGCCCACTCCGGCTGCTCCACACCTGAAGGCTTCAGAGACATGCTCAGCATCAGGCCGTGAGTGGAAATAAAACAGCAGCACACATTTCATAGCACAGAAAATCAGTCAGCTTGTTAACTTCTTCCTCCTTCAGGGACCACTCCAACGTCAGGCGGATGCACACCGCTGTCAAGCTCAACGAGGTCATTGTCAACAAATCCCATGATGCCCGGGTCGTCCTGCTCAATATGCCAGGACCCCCCAGGAACACAGAAGGAGACGAGAACTGTATCCTCAACACTGCTGGGTTGCACTCTATCAGTCATAAAATGTTTAGTTTGATACTGATACATTTGTTTTCATCATTCCTTGACTTGTTGCTCAGACATGGAGTTCCTCGAGGTTCTAACAGAAGGATTGGAGCGAGTCCTGTTGGTCAGAGGTGGAGGAAGTGAAGTCATCACCATCTACTCCTGATTGGACAAACGGAGGAAGCCGAATGGCGTTACGTAGAAAGGAAGAGATGGTGGCGCCTGTGAGCGCTGGGGGACGTGGGCCCAAAAAAGAGACAGTCATTGGCTGCAGTATCAGTCAGTCACGCCCAACAGCCCCGCACAGCCCCGCATCTTTCATCGCTACACTTCTGTCATGACAGGGTTTTCCATTCCAAGTATGTCAAGCTACAGCAATGCCAATACAAATTCCATGAATGAACAAAAAAAAAAAAAACCCAAACAAAAAATGGTTATTAACTGTGTGTGTGTGTGTGCGTGAGTGTGTGAAAGTCGTCCACCTGAAGGAACTTTGGTTTGTTGAAGACGGGACCAGCGTTGTGTTACGTTTGCGCGGAGAAAAAAAAAGGTCTGTCGAGCGCGAGAAGCTGTGAAGCGTTTCAGTCGATCCAGTGACCAGACTCAGGGTTGCTTTTTGTACTTGATGTATTTGGGAAGCAGATGCGAGTGTCGAGTGTTTTGTTTTGTTTTCCTCTCCTTACATAAAAACTGGAAAAGTAAAGATTCTTTAATTTTTTTATTATTATTTTTTATCTTGTTTTGTGATACTTTTAAGGAAAATCTGTACTTTTGTGCGATCTCCTTACTACAAATGATTTCAAATTCTTTATCAAACACCAGCAGTTTGCTCTGCTGCTTTGTGTCGTCAGCTGTATGATGTATGAAGCACTTGCCATAAACTGACCACATGTTGGACTAAATGAAGCTAGTATGTTAGAGTACATGGTAGCAGCTTAGCGTGTGCTTGAGAACATGTTTGCGAAGGCCTTTGGAGCGTGTAAACAGTATTGATTCACAGAGTTAGGACACACTGGACTGTTGCGGAGAGGACCACTGCCCTGCATGCTGTTAAAACGTGTTATCTCTCGTCATCATATGGAGAGAAAAGTGTGTATGTGTGTGTGAATGCTACATGTGTTCATCTGACACTATATGGGGGTTTTTCATTCCTTCTAATGAGAACATTTGCTCCTCTGTGTAGTATGAGCTTGTCCTGAAACTTCAACGTACACCTAAACAAACCCTGCTGACACCTTACCGTCTGTGGGTATGAGAGAGTGTGTGAACGAATGAGAGCTTGTTGCTAAAGTGAGGAGCTGTAAACTAGAGGTTTTATTCCACTCTAATGCTTTGTTCTTTTATTTTTTATTTTTTACAGCGTTACTGTGCAGGGATTCTTTTATGTTCATTGTTATTTCCTAAACATTGTTCTCTTGCTTGTACATAAAGACAAAAAAAGATCCCAAGTTTTATCTTTTTTTAATTACATTAATATAAAAAGGAATCACAAAAACGTTGCTTGAAAAAAAAACACAGGAACTAAATAAAGCAATTTTGAAAGAAAAGTTGAAGACCTGTGATCTTTTTGTTTCATCACATTACATTGACATAAAATTATGTCTGCTTTTTTTGACTGATTATATATCAAAATGCTGAGATTTATTTGGAAAGCATTGGGGAATAGAGAAATGATAACAATTTTAAAAAGAAACACATCTATAATTTTTTGCTGCACTCGAACAAAACCAACCAACTGAAAATAAAATAATAAAAATGAAGTAATTAGTCAGGTAAAAATGCTAAAAGAGTTTTTCAGAATTGCTGCTTTTCTGTGTTTTTATATATTGTAAAGTGAATGTTTTTGGGTTTTGGTCTGCAGGTTGGACAAGAAGTCTAATCTTTTATTTTGAAAACGCCGACGTCCCTTTTTTTGTGCGTGATGAGGTCACTTCCACTTGTACGTACAATCCGGAAGCCGGTGCCATGTTGAGAAATATTTGAGGAAATCAATTCTGGGCGAAGTTCACTAGCAAAAGTGGAATTAAAAAACAAAAACAAAACATAAATCAGGTTTTCGTTGGGTGAGCATGGAGGTAAGAGTAGCGAGTATTAGACGCTTTTGACACAATAAAAGTCACCTTGAATTGTCTTCATATGTGATGATTAACTGCAACAAAACACGACGTTTGGCTGTCACAAACACAACAATGATGTAAAGAGCGGAGCTGAGACATTAATGACCCTTTATTAAATCGTTTAATTTAACTTAATCTCATTTATTTCCCACGTAGAGACAGTTAATCGTGCACACCTGGGTTTGAGGCTTATAAATCGATCCCGGTGTTCATTAAATAACCAAAACGCAGCGCTAATGTAAATAAGTTATCATCGTTTAGTATCAGCACTAAGTCGTTAATTGTAGTTGTTTTTTTCTTCTTCTTGGAAATGGACAAACTTAATCTTTAAAACTCTACGAAGTCAACTCAAGAATGGACGCTGAAGTTAGCTTCAGATTGGTAGTTAAGGGAAAAGGAAAGTGAAACGTAGAAGAAGAAAAAGCCTTAACGCTGGTTTGTGAAACCTTTATTCTGCTTATGAAAACAGAAAAAAAAGGGCGATTTCACTGCTTCCTCTCATCCACAACACCTCAAAACAGATCCAGTTAAACAACTACTAGTATATTTATTATTATTATCATATTATTATTATTATGATTTGACAAATTTTTCATTAGAAAAATAAAGGTTTCACAAATCTCACTGTATTTTAGTCTCCTTGTTAATACAGTTCAGATTTGACAGATTTAAATTTATATCTAATGAAATCACGAAAATAAAAGTTTCACAAACTAATGTTGGTTTATAACGCGTTAAGGCTTTTGTTACGATGTCTTACACTTTTTCACAAGTGTATATGGTGCAAAAAATGGAGAATAATGCGCTAAATATATATAATATATATATATAATACAACTATGTCTTTTACAGGCACATTTTTGTTAAAGCTAAAATAATCGGCCCATTGTAGCGAAGTTAACGCCTTTGTCATTTGGATTTACGTCGTGACGTTAAAAAAAAATAATGACGGACAACTTCCTGTCGTGGCTTTCAAAATAAAATCTCGAAGCCTAAAGTATGTAAATAAGTGGCTCTGATTAACAGAGGGTAACATCACATGTTAAAACAGTCAAGCAAATGAAATTCAATCTACATACATTATAAACATTACAATACTTAGGCTACGAACCAGAATGATAATTATGTATACTGAACTGTGATTTTATTTAAAGGTCAAATTACAATAACGTAATAATTCATGTTTTTGCTTGTTTGTTGTAAAGATGGGCCGGTATACTGTTTTATATACCCTGATGAAGCATTTTGACAATACTACCAACTATTTCCATTACCGTCTGTACCATGATGATTATAGCTATTTTTGGAGGGCAGTTTTATTTTGATAAGCCACAAGAAAATACCTTTTTTTTTCTTTTTTTTTTAACCAAATTTAGATACAGCAGGACCAGAAAAACAGGCTCCTTGTCCTTCAAGCTCCAGCTACTGTGGTCATGACTTGTAATGTAGCGCTAGCCACGCCTAATGACATGGTTCTTTCCCAAAAACAAGTTATTTCCAGTCAGCTGTCTTGAACTTTAAACAACCAGCCTGCTTTTGTTTGGTGGCGTTTTTGGTAGTAGCTAAAATCAGCTTCCTTTTTCTCTAACATCATCTGGCATCACTGCCAACTTCTGAAGTTAATTAACTCCTACAGTTTCCAGATCGTCACGCTTTTCCCATCAATCCTGTTTTCTTTCGCTAGCTGATCAAGCATCTTCTGCCTGGTCCGCTACCACCTCCACACTCCAGTCGCCCTTTAATCCTAATCCTGTTAGCCTCAGTCTACATTTCCTCCATCATGTCCTTTCTCTGGGATATATAGTTTCTGCAGCTGGTGACTAGTTTGTCCACTTTTTTTTATAATTGGTTATTGGCTATTTATTTGTTTGTTCTGTGATTGTTTGAGAACTTTTAAACTGTTTTCTTTGAGTTAGTTCACATTAGGAGAATAGCTGGTCCACCTTAAAGGTCAGTCTACCTTAAGTGAGCCTGATTAGGTTGGGCTAACCCATTATCGCTAACACCCTTAACTTTAATCAGCAGGTGTTAAGCAAAGTAACATGAAGAACTTAGAATACTACAGATAAACTGGACTCAGCCAATCGACAGACTGAAAACTACATTAACCGATAAAGCGGACAATAAATTGATCAATCAATTCAGATGGTCCAGAGCTGTTGATTAACAGAGAGACTGTCTGTATTAGATACACTGCTTAAATGTGTCAAAAATATTAAATTAGAGACCAGATTTGATGTCAAACGCTCAATATCCGGTGTTGTGATGGTTTCACTTGACAGCCGCCTCTTTCCTCCCTTATGTTTCCCAGGACCCGCCTTCCTCTGCCTCTGATTGGCTTGTACTCGACGCCTTCGTTGGTTGGATTGGTTAGGTTTAGGCATGAGGACTGAGATTGGTTAGAGTTACCGTAAGAATGTCCAGGTAAGCCAATCAGAGGCGGAGTAGGGCGGGTCATGAATTCGCTTTCCTAGGAAAAAAAATCGCTTCCCGTTGATCCCCATCCGTGTGTCGGGATCCATTGAGCAGCCTGAGCCGGGGCAAAACGGGACATTGGTTAGTCTTCCGTTCACAGGCACCTGGGTTAAAGCGGTTATGTTTGTTTTATACACCTGTCGAGCAGCGTTAACAGCCGGTCCGTTAAGTTTGTGGAGCGTTAGCCGCGTCTGTTTGTTCACGTTGACTGAGTGGCAGACAGAAAACGGGCGCCGGGGCTGGTCGTGAAGTGAAGAGTACCGCAGCCTTGCGTCAAAGCCAGCTAAAGCTAAACCGTGATAGGACCAGTCAGCAAAGACAGGAACAGCCACGTTACCTCGGTAGCCAGCCAGCCAGCCAGGCAGGCAGCAGGCAGGTTATTTTTGGCACGGCTGCTCCGGTACACATGCTCTCCGTTTAGTCGTGTGAGCTAACGTTAGCCCAACATCTGTGCTAAAAGCTGTCAACCTGCTTTACGTTACCCCACGTTTTCACAAGATTTCGGCTTATTGCGTAATATCGTGTTGATTTAAAGAGGGGGGTGGGGGTGGGGGGGCCTCGTAGCTTTAACATATGAGGCCCGGTTGATAAGATGGACCTGAATTTTTACTCGGATCTAACGGACGGTACCGGGCAGCACGACAGTGATCCAGAGTTCTTGGATCCGCAGTCTTTCAATGGATTTGACCATGACAACAAGGTGACTGCTTTTTATGAATGAGGGGGGGAAATGTCACTCAAACACCATGTATACAGGAGGTCAATTAAAGCTCACAGTGTTAATTATTAGGTTGCTTAGTTACAATAACAAACCTTCTCTTTTTTTTTTCTTAACTTTGCACACCTGGTTGTTTCAGTTCCCTGGAGGCAGTGACAACTACCTGACCATTTCCGGGTCCGGCCATCCTTTCCTCTCCTCTTCAGAGGTAAGACTCCTCTCTGGCATCTTGGATTATGTGGCATTAAACTTCTCTTGGGCAGGTTTTTTTTAAATTTTTATTTATTTGCCACGGAGCCCTCTCCTGTGGACACATGCTTGGGTCGCATCATGTTTGTTTTGCCTCTTTTTAACTATATTACCTCTACGTTGTTGTCATGGAGATAAACATCCATTTACCTATCAGGTAAAACACCTGGTAAGCTTCAAATCCTCAAGCACACAAGCAAAAATCAATGCATTATAGTGTATGTGAACATAGTAACTATTTATTTAAGATAAGATTTTCAAAAATATATATGTTGAAGGGAAAAACAGCAGATCACATATAAGAAGCTGGAGATTATTATGATGATTTTTTGCCACTTTTGCTTGAAAATTTGCAGATAAATTTCCTGAAAACTGACTAATCTGCTCTGTGACTTGAACGTGTTGGTAATGAGGCACAAACTGGGGCTTATCAGGCTTATACACCACTGTTTAAATCAGCAGTAACCGCATATAACCAGGTTGAGGTCTATGTGCTGTAATGTATGTAATACATATAAAACCAACACATGACATTTGTAATTACTTCAACGTGCGCTTACTGACATACTCACATTTTTTAGTGTGCCACTAAACCCATTGACCTCTTCAACCTCGCTGGATCCACTGGTGGAGTATGAACTATTTATAAATCCTTTGTTTTTTTGTTAGACATCTGCTGAATGAAGCTTTTCACAGAGAGGGAATCCGAAAAATAAATAAATAAATAAAATAAAAAGTCTATCCGTTTGATGCTGCCGTTTCGTCATTATGACAGAAACATTACAAGACAGGAGCAAACATCATCTCAGCAGCAATAAAATACCACAGAGTTGAGTGACGGTGTTTAGACGTCTGTGACCTTTTCACGCCTAATTTTAACCAGTTCAAGAACTGAATGTCCACAGGATCTGTCTGCGTTGTGTTCAAGGCTTCGTCTCGGCTATCTTTATGTCCCGGGGATATTTATTACCACAGCCGCTTTGCGTCCCTTAAGCATGTAATTCACTTGTAAATAAACATTTTATTTTTTTTTACAGAAATTGGCCGTATTTAATTTATGTTTGACAGGTCGGCTGTGCTGGCCTCTCTCAGCATCTAAATGAGATGCAAATGTTGTATTAATTATTTTAAAACTTGAACGTGGACATTAAAGCTGCAACAAAAGCTGAACAAGATCCTGTGGACATTCATCATAAAACGGTTAAATCTACAGACACTAATATTGCAATAACTATCTGCTGCCTACTGTTCACCGTTTAACTGCACAGTCCAGCTGTGAGTAATAGCATGCTTTTAAATAAAAATACAATTCAGTCTGTTCTTTTCTTTTCTTTTCTTTTCTTTTTTTCTTTTGGTGCATGACCTGGACGTTGAATGTGCAAAAGCAATTATTCATCCCTGATTTAAAACCCAGAATATCAAGAAGATATATTTAGGATCTTAGAAATTGCTTTTAATGTTTGTCTCTTTTGTGAGCTTTTGTCCTGGAAGAGTCCTCCTATCTGTACAATGTAAAGTCACTGCTTTGGCATTTTAAGAAATAACAGTAATCCTGTCCTCTTCTCCTTTCTGTCCATTCTGTTTCCATCCTTTTCAAATTGTTTCTCACTCACTTGTTTTCTTCTATCCTCTCCTCCATCCTCCTCTTTCTTTCTACTATTTGGTTGTTTTTTTTTCCGTTCAATTGCCTCTTTTCGTCTCGCCTGCTCTTCAGACCTTCCACACTCCCAGCCTCGGCGATGAGGAGTTCGAGATCCCCCCCATCTCACTGGACCCGGACTCGGCCCTCACCGTGTCCGACGTGGTGTCCCATTTCGGGGAGCTGTCGGACACCGGCCCCTCGGACAGCGTGGTGGTACCCGGGAACGCCGTGGTTGAAGGGGACGACCCCTCATTCGCCTCTACGTTCGTTAACACCCCGTCACAGGGACTGGAGCACCTGAGTCTGGGAGTCATTAACCAGTCCGGAGGAGCTCTGCTGGGGTCCTCGCTGGGAATGGTGAGGAGCAGCAGATGTTGTATGAGTCTGGACTCATCTCAGACATCAGTTTTTACACTCGCATTTCCTTTTTCTCAGGATCTTGGCCACCCCATCGGCTCTCAGTTCAGCAGCTCGTCCCCAGTGACCATAGACGTCCCGCTAAGCGATATGAGCCAAAGCTTGCTGGGATCCAACCAGCTGACCACTATCGACCAGTCAGAGCTCAGCACTCAACTGGGGCTCGGCTTGGGAGGCGGGAACATATTACAACCGCCGCAGTCACCTGAAAACCCTCTGTCGGCCACGGCGTCGCCCACCAGCTCGCTCCAGGACGATGACATGGATGACTTCAGAAGGGTGAGACTTAAAGACGCTGAAAAGCTGTTTTCGTAATCGACGTCTTGGTATAAGCGATGAAACACACCAGCAGCAAAGCAGGGTTTTAATAAAAAGTTTCTTTCTTAATTCGAACATCATTCTTTTTCTCTTCCATCAGAGCGTCCTGGTGGAGTCTCCCGTCTCGCTGGCCGTCTCTCCCGGAGTCATATCCCTCGATCCGTCTCTGTCCGAGTCCCCGCTCTCCGCCCCATCCTCCAGCGTCTCGCCAGTCATTGGACGGAAGGGAGGAGCGGGAGGAGGGAAGAAAGGGAAGAAGAAGAAAGACCCCAATGAACCTCAGAAGCCAGTGTCGGCCTACGCTTTGTTCTTCAGGGACACACAGGCAGCAATTAAGGGACAAAATCCTAACGCGACGTTTGGGGAAGTTTCTAAGATAGTGGCCTCCATGTGGGACAGTCTGGGGGAAGAGCAGAAACAGGTATGAGACCACTTCTGCAGTCACGGAAAACCGGGAAAATAATTCACATGTAGCTAAAGTCATAGTTAATTTAATTTATGATTAACTCCATGAGGTCAGGTGGTTGACGAGAGTCGGACAGTCTGACTTGAAGTAAGTATGATACACATCAGGAAGAGAAGTACGACAGATAACAACGTTTTTATGACTGAAATTCCACCGTTTAGGACTACGCTGTAAGCAAAGGTCTTCAGATCCAGTCTCCATGATTTAAAGGTTATCGAGAAGAATTATTTTTAACACTCAGCTCTGGGAAAGCAGATACGAGGGTCGATGAGATGTGAAGAGATTTAAACACACGTCTGCCAGTGCATCATTTTTCCCTTCTTTTGCAGGTTTACAAGAGGAAAAACGAAGCGGCGAAGAAGGATTACTTGAAAGCGCTGGCAGAGTACAGAGCCCGCCAGATTTCTCAGGTGAGTGTGTTTTTGAATATTGACATGTGATGTCATCTGTTTGCACAATATAAGCTTAACGATTCATGTCCTTTCTTGTACGTCCTCCCTCGATTTAACCGTCCTCTCCTCAGGCCCCCATAGAAGTCATGGACATGGCTCCGTCACCTCCTCCTCCAGCCCCGGCTCCCGCCATCACTGCCATGGCTGCCGCCACCACGGCTGCTCGCATCACCCGCTCCCAACATTACAACCCCGAGGAGAACACCATCACCAACATCTGTACCTCCAACATCATCCTGGACCTTCCTCAGGTCACCACACGTTCCCGCACGGGCGCCATCAAACCCCAACCTCCGCCTGTAACGACCCCCCCGAACCCCCCCACCGTCACCAAAATCATCATCAAGCAGACGCCACTGCCCTCCGGCGGCGTATCGGTCACAGCGATGCCCGCCTCGTCGCCACGACAACCGCCACCGCTGCAGCAGATGCAGAGCACCCCTCCGCCGCCGCGGCTGCAGCAGATGGTGCACGCCCAGGCCCCTCCGCCTCTGCAGGCCAAACCCCGAGGTGGGGGCACAGCCGCCGCCACGGCTCCACCGCCGCTGCAGATCAAGGTCGTCCCGTCATCGCGCCAGTCGGATCCGAGGGCACCGATCATCGTGACATCAGCCGCTGACACGCCCACGTCAATGTCCTCCTCGGCTCTGACGGTGGAGGTGGGCCAGTCGGCCGCTGTGGTGACGGGAGTAGAAGTGGCTGAGGCAGAGGAAGGGGTGAGCTCAGCAACACTGCACCGTTTAATGCGACATTTACATGATTGTGCAGCGATGTCTGGGATGATTTATGGACCGATATCAGATCAGTGTAATAGTAAATGTCTACTAAGACATTTTTTTTTGTCTTGCCGTTTCTGTCAGATGGAGGTCGAGGTGAATGTTGCACCCGGGCCGAGCGTGACCACCGCCGCCAGTCCGAACATTTGCGTGCGTGCCGGCTGCACCAACCCCGCCGTGGAGAGCAAAGACTGGGACAAGGAGTACTGTAGCAACGAGTGTGTCGCTACACACTGCAGGTTTGTGCCCTTTGAAACAGCTACATACACACCAAACCAGGCTCCGTGAGTTTTTAAGATATATTTTTATAATTGTTTGACAATCATCAGCTGGTTTGTCTTTGCAGCAGTGAGTTCATGAAGTTGTAAGTGTTGTGAAAGTTTGTTGTTTGAGCTTTAAAGAAAAACTACAGTGTATTACAACTTTATTGTTACAACTAGCTGTGATTCAGGTGATGTTTAGTTTTTTTTTATCTGTCCTCTTCTCTACAGGGACGTGTTCATGGCCTGGTGTGCCATCCGAGGGCAGAACTCCACCACAGTCACATAGGGGAAAGAAAACACCTGACGGAGGAGTGCTACACAAGAGAGAGAGAAAAAGACAAAGATATAACACATGAAATGCAAATGAACAAAAGAATGAATGAATGAATGCATGAATGATAGCCAGATCAGACTCAGGTTTTGGCCCGTAATTGTTTTATATCACATCGGATGGACGGGGGTTGTCCTCTTCGGGACAAAAACGAGACGGTCGCAGGAAAATATACTAATAATATACTTTTCTGTCGTACCTGCTCAAATGGCTTTCAAGCCCGATTAAAACCACCTCAGAATAACGGCTAACAACTGGACGGACAGACGGATGAATAATGAAACCGAAGAAAGCACAGAAGGAGAAACTAAAGACTCGGCTCTGCTCCAGACTTACCTCACAGAGGAGCACGGAGATGCTGATTTATTGTGAATTTGAAATAAGGACTTGGATTTGGGGGGGGGACAGAGCATTTTATATGGACATATGGTGTTTTTAACTGATTTAAAAAAAAAAAAAAAAAGTGGAAACCAGGGAGGAAATAATGATCTCGCAGGTGTATTTTGTTCAGCTCATTCATTAAAAAAAAAAAAAGAAATTAACTTCATGCGTGTAGGCACTTTCCCTTACTGTTACATTGAGGATTGATTGATTTTTATTTTTTTTCTTCGTGAGGAAAATATCAATAAATATTGTGTGCTTCCGTGTTGATGGACGAAGCACAAACAGTCTTAAAGCTAGTTTGAAATTGTAAAAGAGGGTAAATTGTTGTATAAGAAGCCATTCAGAGACGCAGTAGAAAGTGAATCTGCCACCAGCCACTTTAGACGGTAACCTGCCATCATCCCGAGGTTTTTACTCAAAAGACAATTCAGACTTTCAAAACGGGTGCTAAGATTCAGGAGAAATAAATGGCTCTGTTAAAATCTCACGCAACATAAGAGCTTTAATGTGTGGTGCATATTTTGTTTACTTTTTTTTTTTTTTTTTTGTGAAAATCACTGTTTGAGGAGGAAAAACAAACAAAAAAACAACAATACTGGAATGAAATGAACACACCAGCTCTCACAACACTATTGTAAGGGAAAACAAAAGCTTTACTTTTTAACATCAGTGTTTTCATGAAATGCTTTCAGGTCTGTTGCGAAATCAAGCAAGAATAAAAATAAAATAAAAACTAAAATGTTCCCAGGCGGATGAAACGATGCAGCGATCAGCCTGGTTCGTTGTAGATAACCTGGAAATGTTTTTTAATGGTGAAATAAAATATTTTATGTTTTTATGTACATTGGTGATACACATTTTGGCCTCATGTGAGAAAACACACACACGTATCGAGTATTTGTTATACAACTTCTACATTTAAAAATCTAATATTGCACATTTATTACTCTACTACATATATTTCACAGCCATAGATGTTACTTTGCTATTTAAATTCAGGTATTTATGGTAGCAAGTAACAAAAAATATGATCACTTTATCAATTATGATGCAATATTAAATATTAAATTACCAAACAGTATAATAGGTAGTTAATATTTGCTCAAACTCAACCAGCTACATTAAAATGCTGCTTATACTTAATGCACTAATAGTAACAAATTAGTAATATATAAAAACATAGTGTACTTTTACTTTAGTACTATTTTAAGTACATTCTACTAATACTTCGGTACTTTATATAATAATAATTATTATTAAGTTGATATTTATATATTCATTCTTTCTACACTGGCAGTTCCGCACAACCACAGGAAATACCGTCTCCGCAGTTTGTATCGCGAGATTTACTCAGGGAGCGTTTGATGACGATGGCGGGAAAACCCACCAAGGCGGGAAAAAAGCAGCATGGTCAACACAAGATAGGGGGCGCTGCTGCACTGAAACTGCGCCAAATCAAATGACAAAGTAACAAACAAAAAGGAGGAAAGGAGTTAAACCACGTATTTTTTTTTTAATTGTGTTTTTTCCCTGTTTTTTTTCCCCTCATGAAACTGTTCTGTGAGCATCTAACAACAAGACGCTGTTATGGTTTTAAATATGTTATTATATTTTAAAAGCTGATATGTAAAGAGTCGGAGGGGGAGGGTGAGGAAAGAGAGGAAGGGAGGAGGGGGACTGAGGACTTAATTAAAACAGATTGGTGCGTTCGTGGTCGTGTGTGGCGAAAAAGACAGATATAGTATTAAATTTTAAACCGTGTCGCGTGTTTTATCAGGGTGATTGATTATTGATTATTAGTGTTATAACGTGTTTTTTTTTTACGTCTCCTCCGTGGAAAAGGCCTCTAGTGAAATTATAAGGGAAGCAGCAGCAGCAGCTCGTAGTAGTGAATGTGTTTCCCCCGCAGGCGTGGAAAGAAAGTGCGTTGTTGCTAGTTGAGACTGATCATCATCATCAACATCATCATCATCACCATCATCATCATCCGGCCTGCTCAGAGGCGAAGCCGGGAGCTGGAGTTTGCAGTAGAGGACTCACCATGGCGGTAAACCTGGACAAGGATGCATACTACCGCCGGATCAAGAGGTTATACAGCAACTGGAAGGTAAAACTGTGTGATTTCAGTGCATGTGTCCGGCTTCAAACATCAATTATATCTACTATAAGGCAGAAAAGTGCTTCTTGCTGGAGGAAAACAGACGCTAAGACAGCCGCGTTTTTTTCCGCCGAGCGAGTTTCACTGTTGTCGGTGTGAGCGGTGATGTTTGTCAGCGGCTACATGCAGTGATACAAGGCCTCTTGTGTGCACCGTTTCACTAGCCTCATCCACTATTACCTGCCCCGAAAAACACATCTCTTAACTAAACATACAGGCAAGTTATTCAACCTTTTGTCTTGTGTGTGTCACAATTAGCTACCTCATGTTAGCACACTAAATATCCCATTCACCGCGTTAGCTTACATGGGTAGTTTTACTCCCAAGCTAACTTTATTAGCTAAATGAGTAACGTAGTGAACCAGACTCTTCTACTTTTACACATAAACCGTGTTGAATTGGTCACTAAAAACGCATTTTTCTACCTAAACATGCTCCACATTTTGCTAACAGCCAAACTGTTACACGTAACTGTCAGTTAGCAGCAAGCTAGTAACGGTCGCTGTATGCTAATGCTAGCTGGCTAATTAGCATCAGAAAAACGGCAGTAACGTGTGCAGGATGTCTTCTAGACCCTCGAAATCACCTTCATATAACTTCTTAAATGTGCCAAATTATTTCATATATCACTGTGGACACTTGTAGGTCTTAATCTCGTTTTTTATAGAAGTTTTAAAGTGTTGTTTCTTGATGAGTTTTTCCCCGTTTTCTCATTAGCTAATTAGCTCTCATTAACCTGTAAAATAATGCTTCATATGCATTGAAAAAGTCATTTAAATGCCTTTTTTTAATGAACTTGGTAACATGTTAAATCTACTGATGTGCTACCTGGTGAATGCAGCATCAGGTGTTGCTGATGAAGTGTTACACAGCAACTTTAAAGCTTTTTTTAATCCAACTATTTATCATTTTTTGCCAAAACTTCATACACATAAAATTAAATAGACCAATTTTATAGTTAAAGTGCAAAATAAAAAAGCAACAAACACATTTATTGCCCTCTATTATTGCTGTGGATGCATTAGAAACACCTCAACATGTCTCTTTTTTATTATTATTATTCATATCATAGTCTCGGCTGCGTTTAATAACTAAAGTGTCTCTCTGTTTTTTGCAGAAAGGAGAAGATGAGTTTGGCAAAGTCGACGCCATTGTGGTGTCTGTCGGAGTGGACGAGGAAATCGTGTACGCCAAATCCACAGCCATACAGGTAAGAGGAATAAACCTGCCGAAGCAGCATGATGATAAAGAGTTGCATAAATCTGTCAGGATGCCAAACACAGACGTTACACTGAGCTTCTAGATGAGATTATCTGATTTTTTTTATTTTTATTTTTTTGAATTTACTTATCTGTTTCTTTTTTTCTATCTTGTCCACAGACTTGGCTGTTTGGCTACGAGTTGACGGACACCATCATGGTCTTTTGTGACACCAAGATAATTTTCCTTGCCAGCAAGAAAAAGGTGGATTTCCTCAAACAGGTGGCTATAACTAAAGGCAACGAGAACGCCAACGGTGTCCCGCCCATCACCCTGCTCACCAGAGAAAAGGTAATGCTCTGGTGCAGATCTTAATCCTTAGCTTTTGGTTTACCGTTCAGTTCACCCTCATAAAAAACATTTTATATTCTCACCCTTGTATGTTTTGTCAGAGTAGATCAGATTTTTTAATTATTTGTATAAACAAACATTTAATGTCACTCGGTGTCGCGTGTCCCAGAACGAAAGCAACAAGGGCAACTTTGACAAAATGATCGAGGCAATCAGAGGCAGCAAAGAAGGCAAAACGGTGGGAGTGTTCAGCAAGGACAAATTCCCCGGAGAGTACATGAAGAGCTGGAACGACACGATCACTGCTGAGGGACTAGAGAAGGTAAGATGTGCTTCAAAAAATGTCGTTTGAAACTCTCTCATTCCTGTGAGTCAACATCGGTTAACTCTCCCTCTTCCGTTGCGTCCGTCGTGTTCGTCTTCCTCTCCCGCCTGCAGGTGGACATCAGCGCTGTGGTGGCGTACACGATGGCCGTGAAGGAAGACGGGGAGCTCGGCCTGATGAAGAAGGCAGCGGCCATCACCAGCGAGGTTTACTCAAAGTTCTTCAAGGAGCGGGTCATGGAGATCGTTGACGCAGACGAGGTGAGGACGAGGCTGTTTCACTAATTAATAAACAGGTTTAAAAGAATTTATTCTGTTTTAAATGATTAATACGACGTTGGGGCAACTGTTGTGGCATAAAGTGTAAATCCTTCCGAGTCAAAGTAAGGTAACATCTTCTGATGTTGTGATTAGTGAACACAGTTCATGAAAACGTCCCGTTTGACCGAAAGAAAAAACGTTTTGAAAGTTTTGTCTTGACAACGCCCTGTTACGCCCCGACCCCCCCCACAGAAAGTGCGTCACAGTAAACTGGCAGAGTCTGTAGAGAAGGCCATTGAGGAGAGGAAGTACCTGGGCGGTGCGGACCCGTCCACGGTGGAGATGTGTTACCCCCCCATCATCCAGAGCGGAGGAAACTACAGCCTCAAGTTCAGCGTCGTCAGGTAGCGTCTCTCGCCTTCAGATGGTCACATGTTGCTTGATGTTAAAGCTGTTAGAAACCCTGTCTCTTTATGTTACAAATGATTTTCTGTAGTCATTATCAATCTGCAGATATTCTCATAAGTAGGAATAGAAATTTTTTTTGGCAAAGATGCTTTTTCGCTTTCTTGCCAAACGTTAAATGAGACGGTTGATGATGCCGTTATGTCTGTGGTGTAATTATGAATCTACTGCTAGGAGACAGTTTAGCTCAGCATAAAGACATAAAGGAAGCAGGGTGAAACGCCTGGCTGTGAAGTGCAGGCACATCTTATTTCAGATGAGGTATATCGATGTTAACAGATGTTGATTTATGACTTTAATACATGCTGGTAGGTGGATTAGCCCAGCTAGCCACCACCGCCCCCTTTCTTTTCCAGTATTTATGCTAAGCTACTATCTTCGTATTTACTATACAGACATGATCGGTATCAATATTGTCTTCTAACTCTCTGTAAAAAAGCGAATAAGCACATTTCACACAGTTGTATGAAGCAGTTGTTGTTGTTCTGACCTTTGCATCTATAACACTATAACAACAGGCCGTCATAGGTTACACTGTTCATCATTTTAACTGACACCATCTCCTGCACCAGTGATAAGAACCACATACACTTCGGTGCCATCACGTGTGCCATGGGGATCCGCTACAAGTCGTACTGCTCCAACCTGGTCCGCACCCTCATGGTGGACCCCCCGCAGGAGATGCAGGACAACTACAACTTCCTGCTGCAGGTGGAGGAGGAGCTGCTCAAAGAGCTCAAACACGGTGGGTTCAGGAGCTTTTCGGGTACTTCTCAAGGCCAACAAGTCTCGGCGGCTCATAGTTTGTTTGACCAATCAGGAAAAGCCAAATGTGCAGTAGTGTGTGTGTTTGTGTTTTCTGAATGTACAGTAAGCTGTGTTTTCTGTCTCCACCACAGGTGTAAAAATCAGCGACGCCTACAATGCCGTTATGGAATATGTGAAAAAGGAGAAGCCAGATCTTGCATCAAAGCTGACCAAAAATCTCGGGTAAAATTCTCGCAGATGTCATCTTCTTCTGCCCAGGTGTTCACACACATTCATATGTTTTTCTCATATCTTCATTTTATGTGGGGTTTTTTTTTGTTTTGTTTTTTTGTAGGTTTGCAATGGGAATCGAGTTCAGAGAAGGCTCTCTGGTGTTGAATGTCAAAAACCAGTACAAACTGAAAAAAGGTGAGTTGTGTTGCTGGAAATGTTTAGCATTACTTTATTTCATCAGAATCACAACTCAAATACATGTATTATGATAAATAATAACTTGGTGTGTGTGTGTGTGTGTGTGTGTGTGTGTGTGTGTGTGGCAGGCATGGTGCTCAGTATCAGTTTAGGTTTTGCTGACCTTGTGAACAAAGAAGGCAAGAAGGACGAGCAGAAAAAGTACGCCTTGTTTATCGGCGACACAGTACAGATCAATGAGGTAAGGCACACGTCAATACAGCTCAATAGCACTCGAATTTTACATTTCAGCTTATTTACAATTAATTAAACTGTGTGTAGCCTTAGAAATATGATATAAACCATCAGTAAAAAGGTTATAATATGTTTCTGTAACAGGAGGAAACCGCTACAGTACTCACACCAGTCAAGAAAAAGATAAAAAATGTGGGAATCTTCCTGAAGGTAGGCGTCTTGGTTCGTCATTTTATCTTTTAAAACGAGTAATTGCACGAGAAGAGTTGCAGTTGAGTTATTGATGATATGTAATGGGTTACATCTTTACAGGTACATATATAGATTTTTTTTTTTTATGTCTCATTTCTCTCAGAATGATGATGAGGACGATGAGGAGGAAGACGGCGACGACGCCGAGGAGCTGTTGGGGAAGGGAGCTCGGAGTGCTGCTCTGCTGGCAGACAGAACCAGGGTGAGTTTGTGTCTTGTTTATGTTTCCAGTGATCAGTAAATATTTGCCACCCTGACAGTGTTGATAACTAAGAGTGTGAATGTTTTTGTACTCTACAAAGCTACTTGGGAAGGTAAGTATTTTGTAGTTTTTTCTAAAACTACTCATCAACGGATCTGGTTTTTATTTTTTTTATTTTTTTTTTCTCTCTCGTGTGTTTTTGATTTTTCTGACCATCCACAGCTGTGTACTACATGTCTACTCCGCATGTATGTCGTGTTTTTCATCCTTTCGTACAAATCTCAGACTTGAAGTTTCCTCCGTGTGGTCACTCAGTTGTGTCTGTCTCGAAACTCAGAATGAAATGACGGCGGAGGAGAAGAGGCGAGCTCACCAGAAGGAGTTAGCCGACCATTTGAACGAAGAAGCCAAGCGTCGTCTGACTGAGCAGAAAGGAGAGCAGCAGATTCAGAAGTGAGTTGTGGAGGCCAGAAAGTTATAAAAGTTTGGATCACATCTGAATCATCCTAGAATAATAACGCAAAGAATTCATGGAAGAAACTGTTAAAAGTTTAGCTACAGTTTGAAGTTTCCCGTTTTCTTCTCAGGGCCAGAAAATCAAACGTGTCCTATAAGAACGTGTCTCAGATGCCCAGAGAAAAAGACATCAGAGAAATGAAGATCTTCATCGACAAGAAGTACGAGACCGTCGTCATGCCCGTCTTTGGCATCGCCACGCCGTTTCACATCGCCACCATCAAGGTACGCTTAGGTTATCTGGAGCCGTGTGCCAGCTTTTTGTTTTTCTGCTGGAATCTGTTTATTTATTTGTTTATTTATTTATTCTGGCTTTTTTTTCCCTCTCTAGAATATCAGTATGTCTGTAGAAGGAGACTACACCTACCTAAGGATCAACTTCTACGTCCCCGGCAGCTCTCTGGGACGACAGGAGGGAAATATCTTCCCCAACCCCGACGCCACATTTGTCAAGGAAATGTACGTATTGACTTGTCTGCAAGATCATGTCCAGTCCAAGAAGCGCAGACATGTTCAAAAATGTTAATCTTATCTCTTTTATAAAATGCTTGTAAACATTTTGCCCCCCCTTTTTTTTAAGCACGTACCGAGCATCCAACCTGAAGGCTCCCGGCGACACGTCGGTGCCCTCCACCAACCTGCAGAACGCTTTCCGCATCATCAAGGAAGTACAGAAGCGCTACAAGACGCGAGAGGCCGAAGAGAAGGAGAAGGAAGGCATCGTCAAGCAAGACTCGCTGGTCATCAACCTCAACCGCAGCAACCCCAAGCTCAAGGACCTCTACATCAGACCCAACATCGCACAGAAGAGGATGCAGGGCTCGCTGGAGGCACATACTAACGGTGAGGAAGATGAAGTGTGAAATTAGCTCTTCTCTCAGATGAATTCACGTTGTTTTTAATCAAATCTCTCTCGTCTCCTCCCGGACAGGTTTTCGTTTCACGTCGGTCCGCGGTGATAAAGTAGACATTCTTTATAACAACATCAAACACGCCATCTTCCAGCCGTGTGACGGGGAGATGATCATCGTACTTCACTTCCACCTCAAGGTGAGTTTATCCATCCATCTCACAAAAAAAATAATCTTTTCCACCTTTCTAAAAGAATACTGTTAACGTTTTGTGACAAAACTAAATTGTAACTCACTCTTTTCTTTCCTCCAGAACGCCATCATGTTCGGTAAGAGGCGCCACACAGACGTCCAGTTCTACACAGAGGTCGGGGAGATCACCACAGACTTGGGCAAACACCAACACATGCACGACCGAGACGACCTGTACGCCGAGCAGATGGAGCGCGAGATGAGGCACAAGCTCAAGTCCGCCTTCAAGAACTTCATCGAGAAGGTGGAGACGCTGACGAAGGAGGAGCTGGAGTTCGAGGTGCCGTTCAGAGACCTGGGGTGAGTCGGTCAGACGCACTCGACGAGACGGAGACTGTAGGAAGCTCGAAGTCAGCAGATGGATCATTTTGCTGTGTATTTTTGTTTCTAGTTTCCAGGGCGCCCCCTACAGGAGTACCTGCCTGCTACAACCCACGTCGAGTTCCCTCGTCAATGTCACTGAATGGGTGAGTGAAGACGCTGAGTCGGCCCGTGTCTGTCCGACTGAGCAAAAACAACAGACTGGAAATTCATGCAGTCTCAAAACCTCAAAACCCGGAGCCTTCTGGGATTCTGTGGCTACGATTAAATTTATTTTTACCTGATTAATGAAGATAAAAACTGTTAGGTTTCATCTTGTAAAAAGAACAGACTTAAACCTTTAACTTGTAAACAATAAATCCGTGTGTCTTAAACAAAATCTTACAAATGAATAAATTCTGTATTCAGGTCCCCCAAAAAAAAAATTAAAAAAAAGTTTTTATTATGTGTAGCCACCGTTTGTGGTGACTCTGGACGAGGTGGAGTTGGTCCACTTTGAGCGCGTGCAGTTCCACCTGAAGAACTTTGACGTGGTCATCGTCTACAAGGACTACAACAAGAAGGTGACCATGATCAACGCCGTGCCCGTCAACTCCCTGGACCCCATCAAGGAGTGGCTCAAGTAAGACTTGAGGATGGAAAAGAGTCGGAGCAGCTTTCTTTGTTCTTGTTTTTTTATTTTTATGAATTACATTGCTTTCTTTTTTTTTTTTTTCTCCCAGCTCGTGTGACATCAAGTACACAGAGGGAGTTCAGTCTCTGAACTGGACCAAGATCATGAAAACCATCGTTGATGATCCAGAGGGCTTCTTTGAGCAAGGAGGCTGGTCTTTCTTGGACCCAGAGAGCGAGGTGCGAGTCTTGATCTTGTCAAAGGAAATCCTCCTATTATTGTTTGTGTTTGCGATTTTTTTTAATATCATCTTGCTGTCCCATTTTGGTCTCAGGGAAGCGGTGGAGAGCAAGACTCGGAGTCTGAAATGGAGGATGAGACGTTCAACCCCTCTGCAGATGAAGAGGAATATGAGGAAGAAGACAGCGACGAGGATTACAGCTCCGAGACCGAGGAGTCGGGTACAGGTAATGCAAACCGCTTTACTCGTGGCATTTTTCAGCTAACGATCTGTTATCTAAACATCTCTTGTTGTCCTCTGTGTTTTGTAGATTACAGCGCGTCACTGGGCAGCGAGGAGGAGAGCGGGAAAGACTGGGACGAACTGGAGGAAGAGGCCAGGAAAGGTTTGTATCTGCAGTCGAGCTCCAAATACAAATTCTTGCACATTATATGGCAATGTTTGAGAAAAGCCACTGTGTTATCGAGCATTTTTGGCCACGCAAAATAACTGGAGGGACTCATTTATTACTAAGTTGTTTTAAAATAACAGTAATATGGTTTGTGTCCTGCAGCTGACAGAGAGAGTCACTACGAGGACGAGGACACCTCCAACAACAACAACAAGAAGAGGAAGGTACGGTCGTCAGCCCCACCCAGCAAGAAGAAACGACGGTCCTAAACGTCTCTCTCACACACACACACGCATACACACACACACACACTGCCAAACCGAGCGTACCCGACCCTCCTTTCTGCCCCAACTGGCTCTTTTGACTCATACACTTCACACACACAGATACACGATGTGTATATAGACGTAGAAGCCCCTTATTTTTGTGTTGTGTCTTGTTAAAAGGCAGTTGGACACAGACTCTATTAGGTTTTTCCTCTTCATTCCTTCCTCATTCCCTCTTTTGTCTCCACCTCCCATCTCTATCCATCCATCAGGGTTTCATATCTTCTGTGTGTGTGTGTGTGTGTGTGTGCGTGCATGTCTGTTTAAATGGGTTTTTATTGCAAGCATTGTTTATTTTCTGTTTAAAAAAAAAAACATGACTTTCTTAACTAATGGATAATAATAATAAAAGTCTTGACATATCTGCCAAGTGTTTTATATAAACTCCACCTCCTCGTCTTCTTTTCACCTCCTGCTCTCATTTTGTTAAATTGTGGTTTATAAAATGTTGTTTTTTTTGAGGGAGGCAGATTATTCAGTTTCTGATTACTTTTTTTTTTAAAGGGGTTTGTAAACTTCTGCACACACACACACACACACACACACACCGTCTCCCTCGCACTTGTCTCTTTGTCCCCTTTCTGTTCAATCTGAGTAGATATGTTGTACTGTTAATTCTGAAAAATCCAGTTTTTGTTTTTGTAATAAAATTAAAAGGAACCATAGTTTGTTTGTTTTGTCTGTTTTTCTCACAGTTACTCACAGTTTTCAGTTTATTACATTTAACACGGTCATTAAAACATCCAAAAACATGATAAACTTAACAAAAAAATGTGTCTAAATATGCAGCTTTTTTTTTGTAAAAACAAAACAAAAAACTGTATACTTGACCTTGTAAACTGGCGTGTGTTGGTTTGCAAGTCAAAGCGGCGTCTGTTTATTTGCACATGTAGAGTACTGATCAAAGGATTAAACAAAATCGAGCCTCCAAGCAGAAAACTGAAAACATGAAGGACATCCAGCTGAGTTTAAGAGAGAAACTTCATCCACGCTGAGAATAGTTTTTATGATTTAACTATTTTTATATCAGTTTATTTGAACATTTGTGAAAAGTGACACTTACTTCTATAAATCACTGCACACTAACTCACTGTGGATTATTTATATAAAACATATGCATTAATTTAGGAGATGTATCTCCAAAACGGCTACGTTAAAATCTGTTCTGAAATACAGTTATTATAGTATATATATATGTATATATATATGGCTAGATATACAGAGGCCTTGTTTCATCAATACTGTCAATACTTCATTTTCATTTTGAATGGGGGTGTTCATTATATTTTTTGTTTATTTATTTGTTTATTTATTTTCTTTAGAATTACCTGGGTCAGACTCACATTTTGAAGGTGAAGGTGGTTTTGCATTTATTTACCTATCAGATATCTTAAAAGCGCATCCATCCGGAGGTCAGTAGAGGTTCTGTTGACATCCAGCGTACAACTTGCCTCGTGATCATGGAGCAGAAATACATGTTTATTTGGGGTAAGTCATGCTATTATATACATGTGTTTGAATGTGTGGACAAATATAAGAATTTGCATTATTTTTCAAAAAATGGTCTATGAGTTTTATATGTGTTAAACTTCATTTTAGGGTCTATCCTTCTTAATTTGAGGGTTACTGAACATGCAGGTAAGAAAATGATCAGTAGTAACTAGTTTGTTAGGATTAGCTGGAATTAATGAGCGATTAATGAGGTGGATGAATGTAATATTTGCCGTTGTGCTACCTCTACAGTTGATGTGGCCATGGCTGGAGTGGCCACACAGTCTTCACTCGTTCACAGTTCCTACTCACCAAGTTTTGTGATTGACGGTAAACCTAATTTACACAATGACTCTCAAAGCTGTACTGCCACTCGGTCGGAGGCCAACCCCTGGTGGAGGTTGGACATGCGGGGTCCGTATGCAGTCGCATCAGTTGAAGTCATTCGAAGATCAGATTGCTGCATTGATCAGATAAATGGGGCTGAAATCCGCATTGGTGACTCAATAGAGAACAATGGCAACAACAACGCCAGGTGATGCTACTCAGTGAAATGTGCTGAAGCAATATGCTAACATGTCAATACACATTTGCAAAATGGCTTATCATCAATTCCAAATATGCATAAATTTTATTAGGGATGCTTTAAATCCTTCACTTATAGATCTCATATATCTCTATAGATTGAGATATAATAATTTGAGTTACTGCGAAGGAAAACTAATAAACTCTCTCCATGTTAATTCTCCATGTTAAACAGATGCATTTGTCTTTTTCTTCTGCTGCTCCTTCTCCCTCAGGTGTGCAGTCATCACCATAAACCAAATTTCCCCTATCATGACCTTCAACTGCAACCAGATGAAAGGACGCTATGTCAACATTTACCTCCCTGGAATAGGGAAGAAACTTCAGCTTTGTGAGGTCAAAGTGTACGCTACAGCCCTCGTCAGTGGAGGTAAGACTGAGCAAAGACATCTGAAGTTGATTCAGTTTTGCTGTGGTACCACTACTGGTGGAAAGTCAATAAAGGACAGATTGTCTGGCACACATGCAAAATTTGTGCCAATCATCAATCCCTTAAATCCCAGCAACAACAGGGTTTTCTCCAAAATTCAAATCTTTAGAAACTCTTTGCAAAAATGATTCTCTCATCTCTCAATGGCTATATACATTTATATACTTAGACATTTAGGTCTGGTTTTAAGCAGAGAACACAAAATGTTATTCAGTTTATCCTGTACCATGACCCTTGGTATTGTTGAACACGCTTTCATCACTATGCTACTTCTGTCAGATAATATTGCACCAAGAGGAATAGCTGAGCAGTCTTCAGAACCAGTTTCAGGAGCAACGGCTCCAGAAATGGCCATTGATGAAGATGCAGGATCAACCTGCACCTCTGTCCCGCCCGAAGACAACCCCTGGTGGCGAGTGGACCTCAGAAGTATATATCGCATAACTGCGGTGTCTGTCTTCAGCATTGGAGACTGCTGCTCAGAGGAGCTGAACCGCGCTGAGGTCCGCATCGGCTTCAGGGAAGAAATCGACAATCAAAGGTGATCTTCGGAGGAACAAAAAAGAAATTACACCAACCACTTTGACTCCCCTTTTTTTTCTCACTCTTACTTCCTCCTCCTGTCAGGTGTGCTGTCATCTCCATTACAGAGGGACAAAGCAAATACACCTACCAATGTGGAATAATGGAAGGTCGCTTCGTCTATGTTGTCCTTCCTGGACTGCAGAAGACTTTGACTTTTTGTGAAATACATGTGTATGGTAATGTGCTTGGTAAGCTCCACACACTCATTTTTTCTAATTTTGCTTTCTGCCTAACTGGATGAACAACTCCATCTCTTGTGCATGGAAACATTGAGAAAAGACATTGTTATTCATCTTCTTTAATTTTTTTCCCCTCACTAGAAAATGTGGCTTTGAGAGGAGTGGCTTTTCCATCTTCCAGGAAATGGAGGTCAGCAGGTTATGCCAGCAATGTCATAGATGGTAAACGGATGACCACCTGCAGCGAAACTGAGGACATACCCGAACAGTGGGTTAAACTGGATCTACTGATTCCCTACAGTGTGAATATAATCCAACTTGCCTTCAAAGAGGACTGCTGCTCTGTTTATGAGGTCCGAGTGGACAACTCAAGGTGAATAATTGTAAATTAATAGTAAATTATAATTATTCTTTGAGACTAGCTTGCACAGAAGATGCTACTTCTCTTCATTTACTTTAGAAGAAAACAAAACCTCAAATTGTATCCCACCATCTCTGCTTCTTTATCTATTCCAGTTGTTCGATCCTCTCAAGTAATACACAGTCTTTGGTCACCCTGGACTGTGGGGGGATTGAGGGTCGCTATGTGACTGTAATCCAACCTACCATGCCACTCCCTCTGTGTGAGGTGGAGGTCTACAGCACCTGGGAGAAACCTATGAATAAAGTCCCTCAACGTCCCCCACCCAGCAGTAATCAGATTATGTTGT
The DNA here is from genome assembly GCA_036937835.1 of Pampus argenteus. Taxonomy (NCBI): domain Eukaryota; kingdom Metazoa; phylum Chordata; class Actinopteri; order Scombriformes; family Stromateidae; genus Pampus; species Pampus argenteus. Next base: position 2,968,211 of record CM072860.1, read on the forward strand.
TTTACGAAATCTTTACAGTGCAAAATTCCAACTGGAGATGGGCGAATAAACACATTTGCAGACAATGTTGTCATTTATATTCTTATGTTGCTGAATTATTTTAGCATGCAGATTTTCCAATTTTTTTTTTACAGATCACTGCTCCTCCACTTCTTGCAGCCGTGACTACATTCTCATTCATGATCAACCTAAAACATGGTTTGAAGCTCAGACTTACTGCAGAAACCAGTTCACTGATTTGGCCACCATCAACAATGTTCAAGACATGAACAAGGTTGTTAACAAAATGGGAAATGATTTCAGCAACTTTTGGATTGGGCTATATGAAGATGCAGTGATCTGGAAGTGGTCTCTGTCAGATGAAGATTACTACAGTGATGATGAAGCGGAGTTCAGGAAGTGGGGTGAAGATGAACCCAACGAGAGGATCACTCCACGCTGTGCTGTCATCCAACACACGGGGGACTGGAAAGTCCTGGACTGCAGCTTACTGAATGTCTTCTTATGCTTTGATGGTAATGTTATGAGTTATGTTACGTATATATTACATTTCTTTACTTCTATATCTGTTGGTCTCAGTTGTCTCCAAGGAAATATCCAACCTGTTACATAGCATAAGGTTTTAGATTTAATTCTCCTTTTCCAAGACGCCAATGATTTCTATTACAGCACCCTATGAAAATCAACAAAAATTTTATACTTGCTTGATGGGACAGCAACAGCAGGGACTTTGAAGGTTCCTGTAAAGGTTCTTGTAAAGGTTCCTTGGGGGATAGTTCCTTGTAAAAGTTCCTGCGGTGGACACGGGCCTATTGATTCATTAGACTACAGTATCACTTTCAGCTCAGTCAGACCTTTAAAATCATATTTATAATATGTGTTGGGTTATTTCTGTGGTCACAGGACGGGATAATGTGTCACAGACTAAGATTCTTATGGAAACACCAATGATGTGGGCCGACGCTCGGCGATACTGCAGGCAGTACCACACAGATCTGGTCAGTGTGAAGAACCTGGCTGAGAACCAGGAGATCCAGAACATGGTTCCACCAGGACAGCTGGCCTGGATCGGCCTGTTCGAAGACTCCTGGAAGTGGTCCGATGGGAGCAAATCCTCGTTCAGATACTGGTTGGAGGAGCAAGTCAGCAGTTTAGGATCGGGTCCAAACTGTGCTCAGGTTGACGCTGGAAAATGGAGCAAAAAGTCGTGCAATGCTAAATCTATGTTTCTCTGCTACTGTAAGTATTATACAAGTTTATTCAGACTGCACATTAATACTTAAACAAATAATTGATTAGTTGATTAGTCAAGAAAAAAATGTTTTGTATAGTGAACATTAAATTCTTTAAATTAAAAAACATTTAAAGCAGCTAAAATGACGTCAGAACCATTTTTTTTTCAGACTTTAAGAAGAAATCTCTGGTGAGGATCCAGTCTGACTTTAAAATGAGTGACCCTGTCATCCAACAGCAAATCCTGAGACAGGTAAGAAACGTTACCTGAGATGATATTTCATATATGTGCTATTTATCAATTCAACTCACTGTGTGAAGCTTTTACTCGGCATTTTATTCAAGTGCTTATTTATTTACAAAACTATACAATCCACCATAAGTGATAATAAATGTTTGCTTTATACACTGTTACACTGTTTGTACCATATTTCTCCAGCTCAGTGAGGTTCTATGTTTGTATGTTTGTTGATTTCTAGCTGGAAGCAAATATGAAACAAAAAGGCATCAGTGATTTCAAGATCCGCTGGAGGACGCGTGAAAGACAAGTCTCAGATAATAAATGAAGATAATAAAGGCAGCGCAGTAAGACAACATCAGTGTCCCCAGTTTTCTTATAGTTTTTCCATTTTTTTGTCTTTTACAGTATATTGTTGTCACACTCTTAGCATTTATTCCCTTCTTTAAGAAGCACTTGTTTTCTTTCTGTTCATTGTAACTGCTGCATCTCTACTCAGTGCCATCATCGATATAGTCAGTCAGAGCCCAATATGTGTGTGTTTGTTGTTCCACATGTTTTCCTGTGGAGGGAGTCAGACTACAGAGAGTGAGTGATGGTGCTACAACCGGTGTGTGCCACTGGAGGCAGATGAAACATGAATTCATCGTCAGATATGTGTGCTCTATTTACTGTTGTTTTTTTTGCATAAATAGTATATATTGTACACATTTTCTTGTATTTCCTGTAGCATCAAATAAAAAATGTACACACATATTAACAGCAATAAAGCAATACACAATGAATGAATGTGAGCTTTTTCTTTTTATTTAATTGGATAAACTTCCATAGCAACACTGCAGATAAACAAAACAAACAGAAAAGGTAGAAAAACCAAATGAGCTCTTTCAGCCAGCTGGACCCTCGATAACCAAACATGTTCCTGTCTTCTGTTCTCTACTGGTTGAGTTTTGCATAAGATACATGGAAAAGTGACAAAAATTTGCATGCATATACCAACACACGTCTACACCTCCCAAGTCCCAACTTCCAGAGTTGGGTGTAGAAGGTTTGATCAACAGGACAGGTAAGATTGTGTTAAAAAAATACAATAAAACAATTATTTTTTTTATTATTCTATATTGTAGAATATGGAACTAGAGAAATTATGTAAACAATAACAACATTGGATTATTGAATTTTATTATAAGCCTTTTTTTTTTTTATTCCTTTTTGATTGTGATGTAATTATAATTTAACAGGTCAAGATATGAGTTAATATATAATTTAACATTTAAATTTTTCTGGCTCATAGATAAATGGAGTTACACAGTGCTATCACATATATTGGTAAGCACAATTAATAACTCATAGCTGTTTTTGAACTAGTGATATATATATATTTTTTTTTTAAACACACATGTGCTTTTTTCACAGGGATTCTGTTTTTGTCTCCGAGGATAACTGCACAGCTGAGTAAGTATCAGAAAGAAACATATTATTATTAATGTATGACTACTGGCAAAAGAAACTGCAACATAAATATATTATGTATGAAGTTTGTAAAGCTTCAGTTGTGTTGCCTACACATTTACATTGATATCGAAGTCGTGTGGTAATTAATTGTCCTCTTCCTTTAATGCACTTGGTTGTATTTGTTACTGTTGATGACGTTGAAGCCATTTTTATCTAGTACCTCAGGAGTACCACTTCATAAACCAGTCCATGACTTGGTATGAGGCCCAGAGCTACTGCAGATTAAAGTACACCGACCTGGCCACCGTAAACAACATGGACGACAACAACCGCCTGCTAAATACACTGTACAGTCATGTGACACACAGCTGGATCGGGCTTCAGGATAATGGGACCAACAGGTGGATGTGGTCCGATGGCAGCGGCACTGCGCGGTTCACCAAGTGGGGCAAAGGTGAACCGAACAACCGGGGAAACAATGAAGGGTGTGGTGAGGTGATAACGACAGACGCGTGGAATGACTTAAACTGTGAGGCGACCCTGAGTTTCGTGTGTTATGAAAGTGAGTCAATGAACCTCCAGTTTTGATTTATTTTGTAACATTGAGGATAAACATTTTTGATGCTTGAACCTTTTTTAAAAGCCTGAAATTCACATTTGCTTCTGTACTTCTGTACGTCTCTTTAGGACAGCAGGATGGCACGGTAGAGTATAAGTATTACTCACAAACAAAGAGCTGGGTGAACAGTCAGGATACATGCAGAACTAATCACACTGACCTGGTCAGTATAACGACCCAAGAGGATAATTCTGGGATCGTCAGTTTGGCCACAAAGATGAAAGTGGACAACGTGTGGGTTGGCCTGTTTAAAGATACCTGGATGTGGTCCGATGGAAGTGACGCCTCCTTCAGGTACTGGCTGAGAGACTCGGATAAAAAAGAGGATTGCTGTTACTGTTCTTCTTTTTCTGTGTCACAACGCGGACGCTGGGTTCCCACTCTGTGTAGCCAGAAGGCCACGTTCGTCTGTCATGGCGGTGAGTTAACGAGGTTTGGTTTCAGGAATGACTTGATAAATTATATGAAATTATATAATAATTGTAATTGCATACAATGCATACTTCTGTCAGTGTCTTTTTGGAGAATATTAAAGGTGCCCTGAAGTGTTTTTAACTGCTGTGGTGTCACACTATCTCACTGACTGATGCAAATGCACCAACAATGCTACCAAACATGCACCTCAACAATGTAGAAATTAAAATATATTAAAAAAAAAATTGTTTCAAAGGTCTCAAAGTAAAGAAGACGATAATCAGGATAAAGACTCGCTCCGATGTGGATCTCAATGACTCCGCAGTCAGCAGTAATCTGCTGAAAGAGGTAAAAGAAACACTCATAATATTCCTACATTGTGTTTATTTAAGATGACATGGATGGCCTTGGATACCTTACATACGTTAGTGCAGCTACAGATAAAAGGTGTGTTATTGTTTCAGTTGGAGATAATCCTGAGGAATGAAAACGTGACTGATGTCAAACTAACGTGGCAAAATGGCAACGATGGACTCGTCTTTCAACCTCAGGAGAAATGTGTATATTTAATACATTTATTATTATTATTAGGTAACAGGGAAGGTTGATGGTTTTTAGCTTTTAAACAACTGTTTAACACATTCTTTCTTTTCTCTTTTCAGCATCATTAAAACCCTCCGGAGCATGATATAGACATTTACCCTGCTTTCAAAATAAAGTCATTTCCTGTGGACAATTTCTAATTACAGGATGCTAATTGTTAAACATTTCCCTTAAAACTGTTGGAGTGAACTTTAACATGTATGTAGCTACAGTCTAATATGTACTGTTTATTTATCCATGCTGTTATGCTTCATACAAACTAATGAACTTCTTTAAACTATAATCAATGAAATAAAACATCTTGCTTAAATTGGAGTCTGATTATTATAGGCGTTGATTGATTTATACAGCTGCACATAAAAAAAAAAAAACCTAAATTAGAAATAGCTAATTTTATTGTGATATTTGTATTAATTATATGTTAGACAACACCATCATACACCGTATCCATATGTAACCCTCACATCCAAAACTGAAAGCAAACCGACCTAGTTGTGTTTTACTTTAAACAATCCTTAATAATTATCTGGTGACTCACTTAAACAGTGGAACTAGTTTGTCTACATGTCTCTCATAGCGCTCATTTATAGACTTTCTGATGAAGTGTTTTATTCTTTCGTTTTCTCTCATGCGAGTTGTTGTTGTTGTTGAACACACAAGTCATACAGAAGTTGCTGCATGTTGAAGGCTGACGACTGGAGTTTTCTATTGAAACAGTTACGATCCGCATGTTAATCAGCTGATGGCATTAATTAATCAGCATCACTGATGAAGTTTGTGACTCTGAGCGCCTCATTCTCCCTCAAACACAGTCCTCTGATCTTTGCTGATCTTTGCTTGATGCAACTTTAATGTTTGTTTTGCAGCTCTTGATTTGCACAATAAATGTGACTGGAAAGTTAATGTATTCCTCATACTTAAACAATGATGGATCACCTGAAGCATGCACAGCATGCAGGAGGAGTGGCTCTACGCTTTATAAATAACAACCTCAGGATCTTTAGCCACCCACACACCAAACTAACGTGGCAAAATGGCAAAGATGGACTCGTCTTTCAACCTCAGGAGAAATGTGTATATTTAATAAATTTGTTGCAATTAAAATGAGGGAAATTATTATTATTATTAGGTAACAGGGAAGGTTGATGGTTTTTAGCTTTTGATCAACTGTTTAACACATTCTTTCTTTTCTCTTTTCAGCATCATTAAAACCCTCCGGAGCATGATATAGACATTTACCCTGCTTTCAAAATAAAGTCATTTCCTGTGGACATTCAATCGAATACATTTATTTTTTTTTTAAATTTCTAATTACAGGATGCTAATTGTTAAACATTTCCCTGGAACTATTAATTAATTATTATAATTATTATTATTAATGTTGAGCTAAAGGACACTGATTAAATGTGAATGGAAAGTTAATGTATTCCTCATACTTAAACAATGATGTATCACCTAGAAGGAAATAATCTTAAACATAATAAGAGAAAGAAGCACGCACAGCATGCAGGAGGAGTGGCTCTACGCTTTATAAATAACAACCTCAGGATCTTTAGCCACCCACACACCTGCTGGAACAGGTAAGATCATTTTGAATCGTTTTTTCATTGTTCACATTTTGAGTATGATCAATACAAAAGTGATTTGCACAATATTAGTTAAGAATAAGTGCTGTTGTGTTACTTCATTGTAATCATGCTGCTGCTGAACTTCTTGAAATGACATAGATGGAGTTGTAACTTTGTAGAACATATACGTTATTGTACAGTTTAAGTGAGATTAGTAACACCATCGCTGTTATCAATTTTCCAGGTATTTGAATCCTGCTGGAACTTTTATTTTGAAGTCTGAGCATCAAGGCAGAAACTACGGCTCGTTACGAGGAGATAGAGGAAGACCTGTACATGTCTCTATATATTCAGCCAAACTGTGATTCCACCAACCTGCAACTCTTCTCTTTTTTGGCACTGCTCAATGCGTACGTTCCTGATTCCTATCTACTGATGTCAGAGTGTCTAAGGGTCCTCGGACCACCTGATCCCATCCATGGAGGCCCGCCCTTTGAAGAGAGAATGGAGCCTTTTACCCGTTTAATCAACACATCCAGTCCAGAAGTTGATCATGTACGTATGATTGACCAGGTGACTGCACAGATAGTCGTGGAGACATTGGCTGATTTAGGAATTACAAGGAGTGATACAGTGAAGAAACTGATGTCCACACTTTGCGGGGATCAGGCCGAACCACATACAATCCAGTTCATTAAGGATTTGCTAACGAAGAGAAATAAGGGGAAAAAAGGTAAAGAGAAGTTCTCAAGGTTGATTGAGACTATAAAAGACAATAATCCTTATTATGCTTTCTCTGTCATGAAAACTGCATCAGCAAAATTCGAACAAAACCCAATTTTCCCCCAAACCCTCTCCCGTCTCTACTACGTCTACCACGACTATAACAAAGCTGAAGAGTGGGCATGGACAGCCATTAGAAGAGCCCCCAACAACTCTTACATGGCTGACACTCTTGGGCAGGTTTACAAGCAGCGTTTGATGAGGGAAGCCAAGACACCAGAGGAAATCTTAGCCAGGGCAAGAGAGGCCTTCAAAGTATTCAAAGATGTGGAGATAAAAGCTGAGAAAGAAATAGACCCAGAAATGGAGGACATAGCAGATACTGGAAATGTTTCAACTTCCTTTAACAACAGAGGTCATTTTGGCTTCATGCAATTGGCAAAGATCACTTATGAGAAACTCCATCGGTTCACAAATCACAGGAGTTTCTTACAAAGCTTAAAGATGGAAGTTGTGGCCAAGTTTGACTTTTTTGAATGGTACCTAACTTACTCCAAACCTGGTGTGACAGACTTAGAGCCGCCTTACTTCTGGCAGTATGTTGTAACTTGTTATAAACAGTACACACAGAAAGAAGCAGCTGAGTCCACCAGCTTTCCAGGCCTTTTAGAGTGTCTCAATCATGAGCTTTTCACGTCGAAGGGAAGACGTGCTTGGTTTAATGACGAGAAAACTGTCTCTGATTTGGAAGAAATCCGAGATGATTTGAAAATGACTTACGAGGAAAATGTTGACGATGTAGAAGTAGCCGAAAGGTACATCCTCTCCAACATCATCCTGAGCAACAAGATGCCTAATTCTCCTCACCTCACCCCTGTGGGAAAACTGCAAGAATTATTACGCAGATTCTCGGTCACAAAAAAAGGCCAAAGAAGCCCTGAATTTTACCTGTTGGTTCTGCTGTTGTTTTGGCCTGACGAACATCCTCAGGTGATGCAAGAAGAGGAGGCCACAGCGGATGGTAGGTCAGAAGGAAGAACATCAGCAGATGAGGGCAATGACGGAGAACATAAAACAGGAGGAGAACCGGCACAACTCGTGTTGCCTCTTGATCTCATGTTTGACCCTGATCTACAACAGCATGTCACCTTCATGGAGAACGCTTTTGAGAGCGGCAAGTACGGCAAGTACCTTCGAGGACGTTACCTTTTGCCTCTATTTTTTTGGGGAAAAGGCTGCGGATTGTGCAAATGGGTTCACAAATCAAGGTTGGATGCAATAGTGGAAGACGTGGTAGATGCTGAGCTAGATGCTGCGCTAGATGAAAGAAATGTAGAGAAGTGGAGCCGAATCAATAAAATGTGGAGCAGTGGGGAAGTGTGGCAAGTTTCTCAGATCCAAGATATCCTTCTCCCGGTCCAGGTGGAGTCATTCCAAGCTCCCGCAGTGCCACTGATGAATAACAATAAGGAAGTGTTTGTTTGTGCTGGAGGAAAGAAAATAAAGGCTGTAGTGGACAACCCGGATGCTCCGACACTTCCTACCACACTTTTCTATCTTGGCTTCACCATTCGAGGTCCCGTCGTCTTTTCCTCACACGTCTGGGACAGTGAATGATGAATAATGTGACAAGCATTAGCAACCTGTAACCTTATGACATATTTTAAGGGGAAATATTAAGTAAAAAAAAAAGAAAAAAAAAAGATTGCTTTTGGGACATGAAATCGTGGTGTTATTATGTTGATTTAACCATTCTGAATTATTGACATTCGTGAAGTTGTTGTTGAAGATTTGTGCTGAACTATACTGTAATCGCATCAGCTGAAAAATGTTGAGTTTGACCCAATGAGACGTTTTCTAATATACTAATAATATGCAACATTGTTGTATTGAATTGCGTTGGAGTTTTTCAGTGTTTTTACTTTATTTGATGAGCTGGTGTTTGTATTCCTGTTACATGTATTGTGTTAAGCATGTGATCAATGATAATAAGTATGGGATGCAGTTGTGTTTTTTAGAGGAAGTTAACTAAAGCTTAATTGATTCATGTGGTGTTTGCTGCCTTCTGTGCTGTTGTGAATAATAAATTAAAAGTTAAATGTTAAATAGTTCTTGAATTAAAAAGTTTGGTAAATTGGAAGTTAAACAATACATTTTCTTTAATATCTGAATGCACAAACAAAAAAAAAGCTGTGTTGTTTATTTAACTTTTGTTTATTTTATTTTTTTATTATTATTTTTTATTACAACCTTTACTCCCTACTGGCACGTTTGTAGACACAACTGTAAACTTGCATACATGTTTCAATAAATCTTATAAAAAAAAGTTTTTTGAGTAGAGGTGGACTTTAATCACAACGGTAACTTATATAACAGCGGTCAAACATTAGTGGTCCCAGAATTAGGCCGATACAGAATATATATATATATATATATATATATATATAGTGAAACATCGGAATTTCCGAGGCGCAGTGAAGGTAACGTTTTCCCCGCATCAACCTGCTTACTTTCAGTTAGCGGCTCGTTTGTCTGCTGTACAGGTGTGTTTGTGTGTTTGTTTAAAATGCCGAAAACTCCAGATGCGAACCTGAAAGCCTGATGACCGGAATATTTCCTAAAAAAAAACAAACCATAAGAAGAAAAAGAGGAGCTAACTGGTCGTAACGTTATCATGTTAGCCCGAGCACGACAGGTGCACCGCGGCTCGGGGCTTTGAGACGGTTAGCATCACCGTTTATGCTACAAACAAACACGCCTGTACATCTCTGGGAATCAGGGATTCACCTCTGTACGAAGTGGCGTCCATATTATCAAGGTAAGCGGCGTCAGCAGCCTGTCTGTGTGTCCGGAGGTGCTGCTTTGCTTTAGCTTCATCACTGCCAACGGAAGATTAGTGAAGCTAACAGGGAGCCAGGTCGGCTAGCAGTCGGTTTACGGTTAATGTCGCGTTAACAGGCTGACAGGTGAGTGACTGGACGTTGAAGCACGCGGGATGTTTTACTTTCATTTTTAAATTTATTTTATGATCAGCTTATTAACAGGAAGACGGAAGTGATGCTGACGTTATGACAGCTTAATAAACCAGTTTATGTTTGAAATTATTCAAAGTTTACCTGACATCATTAGATTATTAACACTGAAGTATCAGTGTGTGTAAGCAGCATGTTACTGTTTCAGCTACTTTATATACAGTTGGCTAGTTTAGTCTAGTGGTTCCCAACCTAAGGCTCGGGTCCCTTCAAAGGGTCGCCGGATACATTTTTTGGAGTTGTGCGAGAGGTGTTTATTTTATGATGATTGTGCACTACAAGCAACTTTTAACAAACATTTCCTGTTTATTTCTGAAGGCTTCAACAACCTGTAATTCATCCAGTTAATCTACAGAGAGCAAAGTTCACCGGCTGGATACTGACATGGCCTCGGCCCAGTCGGAGCAGTCCAGCGTCCTGCAGGAAGAGCTCACCTGCCCGGTGTGTCTGGACTTGTACCGCGACCCCCACTTGCTACCTTGCGGCCACAACTTCTGCAAGACCTGCCTGGATCGTTTAAAGCGGCAAGCGGACCGAGGTCGCTTCCGCTGCCCCGAGTGCCGTGACAGCCACCGGTGTGGCACCAACTTCCAGAAAAATTTCAAACTAGCCAATATTGCTGATGACTACCGTCACCGCCGCAGAGCTACGTCTGCAGCTGCTACAGCTTTAAAATCCAGAGAGTTGCTGACGTCTTCTCTGCCAGCGCAGCAAGCCAGGAGTGTGTTTGCTGTTCCATGTGACTACTGCCCTTCAGTCGCTGCTGAGGCTGCAGACAGGCCTTCTGCTTCTCAGGAAGCGAGTGACATACAGGAAGCTGCTGCTGCGTCCATGTTTGCAGTCAAGACGTGCCTGAAGTGTGAGGTGTCGATGTGCCAGGAGCATGTAAAGCCACATCTGGAACTGCCGGCGTTTCGTGAGCATCCTCTGACGGAGCCGATGAATGACTTCTGGAAGAGGAAATGCCCAGATCACGATGAGATATACAGGTACGAGGCATGTATTATATGTCTCATATTGAAGGTGTTTCTTAATGTGTGTGTGTGTGAACATCTGTCATTTATAAAGGGTTAAATGTTTTTTTTGTGTTTTTTTCCCAGATACTACTGCATGGACGACAAGATATGTGTGTGCAACGCCTGCACTATAGAAGGCGGACACTCGGGACACACAATCAAGACCCTGAAAAACACGATGAAAGATCTGAAGGTACAAGTTTCACGACCGTCGCTGTTCCTTCACATGTTGGAAAAGTCTGTATTATGAAAATGAGATTTTTCAGAAACATAAAGGCAGGGTTTAACATTACCTCTGTTATCCAGCTACATTTAGATACTCAGGTTCAAGTTTACAGTTTGGATTTTAAATATTTTTGAACAAAAGGCACGTGTGGGGACTCCACAGTCTGTTCATTGTCTGACCGACACAAAGTGCTGCGATGAGCCTGGAATCCTGATGAATGAATAGCGTCAGTGAACGAGTGAAAGCGTCACATGACTTTATGGTCTTTCTATAGCACAGTTAAAAAAAAAAATCCACTTCCTGTGCTTCCTTTCTTCCTGACGTTGAGAAGCTTCCAGCTCATCGTGGTGCATATTCAGCCCTACAACCTGTTGAGTTCAACATGCTGCATAAGTGGCATCTCATTAATAACTCGTGTCCTTCTCATCGTAAATTATTGTACATTATTAGATTACAGTGAGGGAGTAAAATGAAAGTCAGCTGTTTTTTAAACTGTGTTCGCAGCCAGATGGAGTCGTTTCTACTTTTCTGCTTTGATCGGCTCATTTGAAGGATTATTTCCATGTAAAATAATGTGAGAATAATACTGATTAGTCCTTAAGAAAATAAGATTTGTTGTCCGTAGAAGTGAAAAAGTCACGTGGTCGTAGCATCATCATTTAATCTGGGACGTAGGGTTATTATAATAATAATAATAACACAAGAATTTAGATAGTACCCTTAAAAATGCTGAGTTTTGTATCCAACCCTAGCGGGCAGGTGAAATGTGTGGGTTTAAAGGGTCAAATGTTAAATTTCCTCATTTACTGTCATCTCTTTATATTCTAGTGATTCAATAAAATGACCAAAAGGGTGAAATATTTCAAATCTGTTCATTGAGCTCTTGCTTCCTCATGTTTCTCAGGGCACGCTGGATAAGCAGCTGTACAGGGTGGAAAGGAAGTACAGCTTGGCAGAGAAAAAACTCCAGGAGCAGAAGGAGAAGGAGAGACACAATAAGGTAACATGGCACATATTCGAAGTCCGACAAGGCTACAGTTGAATATTTGGCCTTTTATAACATGACCTGAAGCTCCTCCAGCTTTCCTTTTAGCTTGTAATGTTTTAGTGATGACAATCTGGTTAAAATATGACCCGACGGCGTTCCTGAGACTTCCTGAGCTTTTCAGTTAATGATAATATCTTTCAATTGGCAAAGAAACGAAACGGGATGCAGCTCGGTTGACTCATCTTTTATTGCACCACTAGTTATTCATGTGTGGTTATTTTATATTTTCCTGTCTTACACGGACGCCACGATGACAAAATGCCCAACCAACAATTAAATTAAAACCCCAAAATATTAAGTTAACAGTAATGTTGGACAGAGACAAGTTAAGGCTTCAACCAGCGAATGTTAAAAATAACGTGTTATCAAAACAGTAAATTGACTAATCAATGACTGACTAATCAGTCGGTCAATTAAGCAGCTACATTGTGAATTTGTACTTCGTTCTGGGATTTATTTGTCTGCCTGCCAGCACACATGTTCTTACATATATTTAACTTTCAACTAGTAAGACTGTCTTTGACATTAAGTGATGTTTTGATCTTTTTCACTCGCTGTAGTCCTAATATAAGAAACGTCTTACAGTTGTTTCATCAGCCTTGTTCAGCACCATGGACAGCAACACTAACAAAAAAAAAAAAAAGTTTATGAGGCCATGATGATTGCAGTACAAATGACATCCTGTAGTCTTTGTCTTTCCACCGCTTCCCTCATCTAGAAGTTTATGGACGACTCTGAGCAATGTTTAACCAGGCTGGGCGAAGAGATGAAGGCCAAAGTCCTCCGCTTCATCACCCGACTGCGGGAATGCACGCGCACTCACTGTGACACCAACGGCCCAACGATTCAGAAGAACGTCTCCCGGATCTGCCAGGACCAGGCTCGCCTGCAGGAGGTCCGCTGTGGCATCGAGAGCCTCATGCAGGAAAACGACCCGTTCCGCTTCATCGAGGTGAGACGCGTCAACAAACTTTTAAATTTTGAGAAAGCATAAATACCTTTCAAAAATAAAACTATATAAAATGAAGTTCCATTGTAATTCTCTGTAATAATTACTATTCTAATAGTAAGTATTAGTAATTACTAATCTAATTATTTATTTTACAAACCCTGTGATTAAGTTGGCACCAGTTTGGCTGATCTTGGTAATTTTTGTGTATTATTTATGTCCAAATAATCTAATAATTTTTTTTTTGTTTGTTGCTTTTTCAGGCGTACAAGACAACAGGAAGACAGTAAGTTCTGCTTTCATATTAATTTATAGATGAAAAAAGGTCCACCCCAAATAACCCTTCTGCATGGTGTGTGTGTGTCTGTGCGTGTGTGTGTGTGCGTGCGTGTGTGTTTTAGGTGCCGCAGGCAGCTAAGAAAAACCATGTTTTACCCAGAATACGTCGACATGGAAACGGACGTTCTCGGTGTGATGATGGAAGAAGAAATGAGAAAATTCCTTGACGAGGAACTTCCGTGTCACATTGTGGCTGCCATTAATTCTCTGTGTAAGAAATTTTCAATCATCTGGTTTTCTGTCCATCTGATCAATATCAAATATTCTGTTTTGGTGTTCACGAGCCTCTCAATGCTTCACTCTGATCGTCAGCTAGTCGCTAACTGTGAATTTATGGACCAGAATACCAAAACAATGAGCTGAAAGACGCTAATACGCTAACACACTGTAGTTTAATCACTCGTTATGTACAGTATATAATATTTACTAGTGCGGTTTCAAGGTATCAACATACACGAATAGTAAACAATATGTCAATATCATTTTTTTTTGTCCGCTCAGGTCATCTTTCAGACCTTGAAGAGGAGGAAGAGCAGGAGGACAACGAGGAAGAGGCCGTGGAGGAGGAGGAAGAGGACGACGATGACGACCTCGATGATAGCAGCGAGGAGGAAATGAGGAGCGAGGGGGAGGAGGAGGAAGATGAGGAGGAAGAGGAGGAGGTCGGACATGACCAGAGCGAGCTAGCCGATGATCTTTACAGCCCAGGAGAGGAGGAGGAGGAGGAGGAGGAGGAAGATGAAGAAGATGAGGAGGATGAGGATGGGGATGGGGAAGATGAGGATGAGGAAGAGAGAGGGGTTTAACAACACACAGTATACATATATTTTTTACACCAGTTAAAGCACTTTGAATCTGACTGTGCAACCGATTTTGTTCGGTTTTGACATTTGAAGTTGCACCCGTCTTCACTCTGAATGTCTCACGTACAGGAAAAGAACTTGAACAGCTGCCACATTTTGCCTCAAACCCTCCTGCAACACTGAGATAACACACCGGATGATACACGGACCGAGCTGCCAGCGTCACTCTCCTGCTTAAACCTGCGTCGCGTACTTCTAAACGTCATTAAGGTGCTTTATATCCCAAGACTTTGCAGTAAACACACACGAACGCGAATGTATAATGAAAGAATGTGACGGGATGGACTCAAAACAAACCCTCCGTTTGTCCGCGACGCCTGATTTTCTACCTACAAGAGATTTGATCCGGTTTATTAAAAAATTTCCAGGCATAGTTGAGTTTCTCAGTTTTCCGTTACCACAGAAACCAGTATCCTTGTAAACAAATATATATATATATTTCCTGAAGCAGATGGAGTAAATCAAACACACATGCTTTCTAATGATATATTTGAATGAGTCCTGTGTTAATGGATTGTTGTGAGAGTTAAACACTGCAAGCCAAAGAGTGTGTGTGTGTGTGCGTGTGTGTGTGTGTGTGTGTGTGTGTGTGTTTATGCACGGATACTTTGTCTTGAGAAGTTTGTTTGCTCGGCATGACGCTAGAAATAAAAAAAAGAAACTCATTGTGTTAAATAAGTTTACAGGCTAAAATATGACTTTGCTTTTCCTAGTTGTGCTTTAAACCCATTTGATCTATTGTCTATAATGTTCCTATGCACAGTTCATATATTATAATTTAAATATCAGTTTCAGGTGATGTGGGATTTTGCACTTTACTATAAAAAAAAAAAAAAAAGAAAGTTACTAAGTTAGGCCTAAAATATTTGAATGTTAAAAGGTAACTTTTTATTTTGATACGAGTGATTCTGTGAGGGGCCAAACTGAAATAATTAATACATAATAATACTACTACTAATAATAATAATAACAATGATAATAAAGCCTGCTGAAATGTGCACTGTTGTCTAGTGGTCCTTTCAGTCTTTTCAGAGATGGAAAAAAAGAATTTCATAAAATAATTAAGAAATGATGAGCTACAACTAAATAAAAAAGAAACTAGAATAAAAGTTTTTGGTTTTTCTTTCATTTAACATAAACTGAAAACATGTTTTATTTACGTATTCTGTAAGCTGTTGCTTCTGGTATTTGACAGTTACATGAGGGCGTGTAATGCAACCTTTTTATACTTCAATGGAAAGAAATGTGAGAACACAAATGAGTCAGACTTATTAGTGTTGCTCAAGATCACCACAGTGATTAAATGCATCAACAGACTTTTTTATAGACGGTTAAAGGATTGTTTTGTTTTGTTTTGGCTGAAACGAAACTGAAACTGTTCCCGAGTTGAATAAAAAAAGGGAAGAAGCTGAGAATGAAAGACACAAACAGACAGAGGATCATCGAGGCTGCACAGCTGAGGTAAGATGCTTTTCATGTTGTTTGTTTTACTTTAAAAATCACTTTGTTGGTTGTTCTGGCAACATAACGCGCAACTTATAGAGAGTCTGCTGTGCGTAAATTGCGCTATAATGCGCAACATCGTTTCTATTAAGAGACTGGAGGTATTACAGAGATACCTGGATGGCTTTACAGAGAGTAAAGTAAGTAAAGGATATCAGTAAAAGATGTTAGCTGTTGTGGATGACAGATGCTGGAAAGAATCAATGACATTTATGCCATTACAGGGGAAAAAATAAATGTGGTGAGTTTAAATACGACAAAAAAGGAGTCTGTGTGATTTATATTAGTGTGTCTTCACCAAAAAAAGAGAAATAAAGAGACAATATATTAGGGAGGATGCCCAGATTGCAGTGCGCTGTCGGGTTGGCATAGCCACACCCTCCACTGCGCTTCCTGTCCGGTACCAGCATGAACATAGAGGCGCAGTGTTATAGTAGTATCACAGTAGCCAGTGTTATATTACTGAATCACAGACTGCATCATGTATAAATAAACATGTAAAATTGTATGTATTTATTTATTTTTTCTATTATTTCTTCTTCCCTTTGACATTCATTATGGAACAAGAGACTAAAAGTTCAAGATGGCATGTGAACCAGCCCTGTCCACTGCTAGAAGTAGGGATATATATGTAGGAAGTGAAATGAGAGACTCCTTCTCACTGCTGGATGTTCTCTATGCAAATCAGTTCCAAGGAGAGTCTTTAGATCCACGAGTTGTCAAGGAGACAGAGGAGAACTTCTACAGAGGTGCCCCGCCCGAATGGTTAAACCTTCACATCAGTGAACAGGCCGATTCAGATTCAGGCACCGGAACATCGTTTGTTAAACGAGATGGATACGACACACTTAAACAACAAATTCAGAACAAAAGAAAACTCCCCAGAATATCAACTGTTAAGCTGTTCCACCAACCAGGATGTGGGGGAACCACACTGGCCATGCAGGTGTTGTGGGACTTGAGGAAAACCTTCAGGTGTGCTATTTTAACAGGCTCAGCCGCCAACATTACAAATGTTGCGACGGAGGTGGTGCGTCTTTTCACGGCAGGCCATCGGGGCTACCAGAACACGGTGCTGCTGCTACTAAATGACGAGCACATTATTGAAAATCTCCAAAACAGCATTATGGAAAAGGTAGCTGAACAGAAGATAGTTATCCATATGTCTGTGGCAATTTTCCTCAGCTGTGTGCGAAAAGATGCAGTTCTAGAGAGCGACTGTGTTGTCCTACAAAAAGTACTCTCTGACACAGAGAAACAAAGGTTTGATGAAAAAAAGACAGAGCTGAGCAGAAGATACGGGGATCAATGCAAACAGTTTCATGGCTTTAACATAATGCAAACTAATTTCTCTCAAGAGTACGTCAGACAAGCATGCACCGTATTCAGTACAGTCCAAAGAGGAAATAAACCACTTAAGACCCAGCTTGCTGCCTTCCTACACTGAAAAAAATCTAACGTTGGCTTAAATTAAAAAAATTGAGGTAATCGATCACAACTAATATTGTGCGGTTATACAACATAAATATTTCATTTGATTTGACCTAAAATATTTAACTTCATGTAAACCAATTTCTGAAGGTTGAACCAAAGCAATTATTTCAGATTCTCCTAAATTAAAATAATTACATTGGATTTATTACTTAATGTAAAAAAATCTATTTTGTCAAACCTGAATATTTTAAATTCATTTAAACAACTTTTGCATGTGGGAGCAAACTATTTTTTTTAAGTTGTCTCAAATAAAAATTCAAAGTCAAGCCATTCCTTTTCAACATATTTATTGTTGAACATTGCTTCTGAATGATAACACTTTAAATACATACAAACTTAAATACACCAGCAACCAGTAAAAGTCAGCTTTAGGTAAAATTATTTTTTTTCCCAGCATTTTTTCTCCATATTGTAGTAACATAGAACAGTTCTTCTCAACCATGTTATAACAAAGTTGTCCCAAAGAACAGAGCAACAGCCGTTGGTATTGAGGGCACTTTACTGAGGACCTCTGTTCCGTCAATGATGATTTTAATGTCCTCGTTTCCACTGACGATTGCCATGGCTGCTTCGTTCCTGCATATCCTGCACACACAAAAAACAACAAATGAGAACAATTAGAAAGAGCATTTCTTGAAGACAATGAATGTCAATGCTGAAAACTATTGTTGAAGCAATGCTGTATCTGCTGAAGAAACTGCTGAAGCAATGCAACAGCTGAAAGGTATAACTTAAGCTAAGAGATGCATGGTAATGAATTTAAGTACTCAAGTCAGTTGAAATGTTAAAAATGCATGTTTAAGTGTAATAGTTGAGTAGTTTGAATAATTGTTTCTAGTGTATAACAGTGGATTTAGATTCTTCAATCAAATTTGCTGGAACTGTCACTATATTTTGATTAATTAAATGGGTAATTTAGAACAAAATCCAACTGCTCTGGCTGCACTTATATCCAATCACAGTTCTCCACCTACACCGCCTTCCTTCAAATCAGTCTTAAGATGTCATGTGTTGTGATGTTCTCTCTCTCTACCCTCATCCAGCACAGAAAATTTCTCGACCCACCTCCACCTCCACCCCTTCACCCCCTCAATCAAACTATAGACCATCTCCATCTTCAACCAGAGGTTTCAGTGTCAGGAGGCATCTGTTGCATCTCAAAACAAAATTGGTATATAAGTATTGTCTGTGTTAGTGAGAGAGTTGCCCTTACCTGGCATTCTTTAATGAGGCGATGAACAGGTTAGATCACCCAGGTAGATCATCAAAGATTTGAATATGCACTCTCTTCTAGTTGTGATGTCCACAGTCTGAGGAAGAATAGGTATTATTAAAAGCACATACAACCCAACTATCCAACTATGGATCCACTGAGAACCAACTTATACATAGATACCTCATCTAAAACCTGCAAAGTTGCCGGTCTGCTCTTTCACACGTCCTCCCTTGCTCCTGATGACCTCAAGACCGCCCAAAAGATTGTTGGCTGCCCCCTCCCCACACTGGAAGATCTTCACCGCTTGCGGTGTGTGAAGAAAGCCCACAATATAATAAAAGACACCTCACACCCTGGCCACCCCCTGTTTGAACTGTTGCCATCAGGAAAGCGATACAGATCAATCAGGGCAAGGACAAACAGATTCATGCACAGTTTCTACCCCACGGCAATCACCTGTTTAAATGCTGCTAAAACTAAGGCACGCTGACAATCATTCACACAGTAATCTGTTCCACTTGTTGTTGTTGTTGTTGTTGTTATGTAATTTTTTGCACTTTATAAATTTTGCACTTGGTGGAATCTTTTGCACTGACTGGTTGGCACTTTTAATTTCGTTGTACATGTGACAATGACAAATAAAGATATTCTATTCTATATTCTATTCTAAGCAGTTTCGATGTGTGCTTGTCCAACTGCACTAAGAACTTTGTCTCCAAGGGAACTGTTGTCACTCAGCATTAATCTGGAGGAAAAAAAACAGCACGCAGAAAGAACTTTGAAAGTGTATTAAAGTAAAGACCTATGTTTTGAAGGTTCAAACATCATCTTTCATGAATGTCTAATTAATGGCATTAATAAATATATTAAGTCCCTCTTCTCTCAAAAACAGGTCTAAAGGTGCCTTACATTTAAAAACATACGTCTTCCATCTGAAAAAGTGCTGGCCATCTTGCCAACATGTCTTCAATGCTCGGCTGCTTGTCCACTATTTCTTGTCTACTGTATAAAAAGAGAAATACAGCACAGTAAGCAATAATACACAAACACAGCACAATAGCACAGTAAGCACCACAGTACCAGTAATATTTATTCCACTATCCATAAGTCAAACACAAGTACATTTGCTCAAAATAGTTTATCTGCCTTTCTAAATCACCATCCTCTCTCCCCTTATCCCACTTTCACCTGTCTGCTCCCATCTCACCTTCTCCCTCTATAACTTAAGTAAATACACGCTTTGTATCTGACGTCACACAATACAACGCCGCCCCCCCCCCCCCCGCGCTTAAAATATGAACGAGGTCATGAACGATATCGGTCATTGAACGTTTACAGGTATACACATTCAACAACATTTAATTTTATTTCATGGTTAATTAATATTCACCGCAGTTCTGCTGAGCTCCGGTGACCAATTAACCCTCCGCCAGGCCTTGACAACCGCGACGGTTGCGACCCGACACCCCCCCCTCAAAAGCACAAACTTAAGACGGACTCTTTGTCTGGGGGCTAAAATTTAGGCCCAGGTATCTTTAAAAATCGGAATGACTTACCTTAATGTTGCCTCGCTGCCGTAGGACCTGATATTCCTGATATTTTTCTCCGCGTCTTCTGCAATGGCGGTGGGATTGAGGCAGATACGTTGCCGCCAGAAATTTAAAAGTACGCATGCGCGAATCACTCAATCTAATAAAAATGCTTTGATTAAAATAAAAAAAATCAGTTTGGTGCCTCGCTGTCAATTTACATTAAAGTAAAGTAAAAAAAATCAATTAAACCATGAATATAAATTAAAAAGTTTAGTTTAATTGAGAAAAGTTTTTTTTTTTATTTAGTGGAATGAGAAAAAACACATTGAAAGAACAACACCTTTGTTTTACTTTTTTCAGTGTATCCCTGCTGAATGCTTACGTACCAGGCTCGTATCTCCTGGAGTCTCAGTGCATGGCGTTTCTCAAACACGAAGAGTCCATCTTTTCGCTGGAACACAAAATGAAGCCCTTTAGTCATCTCATCATCACCTTCCAACAAAAAGTCTGCATGGCTCACCCGATGATAGCACAGCGTTGTACTGAAATGATCAGTGAGGCAGGTGTGACCAGAAGTGACACAGCAAGAAACTTCTTGAATTGTCTGTGTAGAGATAAGATTCTTCCACGGTTGCTTGGGTTCGTCAAAGACATGCTGACCAAAAGAGAGATGAAAATAGAAGAGAACCCAATCAATGGTGATGAGGTTAGAGAGGACAAAGAAAAGTTTTCGAGACTGATTCTCGATATTCAAACGAAAGAGTGCGCAGCCCAGAGTGCATCGGTTTTAAAGATGGCGTCAATTATATTTGAGCAGAATCCTTTTTTCCCACAAGCGCTTGCTCGTGTTTATTACCTCGAACTAAAAGACTACAATCAGGCAGAAATCTGGGCAAAAGAAGCAAAGGAAAGAGATCCCAAAAATTCATTTGTTGCTGATACACTGGGCCAAGTCCATAAAAACCATCTGAAGAACAAACACTCCTCTGCCAATCCGAGAGAAATTCTACAACTTGCCACAAAGGCCATTCAAGCTTTCAAAGATGAAGAACAACTTGCTGAAAATGAACATGGTGCAGACATGAAAGAAGACGGTAACATCAGAGTCTCAAATATTTTTAACACCAGAGGGCAGTTTGGTTACCTGCAGGTTTGCAACATTGTGTACGAAAAACTTGTCGCTCAGAATGAAACCTGGAAAAACGTTCTCACCAAAAATGTGTCCATGGGCTCTGTCCTGGAATCGTTAGGAGACAACAAACTCTACAGATTTAACGGTCTGATAAGCAGCCTCAGAGACGAGGTCGAGAAAAAAGGCATTTTTTTAAATGCCTATCTAACTTACTCAAAGCCTGGCATGCAAAAAGATGATCCAACATACATTCAGATGGATGTGTCATCATGCTACCACAGATACGCTGAGCATTTACTACCTGACCTGATTAAAGACATCATGGATACATTTGAAGCTAACGTGGAGGAGAACATGTCGCCAAGTGATGCAGACACCCCTGAACTTTACATTGTTCGCCTCCTCATCGAGTGGCCGCAGGTCAACAACAACTCTTCTGACCTAATGCTGTTAATTGAAAAGCTTAATCACTCCTACGAGGATACATACAGAAAGTACTTTCGATCGAGGTACCTTAGTCCCTTGTTTTACCTCGGTACCGATGAGCAGAATCGTTCCAACAAGCAGTGATTGTTTTCTGCTGGAGAATGAAGACGCGACAGCAGATTTCATCAACTACATGACGAAAAATGCTAAGATCTTTAAAGATCTGAGGGTCCAAGAAAACCTGCTCAGATTTCACGGAGTAGTCGAAAACTACAGGTTGTTTGCAGCTATAGGCGGCAGGAAGATCATTGTGAATGCCAACATGCAAGACAGCCTCTGGATTCAAAGAGATGTTTCCTTTTACCTCGGATTCACCATCGGAGGTCTGGTAGCCTTTGGCATCCAGACAAAGTACGAAGGTAGGAAAACTGTTAATGTTTTACACTATATCAGCAAAATAGCAAACTATACACTGCAAAAAATGAATATTTTACAATGAATATAATATTATTACGTATTTGCCTATGTGTTGCGTCAATAAGGGCCTCCAAGAAGCTGCGACTCTTGTGGAGGTGTCATGGTAAGGTGTTGTTTTCAAATCAAAAATCGCTGATCCAACAACAATAACAACTAACAACTTCAAAACTGTGTGTCACTTCATCTAAAACAGGACTCCAACTGGACTGTAGCCACACCTGAGTGCAGAACAGAGCGCGGTTCCTCGACCTATGGGTAAGAACAAGATCATCGCCTTCATTATAATGTCGCAGCACACGGAAAATATGAAAAAAAAAATCGTAGGTAAAACTGGGGTCCTTCCAACTATTTTCTCTATCTATACTGTTGCATTTCATGATAACATGTTTTCCTTAGATTAAAGTCTGGAGCAGGACGCTTCACATGCAGTGTGTCTGGGCTGCGCTGGGTTTGTAAGACAAAAGTCAGCTTCACATACCAGTTTAGATCTTGGGAGGAACACAGGCAGAAGCTGGACATGGTGTATTACAAACCAGGAGGTCCCCTGATAGATATCACAGTGACTGACGGAGAGCTTGACGAAGTGCATCTCCCACACTGGATCTGTATAGGTGAGTAAACATGACGACAACAACTACAGAACTGACTCAAGTTCTTCACCGTGTGTATGATTACAACTGATCTAAATGTCCTTCTTGCATCGTGTTCAGATGGTTTCCTTAAAGATTCAGACAAGTTTGCAGTTCTACATGAAGGACAATCTGGAAACTTTCTAGAAGAAGTGTCCGAGGTCACGCAGTCGCATGTCAGATTATTCCAGCCCAGGTTCTCTACAAATGGTGTCCTGATAAGCGCTGGAGCTCAAGTCAAAGCCCACTGTAACGTGTTGATTTATCGGACCAACCAGAAACGCCTCGTATTCCACATCTATGTGATCCTTTGTGATTCTTTTCAACAACAGGTCCATTCACTTGTCACAATAAATACTGAATAATGTGTGAAGCAAAAATATTGTCTTCTGTGATCTTGAAGCATATTTAAGGATGGGATATTTTATTTACAGGAAGTGGAGCAGAAGGAAAGAGCCAGTAAATCCAAAAGGATCCAAAAGCCAAACCCAGAGAAGTCCCTTGAAACGCTGGATTCATTCATCCTCACAACGGATGCGGATGCTGCAGAAATTTCGGTTTGACATTTTTCAAGTTATTATACAGTTTATTAGCTACGATAAACCGCTGACCATCACACCTAACCTGGGTAGACAGGAGCGAAAACGGTCTGTTCAGAGAGAAGCTGGACTAAGGAGCTGCATAAATGACAAAAAGACCAGTAATAGTAACAGTAAAATGCAATATTTGAAAATATATAACATATCAAATTAAGTCAAGGTCATGTCACAACCTCATATAGAATAAAAATATTATATTTAGGCTAAAGAGCCTTAAGCCTTTCTCTCAATGTTCTTTCTACAGGTTATAAACAGTACACCAAATTTCTTTGAGGTGTCCGTTGAAAATAGAGACAGTGACTTCACACTCACACTAGAAGATGAAGAGAAGCATGTTGTATGGACCTGTCCAATTTCAAAAGGTTAGTGGTTATTAAATAATTTAAAATTATTTCTACACAACTATTCACCACCTTAAATGCATTGAAGAAAATATGATTTTTTTTAGTGAAGCAGACAACTTGTGTTTTATGAATATATATGTTCCAAGCAAAACATAAAGAAGCAAGCTAATAAACATTTAATTCTGCATTTTATTCCAGATGAGTACCAAAACTAAACCAATGGAGGAAAAACACCATGAGCTGAGTGACAAAAGGAGAAGCGTTCTGGAGAATTATGAAACTATAAGAAGCAACATGCAGACAAAGAAAATAAATGTCTCACTAAATATGCTTTTCAGTATTCCTTCAAAGAAAGTATTAATTGTTTTGCAGTCAATAAAACCCAACAAAACTGTGAAGGACACACTATGTAAATCACAGATTATGTTGTTTACATGTTGTTGATACTGTATGGGACAATTCTTTAGAAAATGTAACATGATTTTGGATTTATTTTTGTGCAGCTATAGTTCACAAACACTGTTTCAACACATTCAACAGAGCAAACTCTGTCTTGACTGTTTTCATTTTATCACTGGATGAAGTAAATAAATAAATAAATAAATAAATAAATAAATAAATAAATGTTTATTTCTGCAAAAAATAAATCTACTCTAAAGACAAAAGAATTGTATTGGTTGTAATTGCCATTCACACACATGAAGAATTTCAAGTGAAACTGATGTTATATATATACAGTATGAAAAGCCTATACGTTAAACATACAGCATATAAAAATATAAAATACATAGATTTATATTCTCACAATAATATTTATAATTTTATGCAATTATTTAATGATAATTAATCTTCTTTTTTATTGGGTACTTTTTATTTATTTATTGTAAAACAATCCTTTAAACTGTAACGTAAATGAGCTACCAGTACAAACGTTCCGGGTCGGTCAAGCGACGGACGTAAAATCGGACGCACCAGTTTCCCTGTGAGCACTTCCGGAGTTTGTAGCCATCGTAACGTGTGTTTTTAATTCCAGTTACATGTAAATAATTCACCAACATACGTTGTATGTGTTTTCTGTGTAACAATACAGACAGATAGACGTTGGACCATGAATCCTGTGTTTCGGAAGGTAACGTTGTTTTTCTGTTTAAACGTTTGGCTTCTTCTCAGAGGTCAAACTGTTGGTATTATGTCAACTTTACTGTTTTGTACCGTCTGATACATTTAATCACAACCAGACGTTATTATGACCTATAATCATGTCACTGTTCAACGTTTAAATGTCTTGATATTACGGTTTATTTTCCTCTGTGCGGACTCAGCAGGTGTACTGAGGCAGAAAGTAGATCCCAGATACATTCAATGACACTTAAACAACATGATTGTAAAATTCACACATGAATCTTAACAGGTTTCAACCAGCTGTATGTTGATGCACATTGATGTGAAATGTTGGAAATACATAATTCTGTGTTTGTGCACCTCTGCTTATTAAAATCAGGCAATTAGAAGGCTTTTGTGCTCTCTGCAGTTTCCGTTATGGTCCAATCTCTGTGCTGAAATATGAAGAAAAAGCCTGAAATGCTGAACACAGCTCCGTAATGTTGCTGTTGCTGTAATAATCCATGGCGGATATGTGTGTTGTTATGTGAATGATCAGAGCTGGTTTAATGCTGAATATTGGTGATGATATCTGGCTTTTAAGTGCTGTGGATTTTGTCTCCCATCACTGTAAAAGCATTATAATGGACAGTATGGACAGGAGGTATTACAGTATTACAGCAAGAAACACAATATTTAATTGGACACCTGACTATTGTTGTAAGACAGACTTGAAAAACAGTGAAACCGTCCTTTAAGAAATCCATATTGTTATATGACAGCTGATGTTTTGCTATTTTGCCCAGTTGCAGGTGACTTTCACACAACAGTCATCTGTATTGAATCAAGCTCTTTCATTATGTCGGTAAGTCTTTGCTTTTTAATCCTCCTTGATCCTGGTTTGATTAACTGGAGAATATTCCTCTTCCTGTGGATACCTTGTGTCAGTGTCTCCGTGTAATACTGTTGGAGTCTAATACTTAATACTGTTTGTATTTAAAGGACCACATCATCCATCCAGCATCCTGTTTGGGGTAAGAATTTAAAGTTTAGTATAAAGGATATGTTATTATCTAGTGTGAAGAGTAGATATATATTTTTGTGTTATTGCTGTTTACTTGGTGAAATGATTAAATCAGATAGTTGCAAGACAAACTCCTAGATGTGTGTAATGTGTACACAGTATATGTATTGTATATGTAGTTGACTAGATGGTTGTTCCCTTCAGGAGACATGTTTGCTGTCAACCAACGACAATACAGAACCATGCCAACCCACGGTATAGGGAGATGGCGGCATCTTGTAAACAAAGAAGCGGTAAGACTGAAACAACATGCTATATATTTTGTCAATGTGTTTATATTTACTGTGCATCAATAATGCAACAGTTTGTTCCAGTTAGTGTGGAACATGTTATATACTGTAGGTATGACAGTGCAACAGTGCAGCGCAGTGAGACAATGCAGTACAACAAATGCAGTGAAACATAACAATGCAGTGCGACAAATGCAGTGCGACAAATGCAGTGAAACGTAACAATGCGGTGCGTAAAATGCAGTGAAACGCAACAATGCAGTGCGATAAATGCAGTGAAACGCAACAATGCAGTGCGATAAATGCAGTGAAACGCAAAATGCAGTGCGATAAACGCAGTGAAACGTAACAATGCAGTGCGTAAAATGCAGTGTGATAAATGCAGTGAAACGTAACAATGCAGTGCGATAAACGCAGTGAAACGTAACAATGCAGTGCGATAAACGCAGTGAAACGTAAAATGCAGTGCGATAAACGCAGTGAAACGTAAAATGCAGTAAGACAAACGCAGTGAAACGTAACAATGCAGTGCGATAAACGCAGTGAAACGTAACAATGCAGTGCGATAAACGCAGTGGAACGTAACAATGCAGTGCGGCAAATGCAGTGAAACGTAACAATGCAGTGCGTAAAATGCAGTGTGATAAATGCAGTGAAACGTAACAATGCAGTGCGATAAACGCAGTGGAACGTAAAATGCAGTGCGATAAATGCAGTGAAACGTAAAATGCAGTGCGATAAACGCAGTGGAACGTAAAATGCAGTGCGATAAACGCAGTGAAACGTAAAATGCAGTGCGACAAATGCAGTGAAACGTAACAATGCAGTGCGACAAACGCAGTGAAACATAACAATGCAGTGCGACAAATGCAGTGCGACAAATGCAGTGAAACGCAACAATGCGGTGCGATAAATGCAGTGCGATAAACGCAGCGGAACGTAAAATGCAGTAAGACAAACGCAGTGGAACGTAAAATGCAGTGCGATAAACGCAGTGGAACGTAAAATGCAGTGCGATAAACGCAGTGGAACGTAAAATGCAGTGCGATAAACGCAGTGGAACGTAAAATGCAGTGCGATAAACGCAGTGAAACGTAAAATGCAGTGCGACAAATGCAGTGAAACATAACAATGCAGTGCGACAAATGCAGTGCGACAAATGCAGTGAAACGCAACAATGCGGTGCGATAAATGCAGTGCGATAAACGCAGTGAAACGTAAAATGCAGTGCGATAAACGCAGCGGAACGTAAAATGCAGTAAGACAAACGCAGTGGAACGTAAAATGCAGTGCGATAAACGCAGTGGAACGTAAAATGCAGTGCGATAAACGCAGTGGAACGTAAAATGCAGTGCGATAAACGCAGTGAAACGTAAAATGCAGTGCGATAAACGCAGTGAAACGTAAAATGCAGTGCGATAAACGCAGTGAAACGTAAAATGCAGTGCGATAAACGCAGTGAAACGTAACAATGCAGTGCGACAAACGCAGTGAAACGTAACAATGCAGTGCGACAAACGCAGTGGAACGTAACAATGCAGTGCGATAAACGCAGTGGAACGTAACAATGCAGTGCGATAAACGCAGTGAAACGTAACAATGCAGTGCGTAAAATGCAGTGTGATAAATGCAGTGAAACGTAACAATGCAGTGCGACAAATGCAGTGAAACGTAACAATGCAGTGCGTAAAATGCAGTGTGATAAATGCAGTGAAACGTAACAATGCAGTGCGATAAACGCAGTGAAACGTAACAATGCAGTGCGATAAACGCAGTGAAACGTAACAATGCAGTGCGACAAACGCAGTGAAACGTAACAATGCAGTGCGACAAACGCAGTGGAACGTAACAATGCAGTGCGACAAACGCAGTGAAACGTAACAATGCAGTGCGACAAATGCAGTGAAACGTAACAATGCAGTGCGTAAAATGCAGTGTGATAAATGCAGTGAAACGTAACAATGCAGTGCGACAAATGCAGTGAAACGTAACAATGCAGTGCGTAAAATGCAGTGTGATAAATGCAGTGAAACGTAACAATGCAGTGCGATAAACGCAGTGAAACGTAACAATGCAGTGCGTAAAATGCAGTGCAATAAACGCAGTGAAACGTAACAATGCAGTGCGTAAAATGCAGTGCGATAAATGCAGTGAAACGTAAAATGCGGTGCGTAAAGTGCAGTGCGACAAATGCAGTGAAACGTACCGATGCAGTGCGACAAACGCCGTGAAACGTAAAATGCAGTGCGATAAACGCAGTGAAACGTAAAATGCAGTGCGACAAACGCAGTGAAACGTAA
Organism: Pampus argenteus; assembly: GCA_036937835.1. Lineage (NCBI taxonomy): Eukaryota > Metazoa > Chordata > Actinopteri > Scombriformes > Stromateidae > Pampus > Pampus argenteus. The sequence continues at coordinate 2,996,604 of CM072860.1, forward strand.
AATGCAGTGCGACAAATGCAGTGAAGCGTAACAATGCAGTGCGTAAAGTGCAGCGAAACGTAACAATGCAGTGCGTAAAGTGCAGCGAAACGTAACAATGCAGTGCGACAAATGCAGTGAAACAAAACAATGCAGTGCGTAAAATGCAGTGCGATAAATGCAGTTAAAACGTAACAATGTACATCTTCGTTTTTTTTACAGCAAATTCAATGATCTGTATGGTAGAATATTAAGAATAAGAATGCAACCTATGAGAGTTGGTGGCTGTTTACAACCTGAAATCCAGAAAATAAACTCGTACATAAAAAAAAAGCCCCATAAAACTAACAAATATCCACTCAAACTTCTTATTTGTTTTTCCTTTTTTCAGCCAAAGAAGAAGAAAGACAAACATCGGGTCGTGCCAATAAAAGACTTTGTTGAAGCAACGGATACAGCATACGGGTCTCTGAATGTGATCGTGTCGGGTTATGACATGACAGTGGTGGAGCATTACTCCCAGTACATCCACAACCTCTGCAACTCTCTCGGGGTCAAAGTGGCTGAATGGTGAGGATGTTTAGAAAGACTGAAAAAGGCAGACGGGAAGTTGTTGTAAAATGTAAGAAACATCAGTGACTTTCATCACAGCTACACACATCCTTAACACACCTGTAAGATACATTAAAAGATATGGCTGGCAACTTTCTGTATTAGTTTTGAAACGGCTCAATGTAGTACAAAGTTTACAGAATCGCAGTGGCTTCTCTTGTACACAAAGAACTACTCTCCTAAGACTGAAACTGTGATTGGCCGTAACATATGGCCGTAATCTTCATGGTGAAGACGTTGATGATGATGAGAAAATGATCAGCTTTATCTTTTTAAAGTTTGCTATCTGTTGAACAACTCTCGGGTGTCATTTTAAAGCCTCCCGCAGTCACTTGAATGCACCACGGAGGAGTTTAAAACGGTCCCTGCTCGCCACTGTATTGCCATGTGATGTGTACTTAAAGCTATAGTCAAGATGATTCCTTGTAAAAATAATTGAGAAAATAATATCTCCCCCCCCCCCTCATTGTTCTTTACATGCAGCCATGCTTTTCCAACTCAAACCACTGAGGTCATGGTAATGCAGGAGCAAGGCGCCAAGATGTACCTTGATGCCGTCTTAAAGACTCATCAACGTTTTGTTCAGGTAAAACTGAGTTTGTATTTTATCTTATTTGAGTCCCTTTTTTTAAACCACAGTCAGACACTCAACATGCATACTGAGTTAGTTTATTTTGGGGACCGTTGTTGTTGTTGTTGTTGTTGTTGTTGTTGTTGTGTTTTTATGCATCTGTTTCTCCTAATTATATGTAAAGCTGAGCAGTCTGAACGCTGCACTGTGTCCCATCTTCATGGACATTCTTTTAAAGAATCAACCTGAGGGAGTTCAACTCTCCGTGGAGGAGGTGAGTTCACGTGAAATGACGGCTCTACCACATTATACTGACTGAAACAGCTGAAAATATACAGTCATGTTATATATGAGAAGCTTGAACCAGAGAATTCTGCTTTATTTTTTGTCAATATACATAGTTGGCAATTAATTTTCTGTTCATTGACTAATCATTGCAGTCAACCCAGGATAAGATGTGAAAAAATCTAAATAGTTTTGGAAATCACATAAATTTTAGTCCCCTTTGTCAACATTTTATCCATTTTCTGGGAAGACTTTGTACAAGATTTTATAACCTGCAGCAGCAATTTGCTCCCATCTTTAATAATACGTTGTCGCTTTTCGTTTCAGCACACCGAGGCTGTTTACCAAGCGCGTTTCAAGACGCGTCTAGAGCTGGAGGGGCTCATGGCTCAGATGTACCAAAAGGATTAGTGACATTACTGATATAGTATTTATTCTCTGAGCTTCAGATGATGGATCATTTGCATTGAAGTAACTGTAAACATTTATACTTGACATCTACAAAAATAAACCTTGAAAAAAAAAAATTTGTTGTCATTAATATGCACATGTTTACATTTGGAAACATGCATGGATTTTCTATCACAGTCTGTGGTGAATCTCTGCTCTATAAATATGTCAGGAGGTCATGCAAATAATTTAGTCTCTTAATCATCTCAACTGTAAAAGAGACAATAAAAAAAAAAGTTTTAGGGGTTTATTGTAATGCACCTTTAATTCTGAAGAGGAAACTGAATGCCTTCCTTCAGTTGGATTTAATCACTGCAAACGCCTCTTGGTGTTTTTTGGTTTTATGCAAATAATAGTCATAGTCATTTTACAGGTAGATCATGGTTGCGTTAAGGTGACAGTTGTACTGTAGATGGTATCCAGGTGTCAGTTTGCATAAACACACTTTATTTTCTTTCCCTTAAACACACCACCGTATTTGAAATAAATAAAAAATAAACCAGCCAGCGACACAGTATAGGTTAGCAAATATATTTTAATATATAATATTTATATTCATTTTAGCACAATGACAAAATGGCATAATTACAATTCAGTCTCATTTAAATCATGACAAAAAGCCACACCTTTTTTTTATTTTTTATATTTGTTTGAATAATACCTCATATCATATTTTGTTTGCAGTCATTGCAAAATAAATCCTGAAGTACTTCTTGCCCCGTGAGAGGAAAATCTTAGCAAAAGTTTCTAACAGCATTGAGCCAATGGCGTCCAACAGGGTTTTATGTTGTGAGCTGTACACAGTATGTGAAAACGTACGATGGATGTAAAGTGTCGCCTTTTTTTTAGAACCAAATTCATTCTGTGTGCACATCATGTGTAATCGGTGTACAGTAAATCTAAATGATCGTGTTTGTTTCATAAGTCTCGACACATGTCACATGCTACACCATTTTAAGAACGAAAACACTTTGCACAAAAACACTTGGCTGATTCCCGAGGCAGTGACGTAACACGGCGACTCTCGGTGCTTCAGAGTTAAACGCAGCAACGTTGCTTTCAGGAACATTTGTTGTGTGGGATTTTTATATTATTTCTGTGTGTATATTTGAAAATACTTCCAGCTCGCTGTGAATGCTACCCATCTGCTCTAATGGAACAAAACTGTCACATTAAAGCAGCTTCAAAACACGGCAAATGCATTTTGTAAAAATCTCTGCTACTTTAAGGTTAGTTTCTCAAAACCACAGATGTGTCCATCCTCAAAACCACAACTATTTTTTTTTCTTTTTTTTTTTGATAATTTGTATAATACTAACACATAATTAGACCCTTTTTTATTTTTTTTTGCAGAAACCTCCTTTTAAACTTGATTTAAAAACCTAAACACACCACAGGAATGTTTTTCCAGCCTTAACGTTAAACCTTCACCCACCATGACAGAATCACACCACTCCGGTTGCAATGATCAGCGTCGAAAAAACACACACACAACACTTCAAAACGGCCTCTATTGTTTACTACTGCAAAGCTCAGGCGTTTCAGAAAACCTGAAGTTAAGATTGTTCAACACAAACATCACGAGGAGTCGCTAAATGTGAAGCATGTCATGATTTCAAATCCATCCACGCCGGTACATTTTTTTTTTCCACCTCTGATGTGAAAGCTTGCTTTCTGTGCATGAAGTGTAAACTTTATTCCTCAAAACGGGAAAATAGAAACATCACATATATTTTGCTATATATATATATATATATATATGTGTGTGTGTGTGTGTGTGTGTATGGTTTAAAAAGCATGTGCACAATAATCAGAAACGCTCAAAAGAATATGACTCACGCTACCTGTGACGGTTAGAAAGCAAAACAAATACTAAAGCAAAGTTGTCCAACTTCATCCGACAAACATTCAGCGTTGCTAACACCGACACGCCTTGTTATCATTTACTCTTATTTCACCGTTGTACAGCATTCTTCAAAACTAACCAAGATGCAGAGGCATGACGTCCCATGTTCTCCTCCTCTTAACCTCTTCTAACCTCAAACCTTTTCTTCACTACTTACATTTCTCTACCCAGCACGGATACTGAAAGTGTCCCAGAGTGACGGCTTATTGTCTAGATCAGGGTTGTCAATTGCCCGGATTTAGTTTTTATACCTATATTGTGTTTCTATTTTCCAGATAGTAGAAAAAGAAATGACTCTTTCTGACAACACCGCTAAAGACGTGGGTATAAAAGACGACTCCCCGTCCCACCAAATCACTCTTTACGACTTTACGTCTTTTTTTAAATTCACTGCTTTTGGTGCAACGTGCAACATGTCACGTACGAACAATATGGCAGATTATGATTATTGTGTGACTGCTTTTCTCTTTTGTCATGATTTGGAAACTCTCTGAATAAAATTATATTACAAGCAGTCGCCACGACACATCTGATCAAATACGACACAGTAGAACATAATATGTTACATATAAGTAAATACAATGAAATGAATATCACCTTTTTTTTTTCCTCTATTTTTGTTTTTTCGTTGCAAAAATCATCACCCAAAGCCAAAAAAACAAACAAAAAAAACAGCAAAAAAACATAAATGAAGAGAATAATGTGAATTATAAAAGTGTTGATGCATTAGATAAGCAACATCATCCCCTTCATTTGTTTCCAGTTAGTAAAACAAAATCAGGTAAAAACAACAATATATAGGCATTAAATAAATTAATCAGTTTCAAAACAAACACAGTGATATATATTCAAAATACATATTTACAAACTAATGAAGAAAAAAAAAAAAGCACAGTCATAAGTGAAAATTATACTCTTGTTTTAAGTGAATTTTAATTGACCTTCACACAGTATCTGCCTCTTCATGTCATACTTCATCTATATTCATGTGTTGGTTATTATCAGGTATTCACCATAAACACATCCTGTATATGTTTTAGTAGGTTTATATATTTTTTTTGCAGCATTTACTAAGTTGATATGTACTTGGTACATGGAAATCCAAATCTGACATCATTTGTGACTGATATGTTGATATATTTATGTGCCGACGGCTACAGTGGAAAAAAAAAAAAAACGCTCAGAAATGCCGAACATAAAACCCGCCTGGTGATGAAGTCAGAGGGGCTGTGCCGTATTTACCACGGTGAGAGTGAGAGGAGGGTAAAAGAAGCAGGAAGTGGGTGTAAAAACCACAAAACAATGAAAGAAAATAAAAAAAAAATAAAAAGTAGAGGAAGGGTTTGATGCTGACACGCCAGAGCTGAAAGAAATATTAAGTTTTAAGCATCTGGAGCATCAGGCAGTTGGATTTCTGGTTTCTTTTTTTTTTTGATATTTATGGATATTGTATAGACAATCCTACTGTCAAACTACTGACAAACTACCACACAACTGCTAAAATGAGTCCATTGAGAGAGACAGAGAAAAAAAAAAAAAAAAACTTGGTCACATACATCTAAATTCACAAGTTGCTACTCTAAAAGCAAATAAAAGAGAGGAAGAAAAATAAAACACACATTGGCCCAAATCCTCGTTTGCTGATATCTTATACAACAGTGGAAACACATGCTAAAGATATGGAAAGAAAATCCTGCGGTTTGGTTAGTGAAATTATTAAAAACTGCTCCAAAGGAATTGGTGGGTTGCAATCCAACATTATTTATGGCCAATAATCATCAATAATCCACTTCAACGCTGGGAAAGGCCGCCACCCACAGGTCATAGCAGTAAATGTATAACCGCCTCCCTTTGCGTGTCAAAATGTGATCCCACTAAAGCTATAGGAGCAATCAGCTAAAGCTGTAGGAGGGCAGCCACCGCTTCACTTGGTGTCTGGCCTAACGTGAGCTAGTGTGGATGCTAAAGGGAAACATCCACCCAGAAATACTCCGACACCGTTACTATATCATCGCTTGTAAGCTCTTCATCGTCTACTTCGACCTCAGTTGGTGATTTTGAACATTTCCCAGGATTAATTTTGAAAAAACCCCAAAGAAAATAGCTTTATTTTGGTAAAATTGAATTTTAGAAAGAACAAAAAAACGCATTTTGAGTCTGAATTTGCATTTTTGTCTATTTTTTGAGACTCTTGAATAATTTCTAACTGTGTGACTGTTGAAATACAGATTGTAAAATTCGCATTTTTTCTGGCACAAAAACTTAAAAAAAAAAAAAAAAAAAAGTCACATGTGGCTTTAAAGATTTGAGCTAAATGCTAATGTCAGCATGCTAACATACTGAGATTCAGCGTGTTAGCTAGTGTTTCATAGCTTGCAAAAATGACCTTAGAAATTGAAAGTATAGGATGAATAGTGGTGTTTAAGTATTTCAGGGTGGACTAATCCATTTATAATACTATAAAAACAAAACAAATGTTTCATGCAAAGAAGAAATCAGTTTGAAATCTACAGTATCAAATGCTGTATTGGCATTAAATGACTATTGAATGTCTTAGTTAGCTTAAGACTTGCAAAAGAGTGCAATGTGATACAGTTTAGTTGGTCAAATTGTTATTATTATTTTAAAGTTTTAAACAATGAACATGACGGTAACACTTTTTAATTCGTCTATCAAATGTTACTCTGTCCACCACGACTGTCATGCAAATGCAGAAAAAACCCTGACTCGTCATATTTAAAGAGTTCAGTTCTTGATGGGAGGATGCGTTCCTACAGACATAAATGCATAGGATACAAATCAGTCCGACACTACAATATACAGCGAGCAATACAAAAAAATTAATAATAATAATAATAATAATAATTAAAAAATAAAAGTCTTAGTCATTGGCACTGGGTTGGAGTGGAGCGTGGTGGTTATGGAAAGGAAGGAGGGATGTGGTGGTTTTATTATTTTTAGATCGTACAGCTTTGAGGACGACGAACATATAAGATAAAGGGTCAGAAATACACCCAACGACATTCTGTACACGCCGATACTAAAGTTAGCAGGTTTCTGTATAACAGTAGCGTCACTCGCTTTGAAAAGTGAGAACCATTTTTTTTTTTTTTTCGTTTTTTTTTTGGATTAACTTCGACACGTGCGCCAGCGACTTCTCGTCGTCTCGCACAATCTCTTCACAGTTCAGAAAAAACATTTTTTTCGGGGTGAACACAAAGTGTGCTAAGGCTTCATCGCGAAGGGAAAAAAAAGAAAAAAGAAAAAGAGACACAGTGTTCAAAAGAGCGGTTTTTATAGTTAAGTTTCAACAGTCTTGCTAGCTATTGTGTTTGTGTATGGCGGGAACGGCATAGTCAAGCGGATTATTTGTGTGCATTAGAGATCCACGTCACAATCTATGTTATGTCCAGTTTATCATAGGACATGTTTTATTATCACATGTCGTGATATTTCACCCTTTCTGCACTTTGATCTGCATCTTTTCTTATTTTTTATTCATCTGGAGGCTTTTAATTTGCCCTCTTTCATACAGTGAGATTTTTTTTTAATTTAATTTTCTTTTTTAATTTTTTTATGTGCAACAAATGAAATGGCAACGAAAGGGTGAAAGAAAGTTTAGCGTTTGTCTCTTTTATGTATTACACAACATAACAGTTTCACACAGTAATTATAATAATAATAGCCAATTTACTCCCTGAAAATACAATTTTTTATATTCTGTAATGTACTCCTAAAAGTTTCAGATTAGACGAAAATTATACTATGAAATTGAACATACAGTGAACACACACACTGTGGGTCAATATATTATTTCTGCTATATGTTTATGTAATATATTATTTGTATATTTACATCCAGCTCGTTCAGCAGACTTTCCCGCTAACTGGTCCCCTTGATGTAAAGACTCGTGTCATCAACAAACATCCGCAACTTTCCCATCTAAATATGCTCCCTAAATAATTTTTGCTATGATCTAAAAGGCAAATGTTGGTTTATCCTGTGAAAATCAACTTTAAATATCTTTCTAACATATTAGACTTTATTTTTTTTATTTATTTATGTATTTATTTTTGCTCTTGGAACATGATATAATTATCTGAGTAAAGGGAACGCTTACAGTGACTATCCTGCCCTTTAAGTTTGACCTCATGGCGACGTCGTGTTATACGGGCTTTAACATGAGGAACACACATGAACAAATATGCAGCTTTATGTTAAAACAAGAACCAGAGTCACACGTGTGAAGTTTCGATTCATTTTGATTTCTTCTGAAGTTTAAACTTCAGTTTCGTGTGTTTGTTTGTGCTCAGGTAAACGATATATTTACAGCTTTTAGTTTCACTTCATTTCCAAATAGTAGTCAGTTGTGGTTATTTGGCCATTTTGCACATCTGAGGTGAAGAATAAGACTAAATTAAGCTCTTTATAGTTACATATCACTGTGTATGCAACACATACACGGCTTCATTGTTTCTATGGTTACCTGTCAGCTTTAAAAATCTTCGCCATTTTCATTTTGTTGTTTTAGTTTTGGAGGCAGAGATTGTAGTTTAAAACTTTCTCCATATTCCTCATGGGTGGATTTAGTCTTTGTTTTTAACAATAACAACCTTGACTGACACACACACACACACACACACACACACACACACACACACACATACAGATACTTGCATAAACACAGCATCACAGATTGAACAGTGTTACAGATAAGACACATTTTGAACTGAACCACTCAGTGTTTGAATCGAGGGTAGACTTTGGCGCTCTCTCTTTCTGGCTCTCCTTTGACACACTCACACACACACACACACACACACACACACACACACACACACACACACACTGTCGGTCCGTCTCCAGATTTCTTCTTCTAATGTCTTTTTTTTCTTCCTGTCTCCCATCAGCATCTGGGAAAAGGCGGATAAGGTTGCATCACTACGATCTGATTGGTTGCTTGGTCGGTGGCTGCCTGCGTGGTTGTGTGTCACAGCAAGTGTTAGTGCATGATGGGTAATGAGGAGGAGGAGGAGGATATGTGTGTGTGTGTGTGTGTGTGTGTGTGTATGGGGGTAGATCAGAAACGGTTGGTCGGTGATTGATTGGAGTGCCAGGAGTGAAGAAATCAAGGTGCAAAGATCAGGGCTCGGGGTCACGACCTCACACTTTTTTAGGGGGAGGAGCCAACTTGATGATCTCATCTTCAGAGGGCTGACGGATGATGTCTTTTAAAGAGAAAGAGAGAGAGATCATAAGAAACCTATACTATAAACAGAGAAAGTTATAGCTAAAACAAGTAAAAGAAAGCATCGAGTCTGAATCTGATCCGAAATATATACGAGAGGAAAACGTGAGCAACACTTGTAACAACGGCTACGAAACGAACAGCCGTTTGTGGTCATGTGCGAAAACAATCTGATGTCATCAGCGAACACACGTGCTCAGACACAGGTGGACCTTTGATCATGTTTAACACTGTATACAAATCACAGAAAATCACAAGCATGATTTACCCTGAACACTAGAAAAGAGATAATCATGAAGAAACATATAAGACAGGATGAGGTGTGTGTGGTTGTGTGTGTGTGTGTGTAAGGATATATAAACAAAATGATTACGATTGACAATATTAACCTTTAAGGTAGTTTTATGTTTAGCCACTAGATGGCAGAACTTGACTGGTTTTTGGCAGACCGATCAGACCAACTTCTTTCATAGTACTCAGACACAGTATTACCCAACTGATACATCAATCTAACCGTATCCCAGCATGCTCTAGAGATTAAAACACCTCGTGTGTGTGTTACCTTTGTATTTCTTGGCAGAGGGGATACGTGTGAGCTTGGTGTCGATCTCGTCATCCTCGGAGATCTTGAGCACGGTGGTGCGGTACTCGATCACCCTCGTCAGCAGGTCCGGCCGCCGTGAAATCTCAAAGATGTGCTCGATGTACGACAGATTATCTACATAGGAGGGTTTGTTAGTGGATCTGTTCAATGACGTTCATATCAGATATGTTGTTTAATCATCTGTTCTTTAAAGTTAGTTAGAGGTTGGATTATGGGTGAGGAAATGAGTCTCTCACCCTGAGCCAGCTTGTCGTTCTTCTCCAGGTAGCTGAACCACTCCTTGGAGGAGGTGATGTTGTTGCTCTGGTCCTCGGGGATGTCCTCCTTGCAGGCTGACTTGAGCTGCTCCAAGTCCTCGTTGGTGATGTTTTCAGACAGATCGCTGAGCAGAGAGCTGTACTCCGCCATGGTCTGGTTAGAGGCAGAGAAGGAGGAGAGAGAGACAAGGGAAAACAGTAAGATACACTCACTAAAATAAAGAGGATATCAGAGCGAGGCAACAGACGCGAAACAGGGAGAATGACAGAAAAAAATATCCAAGAGTTGGTATGCAAACAGCCCACCTACTTCCCAGACACCAGAGTGGAAAACACTTAGGAAATTTCTACTAATGACAATAGCATACTGTCAGAGTTGGATGGAAGAGCACACAAAGACACTAAAACAGTATATTATATATATATTTAAACAGGTAAATCCTTTTTCTGTTTTGTTTTTAGTGGACAGGACAGACTGTCTTTCACCTTAATTAAGAACGTCCAACAGGGGGGACTCAGCATTTAGCAAGGACACATGGAAACGCATATTAGTTATTTATTATCCACTGCCTCATTTTACTAGAAGGGAAATAAAACATTATGAAATATATATATATATATATATATATATATATATATATATATATGTATATATATATATGTATATATATATATATACTTCTACCTTTCAGCTCTAAATCTGAAAATCCAGGATAGAAGTAAGAAATGAGTTTAGTCAAGATTGCAGGGTTCAGGTTCTCCTCACAAAGACGGCGTATTTGTCTCTCTCTCTCTCTCTGTGTGTGTGTGTGTGTGTGTGTGTGTGTTGGCATGCGAGTTGTTGTTCAGAAGCAGGCAGCCAGTGAGAAATTGACGAAAAACCACAGTGAAAGAGAGACAGAAAAACAGACAGGCAGAGTGATTCAGACCGTCTGCTCTGTTCAGCTGCATCAGTTTAGTTTAGTCTAATAAAATACATCAAGAGGCAAACAGGCGCTTCATGCACATGGTTATTAACATAATCTACGTCAAGATATTAATTTAATATCTAGATGATCACAAATATGCATCTATACATGTGGATTTCTAGAAAAAGGGCGACAGAGCGAACTGAACCAAAAACCAGCCGCAGGTTCTGTTTCCAACATTTTCAAGCTCACAGCCAATCAAACGGCGGCCTCTGGGTTTCCTGGTAAGCTCATTTTTGTTGTGATTTTTAACCAGTCATCAGTGAGTTTTAGTCTTAGTCTCGCTCTTTCAGTAACTTTAGGGAGGGATAAAAGTTGCAGGACGGTCTTCCTGTTTACCTGAACGCCACAAAACATAAAGAAACATCTTAACACGTACGGTTTTGATCTCTTTCTGTGTCACGTACTATACAGCAGCCCCAACCCCCAGTCCCTGGCATCCATGCAGCTGGCGAGATGCTGCCGCTCAATGCAGTGCATCATGGGCATTGGCATGAGGCTCTGTCTGCCTCTGATCCCCTCAGTCTCATCATAGATAAACACGCTGTACAGAAAGCCCAGAAGAGCTTTGTGATGAGTGCTGTGACCTATATAACAGAGCCGCCATTACCTGCAGCTACCACCAGAGGGCCCTCTATTTGCTATGGAGCATTAGCTTTGCTTTGCCTATTAAAGCATGAGAGTCTCATGCTGTAGAAGTAATGTCTTTGCTTAATCATCGTCAGCCTGCTGATAGGAGCATATGATGCTTCCGAGCTGACCTTTAATGTGTCGTCATTTCCTCTGATAAATAAGTCTTGATGCTGTAGTGAAAAAAATCAGCCTGTGATGAATGGGACGATGCAGGATACAGGAGCAGATATGAGAGCTAATGTAAGATGATTTAAGGTCACATTTGTTTGCCTCTTCTCTAATGGCTAATGGTGGTATTTGGTTTGTCTGATCCATGATCTCAGCCTCAGGGCCGGAGCACAATGATGACAGAGCGCTTTTACTGTGCATGTGTGTGTGTGTGTGTGTTATTTAAGTCTCAAATGTCACATTCATCTCCTCTCTAACCAGAGCAAAATGCTCAATCAACGCAAAGCGCTGCGTGGGAGAGAGCAGGGATATGCACCTTAAAACTCGAATGAATGCAACAAAGGTCTGAATACTGTGTGTGTGTGTGTGTCAGAGGGAGGCAGACTGAAAGAATGAATGTGTGTGTGTGTGTGTGTGTTTGGTCCTTGTGCCTCCTCTCTCGACCCAGGTTGCCCTGCCTGCTCTCTGTTTTGCACCACAATGGACTGGCGCTACTTTTGTGTACTTTTAGGGAAGAAAGAAGGGAAAAATAACAATGGATGGAGTAGCTACATGTAGTGTTTCTTTCCCTCCACCTTTCTCACAACGCTGCTGCTCTTTAACTCTTTCTCATCCATGAAATAAAGCTGAGAATAATCAGTCTTCATAGCGTTATATGGGGATAAAATAAAATTTACGATTTTCTTTGCTTATTTTACCTGCAAAATACAGCAACATGTGAATGTTGTAACTGTTCACGATTCACGAGACTTTCAAGACAAATAATCTGTCATCTATTTTTTGACTTAAATTAATCTTTTTTTAAAATTAGGATTAAATAATTAATTACGTTATTAAAAACTTCTAATAAAGAAATTGTCATGATTACTAAATAAGGATTTATTTAATTTTTATTTTTTATTTTTGGCAGATGTGGGCTTCCATACCCCATACAGACGTTTTCACTGAAAGGTCTTTCTGTTGTCAGATAAATGCAATTAAGCAAGCGTTTGAGATCCAATGTCATAATTAATAAATGCTATCATAATTATCACTTACACTTCTCACGTCTCACATTTATGAGGACAAAAACGTCTTTATTTTTTTTAGACAGTAAAAGCATTCTCAGTGACACGCATCTTTGTTGTAGTGAGTATTAAAATCTCAGAATAGAGTCTACGGGTCATAAATGAGTCATTGCTTTTAATCACGGCTAACAGCAATTACTTGACAGCCTTATTTAACTCTGTCAAATCACTATTATTTTATTTAACAAAAACATATGACAATGAATGAAACCACCTGAACTGCAGCATCGGTTGTAATGACAGAAAATGTGCATATGTTAGAGGCCAAAGACAGTTAACATAACATAAACAGAAAGATGCATTTTTCAATCTATGATAGTGTAGTCACGCTGAAAGTAAAAGCGCCTGTGAAATCCCCTCTAACACCCCCCCCCCCCCCACCCCCCTCTGTCTCTGGGACGAGCCTGACACTGCTTCCATACATAGAGACCCACTGTGCTTCACATTCTCATGAACACAAACATGCTTTTGTTTGCTTGTTCCTGTTTCTGCTGCCTCGCTCTCTTGCTCTGTGTGTGTGTGTGTGTGTGTGTGTGTGTGTGTGTGCGTGTGTGTGTGTGTGTGAGATAGAGAGAGAGACAAAGAATTGCCACTGAAATTCTAATAACAAAATCAAATCTAGCTTTATATTATACTAAGAGTTTGAACAATAAAATAATAACTCATCTCGTACAAAATGTTTACTTAATGCTTGATTAAATCACACATTTAATTATTATTAATATATTTTTGAACTAGCCTTTAAACATGTACCATGAATGCTGTATGTGTGTTTGGTTATATATGGAAGTTTTTTAATGACAAACATTTGATTCAGCAGCAAATAAAAAATATGTTTTTTTTTGTGTTTTTTTGCAGTTATTACATGCGAGCGATTCTCCAACTTGCAACAGCATAAAAATCACAACAAGTACGATCTCTCCCCAATAAAATAGAAATGTGTGTGAGGAGGACGATGCCGCCTCCTGAGTAGAGGACGCCCACAATGCCTTGCTGCTGTCTCTCTGCGGTCTAGAGTTGAACTTCGTAAGTAGTTTTGTCATTAATTAACTTCCATAGATGACATGACATTAATGGATGCCAATGCTAGCCTGAGCAGCTCTACTTCCACTCCGTGACTAAACTGTTAACCCCCACCCCCACCACCACCATCCCCACCACCACCACCTCCACCACCCCCACCATAGTCTGCTTCATCAGGCCATTATCCATCGAGACAAGACCCACTGCTCTCCCTCAATTGCTCCTTTTCTCCTCTTTCTTTTTCATTTTTACTCCTCTCGTCCCATTTTTTTTTTCCCTGTTCAGACCTTTCTGTCATGTCAGTCTTTATCTCCATATCTAATGGGACACTGTTTTATAAATGTTCAAGAGCACACACACACACACACACACACTTGAAGTTGATCCATATATTCTATTAAACACATGAATGCAGTCCTGAGACGGCGTGTGTACAACTGAAAGCTGTGGCGATATCTACTGAGTCCTCATGCGCTTCACAGAGATCAAATCTATTATGTTATTTTCCACTATACACCTCATATTTCATAATAACACTTTCATTATTCTCCTTCCACTTCAATTGCACAGATACTCAACCTGCTGAGTGCTTCTCTTTGTCGAGGGCAATACACACATATGTACACATACATACGTGTACATATACTACAACTATCACCGATGACGTTACCATGGAGATCAGGCCTGGCTTTGCCTTTAGGCCTGGAGACTGTTACCTAGCGACAGGGCAGATACCCCCCCCCCCCCCCCCCCCCCCCCCACACCTCCCTTTTCCTCCCTTCCTTACCTCACCTCGCACCCTTCCCGCTGCTTTCAGAAATAAAGACCCCACAAGGATGATTATCAAATGTGGAGATTTTTATTTTCTATACTGAATTATCACAGAACTTTTGTCTAATTTAAATTTTGCAAAACAGAAAAACAACCCTGCAAAACAAACAAACAAACAATAAAAATAAGCACACACACACACACACAAAACATGAGTGAGTACAACTATGGGTGGGTGCTGATCTCTTGACTGCGACATCGTGACAGTCACATGATCAATAGACACGGCTGGCGCACTATGCAACTCTTTCTCCTCTGTCTCTTTCTTTTTATCAAATACACACAAAGGGAAATCACACACACACGCACACACACACACACACACACACACACACACACACACATAGCCCTGGCCCACTGTGCTGGACTTCAGCATGAAGACAAGCCTTTAGATTTCACCATGGCAACCAACCGACCAGGACAGCAGCTCAAAAATCTCTCTGACAGAGATCTGGAAAGAGGAACATATAAAACATCCAGACTTTATGCATCTGGTTTTCCTATGACAGCTCTCTTCTTCTTCCCTTTTTTAACTTGCTCATTCATACATTCATTCTCTCTGTGATTATACTGCACATTTATGGGTTTATCTATCATATATGTGCCCTGAAACTGTTTTTTTTTAATTTATTAGCTCTCAGTAACGACTCCACTCTTGACATTTGACTTCGCTGGAGTGGTTTTAAAGTTGCCACACGGTGACTAATTCATGCTTTTACTGCGGACTGACTCAAGCACATATAAAACATTAAAAAAATAAATACCAATCCAGGTTTATCTAAACCTGACATGCAGAATACTGCAATACAATAAAGAGGTAAAAGTACTGCGGTATGATAAAACGCTCTGCGATGCATCATTAAATACTGCACACCTTCATTCTTTCTTCTCATTCTTTGTCTGCTTCTGTCCTCTTCCTTCATGTTTCGCTCCAGCAGGCAGAGAGTACAAGCAGTTAGTCTCCATCTCCTTCATTAAATCTCTCATTAAATAGAGCCTGACCTTTCAGTACCTTCCTCCTCTCTTTTCTCTTTTCTCTCTTTTCTCTCTCTCCGTGTTTTTTTTTCATGTTTCACTCAGATGGGCTGAGAAGCAGAGAGTAGGAGTCCTGCCCACTCTCCATCTTAAAATCTCTCATGAAACTCACCTCGACTTTACAGAAATCGGTTTTGCTTTCCATGTATGGTAATGTCTGTTCTCAATCAGCATCGCTCTCATTCCAAAAATAAAGTAAAAATTATGTAATTACTTGATGTCATCTATCAATATTCCTGGCAATGTAACTTTACTTCTTTACTGTGTTTCCCTCTTTCTCTTTACTATACTGTATGTCTCAGTCTCATCACAGTGTGCAGTCTCTCAGTCTTGCAGGAGCAGCAGGAGCAGCAGGAGCAGCAGGAGCAGCAGGAGGTGAGCGATCAGAGTGGGAGGCAGAAGAGCTCACAGTTGCAGGTCAAAGCAAATGTCCGCCTCCAAAATCTCAGATCAGAAGTCTCTCCTACCCAACCACAGATATAATTTTCCATCTCTGAGTGTGTAACTAATTGCTTTTTTCTATTAAGCACTGACTTCCTAAATCAATATCAAACCCACTGTAAATAAAATATATCTTTAAAAGCAGAGACATTTGGTTACAGTTATTGGGAACGGTGTAGAAAGAGACTCGGTCGCTGTCACTGGAGGTAAGATGAGTTTAAACGTATGCACATATTTGTCCCTCGTCCTTCTGTTGCTGTTGGACTGCTGCCTAATGCAGCAGACTTTTATTTATTGAGGTTACTACATGCATTAGTGGCAATAATTACTCACAGACAATAGACAATAGACACTTTTAATGCATGTATAACATTAATGAAGTCTGTGTGGCCAAAGAAAGACTTATAATAATAATAATAATAATTAAGTATATTATCTCTGACTGCTGGTATCCCACTTTACTCTAATACACGGACAGCAATCATGTTGCCATATGTGCAGCATGCATTGCACATATATATGCATATATCATCATAATTTTTTATTTTTTTATTTTTAATTTTTTCTTCAGCTCTACACAGATTGATGCAACTTTAATGTTTTGGCTCACTGTCGCCGCTCTGGTGGTGTTGCTTTCTACAGTGGCTGTCCAGCGCTACGGCAGGTAGACAAAGCTAGAGACTAGATGGTGGTGGACATAGTGGAGCATTGAAGTAGCTAAAGATATTTTTCTCAGGAGATGGTGGAGACCAAAACAGAGCTAAAAGCAGAGTGAATATGGGACTTGCATCGAAATACATGCTAACGTTGCTCCGTGTTTGATTGGATGTGCAAAAAAGGGGAACAAATATATCAACATAAAGGATAATAATACACTCACTTAATGTATTAATTCAGTAAACGATTGGATTTTGCACTGTTGAGCAACTGATTTGCTTGTGAGGCTACAGTACGTGTAAAATGTCTAACAGCTTCCAGCCTTCAACTTGCTGAAGTCTAAAGGCCACATTCAAACGAGGGGTGAAAACCTGCTGTTGTAGACGGGGGATAGTGGTGCTTGGTCCTTCATGAGAAATATAAAAGCTGTATGAAATATGATTAAAAAAGAGAGGGCTCAAGAGGGCTCGTTGAAATCATTTTTAATCCTCGCACGCTGAGAGAATCGCGTGTAGTGGGTGTGATTGTCAGATAGTCGGTTTCAGAAACGACAACATTTGTCTGATTTTGAAAAGAAAGATGAAAATGAAGGGTTTTATGACCTGACAAGCACTTTGTTTGATATCTAAGCTCCCAGAAACTCATTTCTCCCACTAACATTGTTCAAAAACCTGATATCTACTATATGGAGTAATGTGACGGGAAAATTAAGTGGCTTAAAACCTCTTTGATGAGACGGTATGTAACAAGTCCATGAGGGAAAGTTCACAAAAATTCATTAATGGCCATATGAATAATTAATACCACCGCGATGAGCTAGTCAGTCCGCTAATGCTGAAGCAACACTTTTGGCCGTCATCAGCAGACTTAAAGCCACTTGTACAACATGTCATTTCTCGCTGCTACCGTGAGTGTAGCACTGCCTTCACAGACACGCGTCTTCAAATATACATAATCATCATAAACATAATCCTGTCATGCAAAGGACGAACTCGAGCGCTCCAAGGTTGTGCCATCCGCCCCCTTTCTTGTCATCCACATCAGCCTTATTTAACGCTGCTTCGTTTATCCGTCTTTGTTTCAGTAGTTTCTCCCTTCGTCATCGCCACTTCTTTTCACTTTCGCTCTTCATAACTACTCTTTCTCGCCTCTTTATGGCGCAGACAGACGGCGGCCTTTGAAGTCGTCATCATCACAGGAGCATCTTGCTGCTGGGAAACATTAGAATTGATTTCTGACGATTAATTTTACTTTGATGTCTCTCTTGCTGAGAACATTTCCTGTGTACACTCGCCAAATAAAACACCTTGTGTAAAACCATCTCTTCTGTCTTTTCCATCTTTCAGCTGCGTTGCATGCTTCCTGTCTCCTCCTTGCCCTCTTTCTCTATCTGTTTGTTTTAGCATTTGGAAGAGATTCAATGCACATTGCCACAGGATTAACCCCTCGTGTTCCCTCACTGCTCCCTTCCTGTTCGCACCACATGCCTGCACAGCAAAGGCAAGGGATACAGAAGTGAAGAAGAGAAGGGGAAAGAGTGCACGGGATTATGGGATGAGAGGAGGATAAATGACAGAGAGGGGCAGAGAGAAGGATGCTCAGTCCTCGTCCGTACAGACGGCCTCGTGTCCAATGAGGCAGCGAATTCTGCCAAAACTTATCAGTTCAAAAAGCAGAGAGAGAGAGAGAGATGGAAGAAAAGGAGGAGGCGCTAATCTGCAGGAGAAGCAGTGAAGCGCCGGAGAATATAGGCCACTGGCCCATTTTTCATTGAGGAGAAAAGAAGATTTGCTGAGTGTAAAAATAGTGCCGTTAATTTAAATATCATCTTTTTTTAAACTATCCATCAGCTCCTCTGTCATTTTTTTTTTTTACTTTTTTTTTTCTCTCATATCTGCGTCATTTACACAGCAATAATTTTGCTCCTTTCTTCATTATAAACTTGTAATAGTTGTTGTCGGGGAGGAATCATGATGCACTTTAACCACAGATAAAGATGAACAACTGCATGGAAGAAAATATCTCACCAAAATATGTAAATAGATGATTTTTGAGGATCAAATGAGGACCAAATGTGTATTAATCCACATCTGAAAATAGTCCCCAACAAATCTATCCTGTTTTTAGTTATGCTTACTAAGAACTGCACTAAATGTTTTAATCTTCAGTGGGAACAAATAAGCTTCAGGCTGAAAGGTAAAAGTACTGAGAGACAGATTAAAACATTAATGGCTTTTCATGGAATTAGTTGACAAAAAGATATATTAAATAAAAAAAATATAAAGATATAAAAAGCAGAGGACCTTCTGGTGAGATTGTTTTTGTTGAGACAAATAGAATAAGAATTTGGGTAAACTGACCCTTTAAGCTTCTAGCTTCAATTCTTAAAGTTTACATGACGTAATTTTTAATGAGGCTGATTTATTGTTGCACCTCTCTGTGCATGTTCATACAGACACTTGAGCTTTATGAACACATTAAAGCATGTACATAGAAATATTTGTATTTATTTACTACTATATCTGTGCATTTATCTGTTCACACGTGTATATTTTCCTCTCATTTTTCTCTCCTATAGCTATAGAAGATGAGGAGATTGTGTAGGCAGCTGCAACAATCAATACTCCCAAGTGACACACAAACAAAACAAGACACACACACACACACCCCATACACCCACACTGTTGGCACCGTGTAGATGTGTCCTGCATACAGATACCGCTCATTTTTTGGCACAAGCGTGCATGAAGCCAGAGGGTAAAGGTCACCGAGAGAGAGAGAGAAGCAACTGTTTCACTGAGTAAACACATGGAATAAATGCAAAAAAGAGAAATCTTGGATTCAGTGTGCAGCAGTGGAGCATTATATGTTGTTGTGCACAGATGGGAGATGATTCATTAGTAAAAGCAGACGCTGTCCTTCTCACACACGTGTGCACTAACATATTCATGCACACACAAAGCATCATGACAGTCAGTAAAACACGGCTGAGCAAACAAACACACACACAAGCCTGTCGCTGTGGTTCATCACAGAATAAGAGAAAGAAAATGGATAAAAATTATTATTATGATTTATATTTAATGCAATGATTAAAACCCTCTAAGGGTTCAAGTGAAGGAGAAAACAAGATATTTTAAAGAGCTTGCTGGCCGTGACTGACCAGCGGAGGCTTTACTTCCTGCCGTCACCATGGACACACTTCCTGGCCCCGGGTGTAGGGCAGCGGAAAAAACAGCCAAAAGGAGAATGAGAGAGAGAGAGAGAGGGAGAGAAACAGAGAGAACAGAAAGGATGGAGGGAGGAAAAAGAAGGAGAAAAAACAGCTGGATTCACCATCGGAATTAAAACTGAAGCTAATCCCTCCTGCTTCAACCTCGCTCTGTAACTCGGCTTTACGTTTGTTTGTCAATGTTCTCAAAAATGTGTGTGGATGATGCTTCAAACGTATCAACAGGAAAACCTTAATGGACTTACTGATAACATGAAGTTTACATTAAGTATATGGAAGCGTTTGTATTTCAGGTCTCACTGTCGTTGGAGTTGCAATATCTGAGCCTGTTTCAGCTCCTGTCTCTTTATGGCCCGCCTCCTGTTGAGTCAACTCCGTTCTGATTGGTTCATTTCTGGAAGCTTCCTCTGGCTCCGGAGGCGTAGACAACAACGTAAACAAGCAATAGTAGTAGGATTTCACTTCTTTTTCTTGTTTTTTTTATTTATTCAAAATGTAAACTTCTCAAATACATCACTACGAGCCAGAATCCGATGCAAAATATGCGAGTTTCACAGTATATACTACAATAAAATATGACATACTGAACCTCTTGCAGCCTTTATTGTTTAGCAACTGATACTGTGACTATGTCAGCAGCTTGTATGAAATACCCAAAGTCTGCACGGCTGTATGCATGAATATCTGTATGAACATGAACGGCTGCATGTGCTGCACGCGTGGATGAGAGGAACAGCGAGTTATTTCATCCCCTATCAGTGGAGCTGCCCTCAGCTTAAGCTAAATTCTAAATGGCAAACGCTTTCATTGCGGCTGCAGGAAAAGACCAGATGGCCACCACGAGTAAAACCAGAGAGACGGAGGGAGAAACAGGGAGAAAGACCAGATGTGGTGTGTAGAGATGCAGAAAGAGATATTGGCTGCATGAAAGGAAGAGAAATAAAGAAGACTGACAGGGAGGAGATGAAGGTAAACGGATTAGTGCATGAGCAGAAATACCAGGAGTTAGTTACTGAGCTCCTACATGTGTGAACAGTACTTCCTCCTCTGATCAAAGCAAAGTCCCGACCCGGTGACCCCGCAGCGACAGTGGAGTCGGGTCACGCAATGCACTTCCATAATGCTGATGGGTCTAATTCACTCATTCATTAAAATCCATGCAGGAGACATGACCAGCTGTTCATGTTTCAGCTTAGTTTTAAACTGCTGGTGTTGAAATATACGGTGAAGCGTTTAGGGACATTTTATTAGCTATAAATCATATATTATTTATCTTATTAACTCTAATGCACTAATGAATATATTTATTATTATTAAATGGATTAAAAGTTTCAATCGAACCTAAGCAGAATTATTACAAGACGTAGTGAAGCAAACCTTCATCATTCATGAACTGATCGTCACACGCTGACGAACATACAGCAGAAACAACAGAGCGACTGAGCCATGAAGCACTGCATCTCACAGTACTGTACGTTTGCACAGGATTAATCCTACAAATCCTAATGATAAACAGACACAGAGCAGGTATATCACATCCTCTCAGCACTAAGCTGATAGCACGGGGCAATCATATGTACTGCCAGGATGTCTCCTGTGGTCTTATACGGAAACTACAAGTTAAAATCAAACGTTAGATTTGATGACAATCTGTTGCATCATGATACTAATATCCTGTGATTGCGTCCATGTCGGCACGTCTCAGGTGATTCTGAATCTTATGATACAGCAATAAAGGAGATTATATTTCCTTTTTTGACACTATCGACTGTTTCATGAAACACATAAATGGACCGGACATAAGAGGAATCATCTCACCTCACCGCCTCACTCACCTGACGGGATTTTAAGATTGAATACATGATTAAATGGTCGTTTTTAAATTGCATCAGACATGAGTCAGAAACATCTTGAGTCTTATGCACAGTGACAGTTTATGTTCACTACAGCAGACACAAATCCTGTAGTGTGTCACGGTAGTGGTGGCAGGAGCCAGATATGAAAAATCATGGAAATGTATTTGTGTCGTCAATGCTTCATTAGCGTTTGGGCTTTGTGGAAGATAAAAATATCTTTGTGCCTCCGGGAGGAAAGAGGATGAGGAGGGGAGGGGCTGAGTGTGTGTGTGCGTGAATGTGTGTGTATAGATGAAATGAGGAAGCAAGGAGTTTTATTCTTTTTTGGCGCTGCAGATGTGTGTGTGTGTGTGTGTGTGTTTTTCTGGTCTGTCGTGCACGAGCAAAGATTTCAACAGCGACATAGTTTTAAGCAACATGTAACAAAAGGTGCAAATCACGCTCTGACGTCAGTTCTCTCCAGACGTCTTGCTGTGAAGTCAGAAATATCTTTTCCCCTCATCTGTGCCTCCTTACCTCCATAGCGCTCATCCTCACTTCTTCCTCTAACCGTGATGCTCCTTCGTCACACCACAGTGGAAGCGTTTTTTTTCATAAGCATTCGTGCAACAATGCATGAAAATGTATAAGAGTTGTATCCACGTGTTCGCCCATCTCTGCTTTTCCATCTCATCTGGACGTCTTCTTCTTCATAAAAAGAGCAACACTCACCTTTCTGACCTCTTCTAACAATGAATGAAAGAATGAATTGAGCACCATTACACCAAATTGCACTACTTTCCGATCCATTTGTTTCCGTGACCTGCAGGAAAAAATTACAGTGTAGTAAAAAGCTTTTTAACTGGCTGTCGCGTCTGAAAGGGGGTCGGGGTGAAATGTGTTGAATGCTGGAAGAAATGACCAGAAGGCTCGAGACGGTCACCGAACACACGGACTAAAATTCAAATAACGACCCGAACTAAACACGGTGCATCTTATATGTTGTATCAGTATCAGTATCATCTATCTGCTGTTATCACAAAGGAGTGAGATGAACAATTAGTCAATTAATCTAGTAGTTAATCGCTAAACATTTCGATAATCGATAAATTGTTTTGAGCCAAATTCTTTGATTCCAGCTTTGGTTTCTGTGACAGTAAACTGAATATCTTTGGGTCGTGGACTGTTTAGTCATGATAAAAGCAGACATTATAAGGGATTAAAGTGTACATTTACATTATATACTCATATTTTCCTGCAGGTTTCGAGGCTCTCCGTGTTGATTTTCATAGCGTACTGAAATTAGTGGTAATCAACAGCTTCTAAAAGCAAAAAAGGTCAACACCAATGTTAAATATTTCTAGTCAAAACTAATGGGCTTCAAATAATAAACCACCAGATGGGTTTTCATATCTTTCTCTCGTAAAATTCACACAAATCACGACCTCAATATTAATCACATAACTAGGATTAGAAATTTTGTCCTAAACATGCCGCCCTCTTTATTCAGAAATGAGTGAACCGAGGCCAGACGGACAGGTGGCCAGGTAGTCTAGCGGGAAAAATTAATTAAGAGCTAAACATTCAGTCACAGTCGGCCTGCAGAGAAACACTGTCGGACGTTTTGATCGGTTGTCCAATAATCGACAAAAATCAGGCAGGAGTCTGGCTGGTTTTCTTATGATCAGCTGATGACACGTCTGTGGGTGTTTAGAGGACAAGCAGAGAGAGGATGAAGAGGAGGATGAAGAGGAGGAAGAGTGATGAGGCGGTGTTGACATGTTTAACTCATGCACCCTGTTGTAAGTTACGCTTTCAGTGAACTTGTGTTAAAGACACGTTTACAGCTCGCCTCCTGATGAGAAGATGAGAGCCAGATGGCAGATCAGTCACCCGGATGGCATCTCATTTCCTCACGGAGGGGGGGTTAGAGTTCACAGAACAAATCCATCATTTTAAAACGAAAGAGGTGAAGAAACACGAATGCTCCTTAGACAGGCAGCAGAGCCGGGGGAAATTAATTATCATCCAGAAAGCCGATTATGAAGTTTAAAGGCTAAATGTAAGCACAGCAGAAATGGTAAATTACAACACCTAATCTCTAAGTAAATACACCGAACGTCACATATTAAACATATTTGATACGTGTAAGGAGACGTCTTTGAAATGAAGAGCATACTACTGCAGCTTTCCTCCTTTTCCTCAGTGGTTTTTGGTGAAGTATTACTGCAGCGGCTCGTCTCTAAACTGCTGTTAAAGCTCAACGGCAACAACACGACTCTGTCCATCTCGTTTTTTTTTTTCCGACTGAAACATGTCAACGCGCAGCACGTCCTAATTACAGCTTCTGAAGTTGTAAATACGAGTTTACAAGGATGCATGCGAAGGCAACATACTGTACGTTGTACTGCTGCTGTGCTGCTGGTCAAAAAAAAAAAAAAAAGACTTAATGAGGCTGCTGAAGGCAAAATGGAACAAAAGTTCTTTCATTAACACTTGTGGTGCACTTATTCAGGCAAAAAAAAGGCCTGTTTTTCCTCTGAAAACAAGCTGCAAGAGAAGGCAAACGTGTGCAGCTGCTGTTTGAGGTTCAGTTTAGAAGAGAAGGTGCTGTTTAAGAGTTTACATTATGTTATCTCCAAAGAGATTTTAATATGTTTCTGCTCTGACTAAAACAAAAACTAAAACACACGTTAATATATTTTAGAGGATGACTCATCCTTAAAAACTATAAATGTCACCTTTATGCAGGTAGATAGCTCCAGGTCTGCAAAGTGAAGCCAATGCCGAAGTGCTTTAAACCTGCATTCTCTCTAGTGGCCAACAGGGGGCGACTCTGATATCGTAGTTCATGAAATTTTAACATTTTAGTTGCCTAACGAAGTCTTGTTCAGCATTCGGTTGCACTAGCATCACAGTGAATTAGAGACGCTCTGTGCTAACCAAGCTAGCCAGCTGTGCTAACTAACCTAGCTAGCTTTCTACACTGTGGTTTTAAACAAATGAAATAAATGAAATATAATGTGTTATCTTAGTTATCTTTAGGGTGAAATAAGACTTGAAAAAAGTGTTTTTCCTTTTTTTTTCTTCACTTCGTGTGATGTCATCAAAAAATCACACAAACACACCTCTTCATTTTCTTTTCTCACATCCTCACAGCCTCCAACACCTTTTCTTCCATATATCCAAGCCCTCCTTCCCCTCACCTCGCCGCTTCCCTTCCTCCATTCACCGCCGTGTACCGCCTCCGCCCTTCCCTTCTCATTCACTCCATCGTCACATTTCTCTTTTTCTTCCATCAAGCTGCTCACATAATCTCACACGTTTTTTCTATTTTCTTCCTGCTTCTCCGTACAATCTGTTATATGTGAATCTACTCATAATAATCTTGTTATCTTTGCTTTAACCTCACAAACATGTCACGCTGATAATCAAAGTGACGTAAATAAAGTCATTACAAAACCCTCTGTAAAAGTGTCTTAATATTAATCTGTCAGGTAGGCAAACAAAGGCAATGAAACATGCACACACACACACACACACGCACACACACACACACACACACACACACACTGGGTCAAAATCTCTTAGGCAGACATGCAAAGCAATGATGATAAAAGGGCCCATTCTGACTTTGATGGTGCAGGATGCATTTCCCATTCACTTTGCACACAGCACCTTTGCATAAATAACATCAAGAGGCTGATTGAACAAGAAAAAGAGAAGAAGAAGAAGAAGAAGTCTGTTTGGCTCCTTCCTCATCCCAGATGGAGAAATGCTACAGCCGGAGCATTTGGACGAGAAGGGAGAAACAAAGTCCTCGCTTACTTGTTTGTCTTTTCAACAACCTGACATTTCTCTCTGCTGTTTGGGCCACACAGAAACAGGATTGTTATTACTAGACGTCCTCTCGCTAACATCCTTCACTTCATCTGCTGCATATTGATGCATTGTGTAGGTGTATTTGTATGGTTTCCAGTGCACTTTCTGTATTTTATAAAAGACACCTGCACAAACCCGGATTCTCGCCTTTTGTCGAGCTGTTATCACCAGCATCATGTGAGCATCGTGTTGCTTGTGTTGCTGCTCTTCCCTATTGTTGGCCTGTGGTATTTATGAAGCATATGCAGGAGTGTTTCCCCGACCACTCCATGTTTCGCTCAGCCTGTCTGTCACTGCAGCTGCTGTTTCAGGGTACAGATGCAAAACAGCTGCACGAACAAAGACAAAGACGTGGATCCAAACACATTCACGTTTACTGTTTTTATGAGGAGTTTTCATTGACCATCCAAACTATCATAATTTCACCAAAAATATGGCTAAATATGCTACTTCAATGTGGGGCTATTAGGGCTGCAACAAATGATTATCTTCATTCTGTCAACGAGTACTTAAAACTCAAAATGTACACACACGTACTATTATGTAATCTGTTTGTTTCTCATTTGGTTCTCATAAAAAAAAATTACATAAGCATACATGAGCAAATATTGGCAGAAACATAAAATATGCACATACACTACTGGGAAATTTCAGCAAAACTACATTTTCTTAAATAAGGATCAAACTGACGCACAACCTTGGACACACAGACACACACATGTAGTTACACAGCAGGTTTTCGGTCCGGATGCCGGCATTCTCCACAGTGATAATGGGGCTGTATCCCACTGTAATGCACAGTTTACTAAGGCTGGCTCTGCTCCATATGGACAGGCAGCGAGGAAAAGGAACAGGATGCCATAACCTTGCCTCACACAGTGGACAAGAGCTACAGCTGCAGACACACACACACACACACACACACAGATAAGCAGGCCACAGCACCCACGCATGCATCAACCCAACATGCTCGCATTTACAGAAAAACAGACACCCTCTACGTATCTACTGTACATGTTTTCATGAAACACAGAAGCATACCAGGTTATTCTCGATGCATCCAAAACACACACACACCTTTAGTAGTCGCTACGGTACAATCGTCATTAACACATCACGACACAAAAGTGGTGTCAGCACATGACATGAAGCGCACTTTATAAAGAGCAACAGGAAAAGCAGAGGAACCGCCATCTGTCGCCGAGAAGTAATAACCCGTAATATCCCGCCCTGTTTCTGACCCGTTAAGACGACACAGTTCTGCACCAGAGCGGCTTTAATTCCTCACACAACACTATTAGTTTTTCAGGTCTCCTAATCTGTAATTAGTAACTTATTTTAATGACAGCGTTGTTGTTAAGGTTCTTCTTTCAGCTGTTTCACTGATGCAAGTGCATTTTCCAAACTGAGCTTCGCCTGGTTTAATGAAACTAGATGTCAAGACAGGAACAACAGCACAAAATGTGTTTTACTTTACATGTAGAGTAACTTTCTTATCTAACTTATCAGTGAGATTATTAAAAAAAATATCAAAAAAGAAGCCTATTAAGTGTTTATGATAGTTTATAACCCCTAAAAACCAACCAATCTATTATATTTGACCTTGACTTCAACCCTTTCATAAACACACACACTAAAAAGACAGACACATCCGAGACCTTGGGTTACATAATAACAATTCAATACCTCTTTGTATCTCATTTTCTGCAGGAAAGTCACAAGCTGAGACGTAACTTATATTTGCAGACAGCGTTTCTTGCATTCTGCCTTTTATCTGCTGCAACAACCTTCTTATCTGAACGGATATGACACTGCCGCACAGACAACATACCTGCTAACATGACTGGGACATATATTTCAATATAAACGTACTATGGGCTTTTCAATATTAACACTTTTGTTTTTCATAACGTCTATTTTTCATTTTGGCTTTTATCTGGCATCTCTGTTTTTCCTGTCTGGTCTGCAGGTCTGAAATAAACAATGTGATTTATTTGATTTACTGTTTTATGGTCATAAAAAGACAAAGTTGACAAGTTACTTAATTTCCCCCAAGAACTGTGTTCATGTTGATCTAGAAAATAAAAAATCCTCCAAGATTTTTCTAAAGCTCATTCGGGACACAAGCGATGAAATAAACCTTGAATTAAAATCTAATTTTAATGTTAATAATCGCTGGATGTTCTTGTTCCTCAAAAAAAGAAGAAAAGAACACTTAATAAAAACATGTCATTGAAAGCTGTCTTGCAATATCATGGAAAGTAGTTTGAACTAAGAAATGTAAAATTACTCCTCAGAGAAGATGCAACCCTGACCTCCTTAACCTACAACAGATTGCTATTGCTGCTCTACAGCTCATAATCCAAAGGGAGGAGGGACAGGAAAGAAAGAGGGAGAGGAAGAGGATGTGAGAGGAAAGAGAGGAAGAGGAAAAGATGAAAAAAAAGAGAGGAAGAAGTGTTGGAAACAGGGGCAGGGCGTAGTCTGAGTCACCATACGTGCATATGAATGGACTGGAGTATCCAAACAGTCCATTAGAGATTAAACTAGTTATTCAGTCTATGTTTCAGACTCAAAATTTCATATTCCTGCCTGCTCGTCCGCCTCCTTTCCATCGTTCCATTAGTGGATTAAGCACTAACCGAGGAGAAAAATGACTGCAATTCAGACAAAATTAAACTCAGTCCATCACATCGAGGAGACATCTAACAGGCGTGCTTTACCTGCCTGCTTTCATCACCTCTCTTCACATTACGGTTCTATTACGGATGTCTATAATAACACGACAGCGGATGAATTCACCGCAGGACTCCGTGTGCAGCTCTGCTATTTCTTCTCCACATTATTGAGGCAATAACTCAAGAGTTAAATGAGCGTTCCTGTTGGATGCAGCAGGACTACGGGGATTTTTATGACCGTGTTTCATTTGCTACCCGTTAATTGACGGGAATGCAACAAGAGGAGCTGCTCTTCATCTTGTTTGAACACGACTAGGGGTGTTTTAGTTTTTAGTTTGCTCTCGTCCAAATCAGTAATGTGTTGGTATACAAGATGTGTTTTCCCATTGGTTTGGAGAAAAATGCCCAACGCCTAGTTCACAACACAGAGCTATGTGGTGGATAGTAGTGTTATATAAAGAGCAGTTATGCAGCCATCTAAATACCCACAATTACAGTGAAAAACAACCTCAAGTATATTGCTGCTTTCTCACCATGTCATTAGCAACAAATGTGAACAGACTATGAATTATTACGAGATGTAGTAATAGTAGTATATCATCATGAATGATTGCTAATTAGATCCTGGTTACCAAACGACTTGTCTTGGCAACAAACAAAAGCTCCCGGCTCTGTCCGCTTGTGGTAATTATCAGTAGGGATAAAATGTAACTTTCATCACTAAGATTGCTTGGAAACTATTGGTGATTATGTAATACAACCATTAAACACACATTTTATTACACATCTTGTTTGTCCTGTTAATGTGTTTGAAGTCTTTAAAGGGGGAAAAATTGTTTATTGTTTCCGTCTCATTTCTTTCATCGTGCTTGATGCTTTTCATTCATATCGACCCACATTGTGCTTTGGCCTTTTTCCTCTTAACGCTGAAGTGAAATTGACTTTCTGACTCAATATCTCCCCACATGTCCAAACTCCATCTAAAAACACCACCTAGAGACGACGTGCGATATGAGCAACGGCGCGGCGCTGTGATGACTAAGAGGACTTTGGCACTAATGCAGCGCACATACAGTGAAATGAGTCAGTTCGTCCACTCAAAACATTGAGCTGCTTAGACAGAAAGAGGCTCCAGTGCAATGTTGGTAGTCAGCTGCAATGGAGCAATACTGTGTTATCGAGCTCATGTCAGGTAGCTAACCAGCTAACGTGGTAGCCCCCTAGTGGTAGAATCAAATATGACAGTTTCTACACATAACGGCTTTAACATCATCTACTGGAGCAAAACAAACAACACACAACAATCGTTTACTGGTTTTTCTTATAGAGTTTGAACTATTTAAGCCAATATCTGCACACAGACAGACGTGTTGGGAAGTTTTAAAATCCTAAATTGATGGGTGTTGCTTTTAAATTTCATGCATGACGTTAACCTCAAGCATCCTTCCTGGATCACTGTGGCTGATTTGTTTCTGATACATCTGGCAATATTCAATATAACTGATACTTGTAAATTAAATTCAACAGAACATTACTGCCAAAAAAGATTTTGGGAGAATATCAAACAAATGAGGTTGTATATGAAATCAAGTGTGAGCTACACGGGTTGGTTAAAGTTAAGGATGATATGAATGAGAGCTTATTGCAAATATACAAAGTTGTTTCTATTGAATAATAAGAAAGAAACAGAATCAGGACAAGAAGGAGCGGAATTAAAAATACGACGAAGGGGGAAATGTGGCTTGTGGGCTGCTTGTTGCTAACCTTGGGTTTAGTTTCTCCAAAAACACTCTGAAAAGCTATTACATAAAAGCTTCTAGTTGGGCCTTTGTGTAACGGTACAATGCATTAGTGCAAGCTGCAGTACCTCCAGCAGTATGTGGGTACACAGGTCCCCAGAGGGTTACATAAACAACACACACAGAACAAGTTTGACGTCTGCATCGCGTTTTATTGGTTTGAGTAGAAGTGGGGAGAGGATACGTGTGTGTCTGTGTGTGTGTGTGTGTCTGTGTGTGTGTGTGCAAGTACTTTGTGATTTTTTCATCTCTGTGGCAAAGAGGTTAACCCGATTCCTGAGGCTTTTTTTTTCAACCACACATACGGTACACGAACATACACACACATACATACACCAGAGGAGGCGATGGAGGTAATAACATTAAAGGCAGGTGAAAACACGTTCTGGGCTTTAACTAATGACTTTCCTTTTTCCTTGACACGGATGGATGATCATAGTTGAAAAACAGATGAAAAAATATAGAAATCTAAAGCAAAAAACAAGCTTGATATTCCCTATAAAGATCTCTGAAATCTGGTTGGCGGAGGTTGTACAAAACACACCTGTAATTACCTCTTATCGCCATATGGTGTCGCCAAAGAGACCTTTAAGATCGTTACTTTAAAATCGTCGTTAATGGAGCACGAGATCGTTTGGTTTTTATGTTCATGTCTAATTTAGGGCGGCATAAAAAAAGCCAAAACAAAAAACAATGACTCAAAGTGTTTCATCAAGACACTTATGACTCTGTACTTTCCACCCACGGCACAAACTTCTTCATCACACACACACACACACACACACACACAGAGATCGTCATTATCTAAAGAGCAGATGAAGAAGCGCAAACACACCAGACCCCCCGACGGGCGTGGCCAGCCTCTCCGGGGCGCCACAGGCTGAGTCGTCATCTGTCGCATGACAAAAACAAAAACTGGCCAAAAAGTTAACTGTGTGCCACACACACACACACACACACACACATAAAGCACACAGATACACACAAATCATATTTATTATTTATTAAGATTAACAGGGTCGAGTTTTAGGATGTTTTCTACTCCACCTCTGATCAAACGGTGGCGCTTTAGAGCTTTGGTG
This sequence comes from Pampus argenteus, assembly GCA_036937835.1. Taxonomy (NCBI): domain Eukaryota; kingdom Metazoa; phylum Chordata; class Actinopteri; order Scombriformes; family Stromateidae; genus Pampus; species Pampus argenteus. The sequence continues at coordinate 3,027,847 of CM072860.1, forward strand.
ATCAAACACACATGGACACTAGTGGACACGCCCCGGGATGAGGGAGAAAAACGGTTGGATGCTGGGGGACTTTTTCACGGTCGATTTGACGATGAGAACTGACATAAGAGGGAGAGACAGGCAGACAGAAACAGAGTCAACGCTTTGAGGTGACCTTTGACTGAATATCCAATAACACCTGGAAGACACAAACACACACACACACACACACACACACACACACACAGTGCACAACTGTATTCACCTCCCTTCCCTCCTCCAGTCGAATCAGCTCTTATCAAATCCAATCAGACCCACTGAGGCGTTTCATTTGGAGTCGAGCGGCAGCAGAGTAGTCACGCACACGGACGAAGGGGAACGGCCTGAATAAAAAAAGTGTGTACGTACGTGTGTGTGTGTGTGTGTGCACGCATGTAAAACAGAGAGAATGTGTGTGTTAGTGTGCGTGCATATTCACGTGTGTGTCCATCTGTTTGTGTGACTATGCTCGTCTGTGTAGGCTTAGATGTACAGTATGTGTGTGTGTGTGTGTGTGTGTGTCATTTCATCCATTATTCTAGCCACTCTGAAACACCAAAGGGACAGATTGGGTTCATGAAACGCTTCCACAGCTGTGTTAAGACAGGCAACACCCCTCTGTTTTCTCCCTCCATCCATCAAATCAATAAAATCACTCCACTTTTTTTAACCTAACTCCACTCCCATGACCCACCTTCTTACATCCTCGCTACCCTGCTGAAACATTATCACTCCACACTCAAAGAGGAAGTCCGAAACATCTGCGGCTGTGTCGTATTTGCATAGATGCAATTACAATCCGTAACATTGTATTGGACGATACAGATAAACAGCATCAACGTTTGAAATGCTGGTGTAGGCGTCACCGGGTGGCATTCGACCAGGTGGAGGGATCAAATCAAACACATACATATAAATATTCATATACTGTATGGTAGTAGGTGGATCTGGATAACAAAAGCCTAAAACTATTAGGATAATCTGAAATAAAAAACTGATCATAACCAGTGATGTAACTGTAAATGCAGACTTCCTCCTAAAGGCATCACTTCCTGTTTGTCCATGAGCAGGGCGTCCAGTACACTGGGTGCATATAACACAAAACACACACACACACACACACACACATTTTCAAATCAGTGGAGGAAGCAAACTTGGCTCTGGGTGCTGGTTTCACTCTTGGCTCGGTCCAATTCGCAGTATCACTTCCTGTGACCTCAGTGACTGAGACATCAGACTGAGGTTTGCTATGCAGTTAAAACCTGATATGGTGAGTATAAAGCAAAAGAGAAAAAAGTGTCCAAGCATCCTATTACACTATATGGCCCGATGTTTGGATAACAGGATGTTACATCATCACAAAACTATGTGAATTCATATTTGTTTTACTCATCCGGGAAGGTTTTCCACAAGATTTTGGAACCTGGCTGCAGAGATTCGCTCACATTCATTCACAAAAAGCGTTCGTGACTGTTGTTGTCCGATGGGGTTTGAGTTTAGGGCTCAAGTTCTTCCACAAAACACTTTAGAAAACCATTTTTCTTAACAGACCTCCACTCGCTAATTTCCTCTTTTTTTTTAGCCACGCTAGCATCGTGCTAAAGGATAGCAATGACGGTCAGTCTGAAACGTCTCAACAACTACTGGAGGAAACGTGGAACAGACGCTAACACGCTAAAGCTACGTTGGTGAATGTGAATTAAATGCATGCCGATGTTAGCATTTAGCTCAAAGCAGTATGAGCACAGCCTCACAGAGCTGCTTTTTATCTCTATAGAGCTGCAACGATTAGGCGATTAATCGATTAGTTGCTAACTTTTTTTTAAATGACTCTCAAATGTGAATATTTTCTGGTTTCTTTAGTTGAGTGTAAACTTAATATATGGAAAAAAAATAATCAAATGAATCAATGATGAACATAATTATAAAAATAGTCTGTTATCATCATAGTGGTTTCTACTCTTCCTGAATGACCTTCAAGACAATTATACACCACAGAAGTAAAATGAGCCAATTAATAATTAATAAATGTAGTGAGGAATCAAAAACCTCTGAGACAATCAGTCAATAAAACTGAATTTCTTCTTTTTATATAGAAGACATAATTTACTGGATCAGTTTTAAACTGTAAACCGAGCGGAGGACGATGGAAGTGAGCAGCCGTGGCGCGGATTTACAAGCAGTGATGTAACGCGGCGTAATGACACTGACCCTCTGTAACTCAAAGCTTCCTGAGAGGCCGGCGCACACATGGTGGAAGTAAACAAACGCGCAGCAGGGGGGCGAGACGGGAAGACAAAAGACAGGGGTAGACTGACAGTGATATATCTGTTGCCTTTATGTACCAGGAGGCCTGTCCGAGGATCCACTGCTGCAGGAAGTGAGCTTTTCATAGACTACTGTTAGACCTCAGTACCTACTTTTGAGAGCGCTCGTATTTTGTGTTGTTGGATGGAGGTTAGTCTGTGTGTCTTAAAGCTTTTAAAGCTTGAAGGACTAAAAACCAGCACTTTCAAACATAAAGGCTCAAACTTTGCCAAAAGCATCCAAACATTCAAACTTTCTACCCTGTGATCGGTGCTTACAGTACAAAAAAATGCATCAAATGCAACCTGTATTTCCTGAGAAAGCTACTATGCTACATCATTGCTAATGCATCTGTGAAGCAAAAAAAGGGGAAGCAAAAATGAAACAGAAATGAGTCGATGAGTTTATTTTTATCAGAATGTACATTCATTTATTGCAGTTTGGTTTTTGCTCTGAAGTTTCAATTCCTCGTTTCCTTCTGGTTGCAGAAGTGACCAAACTCAACACCAGAGTCATTTTTTGATAAACTGTGGGTTTGACTTTGCAGCGTGGAGTTGATTTACTTTGTGTAGCTAAAAATAAACAATATTTCTTTGTAACGCTGTGGTTGTACGGGTGTGTATAGCAGCTATAATTAGTAGTGAACCGCTTCCTGACAAGAGAGCTGTGAGCGTCTTGGCCCAGAAGAAAGAAAACTGACATGTTTTTCTTCTGTTTTGATTGTTTCAAGTTGCACCAGTTTAACACTGATCTTCCCGAAAACTGCGTCTGCAAACAGTCGACCACAAACACTCCCCTGACGGCGGCGTGTGGACAACTGACACCACCGAAGCAAACAGAGAGGAAGCGAACCCGAGAAAGAAGAGCACATTTCTGCTGCGCTGCATGCTTTTTTTCTTTCTCTCTCTCTCTCTCTGTATCTGTCCGAGAAAATGAATCGATACGTATCACAGAGGAGAGGAGACCGGCTCCCAAAAAGCTGAGTCAAGGCACACACACACACACACACACTTATTTCTACAATAAGTAGCTCTTGCACTTCCCTCAACCTGAAACTAACTCTAATCTCGTCTCTTTGGATTACAGGGACGTTGGTGCATCAAGGACACTGTTTGGAGCTTGAAGAAGGCCTCGGTAACTGTTACGGTGAATAATGAATATTTAACGGGGTCTGTACGGGGATAATATGACGGGAATGCAGCCTCTCAGGATTCGGATCGACAGCTGTGACGCTGTGCAAGTGTCTCACACTCTCTTTAAGTATTTGTTTATAGTACAGATGTATGTGTGGGGTCAAGTTTTCAAAAGAATAAGTTCACAAACGTCCCTAAAACAATAATCAAAACTTCATATTTAGCCTTCAGAAAAACTTTTGCTGCTTTTTTTTTCAGATGAGATTAATAATTTGATGACGTCGTCTTTGGCTCTGGGAGAAATCGTGACGGGAACCTTTTCACTGTTCTCACTGTTTATAAGACAAGTGAGAAAATAAGTAAATGAGCTGATAATGAAAATGATTGTTAGTTGCATCACTATTAAGAATTAGACAAGAATGGTGACTAAACTTATGTTCACCATTAATGTGTCTCTTCTGCCATATTCTGTTTATTTTATATCAAAACATGGATATTAGATGCTGTGCAGTACGTCTGCTATTGGTGAGGAAAAGGAGTAGTCGCCCCTAACACTCCCAACACACACACACACACACACACACACAGTTGACCGGTCAGGCACTTCCATTCATAAAAGACCCACCCTTTCCCCATCCGCTCACACACAGAAACACACACACACATATACATAGAGACCCTAACACACACACACACACACACACACACACACACACAGCTCCAGGACGGTCACAGGTGGTCGCTGGTGGTTTAGTATCTCCTCTTTCCTCTGACAATGAATTGATTTTTTTTGTTTTTTGTTTGTTGGTTTGGAGGAAGAACATTCCAGATAAAATAGCCGGAATGACCCTTTAACGAACACAAATTAAGGCCTGTTAATTGTTAATATATCAATAATATCAGTACTTAAGGGACACAATATAAAAACATATTATGAGATCACAGAAGAAGACAGTATGGAGTCTGAGAGAGTTAATAAAAGGACATTTGGATACATGAATGCAGCAGCACCAAATCCTATCCGATTAGTTTAATCAATGGTGTGTTAAATGGCCCTCTTGAGAGTGGGAAATTCAACAACTTGTCACTTTAGCAGTCAGGTTCATGAATGAGTTGTGTCAAGTTAGAAAGACAAAACTTAAAACTTGTTTTAAATAAACATAGTCAAATATTTTGTTTTTCCACTAAAGAAACAATCCTTCACACCATTTAAAGCTCATGGCCTCTATTTGTTCTTCACTTTCTGTGTGTGACTGATGCCAAAAAAAAAGCCTGAAAACTAGATTTTTGCAAGAAGAGAAGTAGGCGAGTGTCTCATCATATGTAACGGTATGCAAGAAGAGAAATATTCACATGTCTATGAATGGAGGAGGTTGACTGACTTCCCAGCACAGTCAAATGAATGAACTACACTCAGGGGATTTTAGTCTTAAAGAAATAGCCTCGGAAAAAAGGAAGACATGTGTTTAAAGTAAATGAGTTATGCAGAGATGTACTCACCCCGGACGCAGTCAAAATGAGTCAGCTACAGACGGAGAGAGATGCGGGAAGATAATCTCCTCTGGATCTCACAGGCAAATATCACTGTGGGATTTTTATGCGTTATTTTTATTTATTTTAATTTATTTCGACCTCAGAGGACAGACGTGCTGCAGGGACTTAGAAGAAAGACAGAAGAAGAAAAGAAAAAAAAAGTCCACAGTCCGTCAGTCTCGGTTCACGTCTGTGGTTTCAACTGATGGATTGAAGTGTGTCATCAGCGTAGGAGACGCGGCCGTGAAGGGGACGCGCTGAGACGGGCTGTCAGTCAGTGTTTGTCGGTAGTAAATCAGATACGCCGGCTGTAGGATGGTCGTGATTCCTCCTGTGTGTCCGGTGCTCTGTAACCGGCTGCAGAAACGTGGAAACGCCTTTTCCTCCCTCTCTCTCTCTCTCTCTCTCTCTCTCTCCTCCCTCCCCTCACCTCCTCCCCTCCCCTCTCTCGGTCACGGTTAAGCACGCTGTCTGATTCTTCCAGAGATCGTCTATTAGAAAGATGGCTCACTCATTTAGACAAACCACTTAAGAAATAAACGATTTTTTTTGTTTTAGATAAATTGCAATTTTAATTTGTGCAGAGATCGTCTATTGAAACGATGGCTCACTCATTTAGTCATTCATTCAATCAGTTATATAAATTATATGGCACTTACACTGTGACTTTGCAGGTGTTTAAGGCTCACAGTGAAATGTTTTGTGAGGTCTTTCCTGCACACCCTGCTTTTTTTGTGCATTGCATTGTGGGACAAGTGTACATCATTATGACATTTTTTTTTCATATTCCAGTTTGAACATACTACTAAAATAAAGTTTTTGATGAGCTTTATTACCATATATTCATGGTGCAGGGTGTTGGAGGCTATCCCAGCATGCATTATTCACACCCAGTAAAAATGACAACACATCATGGGAAACTGAAAAAAAGTTTTTTTTTTAGTTTCCTGATCTGCTTGGCTGCTATTTGGTCCTTAAACAAGACAACAGAGTGAGAGCTCTCTTATTTCTGTGTTCTTCTGATTCTTCTGGTTCTCAGACACTGGCACACACACATACATACACACTCTCTCTCTCACACACACACACACACACATTTTTCAAAGCTGATGTCACCGCGCGCTATCCGGTCTCAAATCCCTCCTCCTGTTTCTTTCTCTCCATCACAGCACGATCCAAAACGCCACCCCTCCCTGCCTCCAACCCCTCCAACCCCTCCAACCCCAGCTCCATTCTTTCAAAAGTGACAGTGAGCCAACAGGAGCCGGACTGCTGGCTGTTGATCCCTCACATGAAGTGAAATCATCCATCACTTTCTCTTCTCTGTCCTCCTAAAAGCAAAGTTGCCCTGTGATGCAATCGAAATCGATACAAGTAGAAAAAACACGACTATACTTCTTTAGAGTTTAAATCGTATATATGTGTAAGAGGTTCAGTTGGCAACATGCAGACTTTAAACTTTTTTTTTTAGAGAGTCAGTCTTGGACTAATAAATCATCCAATATGAGTATAATTCCTAGAGGTACGGAGTCGATATTTCATTTAGTAGTTCTATGTTCCCTACATTTCCCAGAATGCCTTATCCTAATGTTCAGAGATTAGACTGCAATAGCAACAGAAAGAGAATTGACCCTATGAAAACTGTAAACTTATAATTTTTCACCATGAAACCTTTGACAACAGGTACTGTCGATGTCCTAGTTTTAAGCACACTCGTACCTTTGATGCAGACAGGACAAGCCCATTTTCAGCAGCTGAAAACTGTCACACTGTTTCGTATGCTGGAAAAGATTTGATGTTTTCTGGCTTTAAGACACACAATACAGCCTCCAGGTTACATCAGCAAAACAAAAGATTTTTTTTGAGGTATATTTTTCCTTGAGGTGCCAATTTCCTCTACCATTGTATTTTTTTAAAAACTTGTATGTGGGCGTAAAGAGCACAGCTGCTCAACCATACATGAAGCCACTGAAAGAAATAGTCCTGCTGGCAGCCCGAGTTAATGACGTTTAATGGTTTCTTATGTATGTGTCAATGTGGGTGTTTTCCTCTTCACTTGTAAACAAACTTTACAACTTAAAATGAGTCATTTGAGAACCATTTTGTGGGCTGGAATTTTTCTAAAATTTTTTTAAAGCGCTCTCATGACCTTCAGTCTTTAAAAACTTGCTTCATACCTCATCAGAAATGAGGTTTGGACTTTTTTTTGAGGGAGTTATTTGTATTTTTGGACATGAATCAGACTTTTGTTGTGAAGGTCTTCTTTTTTCATTGATGAAACGACCTCAGTTCAAGACAAAGTGGCTCAGCTCTCAGCTTGACTCACCTGAAGTGAGACATAGTTTATACTTTACACAAGGAATAAGCTGTAAAATGACGAGGCTGACGGTAAATATAGCCAAGACTGAGCTAAGCCTAAATTGCACTCCCACTCCCATTCAAAGATACTGCGTTTAATCTCAACAAAACAAAATACTTTCTATAAGTTTATTCCAAAGAGAGGTAGTGGATACATGACAGCTCTCCAAACCTCCGCCTGCTTCTACCTGTGACCGGGCTGCATTATATGGATTCATCTCACCGACTGGTTTCACTGAGGCGTTTTGTTTTTAACGCATGCAAATAAGCTCACAGTCATTTGCATTGGAGCAACAGAAAACAGTAAAAAGACTGGATGAATCAAAACTGGAGGCAAAGCATTAATGTAAAAGTTTTGTTTGTCTTGATGTATGTAAAATATTCACATTTCACCTGACAAAGAAGAACTCAACGCATGAATACTCACCAACAGACAAAATGAACGGAAAACGACAACGTATTTTTGTAGCTCGCGCTTCACATGTCAGTTATTCAAATAGCTCTCACAGTGGGTGATGTATAAACTTTGGTTGCCTGGGAGACCATATGTTGATTAACGTGCTGGGATTTATGCAAATACTCCCAACATGACCAGCAGATAACAGCTCACTGACTTTGTCTCGTCACTGACAGTCAATCGATTCTAAATCATTTTCTCAACGTTGTTCGGGTTCGGAAAGGGTCGGTTGCAGATTCGATATATCGTCTTAAAATGTTCAACAAACGTACAAGAATAAATTCCTGCTAGTAATTATTCAGGCCTGTAACAAAAAGCTTTCACAAGGAGTTGAACATTGGAAAAGTGGAAAAAGGGGCATCCCACAGAGAGGAAAACACAGTCACAGCAGGAGCGCTACTGCAATCCATTAGCTGCTCAATGAGGATTTCAAAATATGATTCTAGTTTCAAGGACCAAATAAACATCTTTTACTGCTTTTTTCTTTTTTACCTCAGCTAAAGTCTTGGTGAAAGACATTTACCCCTTTTCTGACCACATTTGTCATTTTTATGTACATATCAAGTGGTAACTAACACGGTTTGAGGCTCAAACTGATGTAATGTTGAAGTACCTTAAAGTGCAATACCGCATACGGCCACTAGATGCTGGCTCCTATTCATATCAACTTCAGGGTTAGGTCAGGGCTAGCTGGTTAGCATGCTAACATCTGTTGTTATCTCTGCAACACAATACATAGATGTAATGAAATGTTTTACACTAAAAATATGGCCACATCTTACATGTAGCACAATTTATTCAAAGTAGCTAACATGCACTGCTCCAATGCAAACCAATGCAAACCAATTTTGTGTGATTGTAGAAAGTTACAGTGTGTGTGTTTTCCCCAGAGGAGACTTTAATAGGAAGGTTCTTGTTTTCCATCACAAGACCAGCCCCGAAAGGAGAAGAAAGCCGTACAGAGAGGAAGTCGTCCCAAACAAAACATCTCTGAGGATTCATCTGGGAGAGAAAGGAAGGAGGGAGGGGATGGAAGCTCGACAGAAAGATGAAAAGACGAAAGAAAGAAATGGAAGGATGAACATCGACAGAGCGAGCTGGAGAGGGACCGATGTGTCACTGTGTGTGAATGTGCTTATTGAGAGGGATGAGTCAGTGGAAAGAGAAACAATGGAAATGCAGAGTCACTGCACCTCTTTCATTCAAATCTCTCATCCTGCTGCTCTTACTTTCTCTAGCTTGTTTTTTTTTTTTTTTTGTTGGTTAAAGGTTTTATTCATGTTGCAGTTGAAATGTTCCCTAATTCCAGGCCTGGAGTTTGTTAATCAGTATAGTATTTAGAAATCATCACATGCTCTATTCCGGTGTTTTCTAAAGCTTTTTTCTTAAACCAGCGATTTCAAAGAGATATATGTTTCACAACTTTGTTTTATGCAAACATATACAGATGTTAAATACTCTATAAATGAGGCAAAATAATCATCCATAATACAATTTTATCACCAAGTCAGATACACATACAACAGTTCTTATCTATAGCAGTCAAATGCTGAACTGAAAAACTACAGGCCCACTAAAGTCTATGCTGCATGAGTTTTCTGCTCACACACCTACATTATAAATATTATGAATAAAAAAAGATCTGACAAAATGTTAAGCTTGAAAGTTGAGTCTTGCTTTTGGAAGTACCTTGACAAAACAATCCCAACAAAAGGTCCATTTATGACCTTAATGAGTAGCTTTCAACTATTCACACGGCCTCCAACCTGTGCGTGTGTTTTGCTTAGCTGTCATGGAAATGGGTCTAAATGTTCAGTGTAATTGGTTTCACGCCGGGCCAGTTGATATTCACATTGTTCTGATACGAACTGAAATGAACGGCTGCTTGCAAGGTTGGACCATTAGCTGGAAAACAGACGGCAAGCTTTAGATAATGGACCCCGTTAACATAAAGTCGACGTGACATGAGCTAAAACGTGAAACACCATTGGTATTGTAGCATTTAGTCACATAGCATAGAACAGAAGTGCATCGACTTCCTCTTGTTTGGCTCCCAGCTAGTGTCTTTTATCATTTATCATTTTGCCATCATCCCACCTGCCTGCAGTCATCACTCACTCGCCTGTTTGCTCTCCCTTATACACATTTTTTTTCCCTTTACACACATAAACTTGGCAGGTTCTTATACTCGTATCCTCTCGCCCTTCGACAGGATGACACTGTCTGTGTCTGAGCTTCAATCTCCAACAGCAGACACTAAGTGCAGGCCAGCAGCTCAGTGCATCAGACCCCATTATAGACACAGACATCGTGAGCTCAAAGTGATAATGACAAAGTGCACAAAGCATCCATGTTGATAACAGAGACTAGCCCGCCCTCCTTCTGTGCTAGCTTCTGTCATTAAATAATGCTAAAAGCACTACTATTACTACTATGTACAATAAGAAAACCATAAGTGTTATTATGCTGTTTTGAATAGTCACAATTACAGCTCACAACTTCAAGAAAACAGGTGTGAACATTCAGCTCAGTGATTGGTGGAGACCAAAGCAGAGCCAAAAGGAGTGGAAAAGAAAGAAAAAACACACACAATTCAACTTTTTTCTTTTTGGTAGACCAGTTTATATTACCATGATGAAAAAAAAAGGCCTATAAAAGACTTTCTTGCAACTGATTAGATGAGCAAATATGAAAATCTCTTTGGGATGATTTGACTCATGTGTGGCTTTGTTTGGCCTCTCCTGAAATACTGCAGCTTTGTCTAAATGTGTCCCAGAGTCGCAGGCAGCCGTGACTCCTCACTTTGATTTATTAACTGCATCCCGGTGACGTAGTTTTGGTGTTTGCGATGAGTAATTATTGAATAAATGACTGAATAAATAACTGTCCGATCATCCTCAGTTAGAACGTGAACTGGGATCTTTAGTGTTTATTGTTTTTGAACTGGGCTCAAGCTGATGTCAGATATTACATTTAGTCAACTAGTTCCCAGAGAGCCTAACAAATACACAAAGACAATTTGATTTAGACACGATTATATGAAGATTCACATCATTTGTTTTAAAAGTTTCACTTCGCCCTGAGTCATCTCCGGATTTATGATTTATGAAATCGATGTTCGTTTAGTTCCCTGCTGACAGACATAGCTGCATTAGGCCAGGTCTGGGTCAGACATTCATATATAATAACTGTTCTCCATTGCCAGCAGTTTCTTAATTATACCAAACCCCACAAGGCCTGTTAGTCAGGGTACAATTACAATTTACAATTACAGCCTAAAAGGGTTGTCACATTAGGTGTTGCTCAGAAACCTGCAGAGGTATTGATTACAACTCGTTAAATTATGACACACATGTTCAATCTGTTGCTTGTTCTTGGAAAGATGAAAGGCTTGAAAGGGGAATCTTTTCAACACGGAATCTTTTCGACGTCTTGGGCAAGCTGTGTATGGTTAGAGGGGAATTAGAGAGGGAAAATAGCCTCAATGTTCTTTTCAGATCATGAGGAAGATTATTGTAAAATGCTTCACTTGAGTGCAAAACACCTAAAAACGATCAAGGCAACAAAATGACTGAAATAAAATCATGCAAAAATACATTTGAATTCAAAGCATATGTGCCTTTTGAAAACATATTCGTTCCCAAACATGTTTATATTCCCGAGGAGGGTCTTGAGGAGGATGAAGCTGATACACAGAAAAGATGAAAAAAAAAAAAGTGAATCTTTAACTTTTTCAATCTGTGCACACAACACAGACAGTTTGAGGCGAAAAGGGCACAAGACAGTTTTGGAATAGCAGTCACTCTGTTGCAACAGAGAGAGCTTGGCAGCGTTCAGGCTGGAGCTCATCCCAGCATGCAGTTGGTGAAACAAGAAATTCTTTCACCAATTCCTCTGACTGACCTCTCACAAGGACCTCCAGCTCCTTTCTTCCATGCAGTCTTAGCCCCCCTCCCCCCTTATCTCATTTGTGCATTTATGAAGCAGATTCATGAAGCCACGGGATCAACACAAAATTTACTACATGCACAAACACATCTTTACCACAATTCATGTTTCCCATGATAAATCCTTAATTTTTCACTTGTCATAATTTTTTGTGTTCATATGTCACTGGTGACGCAAACAAACCTATTCTAACCCATCTGTTGTGAATCTTAATTGTGTGAATCCTGATTGTAAACAGGTTAAACCCTTTGACCCTGCCTCAAGCATCTTCATTTTTTCCCACACTTACTACAGCATTCATACCCATCCTACACACGCCAACTGTTCGGTCTGAAGCTTGATCATTCAGTCTGTCAGATTTTTGGTTACTAAGCAACATTTCATCCTCCAGTCATCAACCAACTGTCAGAGTGTGTCTTCATATTGACATTTCTTGACAGAAATGGTTTCACATTAGGCTTTACTGGCATGAGGATACATGCCAGAGTCAGAAATGAACTTATCCTTGAGGCACAGATGCTCTTAAATGTTCATAAAATGAGCAATAAAGGCCCCAGATTGGATGCACATTTACCTTAAATTTCACTATGTTCAAATTTTATTCACTGACTTGCCAAATAGTCATGGGTGAATTCAAACCCTCTCCCGTGGGTGATGTGTGACTAGAGGAGTCTCTCCAGTGCATTTTATTATCACAACCTTACAGCTGTGTTTTAGAAGCACCATCATGTCACATTATGTATTAAAAGAAAAATTTACTATTTAATTTAAAATTTAATTCAGTCTATTTCCTGCTAACACAATCTTGTAAAAATAGAGCCATTTTATAGAATTACCATCATTTCAAGACCTGCTAAGACAAGCTAATGTTAGTTAGTTAACAAGCTAATGTTATTTAGTTAACAAGCTAATGCTAGCTAACAAACTAATGTCAGTTAGTTAACAAGCAAATGTTAGCTAACAAGCTAATGTTAGCTAATAAACTAATGTTAGTTAGTTAATAAGCTAATATTAGCTAACAAACTAATGTTAGTTAACAAACTAATGTTAGCTAACAAACTAATGCTAGTTAACAAGCTAAAGTTAATTAGCTAAAGTTAGCTAAATTAGAATAACTTTATCATAGCAGTTACTGTTTCACAGAATCAGAATATAAATGTTATAAATGAATGAATGTATAAATGTAAATAACTATCAATTTAGTGATATAAAACTATAGATATTTAAATCATTTTCACACGCAGCCACGGTCATGGTGAGTCGTGGTGTGAGTGACGGGGTGAATGAGATGTTGTCCATCGAAAATATATACAGTATATGAATATTTATACCTGTAACTGATAGGGAGGAAATGTCAATAAGAAATGTAATAATATTTTCCTTAAAAAACAAAAGCAGTGAATACAAAAATTGAAAGAGGGGAAACCAAGCAACATTTTTGAGGAATACCAGTAATAATATTGCAAATGATCCTTACTCCTGTTGCATGATTTATCAGGGCACACTGAGGAGTTAAATTCTAGCCTCGAGTCATATTTGACACTACGGTGAAGTATTGAATCTTGCATGAAGTCAAACTGGACTGACCTTTTATTCTCAGCTGAGTGCCATGCTTGAAGACAGGTGAAGTCTGACAGCCAATCACAGTGTCTCATCTTAAAGACTGAAAATAAAAAAATAAAAATTTTTTGTCTCACTCACACCGGCTGCATACACCGTTGCCTCATTCTTCTGGAAATGTCAAAACCTCAACAGGTAATAACATGAAATTGCACATAAAATACATACTGCATAGTGTGTGTGTATGTGTGTGCACTGTTTTCTGCCCTCTCTGGTTGCCTGGACACCAGTACCAAGAGGCTGGCCTGTGTTTTACACACAGTGCCAACGCACCACTTTACCAAGAGAGATGTGTGTGTGTGTGTGTGTGTGTGTGTGTGTGTTTGTCTGCGTATTTGCTTTCATGTTTATTGACTCATCAGAATATTTGTTTTTCTGCTTCCACGTATTATTTCTTTTTTGGACATACTGCTTGTATGTCTCACTATTCTGTGATTCAAATATATACAATGAGAAAACTTTAGGCACGTTAACGTCTGCGTGTGTGTGAGCAGGAGAGAGCGTCGGCTTTGTGTGGGAGACGTTTTGCAACATTTATGCCAGCATACGGACCGTGGGTGTGGGACAGAGAGGGAGCGGGCACCAGGGCCAGACCGGTCCTGGTGGGAGGTGGCAGTGTGCACACGGGGCTGCGACTTTGCGTCTGATTTGGCCGATTATTTAGATTTCATAAACTGCTACTCACACAATTATTTTTTTTTAAATCAATTGTTTTACATGTTAAATGTGGTCATGCACGTGTCACAATATCGTGTTACCGTCCAATTTTTCAGCATGCATCAATTCTCCAGAAAAACTACATTCAGTCTCCAACTGAAGGTGAATTTTATTGATTCTTCAGGTTTATTTGTTCTGTAGGTTCTGCTTGAGTCACTTATATATCAGTTTATATGCATGTTTGTCTCACATCTACTGTACTAATAAAACAGAGCTTCAGTTCCTAAATTGTTTCTTTTCTTTTTTTTTTTTTAGCACTTTAACATAATTCACAAAAATCTTATAGAAAGAAAAAATGTTTTTGAAATCTTTAAGGTGGGGGCAGAATTGAGAAATTATGAATAAAATATTGTGCTTTAGTCATTTTGCATAATTACCATTCACTTATTATACATATTAATTGCTGCCTAGTTATAGCCCCTTTTTCTGTTTTCTACTCTTTTATGTAATTTATCTCATCTTCATCGTTGTTCCTTCATTTCCCTCTCTTCTCAGTCTCTCTGTGATAGAGCCTCTCGATCTCATTAGTGTCCGAACGCAGACGTGTCACATTCTCACCCTCTGACATGAACCTGCCATGTGAAGAATCGCTGCAGGTTGCAGGTCTCAAAGCAGAAGCAATTCAATCAGTAATTTAAAGCAACTAAGCCATAAAGTCTGTATTGTATGAATATGAACCTATCAACTAATGAAGTAAGATCTTAAAAAATACAGATACAGAGTCGTAAAAACTGCATTTTTCCTTTCTTAATTGTATATTTTCTGAGGAAAAACATGCAAAGATGCAGATTTCACTGAATAAAGATTCATCACCAGGGACGTTGTTTGCTTTGATAAGAATTTCATCATCATCATCATCCTTGACATGAGACATATTTGCAGCGAGTAAGTGTTGTGCCTTTTTAATTGTAAAAGCAAGCTGTTTGAGTCAACCTTCCCGTCACCGTAGCAACAGCACACACACGCGCGCGCGTACATACACTGCAACCCTCTGGACACTTGTTATTGCTCATCTTGCTTGAGTGGATTTGAAAAGAGAGTGAAGGAGGGACGACAGGGGTGGAGATGAACTTGTGAAAAACGCTAAAGCTATGAGGTTTGTTAGTGCAACTTCCAGATGAGGGTGCTGTTTACTTCAGAGGCGCAACAGTTAGTGGGTCTATAGCATCTATACACACACACACACAGATGAGGGTTAATTACATGAAGGAATCCATTGTGGCTATGTGTCACACGTCTGTTGATACATAAAGGGAAATGTCTGCTCCCAGTACGGGTTTGATGAATATGAAATCTGCAACATGTCATTGTTTTAAACCGTATCCTCCCTGATGAAGGACAGACCGCCTGTGTCCCTGTGAGCATGTAATTTGGTGACTTTTTCTAAATGTCGTCTCCCGTTGACGGCTGCCATCACTGCCACATCACCCACACTCTTGTCTGCCACTTCTCAAAATATTTAATACAGAGTTGATAAGTTGAAACTCAGTCTGGCACTTTTTTCTTGCTAAAAAAAAAAGGAGAAGAAACATTTTTATTTTGGAGGAATACAGACATGTAGTTTGTCTTCAAACTCTGTCAGAGACGTTAGTGTTACTGTACAATGAATCTTTTATGCTTTCCATGATAAATATTCACATTTTCCTATATATATATATAGGACCATTATATTATAGAAGTAATAAAACCAAACTATTACACAACGTCTAATCTAGCTCAATAATATCATGCCAGTCCTCAATTAACCAAATTCTTGGGTTGAATCCACACTATCATGATGCTCTATCCTTGTAGTAGAGACCCCCCCTCACACACACACACACACCCCTCACTGGCATCTAAATAGGCACACACACTGTCTGACCCACCATGCTGGCAGAGGGGGGAGAAGGCTGATCATATTACACACAGTTATTAATAGAAACCCTCTCAGTTTTCACATTGTAAACTAATCGCTGCCATGATCTCACGCTGTCTCTGAGCCTCTCTGCGACACTTCTTCTTATATTTTTCTTTTTTAAATCTCTCGCTTTGTGATTATACAAATGGTCTTCAGGTTAAAAAGTCACTCTTTAAACTATGTTGGTTTTAAAAAAAAAATCAAATTATCCTAAGAGCAAAAGTTTAACGGGGGGCTGCAAGAGCTGCTTAAAGGTTTGTGACATTTGAGTACAATTAGGACAAATTGAACAGCCATTGATTTGATCTATGATTGTGATTTAATGTATTTAAATATAAATTGTAAAACAGATATTCAAAGGTATGCAAAAAATGAGGTGAATGTGAGACAAGGTGTAAAAAAAACATGTTAGTGGTGCAGTTCGCGTTATTCCGCTGACTGACAGTTGGTGGCGCTAACATGTAGCAATGTGCCAACAACTGCAGTAAAGAAGAAGCATGCAAATACGAACGTAAACAATGCAGGAAGATTTTACGTTTAATAAAGGCTTTAAAATGTTGAGTAAAGTCTTTAAAGACACCATCTTGTCCACACTGTTGTCCCACAGAGGCTTTATTTTTAGCAAGAGTCCGACTCCTCTGCAAAACTTAATATGGGAATGGCATCTTAGAGCTCCTCTTTCCTCCGGTTCTCATCATCCATCCATCCATCCATCCATCCATCCGTCCATCCATCCATCCATCCATCCATCCATCCATCCATCAATCCATCTATACCTTCAGTCCTCCAAGACACTGAGCTAGTATCTCAAGCTCTACAAACACCCAACACATAGCCACAGCTTCAAACAGGTGTATGACTTAAGCATTACTCCACCCATGTTGCCACCCTTACGCTGGTGATGTGGACCCCCCCCCCCGGCCTGTGCATGTCTCTCGGAGGAGTGGGATCAATGTCACGCCTACTCACATACACATATTTGCGGCCACAAAAAGAGCCCCACCCCCCTTTCTGTGACAGTTGCGTCAGCAAAACCACGTGTAGCTCTTTTTAAAGGCAGGGTGTCACTGTCAGACCTGCTCTTCTCTAGCCGGTGGGGACAGGAAGCGGACTTTGTTCCTAACTCTCCCTGCTTAACACCAATTTCCGTTAGGGACAACGTTAAACCTCACAGGTGTATTTTTTTTCCCCTTCTAACCCACCGTCAACAGTTAAGGCTCTGAGAAGAGGTGTTCTGTAGCCATGAAGTGGGGCTGGGTGTTTTTGGGGGTCTTCCTTTCCTTGGGGACCCTGTCCTGGGGGGAGAAGGGCTTGGAAATCCCAGAGTATGATGGTAAAGACCGCGTTCATGACCTCAACGCCAAGAACTACAAATCAATCATGAAGAAGTACGACGTGATGGTGATCTACTACCACAAACATGTGGATGGAAACCGCAGTGCCATGAAGCAGTTTCAGATAGAGGAACTGGCGTTGGAGGTGGGTCTCCGCCAAAGCATGACACTGGATCAATCTGTGGCCAATGTAGAGGAAGGGTCACGGTGGGAAGATGGGAAAGAAGGGGAAGGGTTTCAGATGGAGAATTTGGCTCCAGTTGGGAAATTCCTGGATACAGCCATGGCTCTTGCATTTAGGGTTTCAGATGAGCAGGATTACAGCTGTTGACAGGTGAAGGCAAACAGAACATGTGCAGATTATTTCCTTCTGGTTCGGCATCCTGACTGGAAAGGTGCTGAGACTGTAGTGGCAGGAGGAGGAGGATGAGGATGGAAGGAAGTACTGATGAGGAACTTTAAAGTAATGGGTGAATACTCAAATATGTGCTGTCTGATTGTAAATGATGTTTTGATTGGGTCTGCTTGTTTTGACCCCATGGACCATGTCCAGGCATGGCTAAATGTTTAGCATGTATAGGTTTATAACAAGTATGTGTAACAAACTGTTTGCTACAGGACCAGCATTTTTTTAGAATTGCCACATGTGTAACAAAATTGTGAAATTCACCTCAGATGTTTTGGACATATAACAGTAATATCTATTTTCACACACCCAGTAAACACAGTCAGTCTCATTCATCATTACACCGAATGGTAGATAGATACTGATAGACCTAACAAACATTTCCAAATGATCCAGTTCTTGACTGTCTTCCTTTATCACAGACCAGGACAATCTTTAATTTAACTTACAGCTAACCAGAAGCAGTAGTAAATAGAGAGGGGGGCTTGTGAGCAGTAGATCTGCAAATTAGACTGGGGGAAAATAAATTAGTATTTCTTCCTCCAGCAGCTGTTGCTGATTTGCTCCAGTAGTTCTGGTAATCAGTCGACAGCAGAAAATGAGTATGCTTGTTCTGGAAACTCTTACTAGATAAATACATCTGAAGGACTCTTTATCAGCCAACACACTGTCGATGCACCTGGGCCCTACTGTCAGCCAGCGTATTCACGCACAGCAATCCTCTGCCTGTCAGAGCAGCAGTGTCTTCTTACACAGGCACAGTGTACCTTACACTGGTCTGCATAAGTCACCTCTGTAAATAGCCTGAGATAGCGCTGCATGCTTAGCAAGAGGCTAAATACCCTCTTGGGATGGACATAGTGTTTGGAGCCATATCTCTCCTCAACTACCGTTCCTACTGCTGTGTCAGCTCTCTCAGGCTTCATCTACAACACACACACACACACACACACACACACATTACTGCACACCAGGCTGAAGTCCTAAACCATCATTTACACACACATGTCACTGGATCTGATCAATTTCCTAGCAATGTTGCCAAGTTGTGCTTCTTGGCTTGAGAAAGAGATGCTTGCTGGAGCACATCTTTGCTGGACCGTTACACTAATACAAACTTCCTGCCAATTATGACCATTCAGCCAATCAAGAAAGAGCCCCAGAGATGCTTAGAGGGGATGCTTAAAATAGCTGGTCATTACCACCTATGTATCAGGGAGTATGAATTATTAAACTCCAGAGCTCAGGGAATAAAATCCTCATTGACTTTATTTCAGGCTTAGAGCTGTATATGAGAATATTACTTATGTTTATTTCTTTTTTGAGTCAACTGTACATTTTTGTAACTTTTTATTACGTAAAACTATAATGTCAGTGTCAATGATTTAGCTGTATCTTCATTGAGTATAAGCAACTCTTGGTTCCAGGTTCAATGACTAAACTAAATACATATTTCTCATGATACAGCTAAGGTTGACAATTTGAAGATATTGTCCACTGATACTGACAGAAACACAGGTATATAAATAACCCTTTTCCAAATCACCTAGAAACAGAATGAGTTAAATTTAGTAAATTAGGCAACTGAATTTTGCTGTAGGCACTGCCAGATGTGGATCAGAAAGCAATTTATTTGCATTATCCAGCCTGCGTACACATATTATACGGTGGGATTTGTGCCAAAGGATCATCATGTTGAACATCTTGCAGATCTATTTCTTGCTAAAGTAATTTCTGGTGCATGATACCCAACAATACCAGACGATTGCGGTTCCTTTTTGTGTCGACAAACCTGTTGGATGTACAAAATGTTGTAAGACTAGTTACAAGCTAGGCTTTTCTTGGTTTCTGAGAAGTTGACATTATGGAGATGTGATGATAGCAGTAGGATGCTAAGTTACGTTAGCATGGCATGGAGTCTGGTAGTGTTTCCAATGTGCCATAGGAGAACCTCCTGAGAAATCCTGGTTAAACGCGACAGTGATGAAAGTCACCAACAAACTGAAAAGAGTTACCCTGTCACATCTAAAATATGTCCAAAAATATATCCAACTTGTCACCTTTGACCCCTGGAGTCATCTTAGTCTGTGAAAAATAAGATGCAGTGTGTCCTCACAGCTATGACCATCCATGTTCATTTTTGACATGCCAATAGTTTGACAAACAGGTTTGGTTTGCAAAACTGAATTTCAATTATTGTAGTCCACATGTAGAACTGCAATATTTGGCTTTTTATGTGTGTTTCTACGAAAAGCAAGAAAGAGGTGACAGTTGGACTTTGCTTAAAAACCAACATTTTTCTAGAAGAAGCAATAGTCTATTTACAGTCAGTCAAACTTTGGTCAAAGAATTGAACATAATGTTGGACAGTTGTGCTGCACACCTGAACGAATATGACTGCATGTTACTGGTGAGCTGGTAGCCACACCGTTGGTGAAGGAGCCAGTGATTGTGACACATGAATGAAACAGTAAACAGCAAATGCAAGTTAACTGATGAATATTAAAAAAGGCAGCTAATGAATAAATTTAAATTTATTTGATTTTAGTTGGATCATTTCTCCCTCCAGGGTGACTCTGTCTTTGCATACGTACCTGCAGACAAGAAGCACACGTTGAGTGACTAGAAAAATGAGATGTGAGTGCTATTTTTTCAGCTATACAAACATTTGTTAATAGGACGGTGGTGATTATTTCATGGAGTTAAGAGTAGCCACAGGTGTCAGTCTGTGCAAAGTGAAACAGAGCAATATGTTAAATGAATTGGAAGCAAATTCAGGATACACAAGAATATATTTGACAATCCTAATGATTCAGTTAAGATAATAATAAAGCCCACCTTACCTGCAGCAGCTCTGCTGAATACTCCTCTCATTATTATGACTCAGACAAAATATTATGAAGCAAAAGTCATTCAAAGATATGATTAGAGACTAACAGGCAACATGTAAAATTAACAGCAGCTCAGCTGGAGGCAGTGACTACGTTTATAAGAACTACCTTTCAAAATATGCAAAAAATTAGGTCCCTATCTAAGCTTAACAATGTTATTACTGATTAATGTCTTTCTAGCTTGCCTGCTTATTCCATCGCTCTCTTTTTGACCTCAGACCTTTGGCATGCAGCATATTGTAAATGCCCTCATCAATCACTGCACCCCACACAGATCAGATTGCAGTGATCTTTTACTTGCCACCCTTTTTTACCAACGCACCATCCCTCTTTATATATACACATACATACACACACACACATTGTTGCTATGGTACCCCGTCTACCATTTAGTAAACTGTACGGACAAAGAGCAGAAACCACACTTTATTCACTGTCTGCTTGACACCTCTTTTTTCCTCTCTCTGCAACTCCCATAGACATATAAAAGTGCCAGATTTAGCCAAATTGTTATCTTTCAACATTAGCATTAATTTGTTAAAAAAAATACATATAGCAACACAATGCTGCACAGTGATGACATAGCACAGGATATGGATAGCCATCACATAATTGTTTTAAATAGAAAATCACATTTACCAACACTGCATGGCTTGTCAATGCCATTTTAGATTGCTTTGGCAGTTTGGAGATACTGGCTGTATGATATGGCAGCTGTAAATATAGTGGACTTCTGTTATTTCGTACCAGTCTTGTTATTTCGTAACAGTCTTCTATGATTTCGTAGCAGTCTTCTTTTATTTCGTAACAGTCTTCTATTTTTTCGTAACAGTCGTCTATTATCTCGTAACAGTCTTCTATGATTTCGTAACAGTCTTCTATTATCTCGTAACAGTCTTCTATTATCTCGTAACAGTCTTCTATGATTTCGTAACAGTCTTCTATTATCTCGTAACAGTCTTCTATTATCTCGTAACAGTCTTCTGTTATTTCGTAACAGTCTTCTTTTATTTCGTAACAGTCTTCTTTTATTTCGTACCAGTCTTATGTTATTTCGTACCAGTCTTATGTTATTTCGTAACAGTCTTCTGTTATTTCGTAACAGTCTTCTTTTATTTCGTACCAGTCTTATGTTATTTCGTAACAGTCTTCTTTTATTTCGTACCAGTCTTATGTTATTTCGTAACAGTCTTCTGTTATTTCGTTCCAGTTAGTTTTTTTCTCGTCTCAGCGCCACGTCTAAAAGTCGCTTTGAGTTCTGTCTGTACACACAGTTAGTTTTATTAAAATGTGATTTCTATTACACACACCCACAGCAATATGAAACAGAACATCTTATAAATACATGCACTTAAAGACCAGTAAAGTGAGTGTAATACTATTTCATTTCTTGAACCTTATATCGCTGCAAAAGCTCCTTGGTACAGAGAGAAATTATCAAAATTACTGGGTCCTTAAAGTATTTTTGTAAGAAAAGAGTTTTAAAACATAATAACACAGTGGCAAATAACTGAAAAAGGTGACATAGTTGCACACATAGCAAGGCAAAAACTCATAATGCGTCTCATAATGTCTGAGATGTCTTGTAATGAAGACTCTTCATAGTTTGAAGGAGGCTTCTGCTTTGTCTCGTCTAATCGCCTTCCATCTACTGAGAGAGCTGCGAAAAGGTCAGACTGTTGCTGTGGTAACTGTTACCCAAGCCAACTTTTCAAGCCGTCCTCCTTTAACCAGCATAATACATTTCATGCTTACATTTTTAATGGCAGAGGATGATATTAAAGGGGAGAAAGAGTGAATGTGGACACTTGAATCTCTCAATGTTCTGACCTTTTGTTTAATGTTCATCTAGAGTAAATAAACACTTTGAACTTAAATCCAGAGTTATAAACCGGTATGCAAATTAGAATATGTTTTTCTATATTTCAGAACTGGACAAAAATTTAAAATATTTCTGCATTTAGTTAAAAATCGAATAGCGTGGTTGTAATTTAACTTTTCTCAAATGGCGTACAAAGGTAAAGATGCTTCTTGCCATAAACTGTTGATTGCTCATGCACAATATCTAGAAATACAATATCTCCTTCAATAATATTGCCCGAAAAAAAAATATATAGCTAAAATTTAAGCTTTTAATAAAATATACAATTGAAATACTACAAACTCTCACAAAAATGTACAGTGACGAATTAACAAATCGATTATAACGGTTTGCAACCATACTGTAAATAACCTAATAGTAATATCGAAAATAACACAAGGTAAAAACAATGATTTTTGATATGAATGGTAACACTAACCCGGTATTTTGTTGGACCTATATTGACCCAAATGGAGCACATTTTGATGGTTTTTTTTAACCATAAATTGCACATATTTAAAGCAGTTGCTTTTTAGCCGACAAAGTCAACAATCAGAGAAACTAGAAATGCTTTGGTTTACCTCTTTCTGAAATCAAGGACCAGTTGTTTCAGAGGTTTCTAAAGGTGGCGGGTTTTCACCAATGGTCAGTTGGCTTATGTTAGCAGCTGCAGGCTCTTCACAGGCTTTATTCTGCTCCTGTAAACCGAGAAGAATATAAACCAGTTTAGCAATTCTCAGCGGGCAGTGTGATAGTGTACTTGTGCTAAATCGAGGTCAGTATGAGATCCTGCTTTTCCAAGCGTGTCCGTTCCATGCAACAACCTGTGAACCTGACAGGCAGCCAGATAACTATTACTGACATTGATTTTAAGCAACAGACATTGACACCTCACATCCAGACTGTATAAGTAGGGTTGGATCACATTACCTCAAGTTATCTCAATCCAGGCTGGTCCCAATGGCCTTTTTACCTCATAAACCTCAGATTACCTTCAAGCCTCTTCATTTAAAATCATCATTACTCCAATGATTTTTTTTGGATTTTATCCAGGATTTATTAGATTCTTTATGACAAGTCCCAGTTTTTTTTTCCTATATTTAAGTAACACATACTTAACATTAAGTGACACTGTTGTCAAGTTGTGTGAGAGCAACGTCACATCTTTGGGGGAGCTCCTCTTACCTTCCTCGATCCCCCCGATGACAGTGTGAAAGAGCAACTATATAAAGGACCAATGTGTCAGATGTGATGCCATTAAATGTGACAGGAGTTATGTTATGAAGTTATGAGTTAAGTGTCCTCTGTGTTATTCTCTGATGACATCTCATCAGTGTGAAGATATTTGTTTGCAGGCCAGACTTGTTCCGGGTCATTCAGTTTCTTTCAAAACCCACCTGTTATTTATAGATGATTAATAATGAGGAGCTATTGATTCCAATGGTCTTGCTGAAACTGTATATTTTGCTTCCTGATATACTGTCACGATGTTAAATGCTTTATTAGCTAAACTATTTTCTGCATTTTCCTCGCTTCCCTTTCTGCTGTTGTAAATAAAATATATACAGTAACTTGTCAGTGACAGGCATGACTGTGCATTTGTGTGGTAAGTAATGTATATGACTTGAGGATATATGGTACTACAATATGATACCTTTAATATTGTGGGGTTTTTTTTAGCTATTCAGGAGATGTTTTTTGGACAGAGTGAATATGATTTATTGTGCTGAAACTCTACCTGGCATAGAATCATTTCTTTACCCTTGCTGAGGCACATGATTTGAGATATTTTGTACGATTTATTTGAGAGTATAATGATAGTGGAAGCAAGCTGTTCTCTGCAGAAGAATAGGGTTGCGACTTTTCATGCAGCCTCCAGAGAGCAAATTTGCAGGTAATACTGTTGTTGCTTGAGCCAGGTCTGTGAAAGTCTACCTTCCTTATAATTACATTTTATTGTGTTATTTTTACTTTTTGAAAACTATATACAATTAGGTAAAACTTTTATTATAACCACAGAGAAATTGCAGGAAGAGATAAAAGCAAAATTCTTGGATTTATACATTAATATTGTCAGGTGAAAATACTATATATATAACAATAAAATAAATATAAAGTATGTGCAATGTGTAACTTTTATTTCCCTTGATGAGTGTTTGTGTTACAACAGATTGTCCATATTTCGTCGATATTAGCCAGGTTGGGAGTTTTATGTGTCCATAGACTGCAGCTCAGCGAGGGACCTGTCAGCAGCTCCCAACAACCGGCAAAAATAGTCGACGAAGAGCCCCCCCATGCTGTTTCTGTCATGCTAAATTTAAATCCTTACTTTCACCCCTCCTACCTCCATTCTGTGTGACTGTCTTTATGAGGGATGACAACAACGTCAACAAGAACAAACTGCAAACATGATTTAATATTGCAGAATTGAGAATACCGCAAGTAATAAGTTCATTCAAGCATTTTCATCTTGGTAGAAGCCCAAAAAGATTATCCCCAAATCCCCCAAAACCCTGTTGAAACACCAGTATAAGTGATGTAGCTCTGCCTCTGATCCATTAATCCACCCTGTCTACACCTTCTTGATGTGTTTAATGAATGTGTCCCCTCCCCCTGGAGTGGGTAAGATGACAGTGGCATTATGCGACTTCTGGACCCGACTCTACTGTATATATTACTTTTTCCCTTGAATGTTCTTTGCTAAATTTGCCCCTCTCTGTTTTATCTATCAGGGAATGTACTATATTACTAATTCATGGCAGAAAAATGTCAAGGAAATGCAGAGGATCAAGGTGAATCATGAAAAATTTAAACATTAATGTTGAAACCTAGACTTACATCTTCATTCCCACAAAGTGCTGGACCCGAAGATAGTACTGAGAAAAAGTACTTTACATCACTGTGAACCAGTGAACACATCATAGATCCCATTTTCTTCTCATTTCCTGCAAAAATATTAACAATATGTTTCACAGTTGGCATGTACATCTTGAGAACTTGCATTATGAATTCTATTGAAATGTGTCATTTAGAGGTCATATTAGCTATTTGGACAACTTTGAATGAAAATGAACTTGGCAGATTACATCTCATGGAAGAAATGACACAGGTGTAATAAATAACATTAATGATGGCTGCATTAATTTGCATCTATTTAGATCTACACCTTCCCCGTCATTATAAAATCCTGTTGATTGATACACAAATAGAGAAACTTTCCACTTTCAACACTTAAATCCAAAACAACCTGAAAACAACCTTCAACTCTGCACAGTGAAGCTCAAACATTCAACTAAAGTAACAAGAAGCAAAAGATCTGAGGGACTTTAAGTCACCTATCAAATCTAAGTAAGGCCATGTGAAACGTGTTGCGGGCTTTTATGTAACTCACCAAAACAAGCGTGATACATGTAAGACAGATTCTTTGTTTATTAGCTGAGATTGTTATGTGGCATGTTTGTAATATTGGCTCATTGCTGTCGAAGTGAGTCATTCACAGATGGTCACTTCTGGCCTTACAATTCGTTGTAATGAATCAGCTGTGCATGTGAGATGTCTAAAAGCTTTGCATGTGTTTTGTCATAATCCAACATGAGACCATGTTAAAAAATAGTAAAGATTTTAGATTCGTAGCCGTTCGAACATCTTATCAGCTCCTTCCTCACTGTACAGTAACACTAGTCAGGCTGTGTTTTTTTTTATACACACTGTTGTATCTGAATCTTTCATGACCACCCTGGCGTTGTGTTATGTAACAGCCTGATGTAAAACGTCCTGATGTGTTACAGCAGTCATTACGAATTTACTATCTGGCTCAGACTGAACTTCTAATTTTGCACAAATCCCAGGACAGCAGCTTATTTAAGAAGATGGGAAATCTTGCTGCCTTAAAAAACCTGTTAGTTATTTTCACCATTTTACAGACTCAGCATTTTTGGGGTGTATCAGACCAGCTATTTGAGATAATTTGATACGATTGTGTGATTTTGTTAAGTAAAAGTTTGGGCAAGGGGCTATGAATCAGCATGTTAAAGCACCATAATAGCCTTTTAATTTTTGCATATTGTAGCCAATTTTACTGCTGAACTTGCTCCAAAGCTACTTGTAGAGATTTAAAAGGAAAGTAATGTAAAATACTGCATTCTGACATTAAGAACATAACATAAGGTTACTCTACGGTTTGGAAACTACAACATTTGTTTAGGGCTTTGGGAAAGATTGGCATTTTGAGTGCATGTGTTTGCATCCCTTGAGCTCTCACTGAGTGACTCACATAATAAGGCAACACGCGCATAAAAACATGTGACTCATCGACTGCTCAGAGTCACAAAAAAGATCGGAAACAGACAGTTAGATAGAGTGATGCACAGGGCTGAAGAGCAGGCTCCTGTCAGGCAGTGTGCGGTTTCTCTTGGAATAAGGTTTATACAGACTACAGCAAATAACACATTGAAGTCAACTCATTAACATAAAGTCAACAAGATTTAAGGCTGTTGGTGGAGAGTTGGAATATATCTCAAGTTTTTTTTTTTTTTTATGACATGCCTTGCATGAGCTGAGTAGCTATAAGTAGTGCAGCAAATCAAAAAGATTGATGTGCGGTGAATCAGTGCGGTATACTGCACAAAATACAACATGGCTTTGAATGTGAACAAATGTGCATCCGTGCATTGGTCACAAACAACGGATGTGAACAAAATAACACGGCTGGTGGTAAATGGTAGCTGTGTATTAAGCGGATTACTATTGAAAGCCATTGTAGAGGTTTTGAAAGATTAATATCCAAAGGAATCATACTATCCAGCAAAGGACTAATCAGACACTAGTTCCATATTAAACATGTAGACACTCTTAACCCCTTTTAGACAAAGTAATTTAAACCAAAGTAACTAAAATTTAGGCTGACCTGCATGGAGCAGTGTAGAGTAAGCATGTGGACAGCTATATTACAAGAAATGTGACCCCTTGCTGCACCGTGAACCTGCCGCCCTCTCCTAGCTCATCATTTAGTGCCACAGCCAAGTGCAGCGGGAACCCAGAGCACGTTTTTGACAACTCACCGTGGGCACTGTGCCCTCATCTTGTGTCACCTGACAGGCTGACAGTGACTGGGCATTGAGAGATGGAGCCAACTACCATTACGCCACTGACCTCTCTCTTCTGGCTCTGTGTATTCGGACTGCTGGATGGGTCGGGTGATAGCAAGGGAACACATGAGGAAACTACGTTTGCGACAAAAATACCCAGATGGATGCAAAAAGAGGGAAAACAAAGGAGGCGATCATGAGATAGAGAAATGAACCAGAACAGATTTTAAATGTTTAGATGGATGTGCGGAAGTGTTAACTTGCGTGTCAGGTGTCTTCATCCATTCATCAGCAGCCCTGCCTGTCTTCTCTCCTCCTCTTTCCACACCCATTTCTATATGTAATGGATCTCAGTCTTCTTTTCTGCTCCTCTACATGCGTTCTTACAAGGCCTTATATAGCCCATAACTTCACCTCTCTTATAAATACCCCAGAGTTACTAATATGGCCCTGCGGTAATAGAGACAGGGATATAGGATGAGCTTTGGGGAATAGTTTTGGACTTGGTGTGATGATGATCGATGATGAAAACATTTGAACTGTCACTTGTCTCAAAAAGCTTTGACTCAAGTCAAAGCTACACATTTACGGGTCAGCTGTTACACACTGAGTCCAGGTTTAATGGATGAACCCTGAGCTCCATCAATGTTGTCAGGACTTTTTTTAATTTAAAGTAGCTGTAAGTCTACCTTTACCATAGTCCAGTAAACCACCCAGAGTCTGACTGAAGATTTCGCCTGTGATATCATTCAATGTCAATTCAATATCATTCAAGGCCTCATAAGCTGGAGGATTTGAAAACAGAGCCAACGTGAGTGAATGAGTGAGTGACCAAAGGGACCAGTTTTGCACCAAATGTATGCACATAATCAAATTTACAAATAACAAAGAAGCACTGTGACGGTATTTGTTTGGCAGCTATGTGTACATTTCACCCTTTGTGGGTTTTCCTTTGTCACCTTTAGCAAAAGCCACACAATCATTTTGTGAATTTGTCTCTCAGTGTTTTTAGTTTAAACATATATTGTCTCCTGTGAAGGCCACACAGATTTGTTGTAAACCTGGAGGCTTTGACTCTTGTGCTATGCCCTAAAGCGTCACCTCTTCTTGCAGTTGATCACAAGTCAAGCAGCAATTATCTTTCAGGTATGTTAAGGGTCTGTCTGTTGTTTCTGCAAAGCTGGGCTGCGAAAAGATTTCTTCTGTCGCTGCAATATCTGCTGATCTTCCTCTCCTTGACTGCAGTTTAGTTTAAAAAAAGATGAAATTACATGACGCAACAAGAGACCACTGGAGACTGAACTGCTTTCAAAGTCCTGCAGCAGCAGCTTGGGCTGTGCCAGTTTGACTTTATTTCTCGACTGTACTTTTTGTGCCGTAGCAAACTGATTTTAGCTGAGTTTACTTGGATAGATTGTTTTAAAAAGACTTCCATCTAATCTGTTAACGAAACATTAACATGTCAATCCATCTTTCCACTCAATTTTCCATGCAATCATGAAACTTCATAGAGAGTCAGTATCACAAAAAACATTGTGACTCACTACTAGCAGTGCCTTTTTGGTTTTAGTGCCAAGGTTTTGCTGTCTCCACAACTTCTGCCATCAACCAATACAATGGAAGTGAATTTTATTTGTTCTGCTCAAAGCATTGAATGATTATATTAGAAAAACTCAAAACCAATGAAAAACAATTTTATATTGTAACTCTGAAAAAGAATTGACTAATTTGGATAGCTGAAGCTTAATATTAGCTTAAAAAAATGTTTAAATACATTTTTGCACAGATAGTGCATGCCCATATTAATGTCCAGTATGACCAATAGCAATGATTACAGCATAATGATGAATGTCAATGTTCAAATGGGCACCTGACTATTGTTTAAAGTTGTAAAAAAAACAGTTTTTTTTTGTTGTTTTTTTTTAAATTTGGGTGAACTGATCCTTTAAAATAATCCATTCCCATTAGCTGTTACACGACAGTTATCTTGATTTAGTTTATTTAGGCAGATTGACTAATGTTCCTGACCAGATTAGAGGAAAAACTGGCCCTGGGTCCAATCATGAGGTAATTTGCGCAGGTGCTTTTGGGGCATTTGGCAACTTACGAATGTTATTATTTTGCAAGGCTGCTTTGCAAGCTGCTACATAAGGCTTTTGACTCTTAATCTTCAGAGAGTAACCTCAAGGTTAACAGGGCCATAATGCTTTCTGACTCTTCAAGCGCTAAATTGAGTGACAAAGCGATAAAAGGGAGTAATAATCGTAAAACCTTGAACATGGGTGTTTGTATAAAACTGTGAGAAATAAACCATTTATCACTGTGTGTGTTTAACAGAAAGTGAGAGATAAGAACACAAACGTATGCTTAACTCTGTATATTTACAGTATGTGTAAGTATGTTTGCGCATGTATGCAGCGGCTTTACTTTCGCAAATTTCGCTCCTCTCCTTTCCGCCACACCTGTTGCAGAGTCTCTTTTTTCCTTCGACATAGTTGGCTCAAGTTCTGCCCCTCTTGTTCTTCTGGAAACCCTGCTGTCTGTGCTCCTCTCACGCCGGCTACGAGGGCTGTCAATTGTAGGCTTCGGTTTCACTCAGATTTAGAAAGTGCAAGGCAGCAATCCAAAGCTTTTGCTTTTAAGGCCTTGAAATTGAGATGGAATGCCATGGAAGTATGTTTTTAATGGAGCTCAGAGATTAGGAAATTTCTGTCATGGAAATGAGTTGCAAAGATCAACCAGAGATA
Source organism: Pampus argenteus (assembly GCA_036937835.1). Lineage (NCBI taxonomy): Eukaryota > Metazoa > Chordata > Actinopteri > Scombriformes > Stromateidae > Pampus > Pampus argenteus. The sequence goes on from CM072860.1 coordinate 3,058,164, forward strand.
GAATCAAATCTCATACGATGCTAAATACAACTTTCTCTCCATCTTCTTTTCGCCTCAACTCCTTCTACGTCTTCCTCTGTCCAGCTCGCAGCACAAGTTCTGGACGATTTTGATGATGAGGACATCGGATTCGGCCTGGTGGATGAAAAGAAAGACTCTGCTGTTGCTAAGAAGCTGGGTAAGCTTGAGACCTCGCCGCTGAGAACATTTGCCTAATTGTCAGTGATGAAAAAAAAGATCTCTCTCGTCATGTTTTCATTGCATTTAGCCGATAAAGTGCAAAGGTACAAATCTCATAACTTACTCACTGATTCTGCAGGTTTTCTTTATTCCAGTTATTATTATGGATGTTAGCAAATATGATCAACATAGAGAACAAGGTTTATGCCTCCAGTCTTGATTGCAATTTGTGTTACTTCATAGTCAACGATGAATAAATTAGAATAAGATTCGACAGAACCACAAGGAATGGACAAAAATTAAAATACAACAATTAGGTGTAAAATAGTAATAAATTCTGGGCAAATATGGGATTCAAACTGTAGTAAAGCAGAGGAGTCAGTGTCTGAGAGAATATATATGAAACAAGGCTGACCTCAAGTGTTGAGCAAAGACATCACAGTTGCTGTAAACTGTGTGGAAAAAGCCAAACACATTACAGCATGGACATATTTATGCTTACATGATTATACTCCAGTTCATTTACATATGCATATTACTCTTATTAATGTGTAATTCTGTATCCGTCTCATCAGGTCTGGATGAGGTTGAGAGCATCTACATCTTTGCTGACAATGAGATCATTGAGTACGATGGAGAGCTGGCTTCTGACACCCTGGTTGAGTTCCTCTATGATGTAAGTCATTTATAATCATTGGCAATTCAGTAACGTTTCTTATGGTGCCATTTGTACACAGGATAGACATACTGAGCACACTTGTTGTCCCCTAGATTAAAAAAAATCACAATCATTACAATAAATCTATGAAATCCTCGTCATATGTTTGCCTCTTGTCTCTGGTCATTGTCAGGTGATTGAAGACCCTGTGGAGATCATTGACAACGAGCGGGAGCTCAAGGGTTTCCACAACATTGATGAGGTCATCAAGCTGGTCGGCTACTTCAAGAGCGAGAAATCTCCTCGTAGGTTGACCTATGATTCAAACTGACCTGACTTAAATCAACTTGTTACACCAAGAAATTGGTGTTATTGGTTGAAAAATCTGTTTCGTTTTTTTTTCCTTATATTTTTTTTGTTTATGTTCACCAGACTACATTGAGTACGACGATGCTGCCGAGGAGTTCCACCCCTTCGTCAAATTCTTTGCCACATTTGACCCCAAGGTTTAAATTGTTTGTTTGTTTGATTTGTGTGAATTTGTGTTCTTATTATATGTCTTAATAGTGTCTTGTCAATAGATCATGTTGAGTGTACTGATGTTTGCTAAAGTGCAGTCGATCTCACAACATGTTCTGAAAGTGTTGTGCATGCGTTTTAGGTGGATACTGTCTTATCAATGGGAAAAAAGGCTAACAAACAAACAAACATAGGTTTTATATCTTATTTCAGATCGCCAAGAAGCTGAAGCTGAAGATGAACGAAGTTGATTTCTATGAGCCATTCATGGAGGAACCCGTCCCCATTCCAGGAAGACCCTACACTGAAGACGAGCTTGTTGAATTCATTGAACAGCACGACAGGTGAGATACTAAAATAATATTAGCGGAGACGCATTTATGGTGACCTATAAGACTTTTTTAGGCCATATAATTAACATAATCTGATGCTAATAATCACCTAGCAAGCAAGGGTTATATAAGATTCATTTCCTTTCTTTCAATGTGTTTTTTTTTTATGTTTCAGGCCAACTTTGAGGAAACTTGAGCCTCACAGCATGTATGAGATCTGGGTAAGAAGTCTGACAGTTAAAATTGTTGAACATTTTTTAAATTTTTACCCAGTAAAGCGGATTTCTTGAGAGTCCACCAAAGCGGAAACACAAGACATCCTGGTTTTTATCCCCCTTTTTTTTGTGCTCACAGGAGGATGACATCGATGGAGAGCATATTGTTGCCTTTGCTGAGGAAGATGACCCAGGTACATTTTTGACTAATAGTCTAATTTCTAATAGTCCAGTTTACTGTACCTGACATTTGAACTTTTCTCCAGATGGTTTCGAGTTCCTGGAAATCCTGAAGGAGGTGGCTCGTGAGAACACAGATAACCCAAACCTCAGCATCATCTGGATCGACCCTGACGATTTCCCCCTGGTACAAATTCTACCCATAAAAACATATATCAGCTAGTGGACAATTTTTCCATGATCGTAACCTGACCTGTCTGTATTATTTACAGCTGGTTCCATACTGGGAGAAGACCTTCCGCATCGACCTCTCTTCTCCTCAGATTGGTGTGGTTGATGTTGAGGATGTAAGCGACCTTTTTCATCCCTGGAAACAACATGATTCTGGAGTCTGTGGCTCTCAGCACCATTTGTTTCTATGGGTCACAAGTATATAGTTTAATTTCCAAAAATGCTCAGTACTTTCTTAGAAACAAGTGGGTGTAAATCCTTTTTTTTAAGCAGTGGATTTGGGGCGTAATTATGAGTATGAATGTGCATGTGTTATGTGTAATGAAGGAACATGTCGCCGAATGGTTCATTTGTCTGTTCTTCATCAGGTTTTGGCTACGCAAGACAATACTTGTTAGTAGAATTAAAGGATTGTTAGTTTTGGTCTTTTTGATGAAATTTGATGACAAAAAAAGGCTCAGCGATTGTCACAAATTGCACCCTAAAATCTTTCTGTCTCGTTGACTGTCAGGCTGACAGCGTGTGGATGGAGATGGACGACCATGATGACATGCCTACAGCTGACGAGCTGGAGCAGTGGGTTGAGGACGTTCTGTCTGGAAAGATTGACCCAGATGATGATGACGATGAGGAAGACGACGACGACGATGATGATGACGATGATGATGATGACGACGATGATGATGATGACGACGATGATGATGATGACGACGACGATGACGATGACGATGATGATGATGATGATGATGACGACGATGATGATGATGATGATGATGATGACGACGATGACGACGATGACGAATAAATGTTTACCATCATTCAGCTCACTCCGCTTCAGTCAGCAATGGCAAAAACCCCAAAAGTAGTACCAGTTTTATGTAACATCTTGCAACAAACACACTTTGTGTCCAGTTCCTGCTTGTTGTATGGTTCCCAGTAAGGGACAAATTTAATGACCCAGTCAGGGAAGGAGATTTTTAATGACGCATCTCTGTAGACGAACAGGGTTGCATCTTAAAATGTCAGTATGTTATGTGGCTTTTGTTATTGAATTAAAATCTGCTCATCTCTCAAGTTTACAATGAATGTAGCGAAGAGGCTAATAGAAGCTAACATCCCCGACATTTTCTACTCACAGACCATTTACTGTAATCCTGTTTCAATGACAATGTTTTCTACTTGAGAGGAGAAGAAACAAACACTTTCTTGTAATATTTTTTAAAGAGAATAAACCTAAACTCACTGGACAGTCTTACGATTATTACTTCGAAAACTATTCAGACACTGGGTAGTAAAAAAACAACAACTACAACATGATTTGTTTCTACTCTCATATTAAAAATGAAAGAAAATATTTCAATATGAATTCTGTTTGTTGTTGTCATTGCTATATGAAACAGACCACTGTGTGTGTTCACAGTGTAGGAGTGATTTCTGGGTTTGTCTGCAGGCAATCCCGAGGCCTTCATTTAAGAATACATTTAAATAGTATGTATTACTCATTTATTTAATCAATATACAATATGATTATAATTGTAACTAGATGTGCAAGCGAGGATCAAGCATCCCAGTGCAATTTGTTAATCACCAGGTAGGTTTTTAACATCAGTTGAACAGCTAACAGCTTCAAAGACAAGGAATTTAGAGTAAGAGAAACTGAGTTTTTGGGGGCAAAAAGCAAAATCTTCTTATAATATTAATATACCGTAGTATATCGTTCATCCCAAGAAAAACTGCACAATAGGTCGTAATGTCAGTCAGCCAAAAATGACGACATCTAGTGGCCATAGTAATTATATCTAATATCTTCTATCTCTACATCTAATGCCTTTGACCATTATGGCTCCAGCAATTCCATATAAGCGTCACGACACCTGTTGCAGGGTTTTATTATGTTTTCATCTTCTATCACACTGGAGAACATAAAGCTATTTCTCTTCAGGAACAAGCAGCAGGTAGCCGTAGACAGGACAGGATAACTCTGGTGTAGGCTGTATTATTTGGAAATATATCATTTTTGGCCCAATGAAACATTTACATCAACTGAACTTTCTTCCTCTGCCAGTGACTCAGCATGAAAATAAGCGAGGGACATTTTTGATGTCAGAAGGAAAAATCAACAAAAAGCTCAAGCTAATCATTGATAAAGTTTCCCAAAAACAGTGTGAGAGTGATCAAATAAATCAGACCTGAAGTGAATCAAGCTCGAAGATGATTCTTTAAGGTTAATTTTGACCAGTTTTATACACATTTGAGAGCAGTAAAAACACACTAAACATGATTCCTTTAGCCTGAACTTTTAATGGTTAAATTGTGAACATGTTTTTAGTAATATTCATTAAAGCTGTACACTGTTGGACTCAAACTGACACACGGGTCAAAAACCCATCGAATTCCCAAAACGCAAGGTCAAAGGGACACAACAGTGGATCAATTGCAAAAGAGGAGACAGTACAAAACCCAAACAAAACTAATCTGTAAAAGCAATGACAAGGTAAGTCAAATCATTCACTGTGAAATCCAAACATTTAAAGTTTGAAATGTGTGTGAGATGTCAGAATGATTTACCTCGACTTTCAGCTGTTTTGATACTTTAATAAACCAGTTGGCATGATATAAGAGAGCAGAAATATCGAAGATTTCACGTGTCTTAAAGGAGTCAGTTGCGAACAAGTAGCCAAATGAGACGACACAGATTGTCGGAGACATTAAATGTCACAGAAATGAAATGGTAACTCATATTCTCACCAGTTCAAAAAGTGCAAAAGTCTGCTTTATTTTCTAATAAAGGAATTAACAGAATACTGAAGTCTGACAAGGTCTATGACTGGAGTGATGTTTTTGTAACTTAACTTATTTAATGCTTCTTTAATCAAAGCGCTGAACCTTTTCAGCCTCTGTTCAGGCTACATAGTAGTTTGATTTGATAATTATCAAATTCAAGTCATTTTCCTCGTTTTTCTTGCTTGATTTGACTATATTACAGTACAGGAAAGTCATCTCAAACACATTTATCGTTACAAAGTTACTGCTAAATCAGAAAAAAAAAACTAAACTTTGAGTTAAACTTTGAGCCCCACAGTAACAACCCATGTTTACCATTAATGATTACCAGTAAATGTACTATTTCCTCATTGCTTGTTCACTGAAACAGAAAAAGATAAAGGAGATAAAAAAAACCCAACAACAGATAAATTGGGTTGTTAAAAATTAACAGGTCTTCTTTAAAACAGCATAAAGGTAGTCAGAAGGATCATAGCAATCAGAGTTTAGGTGAGTGGAAGATCTTGAATCAACGTGGACAATGAATTTTACAGTTTTATTGTTTGCGTTGCTGTTCTGCAGCCTGACGTCGGCCCAGGATGATGTTAATGCTACTGCAACAGAAGAAACTGGCTTCTGTTCGCCTGACATGTGTAATCTCCTCAAAGAGTTTGGTGCCATGAAAGAAAAACTAGGATCCATGGAAAACAGGCTGAATGACAGCGAAAATAGGCTGGAAGAAAGTGAAAACCGGCTGAAGGAAAGTGAAACCCGGCTGAAGGAAAGTGAAAACCGGCTGAAGGAAAGTGAAACCCGGCTGAAGGAAAGTGAAAACCAGATTGTGGAACTGAGGAACAAAGGTAAAGTCGAACCTTTTGATTCATTTAACGACGTCAATGTGTTATTCTTACATTTACACATTAATGTGATTACAATATTTTGCTTGTTATAGAGAGAACCAAGGTCATATTTAGTGCAGGAACAGGTGGGAAGGGATCAATCGGACCTTTCAACACAGACACAACTATAGTCTACAAAACAGTGAAAACAAACATCGGCAATGCCTACAATACGTTCACAGGTAGGTGGCACGAGCATTTGAATTTACAGATACGTTGAATGACATTTATGTTATTTAATAGAAATGCTGTGACACATAATTGGACTTTATTTGCATAAACGTTCATTTGCTCTAACCCAACCTCTAACCCGTTGGAATAAAATTCTCTTCCCACAGGTATCTTCACTGCACCTGTCGCAGGCTATTACTGTTTCACCTTCTTTTATCATTCTGGAGGAAAACACACAACAAGCTTATCCCTCTACCAGAACAACAACGTCATGGCCACAACCTATGACCATCGTACTACGTTTGACGGAGCGGATAATGGAGGAAATGCAGTGTTCCTGCAGCTGCAGCAAGGAGACCAGGTGTATGTGCGCTTGGGTGCAAGTTCCCATGTTTGGGGAGACGATGACATTACAACCTTTAGCGGTTTTCTGATCAGTCAAGTTTCAGAAACAACAACAACATGAGCCACTAATTATTTTAGTTCATTTTAAAAAGATCCCCATCCAGACATGTTTTAATATGTATCGAAATACTTTGAGTGATAATTTATGTGTGATATGTTTTTTCCCCACAAAGGATTTTCCCTTTTTTAAATCCTTAAAGTGACACCTACAACATCTCCCTCATTAAAAAACATTTTTAAAAATCTATGAATATGTAACTATTGTTAACTAAAAAAAAAAAGTACATTCTCAGTGTGTGTTCACTGGATGTTTCAAGTTTCCATTGAGGAATCAATTAAAAAGTATTGTAGATTTTCTCATGTTCCCATGTGTAGACTCTTCTTTGTCTTTTGAACACTTTGTTTGTTTCTCCTCTTAAAACTAAGACAACGTGGTTTGTATATTTTTAACAAACCAATTCCATTTCTTGATCCATCCATTTTTTTAAAAATGAAAAAAAAAAAGCAATTAATCACAAGTGGCAAATGTATCAGTGTAAATGAAATTTGAGTTTCTGATGGTGTCAGTCTTGTCATCTTGTTTTCATCTTCCATAATATTATTAATATTATTTATACTTGGATACAAACACACACACACACACACACACACACACACACACACTTTTTGCCCTTTAACTGGGACACGTCTCATCCCAGATATTATTATTATTATTAAAAGGAAAAACTGGTTCATTTATGACTCATTCATGATTCAAACAACAGTTTATGCTGCAAGATTATTTAATTTTTAACAATTCAGCAAATAAGAGTGACAGGATATTGCAAAAAAAAAACAACAAGAAAAAAACCAAACAGAAAAACTTCAGTCTGCTGTAGTTGTGTTGCACCTACACACAACAATAGTGATGTTCTGCTGTACTGACACATCTGCATCAATATACAGATCAAAGCAAACAGAAACTAAATGAGAACATGAGAGATCGTATGACAATAGCATGAAGTGATTCAGCAACTGATTGGGGTTAGCATACAGATGCAGTTGAACAATGTGTTTAATATGAATGAAATGAAGCTGAGTAAAAGCAGACATCTATTAACTAATAAAGACATCATGCTCGTTTCATAGCAGTTAAGCAATTATAAAAAAAGGCTTAGCAGTGTTTTCCTGTGTTATTTGGCAATGCGAGATCTGCCGTTTGATAATGGACAGGAACGCATTTATTTTCAATTTTATCACAAGCCACTGTTACATATTTATTGTCTGTCCCTTTTGTATCTAGAAGTTCAACCTTGCAATTATTGTCGACCTTGAGCTCATACACCTTCATGGATGAGACACTGACACATAAGTCACCTTCCACATACCAGCCAGAGCCTTGACAGATCTGTAGGACTTTTTCTTCATCCTCCTTTCTGATGAAGGACTGTCGAGGTCTGTTGCAGAGTCTAAATCTTTCCAAGTACCTGTATGATGAGATCAATGTTTCACTTAATGGCATTGATGAGGTTTAATGAGACTTTGTCCCTTCGAACATTTAAATAAAGCAGTAGACCGACTTCAGAATTGTTTTCTTGTTAATAGAAAAAACGTTCTTTCGGTTTCCTTTCATTTATGAGTTAATATGAAATTTACATGAAATGTTACTGACACAGAATTTTATTGCAAGATAAATTTGCATTAGTGTGTTATGTTTATCTGATGAACTCAATGAGTCAACCGTATTACTCACGTTTTCCACTGTTCTTTTGATGCTGTGTCAAACTCTTTCTGAAGGATGTGTCTCTGTATAAAGTTATTGTGTGCATTGTTGTTTTTGGTCTCCTGACATGGATGTTTATTGTTGGGCGTGGTGTCAACAGGGCGAACCAGTCCATCAAACCCAAGTGTGAAAATGACAGCGATCAGGAGAATGACGTTCATCTTGTCTAGAATGGGGAAGTGAGTGTGTGAGCATCTTCATTAGTTGTTCAAAAATGTGTCTCATCACAGTGGCATGAAAATCTTCAATCAGTGAAGCATTTCTAAATTTTCTATTTCTGTTTTTTTTTAATTCAGTTGTTTTATTATATAAATTATTGAACAAATATATGCATTTTTCAATAATTCATTTTCTGTAAGTCCCTAAAATGTTAAATGTTTCTCTAAATGGTAATTGTCACATCTAATGTGTACAATTTGATCATTTAAAGCAGGGCATAAAGTAGAAAACTCTGCTTCTAGGTTTCAGGTAAGTAGCTGAATTTATCTTTTCATGGCAACATTTCTACACTATTTTTCTTGTGGTTCCTCTTCTACAGTATCATAACTACCTCTGGGAGTTTGTCAGGTTATCTGTCAACATATAATGTTCCTGCAGCACCTGTCACTGTTTAATTAGTTGTTAATTAGAATTTTAGATTTAGGCTTTAGACACACTTTAAAAGCAGCCCAACCTGTTTAAATTTGACCTTTACTTCATTCTGTGTATTTGCATCTGCATTTTATATATTATTTCTATATTTTGTCTGGCTTTAGTCTTCAATTTTGATGAAAAGACTCTAATAAACTTAATTTTACTTACTTCAAATCAGTAGAAAGATTTCCGTTGATTAGTTAGTCAGCCTCAGTACTGGAGCCTCAGTCAGGAGGGGATCAATACCAGGTGATGTTTAAGTCTCTGCTAGGATTTCAAAAATGAACCTGCCGTTTTTATACCCTCTTATCTTGTGAACATTTGATTACAACCAATGATCTTCACCGAAAACCAACAGCTTAACAGCCTATCAAATTCCTGCAAACGTATTCTTAACCATATATAGTATATCTTGATGATGCATTAACCACAGTCCTTGTAAGTACATAGAAAAATACTGTTCTGAACTTAACCTGTAAACCTGTGCAGTCATTGCAACAAATACAAAAGGACAATATGTGAGTGGAGGACAGCATACCACCCTGAACACGCCTGATCTCGGAAGCTAAGCAGTGTCGGGCCTGGTTAGTACTTGGATGGGAGACAGCCTGTGAATACCAGGTGCTGTACCCCCTTCCCATGAGCCCACCACCCATGGGAGGGGTCTAACGGTGCGAATGAGAGATGGGCGGCAGTCGGAGACGGGGAACCTGGCTGTCCGACCCTTGGTTGCAGAAGCTCGCTCTGGCAGAAGTGGCTGGGGAGAGGGAAGTCTGGGCTTCCTTGCTGAAGCAGCTGCCCCCGCGACCCGGATAAGCGGAAGAAAACGAAATTAATATGTGAGTGTAGCAACAAATACAGCACAGTTTATTTCATTTTTAAGAAGATAGAAAACACATCCTGTGCATCGCACGGCCTTTGGTTGTTGTAAGTCTCATAATGGACAGGGAGAGAGCTGTTTCTGATCTTATTACATGCACACACATGATGATTGCTTTCATGGGTGACTTGCTTGATGCACAAGTTAACCATCCTCATATTAACCTCTTGAAGGCCGGTGCTGCTACAGATCTGCTGGACATTTTTCTCATCGGTCTGACTGATGAAGGACAGCACTGGAGTTCTGCTGCAGAGTTTGTACAGTCATGGCCAAAAGAAAGAATGACACAACTATTATTTTTTCCAAAGTCTGCAGTTTCAGTTTTATAATGGAAATTTGAATATACTCCAGAATGTTATGAGGAGTGATCCACTCAACTGCAATTATTTGCATAGTCCCTATTTGCATTGAAAATGAACTTTATCACTAAAACCACATTTTAACTGCATTTCAGGCCTGCCACAAAAGGACCAGCTAACACAATTTCAATGACACACATGTGTCACACACATTACCATAGGTGTGGGTGTTGATGAGGACAAGGCTGGAGATCAATCTCTCATGATTGAGTGACTGGACACTTGGAACTGGAAAATGGTGCCATTGTTCCTCATCTGTTAGTCGTGGTTACCAGCAAGGAAACATGGCAGCCATATTTGCATTGCACAAAAAGGGCCTAACGGGGAAGTTTATTGCAGCGAGTAAGATTGCACCTCAGTCAACCATCTATAGGAGTATCAAGAACTTCAGGGAGAGAGGTTCAGTTGATGCCAAACAGGCTCCAGGGCGCCCAAGAAAGTCCAGCAAGCGGCAGGACTGTCTCCTGAAGTTGTTTCAGCTACGGGATCGGGCCACCACCAGTACAGAGCTTGCTCAGAAATGGCAGCATGCAGGTGTGAGTGCATCTGCATGCACAGTAAGGCGAAGACTTTTGGAGGAAGGCCTGGTGTCAAGGAAGGCAGCAAAGAAGCCACTTATCTCCAGCAAAAACGTCAGGGACAGACTGATAAATTATCTTTATCTTGTGAACATTTGATCACAACCAATCATATTAATTGAAAACCAACAGCTTAACAGCCTATCAGATTCCTGCAAACATATTCTTAACCATATATAGTATATGTTTATGATGTTTAAAGTAATGTGTTTGTTGACACAAACCAAAACCCATTTCCGTAAATGAAGCCCTGCACTGAGTGTATCTCTGACCCTGTCAGTGTGGTTACTGTGGCCTGTGAAAATGGTGAGACAGAAGCATTAACCACAGTCCTTGTAAGTACACAGGAAAATACTGTTCTGAACTTAACCTGTAAACCTGTGCAGTCATTGCAACAAATACAAAAGGACAATACGTGAGTGTAGCAACAAATACAGCACAGTTTATTTCCTTTTTAAGAATATAGAAAACACATCCTGTACATCGCACGGCCTTTGGTTGTTGTAAGTCTCATAATGGACAGGGAGAGAGCTGTTTCTGATCTTATTACATGCACACACATGATGATTGCTTTCATGGGTGACTTGCTTGATGCACAAGTTAACCATCCTCATATTAACCTCTTGAAGGCCGGTGCTGCTACAGATCTGCTGGACATTTTTCTCATCGGTCTGACTGATGAAGGACAGCACTGGAGTTCTGCTGCAGAGTTTGTAGGCCTGTAAGTGTCTCTGTAATGAGATCAGTGCTCTGGCATAAAACAGCACCCTCTGCTGCACCAAGCCAGCAGTACTGGAGGTTACTGAGGTGCATGATGGGAGTCAACATGAACAAGCTTCAAATGTTGAGTGAAGAGGCAGAAACTTGGTGACTGAAGTCTGTGAATTTAGAAAAACTTCTTCTTCCTTAATATTATTTATACTTGGATACAAACACACAATTCCTGACTGATTATCCCTTTAACTGGGACACATTTCTTCCCAGATATTATTATTATATTATTATTAAAATTAGAAACTGGTTCATTTATGACTCATTCATGATTTAAACAACAATTTATGCTGCAACATTATTTAATTTTTAACAATTCAGCAAATAAGAGTGACAGGATATTGCAAAACAAAATAGAAAACATTTAAAAAAAATAAAAAAATTACAGCACATTTTGGTTGAAAATGCAAAAGCAGACATCTATCAACTAATACTGGAAAATCTTGCTTTTAAAGACATCATGCTCATTTCATAGCAGTTAAGCAATTATAAAAAAGGCTTAATTTAGCCAAGCTTGACAGAGCTTCAGATATCAGGCCGTTACTAACCCTCTGAAGACTTGGCTTTTTAAGGTGGTGACCCGCAGCGTTGTCTGTTTTTTTTTGGCAATGGGTATTTTGCCTTTTCATAATGGACAGGAAGGCAGCGATTTCCAATTTTATCACAAGCCACTGTTACATGTTTTGTGCCTTTCCCTAGAGGTTGAACCTGGCAATTCCTCTTGACCTTGACCTCATACACCATCACAGATGAGTCACTGACACATAAGTTACCTTTCACATGCCAGCCAGAGCCATTACAGATCTGTTTGACTCTTTCTTCATCCTCCTTTCTGATGAAGGACTGTCGAGGTCTGTTGCAGAGTCTAAATCTTTCCAAGTACCTGTATGATGAGATCAATGTTTCACTTAATGGCATTGATGAGGTTTAATGAGACTTTGTCCCTTCGAACATTTAAATAAAGCAGTAGACTGACTTCAGAATTGTTTTCTTGTTAATGGCAAAAACTTTCTTTAGGTTTCCTTTCATTCATGAGTTAATATGAAATTTACATGAAATGTAACTGACACAGAATTTTAATGCAAGAAATGTTTGCATTAGTGTGTTATGTTTATCTGATGAACTCAATGAGTCAACCGTTTTACTCACGTTTTCCACTCATCTTTTGATGCTGTGTTAAACTCATACTGAAAGATGTGTTTCTTCATAAATTTATTGTACGCATTGTTGTCGTTGTTTCTCTGACAAGGATGTTGATTGTAGGAAGATGTCACAGAGTTGTTGCTCATGGTGTGATCATGGTGAACCAGTCCTTCACACCCAAGACCAAGTGTGAAAATAACAGCGATCATGAGAATGATGTTCATCTTATCTAGAATGGGGAAGTGAATGTGTGAGCATCTTCATTAGTTGTTAAAAAAAACGTGTGTCATCACAAACACACATATATATATATATATATACTTTAGTCTTCAATTCTGATGAAAATCTATTAAACTTCACTTTACTTACTTTGAATCAGTAGGAAGATTTCCGTTGATTAGTTAGCCAGCCTCAGTACTGGAGCCTCAGTCAGGAGGGGATTAATACCAGGTGATGTTTAAGTCTCTGCTAGGATTTCAAAAATGAACTTTATCTTGTGAACATTTGATCACAACCAATCATCTTCACCGAAAACCAACAGCTTAACAGCCTATCAAATTCCTTCAAACATATTCTTAACCATATATAGTATATGTTTATGATGTTTAAAGTAATGTGTTTGTTGACACAAACCAAAACCCATTTCTGTAAATGAAGCCCTGCACTGAGTGTATCTCTGACCCTGTCAGTGTGGTTACTGTGGCCTGTGAAAATGGTGAGACAGTCCTTGTAAGTACACAGGAAAATACTGTTCTGAACTTAACCTGTAAACCTGTGCAGTCATTGCAACAAATACAAAAGGACAATATGTGAGTGTAGCAACAAATACAGCACAGTTTATTTCCTTTTTAAGAAGATAGAAAACACATCCTGTGCATCGCACGGCCTTTGGTTGTTGTAAGTCTCATAATGGACAGGGAGAGAGCTGTTTCTGATCTTATTACATGCACACACATGATGATTGCTTTCATGGGTGACTTGCTTGATGCACAAGTTAACCATCCTCATATTAACCTCTTGAAGGCCGGTGCTGCTACAGATCTGCTGGACATTTTTCTCATCGGTCTGACTGATGAAGGACAGCACTGGAGTTCTGCTGCAGAGTTTGTAGACCTGTAAGTGTCTCTGTAATGAGATCAGTGCTCGGGCATAAAACAGCACCCTCTGCTGCACCAAGCCAGCAGTACTGGAGGTTACTGAGGTGCATGATGGGAGTCAACATGAACAAGCTTCAAATGTTGAGTGAAGAGGCAGAAACTTGGTGACTGAAGTCTGTGAATTTAGAAAAACTTCTTCTTCCTTAATATTATTTATACTTGGATACAAACACACACACACACACACACACACACACACACACACACACACACACACACACACACACACACACACACGCACCTCACCAACTTCAGTCAAATGTAGAAAAAAGGATAATTTCTGATTGATTTGCCCTTTAACTGGGACATGTTTCTTCCCAGATATTATTATTATTATTAAAAGGAAAAACTGGTTCATTTATGACTCATTCATGATTCAAACAACAGTTTATGCTGCAAGATTATTTATTTTTTAACAATTCAGCAAATAAGAGTGACAGGATATTGCAAAAAAAAACAACAACAAAAAAACCAAACAGAAAAACTTCAGTCTGCTGTACTTGTGTTGCACCTACACACAACAATAGTGATGTTCTGCTGTACTGACACATCTGCATCAATATACAGATCAAAGCAAACAGAAACTAAATGAGAACATGAGAGATCGTATGACAATAGCATGAAGTGATTCAGCAACTGATTGGGGTTAGCATACAGATGCAGTTGAACAATGTGTTTAATATGAATGAAATGAAGCTGAGTAAAAGCAGACATCTATTAACTAATAAAGACATCATGCTCGTTTCATAGCAGTTAAGCAATAAAAAAAAGGCTTAATTCAGCCAAGCTTGACAGAGCTTCAGATATCAGGCCGTTACTAACCCTCTGAAGACTTGGCCTATATTTTAGGTCGTGACCCGCAGGGTTGTGTTTTATTTGGAAATTGGTATCTTGTCTCATTATAATGGACAGGAACGCATTCCTTTCCAATTTTATCACAAGCCACTGTTACAGGTTTTGTGCGTTTCCCTAGAAGTTCAACCTTGCAATTATTGTCGACCTCGAGCTCATACACCATCATGCGTGAGTCACTGACACAAAAGTTACCTTCCACATGCCAGCCAGAGCCTTGACAGATCTGTTTGACTCTTTTTTTATCCTCCTTTCTGATGAAGGACTGCCGAGGTCTGTTGCAGAGTCTAAATCTTTCCAAGTACCTGTATGATGAGATCAATGTTTCACTTAATGGCATTGATGAGGTTTAATGAGACTTTGTCCCTTCGAACATTTAAATAAAGCAGTAGACTGACTTCAGAATTGTTTTCTTGTTAATGGCAAAAACGTTCTTTAGGTTTCCTTTCATTCATGAGTTAATATGAAATTTACATGAAATGTTACTGACACAGAATTTTAATGCAAGAAATGTTTGCATTAGTGTGTTATGTTTATCTGATGAACTCAATGAGTCAACCGTTTTACTCACGTTCTCCACTCCTCTGTTGATGTTGTGTTAAACTCATACTGAAAGATGTGTCTCTGTTTAAAGTTTTTGTACGCATTTTTTTTGTGGGTCTCCTGACATGGACGTTTATTGTAGGTCATGGTGTCAACAGGGCGAACCAGTCCATCAAACCCAAGTGTGAAAATGACAGCGATCAGGAGAATGACGTTCATCTTGTCTAGAATGGGGAAGTGAGTGTATGAGCATCTTCATTAGTTCTTCAAAAATGTGTCTCATCACAGTGACATGAAAATCTTCAATCAGTGAAGCATTTCTAAATTTTCTATTTCTGTTTTTTTTTTATTCATTTGTTTTATTATATAAATTATTGAACAATTATATGCATTTTTCAATAATTCATTTTCTGTAAGTCCCTAAAATGTTAAATGTTTCTCTAAATGGTAATTGTCACATCTAATGTGTACAATTTGATCATTTAAAGCAGGGCATAAAGTAGAAAACTCTGCTATAGGTTTCAGGTAAGTAGCTGAATTTATCTTTTCATGGCAACATTTCTACACTATTTTTCTTGTGGTTCCTCTTCTACAGTATCATAACTACCTCTGGGAGTTTGTCAGGTTATCTGTCAACATATAATGTTCCTGCAGCACCTGTCACTGTTTAATTAGTTGTATTTTCATCTGCATTTTATATATTATTTCTATATTTTGTCTGGCTTTAGTCTTTAATTCTGATGAAAAGACTCTAATAAACTTAATTTTACTTACTTCAAATCAGTAGGAAGATTTCCGTTGATTAGTTAGCCAGCCTCAGTACTGGAGCCTCAGTCAGGAGGGGATCAATACCAGGTGATGTTTAAGTCTCTGCTAGGATTTCAAAAATGAACCTGCTCTTTGTATACCCTCTTATGTTGTGAACATTTGATTACAACCAATGATCTTCACCAAAAACCAACAGCTTAACAGCCTATCAAATTCCTGCAAACATATTCTTAACCATATATAGTATATGTTCATGATATTTAAAGTAATGTGTTTGTTGACACAAACCAAAACCCATTTCTGTAAATGAAATGAGTGTATCTCTGACCCTGTCAGTGTGGTTACTGCGGCCTAATACAAGAAAAAGGTGAGACAGAAGCATTAACCACAGTCCTTGTAAGTACACAGGAAAATACTGTTCTGAACTTAACCTGTAAACCTGTGCAGTCATTGCAACAAATACAAAAGGACAATATGTGAGTGTAGCAACAAATACAGCACAGTTTATTTCCTTTTTAAGAAGATAGAAAACACATCCTGTACATTGCACGGCCTTTGGTTGTTGTAAGTCTCACAATGGACAGGGAGAGAGCTGTTTCTGATCTTATTACATGCACACACATGATGATTGCTTTCATGGGTGACTTGCTTGATGCACAAGTTAACCATCCTCATATTAACCTCTTGAAGGCCGGTGCTGCTACAGATCTGCTGGACATTTTTCTCATCGGTCTGACTGATGAAGGACAGCACTGGAGTTCTGCTGCAGAGTTTGTAGGCCTGTAAGTGTCTCTGTAATGAGATCAGTGCTCGGGCGTAAAACAGCACCCTCTGCTGCACCAAGCCAGCAGTACTGGAGGTTACTGAGGTGCATGATGGGAGTCAACATGAACAAGCTTCAAATGTTGAGTGAAGAGGCAGAAACTTGGTGACTGAAGTCTGTGAATTTAGAAAAACTTCTTCTTCCTTAATATTATTTATACTTGGATACAAACACACAATTCCTGACTGATTATCCCTTTAACTGGGACACATTTCTTCCCAGATATTATTATTATATTATTATTAAAATTAGAAACTGGTTCATTTATGACTCATTCATGATTTAAACAACAATTTATGCTGCAACATTATTTAATTTTTAACAATTCAGCAAATAAGAGTGACAGGATATTGCAAAACAAAATAGAAAACATTTAAAAAAAATAAATAAATAAAAGTTCAGCACATTTTGGTTGAAAATGCAAAAGCAGACATCTATCAACTAATACTGGAAAATCTTGCTTTTAAAGACATCATGCTCATTTCATAGCAGTTAAACAATAAAAAAAGGCTTAATTTAGCCAAGCTTGACAGAGCTTCAGATATCAGGCCGTTACTAACCCTCTGAAGACTTGGCTCTTTAAGGTGGTGACCCGCAGCGTTGTCTGTTTTTTTTTGGCAATGGGTATTTTGCCTTTTCATAATGGACAGGAAGGCAGCGATTTCCAATTTTATCACAAGCCACTGTTACATGTTTTGTGCCTTTCCCTAGAGGTTGAACCTGGCAATTCCTCTTGACCGTGACCTCATACACCATCACAGATGAGTCACTGACACATAAGTTACCTTTCACATGCCAGCCAGAGCCTTGACAGATCTGTTTGACTCTTTCTTCATCCTTCTTTTCGATGAAGGACTGCCGAGGTCTGTTGCAGAGTCTAAATCTTTCCAAGTACCTGTATGATGAGATCAATGTTTCACTTAATGGCATTGATGAGGTTTAATGAGACTTTGTCCCTTCGAACATTTAAATAAAGCAGTAGACCGACTTCAGAATTGTTTTCTTGTTAATGGCAAAAACTTTCTTTAGGTTTCCTTTCATTCATGAGTTAATATGAAATTTACATGAAATGTAACTGACACAGAATTTTAATGCAAGAAATGTTTGCATTAGTGTGTTATGTTTATCTGATGAACTCAATGAGCCAACCGTTTTACTCACGCTTTCCACTCATCTTTTGATGCTGTGTTAAACTCATACTGAAAGATGTGTTTCTTCATAAATTTATTGTACGCATTGTTGTCGTTGTTTCTCTGACAAGGATGTTGATTGTAGGAAGATGTCACAGAGTTGTTGCTCATGGTGTGATCATGGTGAACCAGTCCTTCACACCCAAGACCAAGTGTGAAAATAACAGCGATCATGAGAATGATGTTCATCTTATCTAGAATGGGGAAGTGAATGTGTGAGCATCTTCATTAGTTGTTAAAAAAAACGTGTGTCATCACAAACACACACATATATATATATACTTTAGTCTTCAATTCTGATGAAAATCTAATAAACTTCACTTTACTTACTTTGAATCAGTAGGAAGATTTCCGTTGATTAGTTAGCCAGCCTCAGTACTGGAGCCTCAGTCAGGAGGGGATTAATACCAGGTGATGTTTAAGTCTCTGCTAGGATTTCAAAAATGAACTTTATCTTGTGAACATTTGATCACAACCAATCATCTTCACCGAAAACCAACAGCTTAACAGCCTATCAGATTCCTTCAAACATATTCTTAACCATATATAGTATATGTTTATGATGTTTAAAGTAATGTGTTTGTTGACACAAACCAAAACCCATTTCCGTAAATGAAGCCCTGCACTGAGTGTATCTCTGACCCTGTCAGTGTGGTTACTGCGGCCTGTGAAAATGGTGAGACAGAAGCATTAACCACAGTCCTTGTAAGTACACAGGAAAATACTGTTCTGAACTTAACCTGTAAACCTGTGCAGTCATTGCAACAAATACAAAAGGACAATACGTGAGTGTAGCAACAAATACAGCACAGTTTATTTCCTTTTTAAGAAGATAGAAAACACATCCTGTACATCGCACGGCCTTTGGTTGTTGTAAGTCTCATAATGGACAGGGAGAGAGCTGTTTCTGATCTTATTACATGCACACACATGATGATTGCTTTCATGGGTGACTTGCTTGATGCACAAGTTAACCATCCTCATATTAACCTCTTGAAGGCCGGTGCTGCTACAGATCTGCTGGACATTTTTCTCATCGGTCTGACTGATGAAGGACAGCACTGGAGTTCTGCTGCAGAGTTTGTAGGCCTGTAAGTGTCTCTGTAATGAGATCAGTGCTCGGGCGTAAAACAGCACCCTCTGCTGCACCAAGCCAGCAGTACTGGAGGTTACTGAGGTGCATGATGGGAGTCAACATGAACAAGCTTCAAATGTTGAGTGAAGAGGCAGAAACTTGGTGACTGAAGTCTGTGAATTTAGAAAAACTTCTTCTTCCTTAATATTATTTATACTTGGATACAAACACACACACACACACACACACACACACACACACACACACACACACACACACACACACACGCACCTCACCAACTTCAGTCAAATGTAGAAAAAAGGATAATTTCTGATTGATTTGCCCTTTAACTGGGACATGTTTCTTCCCAGATATTATTATTATTATTAAAAGGAAAAACTGGTTCATTTATGACTCATTCATGATTCAAACAACAGTTTATGCTGCAAGATTATTTATTTTTTAACAATTCAGCAAATAAGAGTGACAGGATATTGCAAAAAAAAACAACAACAAAAAAACCAAACAGAAAAACTTCAGTCTGCTGTACTTGTGTTGCACCTACACACAACAATAGTGATGTTCTGCTGTACTGACACATCTGCATCAATATACAGATCAAAGCAAACAGAAACTAAATGAGAACATGAGAGATCGTATGACAACAGCATGAAGTGATTCAGCAACTGATTGGGGTTAGCATACAGATGCAGTTGAACAATGTGTTTAATATGAATGAAATGAAGCTGAGTAAAAGCAGACATCTATTAACTAATAAAGACATCATGCTCGTTTCATAGCAGTTAAGCAATAAAAAAAGGCTTAGCAGTGTTTTCCTGTGTTTTTTGGCAATGCGAGATCTGCCGTTTGATAATGGACAGGAACGCATTTATTTTCAATTTCATCACAAGCCACTGTTACATATTTATTGTCTGTCCCTTCTTCATCTAGAAGTTTAACCTTGCAATCATTGTCGACCTCGAGCTCATACACCTTCATGGGTGAGGCACTGACACATAAGTTATCTTTCACATTCCAGCCAGAGCCTTGACAGATCTGTTTGACTCTTTTTTTATCCTCCTTTCTGATGAAGGACTGCCGATGTCTGTCGCAGAGTTCTTTTTCTTCCAAGTACCTGTATGATGAGATCAATGTTTCACTTAATGGCATTGATGAAGTTTAATGAGACTTTGTCCCTTCGAACATTTAAATAAAGCAGTAGACCGACTTCAGAATTGTTTTCTTGTTAATGGCAAAAACTTTCTTTAGGTTTCCTTTCATTCATGAGTTAATATGAAATTTACATGAAGTGTAACTGACACAGAATTTTAATGCAAGAAATGTTTGCATTAGTGTGTTATGTTTATCTGATGAACTCAATGAGCCAACCGTATTACTCACGTTTTCCACTCCTCTGGTAATGTTGTGTTAAACTCTTTCTTAAGGATGTGTTTCTTTTTAAAGTCATTGTACGCATTTTTTTTGTGGGTCTCCTCACATGGACGTTTATTGTAGGTCATGGTGTCAACAGGGCGAACCAGTCCATCAAACCCAAGTGTGAAAATGACAGCGATCAGGAGAATGACTTTCATCTTGTCTAGAATGGGGAAGTGAGTGTGTGAGCATCTTCATTAGTTGTTCAAAAATGTGTCTCATCACAGAGGCATGAAAATCTTCAATCAGTGAAGCATTTCTAAATTTTCTATTTCTGTTTTTTTTATTCATTTGTTTTATTATATAAATTATTGAACAATTATATGCATTTTTCAATAATTCATTTTCTGTAAGTCCCTAAAAGTCAGTTATGTTTCTCTAAATGGTAATTGTCACATCTAATGTGTACAATTTGATCATTTAAAGCAGGGCATAAAGTAGAAAACTCTGCTATAGGTTTCAGGTAAGTAGCTGAATTTATCTTTTCATGGCAACATTTCTACACTATTTTTTTTTGTGGTTCCTCTTCTACAGTATCATAACTACCTCTGGGAGTTTGTCAGGTTATCTGTCAACATATAATGTTCCTGCAGCACCTGTCACTGTTTAATTAGTTGTATTTGCATCTGCATTTTATATATTATTTCTATATTTTGTCTGGCTTTAGTCTTCAATTCTGATGAAAAGATTCTAATAAACTTAATTTTACTTACTTCAAATCAGTAGGAAGATTTCCGTTGATTAGTTAGCCAGCCTCAGTACTGGAGCCTCAGTCAGGAGGGGATCAATACCAGGTGATGTTTAAGTCTCTGCTAGGATTTCAAAAATGAACCTGCTCTTTGTATACCCTCTTATGTTGTGAACATTTGATCACAACCAATCATCTTCACCGAAAAACAAACGGCTTAACAGCCTATCAAATTCCTTCAAACATATTCTTAACCATATATAGTATATGTTTATGATGTTTAAAGTAATGTGTTTGTTGACACAAACCAAAACCAATTTCTGTAAATGAAATGAGTTTATCTCTGACCCTGTCAGTGTGGTTACTGCGGGCTAATACAAGAAAAAGGTGAGACAGAAGCATTAACCACAGTCCTTGTAAGTACACAGGAAAATACTGTTCTGAACTTAACCTGTAAACCTGTGCAGTCATTGCAACAAATACAAAAGGACAATATGTGAGTGTAGCAACAAATACAGCACAGTTTATTTCCTTTTTAAGAAGATAGAAAACACATCCTGTACATCGCACGGCCTTTGGTTGTTGTAAGTCTCACAATGGACAGGGAGAGAGCTGTTTCTGATCTTATTACACGTCACAATCAGTCAATTATTTATAGGTTTTGTACATGAATTAACATAAAGATATTTACAGCAAAGTTTGAATGAAAATCTTAGACATTTTGATTGAGATACATTTTGCAGAACACCAACAATCCTTTTCATGAAAACTACACTGAATCCTTTGGTGCCTCAAACTCATACATCTTATATCCACTATAACTTACAGCACACTAGTTACACATTCCTATAATATAGTTAGTATTGCTTTTACACAGCAGAGATAATCAGAGGATCCACATTTTTCTCATTTTGCTTGAGATGCGGACTGAAATACGGCAATATCTCACCCATGAACGAACACTCAGTAAATGAGTAGATGTGAGTTTGAGCCGTCATGTTGTAAAAGGACACAAGACCTTCCTCGTAGTCCACAAACACTCCCACTTTCTGAGGTTTCTCTTTCAGGGTAAGACGAACTGGTGGATCAGTTAGGGCTGCATACTTTTCCTCTTCATAATGTACAACGACCCAGTAACCGTTATCTGGATTCAGCGAGAGTTTCCCCTTGCGGTTTGCATCACCTCTTGTTACACCGAGATCCCAACCGGTCTTGTTTCTGACCTCCACCACCCAGTAGGACTTCCCAGAGGTCAACCTGTTGAGACCCAGGATGCTGCCAAACAGATCAAACCTCCTTGGATCATTGGGAGCTGGCTGGTTTTTTCCTCCATCTCTCACTTTCTTCCCATCAGAAGAAAGAGCAAGGCATCGGTGTGCAGAAGTGGGGTCCAGCTTTACATCCACTGCAGATGAATACAATAGAATAGCTCAAATATGCGAAGAGGCACAGAACAAATAAACAGATACTATATAATGAAAGTGACTATAAAGCACCCCACGTTAAAGTTCAACTATAAGACAGACAGTCAGTGTTTTTTTTCCTCATTTACATAGTTAAATATTTAAAGTTTTGAGACACTTACCTGCAAATGCGGGGATCCTCTTGAGTTCTGTGGGAACAGAAATTACATTAAAGTAAGTCACAATAATATTGGACAGAAACCTTGATTAAGTAAAATAAAAACATTAATAAACCTAGGGACTTACCAACAGAAGAAAGTTTTTCTAGTTTCTGGTGAATTTCTTCTATCATGGCTGAAGTTGTAGTTCTCAGGGTACCGAAGGAGAATGAAGTGTCAACAGTTCGATCTGTCCAGTCTCTAGATTCATCCAGGCTTGTTAGAGCAGAAACCTGTGTGTGTGTGGGAATTATCACATTGTCAATGTAAAATACAAAACTGGACTGGTGATGATATCTCTAACTTGCTTCTTGATCTGTACTGTCAGTCGTAGTTTGAACCGTACAGTAGAAGCCTCAGAGCTCACCTGCAAGTCCGGGTTTTTGTCCAGATCACTGATAGTCTTTTTGAGCTCATCAATTTCTCTTTGCATCTTCTGGACCAAATCGTTTGCCTCTTTTTTAATTTCCTGTCTCCTAAAAATAACAATCAGAAAATTAGTTTTAATAAAATGTACTAACTGTATACAGGACAGGCACTGATGATCTCTAACTATGGCGCTCCCAATGAACTTATCATCAAGGAAATGTCATCGCCATCACCACTCTACACAGAACCAACCTCGTCTCCAGAGGTTGAAGGGCTTTCTGCCGAGTATCCTCCACAACTTTCATCACCTCTATGAACACACTGTTAATCTGAAGCCACTCAGCATCCAAGCTGCCCTGAAAAGAGTGATGGTTAGTAAAGATCCTGAAGAAATATCAATCAGTTGAGAATCTCTGCTGCAGCTTACCTTGCAGGCTTTCAGAGACGATCTGACTTCAGCCACCTTTCGCTTTCTCATCTGAATTTTCTGCTCTAAGTCGGCTCTGGTTCTGTCTTTTCTTGCCTTGAATCAAGACAAAAAGTACATTAGTATGCACACATTGCAGCGGCCACTTATATGCTAACACACAGATAAAATTATGGCAATGCTGAATGAAGAGAGCACTGAATAAACCAAATAAACTGAAAGTTGGAAAGAGCAACGTGCCTAACAGTACAAGGCCATAGTTGTTAAAAGTATTGCATTAAAGTATTTAGAATCAAACAAGTAGTAGTACAGTTCTGTCAAACTGTACTATGAAATGCTAATGTTAACATGCTAATTATTGGCAGACATAATACCACATTTTAGCACATTAAACACAAAGTTCAGCTGAGGTTGATAGGAATGATATTAGTTTATGCTCATATACATAGACTGGGGCAGCTTTTAGGTTAGCGCCATTTTTTCAAACCAGGACCTTTTAAATAAGGTGTGAGGGGCTCTTTCACGTAAACGTAAACTGCAATAGTCCAACTCAATGTGTTTCCCGGAGTGTCAATCAACGCACACACGGCCCGAACTTAGAGGGTCCGAACTTAGCGATTGAGACTATAATGATGCATTGAAAATTGATTGGGAGTCAATGAGAGTTAGCATCTAGTGGCCTGTATCGCCAGTCTCAAGCTGTGTTAGCTGCCACTTAGTCATAAACTGGACACGTATACCAACATACTGGACAAACTTCTGACTGTTCTAGTACCTTTAAAAGTTTTTGAGCCTCCCTTTCTTTTTCTTTTTCTTTTTCTGTTTCTTTTTCTTTTTCTTCGGCGTTTGGTCGTACTGCTGTTCCTTGCGCTGTGGTCGTTGGTAGGTCCCAGACCAGTGGGTCCAGCTAAAAGATGAAAGCACTTAGTGAAAGTTGGACCAAATTATAATATAATGATGAACCTGAAAGTGTATACAGGTGGATTAATATACAATGGCTTGCAGAACTATTTGGCTCCCTTGAACTTTGTGACCTTTTGCTACAGTTCAGGCTTCAAACATAAAGATATAAAACTGTAATTTCTTGTGAAGAATCAACAACAAGTGGGACACAATCATAAAGTGGAACACACTTTATTGGATATTTTAAACTTTTTTAACAAATAAAAAATTTAAAATTGGGTGTGCAAAATCATTCAGCCCCTTTACTTTCAGTGCAGCAAACTCTGTCCAGAAGTTCAGTGAGGATCTGATTCAATGTTGACCTAAATGACTAACGATGATAAATGGAATCCACCTGTGTGTAATCAAGTCTCTGTATAAATGCACCTGCACTGTGATAGTCTCAGAGGTCTGTTTAAGGCGCAGAGAGCATCATGAAGAACAAGGAACACACCAGGCAGGTCCGAGATACTGTTGTGGAGAAGTTCAAAGCTGGATTTGGATACAAAAAGATTTCCCAAGCTTTAAACATCCCAATGAGCACTGTGTAAGCAATAATATTGAAATGGAAGGAGTATCAGACCACTGCAAATCTACCAAGATCTGGCCGTCCCCCTAAACTTTCAGCTCATACAAGGAGAAGACTGATCAGAGATGCAGCCAAGAGGCCCATGATCACTCTGGATGAACTGCAGAGGTCTACAGCTGAGGTGGGAGAATCTGTCCATAGGACAACAATCAGTCGTATACTGCACAAATCTGGCATTTATGGAAGAGTGGCAAGAAGGAAGCCATTTCTTAAAGATATCCATAAAAACTGTCGTTTAAAGTTTGCCACAAGCCACCTGGGAGACACACCAAACATGTGAAAGAAAGGTGCTCTGGTCAGATGAGACCAAAGTCGAACTTTTTGGCAACAATGCAAGACGTTATGTTTGGCGTAAAAGCAGCACAGCTCATCACCCTCAACACACCATCCCCACTGTCAAACATGGTGGTGGCAGCATCATGGTTTGGGCCTGCTTTTCTTCAGCAGGGACAGGGAAGATGGTTAAAATTGATGGGAAGATGGATGGAGCCAAATACAGGACCATTCTGGAAGAAAACCTGATGGAATCCGCAAAAGACCTCAGACTGGGACGGAGATTTGTCTTCCAACAAGACAATGATCCAAAACATAAAGGATAAGCTACAATGGAATGGTTCACCAAAAAACATATCAAGGTGTTAGAATGGCCAAGTCAAAGTCCAGACCTCAATCCAATTGAGAATCTGTGGAAAGAACTGAAAACTGCTGTTCACAAACGCTCTCCATCCAACCTCACTGAGCTCGAGCTGTTTTGCAAGGAGCAATGGGCAAAAATATCAGTTTCTCGATGTGCAAAACTGATAGAGACATACCCCGAGCGACTTGCAGCTGTAATCGCAGCAAAAGGTGGCGCTACAAAGTATTAACTCAAAGGGGCTGAATGATTTTGCACACCCAATTTTTTATTTTTTATTTGTTAAAAAAGTTAAAAATATCCAATAAATTTTGTTCCACTTCATGATTGTGTCCCACTTGTTGTTGATTCTTCACAAAAAAATACAGTTTTATATCTTTATGTTTGAAGCCTGAAATGTGGCAAAAGTTCACAAAGTTAAAGGGAGCCAAATAGTTTTGCAAGCCACTGTACTTTAATAAGTGACTCACAGGAAGAAACTGGTTTTGCTCCACAGCAGGATGTTGAAACAAATTAGGAATCACTTGTATCTGCTGTGCACTAGTGGAGAAATCAAGTGCTCGCCGCGCTTTGTCCAAGCTGGTGAAACTTTGATGAGAGCGCGGTGGGCTCTCAAAAACTGTAAAGAAAGCGCATTAAACATTTTTCTTTTCTTTGTATTAGTCTTATTCTCTTCCTGTTATGAAATAATTGCAATAATAATAGAGCATACATGATTTGTTTGTCTCCTTTACTGTAGCTTCGGCAGGATTCATTTGGATACCGAGGTCCTGTGACACTGGCATCAAGAAAGCCTGTCAGAAATAATGATGACAAGATTTCATGGGTTTCACTTCACAAAACTTTGCTAATGTTTTCACTCAGTGTTTTCACAATCATTTTTTAGGTTTGTATAATGGTCAACAACTGGTTAGACAGAATTCAATTCTCTATTTTGTCCAGATTATATGTTAGAAGAGTGGTGCTTGTTTCAAAAGGCAACTAGGTTTTAAATTTGAATTTAAACATAAATGTTTTTCCTCTCCACGTCAGGATATTCCGACAAGTCAGAAATTTACCTGTGTGCCGTTGGTGACATCAAACACTTGATGAGTTTTGTCCGCGGCAGTTTGATAAGAGCGTTTGTGGTTTGGAGTTTCAAACACTGTAGAAAAAGATGAAGGTCACTTTCAAACACAACACCACCACCCCTTCTCCCTGTCCTGTATGTTATTCTTATTCACTCGTATGAATTATAGAGCATACATGATTTGTTTGTCTCCTTTGATGTGGCTTCTGCAGCTGCAGGATTCATTTGGGGGTTGAGGTTTTGCGACTCTGTCATCAAAGAAGGCTGTCAGGAAAAAGTGGAAGAAACGATTTAATGGATCTCACTTAATGAAGCTTTTGCTCACTTTTCACCTGTGGTTACAAATACAATAACTTATCCTACAATGTTATTATTACCCTTAAACAAAACAACTCTTAATTTTGTCCTGAACTGAAAAATGGAAAAGCTCATAAGTCGTAAATCTGTTGTACCTGTGCACCGGTGGAGAAACCAAACGCTGGATGAAAGTTGTCAGAGTTTAGGGCTGTTTCAAGAGAGCGCTGCCCAAGTCCCCACACTACAGAGAAAGAATATGTCACATGAGACACAGCTACTTCGTTTTCTGAGTATTACTTCTCATGTTATATTAATAAACTAAAATCATAATGCATACAAGATTTGATCATCATCTCCATTAATGCAGTTTCTGTAGCTGCAGGATTGGTGTGAGTGCTGATGTCTGGTGAGGCTGGCGTATTCTATCAGAGAGAAGTAGGAGACAGAAGATGAAAATTTGAAAGGTTTTGCTTGACATCGAAGTACACTTTGAGATCAAAGACAAAGACATACTTCCTTCTTTACCAGAGCACCGTCGCTCTCTTGAGTCCTAATCCCCAATAGAGTGCTTCCCATCATGCTCTGGTGAACCCTCTCTGCAGGGAAGTCTGTTGGAGACATAACTAAAGAGTTCATTTTTATATAAAAGTGAACCAGATGAAACAGTTAACCTTTAGATGAAAATACATTTATCTCCATTCCCATTTCATTCAACAGTTTGGGAGAAGACAAGATGTTGTTTTCTTTTTGACTTTTCCTAGAATATACTTGATCCTCTGCATGCAACTGACATAATGGTGACATACAGTATGTTGTCACTTATGCTAAAACAAAAAGGAGCACAGGTGTTAAGGTGAAGTTATTATTATTATTATCATTATTTTGGAGCAGGTTAATTAATAAACTTGGAATTAGTAAACTACTGACCAGCCTTGATAGGGGTGTAAACATCCACCAAAGGCTTGACTGGAGATCCCATGTAGGTCATTTTAGGTTGGGATCCGTTAAATGTGAACTGATCACACTGAGGGATCTTCATTCCCTTCGGTGTGCATCCCGTCTTCCCCTGATGAATTCTCAGGCCCTGGTACGTCGTCACTTTTGACCAACCGCAACAGGAGCAAACCTGGAGGCTCATTTCTGCTGTATATCTACATAAAACATATAACAAAACACATTGTTGTAGATACGGGGAATGCAGTGTCTTTTCCATTACACTCTTAATTACATTAATTTAAAATTGTACTGCAAAAGGATTTTTAAGGTACGCTTGCAATCGGTGAGTCAAATGACAGAAATCAAACTATTTTAATTATCACTATAATTGTCACTTTGGACCAACCGCAGTGGCTAAGACTGGAAGCTCATGTCCGATACAAACATGTTGCAGCACTGTCCACATCAGGCTGTGAGGAAGTGCATTACTAAACAGTTTCTCTACTTGTTGCTTTGCTGTGATGTTTGACTGTACTGTTTACCTGTCATTTATCTCCCTCTAGTGGTACTAAGTGTACTCCACATTATCTACTAATTACCGTAATCAAGTTATACTGATAAACTTTTTTGAGCAGCACTAGAAGACCATAATTTGAAAAATCATATAAATTTAAATTGAACAACATGTGTATACATACATGTTTACACAAACAGTGTAAACATGTGCAAACAAATGTGTATATAACACGTAAATATGAGATAACAGAATACTACAAAACTGTAGTATTATATAATATAAGACATAATATTGAGGCTATTTATATATTATTGTAAATTGTATGTGTTCAAATTCATTAAAAACAAAAAACTACATTAACATTAGTGCTTATATATTGTATATACGAACAAACTTTCATCATAGGAAACTTGACATGTAACAGTCCATTGAAAAATGTTCTGTGTGTTTTTGGGCACGCCTCGAAACCTGTGGTTTACCTTTATTTGCATTTCCTGCTTCTGTCAAACAGTATTTGTTGTCATACAACCAGAATATCTGTACATGTGTCACAAATATGAAATCATTCTTTTTGACATTAAAACATGTTTAAAACATTTAAGTTGTTTTCTTCAAACCGGTTATTATGTTTTTATACAAAAAGGAAAACTAAACATTTAATATGTGTTATAATGTGTGCGTTTTGTTGCCTCATAATTCTAGCAACAACCAACAAAATGCTTTTAAAAAAGTAAAAAATAACAACATCAAAATCAAACCAGCTTACCTCAGTTTATCTCAGTTTATCTCAGTGGTCTAACCTCGATGAGCCTCTGTGTGATCTGACTTTATTTTTCCCGGCTCTCTCTCTCTCTCTCTCTCTCGCTCTCTCTCTGTCTTTTATCTCTCAATTTGTTTTTCAGTTTCATTTCAGCTGAATCAATTCTCCACTTACAGTTGCATCAAATACGTCCTCCAGCACTAATCTGAGTTATCTGAGAAACATGTAGGAACAAATTGAGTTTCAGGAAAAGAAAAAAAACAAAAAAGGGATTTTTATTCCCCTGTGCATTAAAGTATAAAAGTTATAACATATAAAAGTTGGTATTACACCGCCTAGTGGAATTTTATATAGTATGTCAAATACCAGAATCAACAGTTCACTAAAATACGCAAATAAAACACATTTCCACTTGACCTTTATGAGACAAAACCAAGACAAAGACAAGACAGGGCAGGGGTCAGAGGTCAGAGTGATGACGTAGCCTACATGTGGCTTTATACAGGAGTCCAAATACAAATAACAGGTTGTATACACAGAAAGTGAATTAACTTTTCCATCATTTACCATCTACTACTACTCATTGTAGATTTGCTTACAGGGATATAAAATAAAAAATACACAATGCTTAATAAATCCAAGAAATGCATATTTGTAGGAAATGTTAAAATCAATAAAACATTTTGTAAGTAACTACGTCACGTGATGAAAACACATGACGTTACTAAAAAAAAGAAATGTTGGCTTTTTAAAATAGTTTCTATAAGATCTGTAAAAACCTGCACACACACCCTGGTAATAACATGCTGTACATAGTCACTTTTTTTGTTTGTTTTAATAAGGTTTACGCTGGGATTAAATCAGACTATTTAACAGAAATGAGATTATGGATTTGGTTTAGTGTTTCTCCTTCAGTCCGACTGCTGTTTCCTGGTTTGTAGCCGAAAACATCCGAACCCGTTGCTTCACCTGAAAACACTCAGCATAAGATTGACACAAATAGTTATGGATTAAATAATTAATTTAATAAAATAGTCAAGAAGTCAGTGAGCAGTGCAGTTTCACACAGGATGGTCACTGTCTACCACATTTCCTTAATTGTCTTGCAATCCATGTATGATCTATGATTAAAAAGGCACTTGTTATTTACCAGTGATAGTTTCTGATCCTCTCTGTCTTGCATCTTTGGTTTGACTGCTGTTTCCTGGGCTGTAGCGACTAAAAACTTCCTGGGCTTCACCTGAAAAAATATTTTCCAAGTATCAAGTTAATCAATAACTTTATGATCATAACTGTTATACAGTACCTTTAATTTCGGTAAGCAATAAAACTTGAAGCTGCATCTACCACCTGTGGTAGTTTTTGTTCCTCCTGGTGTTTCTCTTTTCGTCGTTGGACTGTTGTTTCCTGGCTTGAAGCTGAAAATATCAGGACCAGTTCCTTCACCTGTAAAATGTGAAACACACAGTTGAAAACATTAAAAGCTTCACTGCTTTTTTTTCAGAACAATCAGCAAACTAACCAAGTGGAAAAGTGTGAATATAACATCGGAAACACGACTTCAAGCGAGTGAAATAGGCAAATAAGAGTCTGCTGTACCTTCATGAAACTGGAGGCCTGCTCAGTTTCGCACACTGAAGAGAAAGAAGACAGCAAATGATTCATTTTCTTGATTATTTAGCAACTTACTGTGTTGAATAAATCATACTACCGACATGATTTGGGGTCTTCCTTTATTTTGACATCTGTTTGTGTGCCGGTGCTTGTTGAATCTGGGGCACTCTGGGACAAAAAGAGACAAAAATCAAAGTGTAGGAATAAACTCATAATCAATGAAAATCCAAATCATATTTGAAGTTTAGATGAAGTTGCAGTACTTCACGGACTCTCACCGCTGTCGTTTTCTGCATTCGTTCTTCTCTGATTTGAATTTTCAGCTCTAGTTCAGATTTTGATATCTCTTGTCTGATCTTGGTACACATAGAGTTCAAAGTCTTGTCAGCACACAGGGTTGAATATGTGACTTAAACTTACAAAATGCTAAAGGTGACACAGATAGGATGTGATCATGTGTAGTTTTGGACAGTAAACAGTAAAAAAAATGAAATGAAAATAGTTTAATACCTGTGATAATGTTTGATCCTTTCTGTCTTTTACCGTTGGTTTCGGGTTTACGGTTGATTGACGCTCCCTGATTGATTCATTCACCTGAAAGATGAAATAAAAAACATGTCACAATATGCAAAGAAAAAGCCAAAAATTAGGATAAAGTGCTTAAAAATGGGCATAAAAATACCTTAAAAGATGATGAAAGAGTCTGTGATGATGTTTGATCATTCCTTTGTTTCGTCTTCGGTCGGACTACTCTTGGCGGGGATGGAGTAGTTGGACTCTTCCTGACTGATCTATTCACCTGAAAGATGTTATTTCTATTCATATTGTGCTTTTCAACTTAACAATGAACTTGTGTGTTTATGTCACCACCTGGTGAGGTCAAAATTAGAATTTCTAACTCTTTGCTTTACCTGCACAACAGAGGAGAAATCCTGCAGCTCGTAGCGTGACGTTGAGTTTGTGACTCTTTGGAAAAACTGTTGTGAAACTGCTGTAGTGAAAGGAGATGATCAGTCTCAAACCATATAGCTGTTGTTATTTTCCAGATTGATTTACTAAATCTTGTCTTGAATGAATTGTAATACTCTATACGTACGTGTGTAGGACTCCTCCGTGACTGTGGCCTGACTGTTTTTCGGCCGGACTGCTGGCTGATCCCTGATTGATTCATTCACCTGAAAGATGTTAACTGGATTTAATTTACATGGTACTTTTCAAAACAATCAGAAATTAAACTGGGCATAAAAATGGGCATAAAAATACCTTAAAAGATGATGAAAGAGTCTGTGATGATGTTTGATCATTCCTTTGTTTCGTCTTCGGTCGGACTACTCTTGGCGGGGATGGAGTAGTGTAGGGCTCCTCCGTGACTGTGGCCTTTCGGTTTTTCGGCCGGACTGCTGGGTGCTCCCTGATGGATATGTTCACCTAAAAAGATGGTAATTTAGTATTTTTTTTCCACACTTTGCTATTTTATAGTAAGAGAATTTCAACGTCTCTGCTTTACCTGCACACTGGTGGAAGGATGTGAAATTGCAGCTGTAGTGAAAGGAGATGATCAGTCGTACAGTCGCTGCTTTATTCTCAAGTCAGAATCTTTTGCTATAACCTTATACATACGTGTTTCATATTCCTGGTTGACTGCGGCCGTTGGTGCTGTAGATCTGGTACGGACGTTGACTCTTGGTGGCACTGGCGGATTCTGTCAGGTAAAGGTGGAGAGTATAAAGTGAAGATTGAGATTATTTCTACTTCTGACCTCACATCCACAAACATGATGAATGCCAGAGTTTTATACAAAAGGATTATACATCATAAAAACACGAAAACCATCTAATTCAACCTCGACTGGCTTCTAGTACTTACATCCTTCAAAATCGCTTTCCTAGCTGGCTGATGTTTCTTGTGATCGACTTCTTCCCACTCATCATTACACTCGTACCTTTGTCTCCACGGGATTCTTATTCCCTTCGGTGTGCATCCCATCATCCCCTGATGAGTCCTCAAACCATGAAAAGTCGTCTCTTTTCTCCAACCACAGTGACAAACCTGGAGTTTTAAGTCTGAATAGCAGTCTTCTGGTTCTGCTTGAGAAATAATCAAAACAGTCGATTTCTGTGGTTTTCTTTTGAAAGTTTTTAAACAGTAAACTGAAAGAACAAACAGGAATCTTTGTGTAAAACCTACCAGGCTTGATATATTGTTTGTTTGGAAATCCCACATTACCCCACATGTACTGCTGTTCAGTCTCTGCAATTCTCATTCCCTTCGGTGTGCATCCCTTCCTCCCCTGATGGATTCTCAAACCTTGGTATGTCGTCACTTTGGACCAACCACAGAAGTAGCAAACCTGGAGGCTCATTTCTGCTGTATATCTACATATTACAAAACACATTGTTGTTGATATGGTGAATGCGGTGTCTTTTCCGTCACACTCAGTTACATTAATTTAAAATTGTACTGCAAGAGGATTTTAAGGAACGCTCGGTGAGTCAAATGACAGAAATCAAACTATTTTAATTATCTGTTGATTGTTTTTAAGTCATTTATGGATCAAAAATGTTCTGTTTCCGGTTTCTGTAATGTAAAGCTGACGTCCACCTTCCAGTGTGTTGATTTCCTGTTTTCTATTGCTGCTATAAAAAAAAAAAAAGTATATCTGTTTGACCTGATCTGAATAATTGTCTAGAAAAGCGAATTGTGTCATTGTGTTTTCTTATTTGAGGGCTCTGTTGTGGTTTTGTGGTGACTGAACGAGGAAACAGTATTTCAACTTCTTCATTATGGGTCTTTTTAATAAAAAAACAAGTATATTCTGATAAACTGAAAAACTTTAGTTTAGATTCATCAGTCAGAATTTCAGTGACCCCCGTCTTGAAAAGTGGTTGTCGCTATTATGAGTGTAAAGAATAACAGTAGTCTACTTTTTTTTTAATTATTAGTTTACATCATATATGTGAAACGCAGTAATACCTCAGTGAGATGGTTTATTCATGTGCTGCCTACCTTACGATCCTCTTTCTGTGCTCTGTTGTCTCTCTGCCTCTAAAACCATTTCCCCTCTGCCTTCACTGCTTTCAGTTTCATTTCTGAAAAAAAGAAACACCCACCAAACACATTCTGTCTAAAAAGCCCAACCGTGATTCATGATGATTATGAAATACCAATCAATGGTAACTTTAAAAAAAAAAAAAAAAGTCACAGAAAGATTTTTATTAAAAAATTTGATTTTTTATTTATTTATTTTGGATTTAGATTTTGAAGCTTTGAAAATAACAAATATATTACATTAAATAATAAGTGTATGTAGAGTGCAAAACACACATTTGACAGTTGATTTTCATCCCATCACCTTCATATAAAAATAAACCAAGAGAAAGAGGTTAAAGGGACCAAATGTGTTGACATGAGTGAAGTTTTATGTCTTGTTACACACTGCATCCTTTATTGTTTGTGAAAAAGACTGTCGTAACCTACAACTTCTCATGTACTGTACTGTAACTTCGGATGTTGCATCGACCCAAATAAAAATACAATTCTGCTTCTATATTTTATATATTATTCTTATGAGTCATTCTGCACAACTCTTTCCATGATCTACTTGCAGTGTTTTACAGCAGAGATAATCAGGGGATCAGAGTTCTTATTATCTTGTTTTACATGTGGACTGAGGTATGGGAAGAGCTCATCAGTGAAGGAACACTCAGTAAATGAGTAGATGTGAGTTTGAGCCGTCACGTCGTAAAAGGACACAAGACCTTCCTCGTAGTCCACAAACACTCCCACTTTCTGAGGTTTCTCTTTCAGGGTAAGACGAACTGGTGGATCTGTTAGGGCTGCGTAATTTTCCTCTTCATAATGTACAACAACCCAGTAACCGTTATCTGGATTCAGCGAGAGTTTCCCCTTGCGGTTTGCATCACCTCTTGCTACACCGAGATCCCAACCGGTCTTGTTTCTGACCTCCACCTCCCAGTAGGACTTCCCAGAGGTCAACCTATTAAGACCCAGGATGCTGCCAAACAGATCAAACCTCTCTGGAGCATCATGTGCTTCGTTGTCCTCTCCGCCGTCTTTCACTTCCTTCCCATCATCAGAAAGAACAAGGCGCTGGTGAGCAGTGGCTGGGTCAAGCTTTACATCCACTGTAAGAACAAGTTGGGAAACAGATCTAAACACTATAGAAAAGTTCATCTTTTTAAAGATATTGTCAGGAGAAAATAAATGAATATATGACACACCTGTGAACTTTGGAAACCTTGTAAGTTCTGTAAATGAAGAAATAGTTTTATTGTTTAGGTCCATGTCACATTTTCCATTTTTTTTTTACATTTACTTTTGTAATTTAACTCATACCAATGGAAGTCAGCTTCTCCAGTTGTTCTTGAATGTTTTCCATCATGGTTACTGTGCTTTGTCTCATGGTGCCAAAAGACAGTGATGTGTCAAGCTCTACGTCGGTCCAGTCTTTGACGTCGTCCATATCTTGAAGAGATGGGTATCGCTATGAGACAGATAGAGACGAAGAAAGAGCAGCATCAGAATGATAAAAAAAAAGCAGTACTTTTGAGTAACTGGAATATATCTTCTAAGAGGTTTGAAGTTTCCGTTTACCTGCAGAAAAAGGATGTGATCCTCGAGTGCAGATATCTCATCCAGCTCAGAGATAGTCTTCTGGAGTCTGTTGATCTCTGCTTCCAACTTGTCTGTGAGTTCTTTCGCCTCTTTTTTCACAACCTGCCTCCTGTCCTTTAGTGGCTGATGAGCTCTCGCGTGGGCTTCCTCCACAATGGCAATCACAGCCGTGAATATAGCCTCGATGTCCCACCACTCATTGTCCAGCTGCTCCTGAAAATGCAAGAAAATCAAGACAGCATGTTGAAATACTTTTTCAGGTAACTGTTTTCTTTCTCACGAGTTTCATTCAGGTACCTGTGGATTGATTTTAGCGACACTGGCAGATATGCTACATATACCAACACAACATATTGTGTCACATCTTCCTCTACAATACTGGTTGTATAGAAACAGTTGTTTTGTCTTTTTTACCAACTATCATATATATAAATAGAACTTTTTGATTCGCTGAGTTATGTTTGTCTCTTGGTCATCTTACCTCGCAGCTCCTTAAAGACGTATTAATCTCCTCCACCTTCGTCATTCTCTTCTTTATTTTCTGTTGTAACTCTGTCTTATGGTTTTCAAGCTTAGTCTGCAGTAGATGAAATAAGACAATATACTGTACATGCTATAATTTAGAATAATGAAAAGCAACATCTTTATACACACCAATGTAATCATGAATTTGCCCCTTTGGGATAGAAGTTGTAACTCCATCAACATACTATAATAGATTAAAGCAATATATGTATATGTTATTCACCTTCTTCTTGTCCCATTCATCTTCGGTAGAGACAACCTCCTCCTGACCTTCTTCTATACAGCGTACACAAATGCATTTCTGCTGCTTTCTGCTGTACAGCTCCAGTGGGCGTCCGTGAGTCAGGCAGGCCCTCTCATCCAGGTTCTCCACAGGTTCCACCAACTTGTGACCCTTCAACCTTTCAGTTGAGAAATGATTTTCCAGGTGGGCCGAACAATACGAGGCAAGGCACACAAGGCAGGACTTGTTGGCCTTCAGTATTTGTTCTGTGCAAACGTCGCAGGCCACCTCGCCGTGTGCGCCGGTGTACTGGTCGTCGTTTTTTATTTCCGGGGTCTTTTTAAACTGTTGGACGATGTTTCTCAGGACAATGTTTACGTCTGGGGTTTTGCTCAGCAACTGCTTGCAGAGAGGGCACATCATGTCATTGTACATGAAATTGCAGTGCAGACATGCCTTACAGAACGAGTGGCCACAATCAGTAGTGACGGGATCCTCAAACGGCTCCATGCAGATGGAGCATGTTAGATGTTTCTCCAGTGGGGTGGACTTGCTGGGTGATGCACTAGCAGAGGCCATATCTGATTGAATAGCGCAGAAATGTAACGTCATATGATAGTTCATTGAAAAATCGGATAATTAATTTGGAAATTCAAAGACGTTCACTGCAGACATTGTTGTTTTGTAACCCAAATACTCATTACTTAAACCTACTCTAATGGGGAGTATGTTATCATTTATACTCTTAAATATTTACTTTTGGTTTTATACCTTCAATGTCAATGTCCATTGGCTCACACACCCTAAAGTATATGCTGCTGATCTAAAAAAACCCAAAAAAAAACAACCAAAAACCAACTACCTAAATAAGGGCTCAGAAACACAAAAATAAAATAAAATAAAATGAGTTATTGCTGTAGCTCTAAGGTTAAACCTTAAACCTAAGAGCTTTACAAAGTAAAGCAACAGTCAAGGAAGGTAATTAAAAACAAAACAAAAGGCTTAACAGAAACTTGAACTGCAAGTATTTTTTTTCCCTCATTCTCTTAAAGAGAGATGAAGTCTGGATGATAAAATATATAATTACCGTTCAGATATCGAGATGCTCCTTATTTCACAGGCTGTCCCCCCTCTGTCTCTCTCCTCCCACCGTGTGTGTGCGTATCCCTTCTTTGGTTTTCCCTTTCTTCTGTTAAGTTTCATTTCTTTTCTGTTTGCCACTCCCATTACTCAAAGAGGCACGTCAGCATGCAAACAAGCAACCAAATCAGCTGTTTGTCTGCTGCAGGGTATGTTGAGCAAGTTCACACAGATAACACAGATCCAAAACCAACCAAACCTCTTGGCACATTCAATATTGTATATCATTTGCCAAGAGGTTTCTCATTGTGAAACTGGTTTCATTGTTAGAGTTGACTAATAATCATAAGTTAAATGTTCAGTCTTTGAGGCAAAAACATCCATATAAACGTACTGTTTTGTAGTATTGATTTATTTATTTTTTTGTTTTGTATAAATATGTTGTTTCTGTATTAAAGCACATTTCGTCATTCAAATAAATTACATTATCCACCCAGGCGTTAGTTACATCCATGCAACATATTCTCAAGGTAATAAGTTATACTCTGGATCAATCAGTTCACAGTTTTTAAAATGTACTGAACTTTACTGAAGCTTAACCAGCGAGTTTCAGGAACAGGATCAGGATGACACTTCAACCACACCTAACTCTCCTTCCTCTTCTTTCACTCTCGTATTCTGCAAACACCCTATTCCTCCCTGTCCTGTGTAAACACGACATTTTTTATTTTTTACAGTTTTTTTGTTTTTTTGTTTCAGTGCTGTTGAAGGTGAATCGTCATCGTGTTCGTCCAACCGCTAATATGAATCCATGTTTAGAAAATCTCTGTAGAGACAAGAGAGATGTTATAAGATCAGTATTTGTCAAAAAGAAAATAAATAAATAAATAAATGATTGTCTTAAATATTGTCTTTCAACCATCAACCTGTAAGAAGTGGAGGTCGTCTTCGGTCTGTGAGAGCTGCTCCAGATCAGCGTTTTTCCTCCGGAGCTCAGAGATTTCTTCTTCCAGATGTTTGACGACCGCTTTGTTTTGCGTCCACGTTTCTTTCGGATTCTCTCCACTGATGTTTACAGGGAGTTTGATTTTCTCAATTTTACTCAGTTTCTCCTGAACTGCTTGTTGAAGTTTCATCCTTATCCTTTTTAGTATGACCTGTGGAAACATGTTTGTCAGCACAGCTATAAAAAAAAAAAAAAAAGCCTGAATGAAAACTATGAAGCAGCCCCAGTCACTGACGTC
Organism: Pampus argenteus; assembly: GCA_036937835.1. Lineage (NCBI taxonomy): Eukaryota > Metazoa > Chordata > Actinopteri > Scombriformes > Stromateidae > Pampus > Pampus argenteus. The sequence continues at coordinate 3,096,855 of CM072860.1, forward strand.
AGTTTGGTGTTATTTCCTTTCCCAGTTGATGTAAAACAGACCTGCTTCCACGCTACACCACTGATATTCAGAGCCTCATCCATGAAGGTTTATTCTGTGAGTAATTTTACTTCCTCTTCAAGCATGTGTTTGTTTTAAATCAGAATCATTATATTTCGTGTATGTGATGAAATAAGATGTCTGACGTGTTCTGTAAAAGTTGTAGCTTATTATAATAGAAATGATGCTGATACTTGCCCTCACCCACATTGTTTTGTGTTCTCTTTCACTTTATTGAAGTGGTTAAACATTATACACCATTACAAAGGAACTGCTGAAACTGGGACCAGAGGAAGCTGCACGTGCTTTGTGTTATTTTTGAATTATACCCAGAAATCATTTGTTAATAATAATAATTTAACGATGAATTAATTTAGTTAACTCGTGTAATGTTTCCCGGTGTGGTGCTTTTAGTAGACTTTACCCGCTTCTTTGCAGCTTCCTTGTTGATAGAAATAATGTGATGGCCCCTGTGTTCTGCCTGTGAACACATGGCACAAATGCATGTACGATCACTCCTGCAGAACTTAACTAACTGCTTCCCATGCAGTTTACACACAGAGTCCTCCAGGTTCTTCACCACATTGATCAGGAGATGGCGCCCAAGATCTTTGTTCTGGTAATGTGGCTCTAGATGAGTGTCACAGTATGAAGCCAGGCACACCAAGCAGGACTTCACCGCTCGATGCTTTTCTGGGCAGACATCACAAGGAACCTCTCCGGCTCGTAAAGCAACGGTTTCTTCCTCAGCATGTTGATTTTGGTCTGTTTTCAGTTGTGGCCTGGTGGGGAAGAAGGTCTTGCAGAGGGGACACTGACAGGCCTCATTGATCCTCCAGTATTCTCCTATACAGCCAAAGCAGAAGCTGTGTCCACATGGGAGGGAGGTGGGTTTGGTGAACTCATCCAGACAGATGCAGCAGTTCAGAAGCTCTGACATGAGGTCAAAAACGTAGGGTGTACCTTCGCATGTGCGTGCATGCAACCTGTGATCTGATAGGGTGATGGTTTATTCCGCTAGTTGCTGAATACAGTTTATCTGTAGAGAAAACAAAGACTGTATTAGCAATAGAGGCATAAATCACATCTAAATGTATGAGTGGAAGTGCATAAAGGGGTCGTCCACAACAAGCTGCGTTCACAACACAATGTAATCAGTAGCTACAGTAATAATGTCAAGGCAACGGTTTAGAGTAGATTTATATTTGAGTATATTTTAAAAGCTATTGTAGTCATAAATACGTGTGTAAGAGTGGATAAGGTTGTGTTTGAAGTATTATTTTCATATGTTTTAAATGTTTTTGTTAACATAAAATAAAAAGTTATATATTCCTACATCCAACATCCATCATGAGTATTAATGATGAGTATTAATATGTTACGTCACATTCATGTGGTAATTATACAATCAATTAGTGATTTATGGAAACAGGAAAGCAATTTTTTTAGTAAACATACATTTAAATTGAGGATTTATTATTTTGACATGTCGCAGTACAGTAAATCAACTGACTCATTCATAACTATAAACAATGTAAACAAGTTCCAGTTAAAAGTCATCACACAGTTTGTCACTGTCATTAGACAAGACAACAATAATCAAAACTTTACTTATAAATAACACAGCATCAAAATTCAAATATAAAAGTCTCATACCTCGTTCTTGTGTAACTGGCAGCTTGTGTTTCCTGAGTGTTGAGTTACAATTTAATTGTATTTCTCTGAACAGGCTCAGACACACCTGTTACTGTTGGGAAAGAGGCGATCTCTTGGACTCATTTCCTGGATGCTCATACACACCTATGTGTAAAAGTGACAGGCATGACTGATCGCTCATTTGTTCTTGATTCATGCCTCGTTTGTTCATATGTAATTCTGACAGTATTTCGCTTTTATTTAACAACATTTTCTGAATGTGACCATGTTTTAAAATAGTGACTAAGTTTGACTGTGCTCCTCTTCTGGATTCAGACAGGATATGTAGAGTGTGAGTTGTTGAATTGCTCGCTGCTCTGTTAGTCATGCCTGCCGGGATCTCCGTCTCTTCCTCATTAGCTGCGTGTGCTTCACTCATTCTTCTTCCGGTAATATTTCCCTTATTTACGGTAACGTTCAAGGCTGTAAAAGTGTTGAGATGTGTTGACATGAGTTTCCTTTGTGTGACTGTACTTCCACATGCTAGCTGAAGACGTTTTGAAGTCGTTTTGTGTGTATTGCTAATGCAGCTAAGCTAAGCCGGCTAGCTGCCTCGTAGCTACGCCAGAAAATGCAAGTGTGTATGACCCATGTTTATTTTAAATAATAATAATAATGCAAGCACCTTATTCAGCATTTATTCTTATGAGAAAACACTAATGCGAGTTAATAAAATGATAAAAATACAGCTTTATTTTCTCATTGTTTGGTATTCAATAACTTTTCACTACTGTATGTTTACAAATAGTAATAGCTGCAAAAATGGGTCATTTTTCTCATTAAATATATATTTTCCTGTTCCTCTGAACTCATTAAAACCCAATATGTAGAAAAGTACTCTGCCACAATCTTGGTATGCACTAAACATGTGTGTAAATCATTGTTATTAGACAATTAAACAGTTTATTATCCTACATATTAGTTATGTTCAGGGTAAGTTAGACCTTGTTGCTGTCATTTTCTGTGAGCAAAGTTGTGAAACATGTCATTAGGTCAAAATCATTGTCAAGTCAATTCACATATAATTAGGAAAAGTCATAAAGTATCAAGCAGATAAAACAATGTTAAATATGTTTTTTTTTTGAGCTGTTAAATATGGTACAGGTCTTTTTCATACGGTGCCATGTAGGTTTGAATTTTGTTTTTCCCTTAATAATAATAAAAAAATCTTAATTTAAAAAGTTTGTGTTTACTTATGTTTTCTTTGCTTTATATTAATATATTTGTTTGATGATCTGAAATATTTAAATTTAATGAAAAGTGTGCACAAGATAAGACACGTTGGAGCAAACCTTGATCTGAGACTAATCCTTGCTGTTTGAAAGTGCTCTTTTTATTTCACCTTTCTTTATTATCTCCTTTGCCCTCTCCTTCAATCCCTGCAGAAAAGGTCCAGCCTCCTCTCATGCTTTACACACATTGTCTCCTCCAAATTCTCCAAAATTCTTCGAGATGTGAAACAAACAGGAAAAATGACTCAAATTTCAGAGGTCTGAACCTCATTTTACTGAAATGAAACCTAAAGTAAAAACCCAACAAGCAAAGTGATAATTGTGAATATTTGAGACAATATTTATTGTACTAAACCATGACACACTTTCTTCAACATACAACCTTTGCAGCATCAGTCACATAAAAATGAACATGCAACCATTAAACCATGAAAACATCATCAATAAAGTTAAAACTGTCCCTTTGTGTTGTTGCTGAGAGTTAGATTTGCTTTGTACAGACATGAGGGAGGTATCGATCTTTCCCTCTACTGTTTCCTATTTTAATGCTATGCTAAGCTAAGCTAAGATAGCCTTTAACTACTGCTGTCAGTAGCTTCATATTTAACCATTTAATCTAACTCTCAGCAAGAAAGCCAACAAGTGTATCACCCAAAATGTCAAACAGTCCTATTAAGGCTTTGTGGAACATACATGAGCTAATATCTATACATAAGATGTACAATTAATGAATTTATTGAGCTACACTATACATGTAATAAATATACATCAAACACTGGATTTTCATCAGGGATTTTTTTGTGTGGTGGTTTTTTTTAAAACGTATCCTTAGCTTTGCTTGATCAGACTTTTCTCATTCGTAGGACAGATCACAAAGGTATCAGAGGCTTTGTCGCTGCAGTATAGGTAGAAGAAGGGCATAATCCTCTCTGTGAACGTATCTTTAAATGTATAAATATGAGTCCGAGCCCTTATGTCATAAAACGATATTTGCCCTTCCTCGTAGTCTATGTACACACCTACTCGCTTGGGCTTGGTGTTGAGGGTGAGCAGTACCGGCGGGGATGTTGACACCCGGTACCCTTGGCCTTTCTTCATGGCCAGAGCCCAGTAGCCTTGGGTGGTGCTTACAGAGATCCTGCCCTTCCTGTTGACAGAAGACTTAGCTACACCAAGGTACCAGTCGTCCTTTTCCCCCACCTGGACTTCCCAGTAATGTCTCCCTGAGGTGAACCCTTCGCGGCCCAAGACGATGACCACCGTGTCGAAGCGGTCAGGGTGGTCGGGGAGGTCCTGCCACGCTCCCAGGTGTCTCACCTGACGTCTGTCCTGAGAAAGCTGTAACCACGGGTTGGCTGTGTCAGGGTCCAGAGTGACATCCACTGCAGAAACATAAAAAAGGATTTACGTACTTAGTTGGAGAGAGAAAAAAAAATGAAATCCCCCTCCAAAAAACTAAAAATATATTACCTGTATATTTCAGAATCTTTTTGATTTCTGTAAAAAACAAAAGACAAAATTCTTTCTTTCCAGATTCTTCAGGTGATGCTTTCAATATAAAGTCCAAATAAACAGAAACAAAATATATAGCATACTGATTTGTTAAATTAAATCGTACCACTTTCAGCCAGTTTTTCGATTGTTTCATTCAATGTTGCCTGCAGTTGGGACACGGATCTCCTGATCATGCCTACGCACATGTCGGTGGGAACACGGGTTTCAGACCAGTCTTTGACAGATGGTGTAGCGCTAAGAGCTGGGAAGTTCTACAGAGATACAGACATCCCACAAACAAACATTTTCAGGGCCAAAAACTCAAATAGAAAACTTGTATTTAACTTTAAAGTGAACCCCATCGTTGCTCATTAAAACAAAATGCTCGATCACCTTCAGGAAGTGAATGTGGTCCGTCCGAGCCATGTTTTCCAGGTCTGTATTCCTCCTTTTTAACTCGGCGATCTCCTGCTCCAGTTCGGTGGTAAGATCCTCGGCCCACCTCTCCGTCTGCCTCTGCTTCTCCTCTATGGCCAAAACCAGGTCGGCCTGAGTCCTCTGGATGGAGCGGACCAGTTCTGAGAAGACCTGCATGCTGTCCTCGACCTCTCTCTGAGCACTAGCCTGAAATCAGAAAGTGTTTCATTGAACTACAGCATCGTAATGTGTAAATACAATCACTTGTTGTACTGGCTGACTCACTTTGTTGAGCTCCACAGACTGTTTGATCTCCTCCACCTTCTTCACTCTCTCCTCGATCATTTGCTGGACGTCTATTTCTGTCCTCTTTAGCTGTGCCTGTTATGTCACATAGACAACGCTGATGATTCAACATGAATGGTTATCTTAACGAGAACCGTACTGTCCTGCAGTCTCGTCATCACCATAAAGTAGCTAGTGGAGACTCCAGCACGTCACTCCAATCCAGCCAAGAAATAGTAATCCCCATAAAGCCCCATAAAACAGCGTTTTATTTCCACACTTTGCTTTTTGTATGGATTAAACAAGACAAGGTGTTAGTTTGGCGTTGGTGTTATTTGCCTTCAGATGGAGCCATGCTAGCTGCTTCCCCACGTTTCTAGTCTTTATGCTAAGATAAGCAAACTGTCTTTTGGCTGTAGCTTTATATTCACTATACAGACAGGAGTGATATTAAACTTTTCATCTAACACTTGCCAAGAAACCAAATGAGGTTGTTAACTATACTTCATTTAAATCTTTTGGAAAAGTTTCACCTTAAGATATACTATACATCATGAGGTTTCTATCTTGAAGCTGCTCTTCCTCCTGACTAAACCTGTACCCATGTATATGTAGATAGAAGCAAATCTGTCTCACCTTCTTTTCTGTCCATTCTCGCTCCACAGGGACAGTGTAGTGCGCCCTGTGGTCCGTCTCAGTGCAAAGTACGCACACACAGGTCTGATCCTTCTTACAGAACAGTTCCAGGAGTCTTTCATGCTTTGGACACATCCTGTCCTCCATGTTGGCAACCGGCTCTATCAACTTGTGCTTCGTGAACCTGGAGGTGTGAGATTTCAGGTGTTCCTCGCAGTAGGAAGTCAGACATACGAGGCAGGATTTGACTGCTTTCGGTCTGCCTTCCCCTAGGCAAACATCACACAGGATCTCCTCCCAGGAAGAAGGTAGGAGTGAAGAGGAAGTAAGTGAAGGTGAGGCTTGAGGAGCTGGAGAAACAGGGGTATGAGGTGATGGTGGGGGAGATGTTTGGGGAAGTGGGGATGGTGAACCCTGAGCTGAGGTTTTGGGTGATGTCTCAGACATTGGTGATGGCAGAGGGGAAGTTTTGGGGGCTGACACTCGGGGGATCAGTGGCGGTAACTCCTCTTGCGGTGGCTTCTTCTCTCCTGGTTTCTCCTTTGACGCCTCTTTCTTTCTCCTCTCCTCCTCCTGCTTCTGCTTTAGCTCCAACATTAGCTGATGCTTCTGATCCTTCTCCAAAAGCCTCTCCTCATCCTCCTTTTTCCGTCTCTCCATTGTCCACTTCTTTTCTTTCTCCGCTTTCCGCTCGTCCTCCCTGCTCACATTCCCTTCCACACTCCGAACCCTAATCTCCTTGAACTGCTCTGCAATTTCCCGCAGGACAGTGTTAACGCTAATATCGGGCCTTTTGTAGAAGGACTTCTTGCACATAGGACACTGATACAAAGGGCTGGTTTTCCAGTATCCAAGGATACAGCTCTGGCAGAAGTTGTGACCACAGGGGATAGATACAGGGTTGGTGAAGACGTCGAGACAGATGGAACAGTGCACCTGCTCTTCAGAAAGGTTCCCAGTGGTGGCCATTCCTGCACGGCGGATAGGCAGGGTCATTTTCAGCACAATCAACCAGCCTTTGAACAGGACATCAAACCTGCTGTGATATCGAGGGTCGCTAGGGTTAGATGGCGTTATTTAGGGTCATCTGCATGCAAATCTACAATGCAAAGCATGACGGGACTCATTTATACTGTCAAATTCAAGACAAATATTTTGAAAACATAATCCAATAAATGAGCCCCTGAATGTCTTGAGTAAGTGTTGTGTTTATGTCTATAGACATTATGATACGGATCCCTATAGTTCTTTTCCAAGAGTATTGTGACCTCGATGTGTACTGAGTGGGATATTTTGCAGTTGAAAAATAAACGTACTAGTGCCGTCTAATGGGCAAACTAGGTAATGGCGACACTTTCTAAATAATATCAAATATAGTTTTGCCATTACTGTACTGCAGAAGTTTTAATTCTTAGACATTTACTTTTTAATTAAAATATATTTACGTCTTTCTTTCAATCTCAATCTAAATATATGAGACTTGTTTAATTAGGACGCACGCTGTGCAGCATGTGGAACTGTGACTTTTAACACAAGCGGCTCTGCTTGAGGCCTAGGTATTCATGGCAGACCAGATTAACATCTTTCCAAATATATTGGTGTAGGCCAGTTACTCTCCCGGCAGTGCTTCCCTTCTCTAAACAAGAACAAGGATTTTTCTGGATGATTTTTATCACATTTAACATTCTTGACTGAATCTGAATGCAACAGAAAAGAAGTATATTCAGGTCACAGCTCTTAGGTAGCCAAATGATATTTTTTAAAGGGAAAAGGGAAAAAGAAAAAACTACAAACAACATACCCCTAAGAGACTTGGAAGCAGATGTGATGGTATAGAAATGAAAAGAGAGAGTGAGGAGAGACAACAAAAAGTAGAGATATGGGGAGACTCACCAGAGAGCAGCTGCCTTGAGGCTCCACTGTGCACTGACACATGAGACAGGCTGAAACCACTGCCACCTCCAACAACCCCCCCACAGCTAATACACACTCACCTAAGACCCAAAATATACCCTGCTCCCTCCCTCCGTTTCCTCTTACCCCAGATACAGATTTATACACCCTGGCCATGGCCCACCGAGCTCCGAGTCAAATACAGGAGTTGGACAACAAAACACAAACACCATACAGCGCAGCGGTCTTGCGATGTGAAGTGTTATTTCAAGTCAGATTTTTGAGGTTGATAAAGGCATAAATTGATTGATTTATAGAGACACACAGTAGACTCCTGCTATTAAGCAACTAAGTGAAGAAAAAATGTGCATTATAATGTATTTTATTGCCTTCCTCGCCATCCCTGAAACTTTATTAAGAATAACAACTAAATCCCTTCTACCTCCAGAGTCTGTAGTAGTCAAGTATCAAGATAAAATACATTTTTTTTATGACTGATCATCTTTATTGAATACAGGAACAGGTTACAAAATAAATCAGTTTATATAAAAAATACACCACATAGTTTTCATGGTCCACAGTATGTTTTTAAAAATGTCATAGTCCTACACTGCAGTACATCCAAAACTCTTTCATTTTGTAGGGAAGCTTAAACATCTATTAATGTGTCATCTATTAACGTCATTGATTGAATCTGTAAAGTATCTAAAGTCTTATCAATACAGTTAAACAAGGACTTAGATAGAAAGTAAAAGTGCCAAAGCTACAGCATCAACCTTTATCTCCTTGACCTTAGTAATCATTCTTCCTTCACATGTTTCCATGATGTACTTCTTGTTCTTTTTTTTTATACAATTTGAGAGTTTACAGTAAGAAAAAAAACAAAAAAACAACAACAAACTATTGGCTTTTTGTGACATTTGAGAAACAAAGCTGTATATTTACATATTTACTGTAATATGTGCCAGTCGATGACGTACCATCACTGTCAGAAACATGTCTGCACCGAACCTTAAGCTATGTCTCTTGTGGTGTCGAGTCAGGTGTGTTTAACAGGCGTGATAATGAGAGGAGAGGAGTTCTTCCCCTCCTGCATGAGGCAGGGGCTAAAGATGGGGTACAGACTCTCGTTAAATGTGTCGATGAAGGTGTAGAGATGCAGGCGCGCCTTCACTTCATAGAAAGAGATCTGGCCTCCTTCATAATCCAGGTACACTCCCACTTTGGTGGGTTGGGACGGCAGCAGCAGAGGCAGACGGGACGATGCCAGAGCTTTCACCTCCCCGTTCTTCAGCCACAGGCACCAGTATCCTCCCTCTGGACTCAGCTTTATCTCGCCCTTGCGTCGTGCCGAGGCACGGGCCACGCCGAGCGTCCAGGCTGTCTTGCGCCCCACATCGACCTCCCAGTAGTGGCGTCCAGAGTTGAGACCTTCTCTGCTCAGGACGAATAGGGCTGGGCTGAAGCGTTTCGGGCCCTCAGAGTGACAAGACTTGCGCTCTTCATACCTCACCTGGCGACCGTCGTCGGATACGACTAGGTTCTTTTGGGCAGTGGCAGGGTCTAAAATCACCTCACCTGGCCGGGACAAGAGCAGAAGGACAATTCTTTTACTGTCACAATAATGTGCCAGTTATAGCTGCTGCTTTCATTTCAGACCTCCTGAGGTGATTATTTGACCCTTACTAATAGTATCCTTTCGAAAGTAAAACTAAATTTCATCCAAAACCAAACTGTGGCATTGAACCTAGCACGTCCTTTACATCCTCACCTCTACTGTATTAGTGGTAGAAGATGCTTTCTGACTTCCTGACAGCTGTCTGGCTATACCTTCCCTGTCAGCAGTTTATTGTTATGCATCTACGCACATGTAAAAGGCTAATTAGAAACCTGGATACGTGTACCCATAGCAACTACTTATAATACTAATATTAAATGTGGGTTTGAGCAATGTTTGTAAGTTTGTAAGGACTAAATGGTGAACTTGATTTGGCGTCATCTTGTGGCCAATTATGAGACCTGAAAATCATATTAAGCTTTGGTTGCACTTCCACAAACCACCAAACACTCTTTCTGATATAATATCACCAAGCTGACAAACCCGAAGGTTTACTCACTTGAGTAGTTCTGCACCTTCCGCAGCTCTGAGAGGGAGAGAGAGAGCAACACAGAAACAGAGAGAGAGAGAGTAAGTCATACTGAAGAGTCAAAGTCAAAGCAGATGGCACGTGTGGGTGGTAAACATGTCTCTAAGCCAGAGCTGTAAATGCTCAAGACATGTGCTGCTGTCAGTCAGCCTCTCCATTGATTCCAAATGGATGAACTGTGGCATCAACACTATCTCCATCTGTCCAGCCATCTTGTATGTGTGAACGTGCAAATGTCTGGGGGGAGTGTGTGTGTGTGTGTGTGTGTGTGTGTGTGTGTGTGTGTGAGGGGGGCGGGGGGGTGCAGTGATGAGTCACTTTTCTATTTCAAAGTGTTCATACAGTGACCTAAATATCCCTGTTTTTGGATTTTGCACAGGAGGTGTTGTTGCCATTGAATTTTACAGTTAATCTGGCACCCAGCGATGCATCCTGGTATATTTCAACTCACTAGATATATTACAATTAGACATGTAATATGACATATAACATAAAACAGGGCAGTAGAATACACTGTAAAAACAAAAAACAGCGATATTCCTGCAAGCGCCAATAAATAACTGTAAAAACTGTAGAAATAAACCCACCTTTCCCGTACAGACGTTTGAGCTCCTCCTGGAACTTGTCGATGAGGCTGCTGACGGAGGAGCGGATGGTTCCCAGGTAGAGGTCAGTGTTGATGCTGACCGCTGACCAATCAGCGGGCTCGGGAGGGGGCTGCAGAGTCGCCAGTTTCTACAGGAAGTGAAGGATATAAAGGTTACGCTATAAGAAAAATAAATCTTACTAACTTCAGTACCAGAATCTTATAATGCAGATAACCAACACAGAGCTTTCTGCACACTGTCAGTTTGACAGGAAAATCTAAGAACATTTAGCAGGAGGACGAGATGCAGACCAGCACATTTTTGTTAACAGAAAAAAAAAAAAAAGTTACAGATAAAGACCAGTTTTTTTCTGCAAATATAAACACAACTCAAAAATTCAGCCATGCTCTCTTTTGTTCTTCCAGACAGCGTTTGGGTATGCGAGACCATATGTCTTCCTTACAGTACTATCTGGAAAAATTCAGCTTCAACTTCAAAGACGACTTTCATGTGTGAGAGAGAGAGAATCAACATTTTATCCACATAAACATCCGAGATAAATGCACAGGGGAAACTTCCACAACAGCTGGCTCTGTTCGTAGAGGCTTTTGATGTTGCCTCACAAATCTCCTCGCAATTACAGCTGGTGCAACGGCGGATAATTAGCTGTGTAGACATTATGGATAAATAATGATGCTGTATTTTTCAAAAATAGATTGTTTCCGTCTGCATGTACAGGTCAGTAACATTATTAATAAAGGCAAATAGTCGGTTAAAGTACGTTCATTTTTCAATTAAGGGTGTGACGTAGGGGCTTACACAGTTTTGTGATAATGAGCTCATTTTGCTGTGTCCCAAATGCATACTAAGTGTGTTTTGAGTATGTAGGTTACACACATGATGTTGATTTAAAACACAGGCGGGTGGCTGAGGCTGAGGACTGGGTTAGAAGGACCACAGAGGACGACGTTATTATGTTCATAACAGCAATCAAATGCTACCGCAAACAATAAGGTCCAGTTTGTTAGCTGAATTTAACACCATCTAGCTATAATATTCCCAAAATAGCACTTATTTGCAATTAGCAGAATGGCTGCACAACATCTTGAAAAAAGTGCCAAATGTAAGAAAATCTCTTAAATTACAACCTAATATGTCGTTTAAACAAACTAAAAAAACAAGTGTGATGTGACCTGAGGGGATGTACTCTACTACCTGCAGGAAAACCACTTTGTCCTGCATCTGCGCGTAGGCCTCCAGCTCGTTGCTCCTCTTCCTCAGCTGGCTGAGTTCATTCTCCAAACCTCGAGCCAGCTCCTGAGCGTGATGCTCAGCCTCGCGTTGCCGCGTTGCAATCAGCTCCACAAGTTCGGCCTGACTCTGCTCCACCAGGCGCTGGAGTTCGGCATACACCTGCCAGCTCTCCTCCAACTCCTTCTGAGCGCTGGTCTGCGGAGGAAGCGACAAATTTGAGGATTAACTCAATAGGGTTAATCCTCAAATAAAACCAGTCAAACAAACACTGAACTATAACAGATGAACTTGTGAACTGCTGTAGTTTCAGTGATTATTGCTGTTTTTATCCAGAGTCTCCTGAGTGATTTAAAGAGTGCCTGTCTGCTGCTTGTACAACTGGACAAACAGGTTACTCTCAGCTTTTCATCTCAAACTTTCCCCCTGAGCAGGTTTCAACGTCACTCTTTAATCCCCAGTTAGTTTTTTTTATTGTATTCTGTAAATTAATGAAGCGTTATGTATCGTTTGACTATGATTTAATCCCAAAGATTCAATCCAATCAATCAAAAGAATTCAATGATGCGTCATCGTCTCTGTAAGTATTTATGGAATGCAGTTGAACACACACACACACACACACAGCAACATGCACATGGTGTCACAGTTATGTGTTTATACAGTATACACACACACACACACACACAGATGTGGACGTGTGACATCCAACGCTTTGGTAACTGAATCCTCTTTGTGTTTTTAAAAGCAGATAAGCAACTACCAGTTGTAGCACTGAATTGGGAATCATGTTGCTAATTTATTATTGGACAACATTTGGTACTTTTGCATAGTCATATTATTGATTGGATTGTTACTGAAAACTACTCCATAACAGTTTAGTCATATTATAAATATGATTACAATGCTTTCATTTATACAAACAAAGGCATGTGAGCCTTTGTTTGAGGTTCATGCCGTCATGAGTCGGTAGGTAAAAACAGGCTGTGGGAAACCAAAGGGGAAAATCTACACCGGTTACACTGGTTGGACAGCCTTAAGACATGGACCTGCGTCTAAATACACAAGACAAAAACTACCTCAGACAACAGGAGGTACGTGACCTTCAGCAATGCAGATTAGAGAGCTGCTTGAAGTGCAAATAAAGCCTTTGAGCTTGAGCGTATGAGGAGTAGACTGGGCAAATATTTAATATGCAGCACAGGACGGAAAATACAGCAGAGTGGTGGCCAAACACAACATTTAAAATGTAAGATCTGTGCAATAAGCAGACTTATTATAGCGGTGATATTTATTATATAATACATTATACGATACGACACTGATTATCTAAACAAAGTAAAATCATTCTCATGTTTAGTTGTGTTTTTTAAAATTTTCAGTAAAAAAGTTGAAAGGTTGATACTCGACACTAACACTTTCAAACATGCTGTGTTTTGTTTGTGTCTGGGATTGACTGACACACACACACACACACACACACACACACACACACAGGCCATTAAGCCTTCAGCTGACTCACCTTGATGACTTTGATGGATTGTTTGATTTCCTCCAGTTTCTTTGCTCTCTCCTTAATCAGATGTTTCAGCTCTGACCTTTTCTTTCCCACATTACTCTGTAAATATATAAAAAAAAATCAGATTTGATGACTTAAATCTGTCATTTATTAATGGTTTTGGTTGACTTTCACACTTGTACACCAGATTGGTGGTAATAGTTGAGTCCAGCCGAGCTCACCATCTTCTTCTTCCACTCATGGTCAGCAGAGACCGTGTCGTGGGATTTGTGTGTGGTTTCAGCGCACACCGTGCAGATGCAGGTGTGGTCGGTGCGGCAGTAGACCTCCAGAAGACGCTCGTGTTTCTTACAGATCTTCTCCTCCAGGTGGAAGGTGGGTTCGATCAGACGATGAGACATCAGCGACTTTACCTGCGATCGCCAGACATGAAAGGAAATCCTCAAATGTTACTGGTTTGCCTTTAACCACATTCTGTAAATCTGTGTTGTGCAGCTTACGATATAAGAAAATATGAATAACAAAAGATAAAGTGAGGTAGGTGAGGAGGAAGATATAAACACAAAAAGCTGACCTTTTTATGATGTCTGAGATGTGTCTCGCAGAATGACCCGGGGCAGGCCACACAAGACTTGAGCGCCTTTAACTTCCTCCCAATACAGGCATCACAGGGAACCTCCCCAGCCCGGGCGAACTCCCCGGTGTCGTGTCCGTGGCCTGTATCTGAGCTCAGATTCAACGTGGATCCTCGTGATGCTGTCCCGGATCCACCAGCCCCTCCAACTCCTTCAGCCATCATAAGCCCTTGAAACTGGGAAGAGATTTCAGCCAGGACCCTGTTGACGCTCATCTCCGGCTTTCTGGAGTACGTTTTCTTGCACATGGGACAGGAGAACTTCTTGCTGTGGTTCCAGTAGCCCTGCAGGCAGGCCTTGCAGAAGCTGTGGCCACAAGGTGTGGAGACGGGCTCCACGAACACCTCCAGGCAGATGGAGCAGCTGAACTGGTCCTCGGAGAGGACCCTGCCTCCCGGAGAGCTCATGCCTGGATGAAAAGAGGGACAAAAGGGAGAAACAGCAGCATGATATACTGCAGGTTAGATACTAGCTAGAGACTTCATATCTAGAAATATAAATCTGTAGACTGCTTGACTTACTTGGCCTCTAAAAAGTCTCACCTGTCATACAGGAGGTGAGACCCCCTCCCCCCTTATGTCCCGCATAAGTCACTTGACAAAGTGAGAGTGACACATTAAAGTGTGAATTGCTGTGAAACCACCTGGGAGTGGATTTCAGGACTAGTTGACCCCTTACATTATTTTTGACCCCTTACATTATTTTTAATATTCAGTATTTGACTAAAAATGACTTGTTAAGGTGTATTTGTGTACAAACTGACTGCATATCAGGTTGATATTGATGGAAACCTTGTGAGGTAAACACACACCCTCCAAAGATGCCGCTCATGGTGTGATGAGAAACGATAGCCCTCTATGAGAAACAGCTGATGTTCAGGTAAAACTGGGGCTGAGGATATGTGACGTCATGCTGTGCGACCCGAATCTGACTACAGGGTCAAAGGTCAGTCTACGCACGGCTACAGTCATCTTTTGTAATCTGGTATTGTTCGTTTGGCAGTTTGAAGTAGGTCATGTGGAGTCCCAGAGGAGGGGAGACTGAATGATTTGTGTAATTAGTGTAATGAGGTCATTCTGTATGATGGCCTAAAATATTCAATGACGGCCTGCGACAACTTTCAGACAGACGTATGTTGGTTAAGTTACAGTTCGGATTAATGGATGTGTTCGAAGTCTTAACTCAGGTATCAAAACAAAGAAAAGAAAAGTGCATCTGAGGTTTGAAACTCCAGATGTTGGGAAGGAAGAGATGCAGTGAAGCAAGCAAGGAGAGGGCGACGAGTGATATACGATTGACACAGTGAATTATGAAGAACCGTATGATTCACGTCATCAAGATCCCAGTAATACATGATCATTACCACGGAAACACAAATCTCTTTTACTTCAGGCAGGAAGTTAAGAAATGAAAACGCATCGTTGTGTCTGGTGGAGAGTGAGAAGGTGTTTAAGGAATGTAGAAAGTCAGGATCGTCTACCCGACAGGTACCGTACAACATTAAATATACACTGTACCAGCTACAACAAACAAATCCAAATCAACTACATTTTATTTAAAAATGTTTCCCTCACAATTAAATACTTTTTTTTTTATGTTAACACCAATGAAATATTAACACTGTAGCGTTAAATCAGCCAAAAATATCAACTACTGATCATTTTGATTCAAGCTAAACAACTCATATTTTAAACTGTAGGTTTTACGTTAATATATGGCTCTGAAATGTGTGCATTATAGAGGAGTGTGTCCCACTTCATTTGACTGTAACTCTATACAGTTGGCTTACATATGGTACAAGTTTAACAAAACATTAAAAAGACATGACCCACAATCAAAGAGATGTTCACTAAAGCAAATAAACACAACTTACTCTGCATATTTTCCTCTGACGTGGAGGAGCAGTCCTTCACTTCATGCACTTTGCTCTGAATGGCACACCGACAGGTGTTACTCTTCCTGAAACTCACCTGAAAACCCCTCCCACTCTCAGTGCGACACACCCAAATGTACACACACACACACAGACACACACACACACGCGCGCGCGCTGCTTTTGTTTTGCCCTGATTCGTATCTCAGCTCCTGATCATTAAAACAAACCTACGTCTTTTGCTACAGTGACTTTATTTTCTATGAGTTTATTCGAATACTTTCCAAAAAACACAGAGGAGATATTCAAAGTGCTTTACAGAAAGAAAAACGGAAGAGTTAGAACAATATAAACACACAAAAACTATATATATATATATATATATATGATCTAAGATGAAAGTTTAATAAAATATAAGATGAGCCAAACGAACAGAAAAAAACCCCAATAGACCAAAAACACAAGAACAAAAACATATTTAAATAAATGATAAATGCTGTGCTGCTTTATTATAGCTTTAGTACATTGGAATTGAATGAGAAACATGTATATGTAAATAAAAACAAAACACCATCAAACAACACATTGACCCCAGAAATTTAAGCATAAGCATAAGCGCATAAGCATTGCTGGTGATATGATACCCAAGACTATATATAAAGATATATATATATATATATATATATATATATATATATATATATATATATATATATATATATATATATATATATATATATATATATATATATATATATATATATATATATATATATATATATATATATATATATATATATATATATAAAGATGTATGTAGGGAGGCGTGACATCACTGGTTTGTAGTGGATCCAGTTTGAAGCCTTGTTGCTGTTTATGGTCGGCGCCATCTTTTCCATTTGGAGCCAGGACCTTTCAAAATAAAACGTCTCGCTGCCTGAGACTGAAGCTAACGCACACACACGGGTCGATGTTAGCTAACTATCACAGCAGCTGATCAGGTAACATCGAACTGCTTTTTCTTTGGATGACGAACTGTGGTCAGTGCTTTTATTTCGTCATCTCTACCATCATAATTTTCAGAGGAGCCACCTCCTTCTTTTCTGTCGCCAGACACGGATCAAATATGGGATAAACCCTGTCTGTGAAGTTGCACTCGGTGTAGGTGAAGATGTGAGTCTTGGCTTCTACGTGGAAGAACGACACCTGCTTCTCTTCATAATCCACAAACACACCCACCCTCTGAGGAGGAGGAGACAACGTCAAAGGAAAAGGATCTCGCGTGAGAACAAAATACTGCCCTCCATCCTTGTGACTAAGAGCCCAAAACCCGCTCTCAGGGCAGGGAGTGATCTGCTCTTTTCTCCTCATAGTGCCGTAGGCGACTCCCAGCACCCAGTTGGATTTCTCCTTCACCCCGACCTCCCAGTAGTGCCGGCCCGTGGTTAGACCCGTCGTCGCAAGAGCAAAAGTGTTTACCGTGAACCTCGCTGGGCTGCTTGGAACTTTCTGCTTCTTTAGAGACGGCTTGACTTCCTTCCTGTCTTCAGAGATGATGAGCCAAGGCCCCACAGTGTCGGGGTCAATGGAGACGTCCTCTGTAAGAATAGACGAGATGTAAGGACGTAAGGAGCAGTGTTTAAAAGGTTATTTTTGAGACCTTGTAAAGTCTAAATTAAAATTTGATAAGAAATGTCAAGGAAATAGTACGACCTTTTATATGTTTTATTCTTCATTCAGAGCTGTGATGGTATTACTGACTGAATTAAACACCTTATAAGTTGAATTGGAGTAAAACTGAAACGTTACCTGCAAATCGCTGCACTTTCTTGAGCTCTGTGGGTGAAAAACAGAACATAATTCATAATAATATCATAATATAATCTTATAACTTATCTCAACTCCATGTCTTTACAGTGAAATAAAAAAAGAAAAGGCGAAATTTTGCATTATAATATTTGCTAATATGTCAAACTTACCGGTGGCTGACTGCTTTCTTATTTCCGCGTTGATGAACTCTTGCGCGTTAATCAACGACGTCCGTATATAACCCAAAAAATCCACTTGATTAACAGGGATGCTTGGCCATTTCTGAGTTGATGGTAGTGCGTAAGCTTGGCTGAAAGCCTGTCGAATGACACACAAAAACAGGTGTTAGGCACAAATTGTTGCACGCATGCTGCACATACACATACATTCACGCACTCACATGACAGACGCAGCCACTGACCTGCATGAGGGTGAAATGGTCTTCGATATGTGAGAGCTGCTGCAGCTCAACGTGTTTCTTCTCCAGCTCAACAACCTCCCGCCTCAGTTCCTTGATGAGATTCTCAAACCTCATCTGTTCAGCGTCATGTCTCGACTCAATCGCCTCCATCAGATCTTTGTGGGTTCTCTGGATGGACTCGACCACAGAAGCGAACACCTGAACACTTGCTTCCTTTTCTTTCTGTGCATTTTCCTACAAGTCAGGCATATAAAATATGCATATAATATGTATAATTTGAAGTATCAGTCCTTGTTAAGTGGTTAAAGCACTTTGAAATGCCAGTTTTCTTGCGTTGAGTTTGAACCCACCTCGGTTTGTTTCCTGGAGTGATTGATTTCCTCGATCCTCTTCTGTCGATCCTGTATCATCAGCTCCAGCTCTCTGCCTCTCCTCTTGACCTGAATCTGCAGTGAAAACATGTGTGCACACAGTTTCCCTTAGAGTTTACGTGCTAATGTGATTGTTGAAATAGAAAAACCTTCCACACACGTAAAATTTTGAACATTAACACGATCAAATCAACTGGAACAATTACTGTTGACCATGACTGAGATCATATTTCCCATATACCTCACTATTTCCTCTACTTTCCTCAATAACAACCATGTTTCCCCCGTTTTCTGCAACAAAAACAGTTGTTTCACTGCAATAAACCAAAAATTTTTTTAGGCTCCTTTTACTTTGAAAATCAGAAACCTTTACCTTGGATTGGATTACCAAAATAAAAACGAAATTTTACCATTTTTTGCTGCGACACGGCCTCTGTCGTCACGACTTGGTGTCGCCTGTGGTCGGTCTCAGCACAGATCTGACATATGAACT
This sequence comes from Pampus argenteus, assembly GCA_036937835.1. NCBI lineage: Eukaryota > Metazoa > Chordata > Actinopteri > Scombriformes > Stromateidae > Pampus > Pampus argenteus. Next base: position 3,115,652 of record CM072860.1, read on the forward strand.
GTTCCTCCTTTTTACAGAACAGCTCGAGGATTTTCTCATGCTTTTTACATATTCTCTCCTCCAGGTTTCCGATTGGCTCGATCAGCTTGTGTCTACTCAGAGCTGCCGCTGTCTTGTGAGGCTCCAGGTGAGTCTCACAATACGACGCCACACAAACCAGGCAGGATTTAATGGCCTCCAGCTTCACACCTGTGCAGACATCACAAGCCACTTCACCAGGTTTGGCTTCGCAGGCTTCACCCCTTGTCACTGTGACTGCATTCATGTTTTTAAAGTGATCGACCACATCTCGGAAAGAGATGTTGACCCGGAGCTCTGGTTTTCTGTCAAATATCTCCTTGCACAGGGGACAGCGACATGGCTCTGTGTTCTCCCAGTACTTCTCAATGCAGCGCTTGCAGAAAGTGTGTCCACATGGAGTCGAGACCGGGTCAGTGAAAAGCTCCAGACACACACAGCAACGAAACTGACGCTCATCCAAAGTGTCTGCCATGTCTGGAAATCACAGCACAACCATGATGCATTGAATCACGGTACTCGAAGGTTAGTAGAAACATATAAAACACATGCAAATCAAAAACTATTTTAAGGGGGAAATGTAAAATTCAAAATCTAGTCAATGTATCTAATTTTTCATCAAACAGTATGACGCTATACTAGTACTTGTTCCTTGTGCTATAAAGGAAAGTATGAGGAACAAATACTAATGAAGGTAGTGTACGAGGAAATAACTTAAGGAAAAGTACAAAGGATAACATGTACTGCATGTTATCATAAAAATAAATATCACTTTCTGTAACTTGATCATCATTTGTTGTTACATTCATATGTAGTACAGCAATATAAATGTCTAACTTCATATAATATACAGTAGTAGTGTGATTTTTTAAAAAATTTAAAAAAAAGATAATTTATTGTAAGTAGGCAAGAAAATAAATCATAGAGCAAGAACTTCCTGGAGCTTATCATATACAATATAATATCTAATATATAAAATATAGAGAGAATGAAAATGCCCATAAATAAATCCACACTTCTGCCTACTCAGCATAGGTTATAAAGTATCAGGCTACAGTACCTGTGTGTCTCGTCACTGTTCGCTCAGGTATGACAGGTAGCCTATCAGGTTTGTTTTCTTTCCTGTCTCGACCACTGGGTGTGTCTGCTGAAACGTGATCTGTGATTGGTGTATTTATTTTTCTTTTATATTTGCATGCTGAACATTACAGTGACACTCCTCCTCTTTTTGATAATTAGCTGGTTTTGTTGAGACAGTTTGTACTTTTCCAGATAACGATGTCGACAGATTTCAAGAATCGCTTTTGTTTAAAATAATGTATGACGAAGCTTCTATGCATGAATACATATACATAATATACCTTCGTATACAACATACGTCTTCTTTAGACCTCCATTCAGATGAGGAAAATCGTATATATATATATTAAATACAGCAGAAGCTGATGAGAATATTATAAATGCTCAAGTCTTTTGGCATAAAATTACATATTTTGAGTGTCAACAAATATCAAATAAAGAAGAAAAGTTTTTTTTAAATAACTCAAGTCAGTATCCTTCATCACCTGGATATGTGTTTATAAAGGTACAGATATTATATGTGTTATTTGTATTCCCCTTCTAAATGTTTTTACTTTCTCTAAATGTCCACTTATTGTATCTGAGCACTTTGCAGACAGAAGCAATCCTTTATCTCCACCACTAGTGGGCGGCATTGAGCTGACACAGAGGGAACACCAGTTTCTACCAACACACACTTTAACATTCATGTTGCATTTTTACCCTATAGCTGCCCTGTAGCTGAAAACCACGGCAACATATGAGCACAACAATAAAACAGGCTAAAAGTAACCAGCGTCGGTGAGAAAACTGTAGCACGAGGCTGCACGATGAATTAATGTTGTTGAACTGATAACTGCTTCTTATTTATCGCCTACAACTTTGAATTATGACCCTCCAATCCACCACCCGTAGTCAGGTCTCAGAAAGATTGATTTCTTTGTACTGCTGCGTAATGGCAGCATTGGTGTCAATAAGGCATTAAGGAGTAGTGGGACTGTGTGTGTGTGTGTGTGTCTGTTCTAAAAATGACCGGTGTTATTGATCATCTCTCTCACTTCTTGCAAATGTCACTGCATTTCTATGTATCTGTTGCATGTTATTGATCACCGTACGTCTTCATTTTCCTGCTCTTATGTTGTCTCTGTCTTATTCCATCACGTCATGATGAGTTTTACTTTAAATGTATTTAAATTTGGCTGAAAATACATAACTTTTATGATTTTTTTTATTATTATTATTATTTTTTTTACTATTTCAGTACATCTCTGGGCTTTTGTGGGCGTTTGAACTGTCTTCATCTGCACTGATATAAAAAGAGATGTGTTTTTTTCCTGATTGCATGGAGACCATAATCTTGCCTTAGCCTGTGATTACTGCTGTGTGTGTGTGTGTGTGTGTGTGTGTGTGTGTGTGTGTGTGTGTGTGTATGCTCTAATATTCAGTGTATCCCTACAGCAGACCCACTGCAGAGATTGTGTCGCATGATGTTATGGAGCTACAGTTTCTTGGGGTAGGGATTCTGCTTTCTCTCCCTGTCGCAGTGTCAGTCAAGGTAAATGTATTCCTCCTCCCCACTTTCCTCCCCCTTCTCTTCCTCTCTTTCTCTCTGACTTCCACTCACAGCTCCTGATCCCCCAGCTTTTTTTTGTGTGTGTCTTTTAAACCCATCCATCTTTTCATCTTTTTCACCAATCTTTTATCATTTCATTTTCCATAACGCTATCCAAATGTTCTCTTTCAGGTTTATAAATAGAAGCTATACCCTTCTCCGTTGTTGTTTCCCCCTCTCTTATTCTCTCTTTTGCTTTCATCCTTTCTTTTTTTTTTTCTCTCCTTCCCTGCAATCCGGCACTTAGCAGAGCCCCTGCTGGAAGCTGCACTGCACTGTGTTTTTCCCGTCTGGAAAACCCCCCTTTTTCTCTCTCCTCACCTCTCACTTTAAACTCCCTCATGTTACACCTCCATCTCTCGCTCTCTTTCATGTTCTAATTTGAAGAACGCTGGAAGAAGCTTGCCTGCACATTTCTCAAGAAAACATAGCTTTAGGTTACCCACTCGTCTCCCTTCTTCTCTTGTCTGCATCTTTTTTTCTCCCAAACACACACACACACACACACACAGAAGAAAACCAGAACACTGTCCTCCATGTAGTTTCCCCACATCTCAGCATGTTGCTTCTCCCTACTTCCTCCCCCCACCAGCTCACATCTTCTCCGTCGTCTTCCTCCTGATGTTCTCTGGTTTCTCAGAGAGAGTATCACTGCTCTCACCTCCTTCATGGGATACGGTAGCGCTAGTGAGCATCATTGATAGTCAGTGCGGATAGTGTCACGCTCTCTATGTTACTGATAACCTCACTGAAATGATGCCTCCGGCATCTGAGCATGTGGAATTTCTTGATGGGGTAAACAGGCAATTATTAGCATTCCCAATAACACTGTGAGACCTTATATTGATCCCAGTTGGGATATTCTCTTTGAACTCCTTTGGGAAGTGAGATCGGGAGCTCAGGAACCGATACTGAGTGTCTTGCTCAAGGGCATGAAGAACAGCATCCTTTGAACCCAGTTCTGTTTTTTGAAAGGTATTTCTGCAGGTCAGTCGTTACGCAACAGTCTTCTTCCAAAGGACTATTGTGGTGCATTTGTTAATCAGTGACACAACACATAGATTATATTTACATCAAAAACAATTAATTACATCCAACTGGAGCACTAATGTGTTGCACTGTTGCTTTCTTACCAACAGTTAGATGAGAAGATCGGAAAATATGACGCTACCACCGGCAGCCCATTAGCTTAGCTTAGCACAAAGACTGGAATCAAGGGGAAACAAGTAGCCTGGCTCAAGTAATAACAATAACAACAATTACCTTTAAAACCACAGTACAATACTGGATACCTCCGTGTGTGTGTGTGTGTGTGTGTGTGTGTGCGCCTTGGATGGAGGAAGTGAATCTCTGTGTCCTCCAGTGAATTCTTTCACAGTAATATCTGTATCACACCCGTATCAGGTAATACCTTTTCATGCATGAGGCAGCTTTTGTTGCCCTGATGACTCATATGTGTGTTCTCTGTCTAAGACATGAGAGCAGGCTCAGTCCAGATTCTGCTTTAACAGCTTAAAACATCTGAGCACATGGCTGCGTTTGACAGCCGCATTATCTTCTCTCCCCCCTCCTTCTGATGTGATTTAATCTAACGTGATGCTGTCGGATCTGATCTCGTCTCTCCTCATTTTTGAAATCTTCTCATGTGTCGTAATAAAGACAATGAATTCAACGAAAAGGCCAGAAACGTGTCTTATCATCGCGTGAGACATTTTAAAGCGAAACAACACGAGGTTCAATAAACACGTGAAACCTCATCCGAATGTTGGACTGCTCAAAACAATGATTCTTGTTTTTGGCTTTTTTTTGTTAAAGTGAGAGAAAACTAAAAACAGGATCATTGAACAGACTGAAGCCAAAAGCTGAGTCTTATCTGAGAACGTTCATTTATTTATTTAGAAATTTATCGTGAAACTCGGCTCTGTAAACGTATCATGATGTTCATTTTTATCCTCTTGTTTAGCTCCAAGAATAAAACACAGTGTTGTTTGACCTCTTATAGTATTTCTTTACAAAACACCGTATTGACCAAAGGTTCAGGTCTCCGGGGAAACGCAGACCTCTCTCACATCCTTCATCTGGACACTATTGTCTTTCTGTCCCTCTGATGTTTAAGCAATTTAAACCGAGTCTAGTTTTACATACCGCTTCAAAACCACTTTAAGTATCACATTCTCTGCTTCGAGATCGGTACAAAGTCCGGCTCTGAATATCCTTGCGTCAATTCAAATTTATTGATCTTTGCCAGGAAAATTGACCAGAAGGATAATTGATCCTTCAGAATGAAAGTTGATCCTCCAAAAGGAAAAGAAAATGATCTTCAAGAAGGGAAAGGGGGAAGAAAAAAAGACTACAATAAAACAGAGAAACAGATGCATCCATATTAAAACCCACATAAGATGTCACATAATAATGGACAACATGATGATTCATGTACGAGCTACTCAAATGATCATATGGGACACATTAAATTAAAGTAATGGGAGTATGAACACACGCCGGCAAAATCATCTGAGACCTGTAAGTCAAATAAAAAAACTCCTCAGAGGATGCTGATTTAAATACAAACCAAACACAAAAACAGAAAAAAAAGTGACTCTTCTGTGCTTGGACGTCTCTGGCTTGGTAGTAAATGTAATATAAATACCTTAACAAAAGTCAAAAACTGCAGGGTCAACCTCAAACTCCCCAAACCAGAGTGATGTCTATTTATGACCTTGTTACCACCATAAATATGCATGAAGGACATTTCTAGATGTTATTGTGTGATGAAGTGCTTTTTTCCTCGTCTTCTACATCAGTTACTGATATTATCCATATTTCCATAATCTGTTTGACAACCACCAGACAAAAAGGAATGTTGCTTGTGTCTTGCAGTCAAAGGTGATGAAGAACTGAGTCTGTGGAAAGTTCATTTTCATTGGTGGATGCAGTACTTGTACTTGATTTTTGTAACTTTGAAATATACATTGAATATTCCCATTCTTGGAATATTCTATCATCTAATAGATTTGAAATGGTATCCAATGGTACCATAGTCAACCTATTCTAGCTTGACTACATCTGTACTATAATTGAATGATACTTTTTAACACTAAATTGCATTTAAAAGCAAAATTGAACGAAAAAAAATGTTAGCGAAAAGGGCTAATGTTAGCTAGAGAGCTAGCAGGCACTGTTGATTAGGTAAAGAAAGCACCCGATCATGCAGCTACTGTCTTTACTATTTATGTTAATGTTGATGTGAGAAATAATCAAAATGCTAAAGTCACTTTAAATATGGATATTCATTTATATCACACTGTTTTATAGTGTGAGCTGAGACTGGTTGTTCATACAGAGAGAGCAAACTTCCACAGTTGCAGCTGAGCGATAAGGTTAGCTGCTTTCTAGCTGGAAAAATCCTTTTTTTTTTTTTTTTTTTCACTTAAGCACATTGACCAGTTCACTGTGGTCACAGAGACCAGTCCCCAGCGGTTCAATCCTGACCCAACTGTACTGACAATAATCCACTTTGTTGTAGAAAAATGCAAGAAAAAAAGGATCCATTGACCCAAACATTATGGCGTTGTACCGTTATGTTTTATGTATCGTGTTTTACACAACGCTCTTGTTATGTATTGTAAATCTATTTCTGGACGGGACCATTAAAAAATCCCCAACCTCTCTCTGAGCCATGTGGTATGAGACATATACATGCATTCATGTCAAGGAGGACAGGCAAAGACATACTGTAGTGTCCTATTTACTGTGTATAATTGAGTGCTCCAAATTCCTAAATTTCCAGCTCTGTAATGAAGAAACCATGTTCTGTACTGTGATCCAGGAGGCTGTTTGAACTGGAACAGCACCCAGTGGGGACCAGATTGAAACCACGTCCTACAGGGGGCCTCGCAGCATCCCCTGGAGGGTCCAGGTCAGAAGGATATTATTTTGGGAGTGCTACATGTATATAATACGCCTGGAAGAACATTGTCTTATCTGAGTGCAGTCGAAGTGGACAGTGCTCTCTTCGATGCATACCATTGAGAAAAGGAATATATACAAACGTAGATAGAGTTCAAAGCGTTATGCAGCAAATTTTATTTAGTGCAGAAAACACAGTACAGGGAGTGTTCTTGTGCATTCTCACCTCAGCCACCGTTTCTGAAAGTCCTACAACACGTCATAGATCGAAATGTCAAAATACACGAGAAGAGAATTCAAAGCCTAAAACATACAAATATGGATTTCACATGCCATCACGTCAGAAACACAATTAAAACAAGTCAGAGAGGTTCACAACAACAACAACAACAATAACAACAACAACAACAACAACGTAGGTATTCACATAAATTATAGATCATTTAATAATAAACCAGCAATAAATAAAGCATCAATCGTGGTAGAAGAAGTGATGAGGCAATACAAGAAGATTGGTGGGAGGTGGGATGTGGCCCTGCAGAGCTTCCTGATTGGCAGATGCCTCCCTGAAAGGACAGTGGCCACTGATTGGCCACGCTGTGAAGGGTAAGTCCACGCCTCAACACCACGTCGTGAATGTACAGTCATCTCAAACGCAAACTTAACTCCTACTTTATGTTTTCCTGTCGTAATTGTGGACAAACTGCTTTCCATTCAGTTGTAGCATTGGTCATCACAGTGGGGGGGGGGGTTTGCAGGGGATTTGATCTTTTTTTCTGGGTCGCTTGACTGTTGCTTTACGCCACTACAGACAACATAAAGAAGGGATGTACAAGAACAGATTATCCAAATATACATGTTTTTTTGTTCTCTAAAGTATGGCTTTGATGTCATTTCTAGGCTGTAAAGCTGTGCCCAAATATCCACCGTTGGCAAACCGCACCATATACTGTTCACTATCAAGTACATTATATTCTTGTCAAGCATAATGAGTGGATGTAGATAAACATATACAAGCAGTGTTGGGGGATATTACTCTAGCAAGCGTGGATTGTGGGAGACACTGCACAGACTCTAGTGTATAAATGGTATGTACAAAAGCCAAGCGCTTGTCTGCCGTGACGTCAAGAGGTTTTTAAGGAGGATGTGGAGACTTCACTTAAGCCGTTTTGGACAAACTGTATGTGGTTTTGCTCCATTCATGATCACAAGCTTTTTAACACACACACACACACACACACGCACACATCCTCTCATTCACAGCGAGCATGCTGTGCTCACTGAACCCCGCATTTGGTTGCCTTCGGGGGAAAGTAAAATGAGGTCAGGCTAACAAAGCAAAGCGAAAAAACACGGCGTTGACAAAGAAAAAAAAAGAAAGAGAAACAAAAGAAAGATCAGTGTCCTCATATTCTATAATGTGATGCAGTATATTAACACAGGGGGAGCTAAAAACTACAGAATCCAAATACATTTAAAATCAGGATCTGATTATGATGCATTGACGATCGAACCTGAACGATCTCATTGATACTCGAAGCCACACTTTGAACAACGAGGCGTCTGTCACGTGCTAACAACTGTAGCTAGGTAAGCAAAGTGCATCCACACAAATGGCTTGTTAACAGTTTATTAGCTGACAAAGAAGAAGGTTATTGGATCAGTAAAGGTATTGGCTGTTGTGATATCAATATCGCAAAGAAGAGTGATATCCCTGCTTGATACTGTAGTATAAAGTCATACATTGACATAGTGTATTATAGATTTGACTACATGCAAACTCATGACTGACACACTGATGGCTTCTCCCATTGAATTTTCATGCTGAATTTGTATCAAACTCCTTTTCTCCCCCTTTAAACAGGCAAAAGTGACATTTAGAGTCGAGGTCTTTAGCTAATACTAATCCACTGCAAAAGCAACATGGCTGCGCACGACGAATCCTACGAGGATCAAACCTGTGACCTTTCAGTTGAAGGTCACAGTGTTTTAACCACCTGAGAGGTCTCACACCCTCAAATCCACGAGGCTTATCACAAGACACATTTCACATTGAAATGACCAGCTTGCCGTTACTTTCCCCCGAGTTGTGCCTGTTGCCAAGCAACATTAAGCTTCTTTAGATCCTGACAGGTAGCTATTTACAGCATCCAGACAGCGACTCTGTTCTCAATTATAAGGATCTCTTGAGCAGGTTCGACAAAGACAATTCGGGATGTTTGGATGAGAGTAAATGCAGTTGTTTTTCACAGGCAGCTTTAAATAAACTCCAGTGACGCCATCACAGGTGGACTTATAACATTTCACTATTTGTCAGCCAATCAGATGTCAGTGATGTGACTTCTAGTAAATAAAAGCCCATTTTGCCTTAAAGGGTTTTAAATCTAAAGTATTTCTTTGTAAAATTGTGCATTCGTGATTAAATAATCATCAAACTCTGATTTAAATATTGCTTTTTTTCTCATTGGTGCCAAGAAGTATGTGACATGAGCTGTTTCCAACTGAGCCACGCCCACTTCAAACCACTTTTTTTCATATTATTAAGCAGGTGATTGAGAAAAAATTTCAATTCAAAGTGATATCCAGCATTGTATTTGTATCTATGCTGCAAAGGATTTCAAATTTTCTAAACATTGATATGCAGCTATGCTTTTACTTGTCTGTTCAAAATGCCTGCCAAGTCAAATCCAACTAAATCCGTGTTACTAAGCGTATGTCAGGTAATTATTTGAAAAGCATGTCAAATCCAGTTAAGTGGGGGAAAAAAAAGGAGGGTTTGATATGAAATTCAGAGGCCCATCAACAGTTGTCACTGATGAGGAAGGAAGGAGGAAAACGGCGATGGCGGCTGGCTTGTGCTGGTTGCGCTTTTTTTGCAACCGCTTCCTGTCCTCGAAATAGAAAAGAGGTTACATTCCAATAATAATTCTAGTAATTAGTGAGATTATTATTAAAGCAATGGAGAGTAAGTCTGAAGCAGTTCAGTGTGCTACATACATGGAGGGGGATAAAGCAGGAGAGTGTGTATGTGTGTGTGAGTGTGTGTGTGTGTGTGTCGTTCCAAAATATATACAGTACACTTGTATATTATGGGAATCCTTGTGTGTGTGAGTGCAAATCTAATGAGGTTGTAGTTAAAAGTCTAACAAGAGAGTTTTGTCTTGGACTTTCCATCGGTCTTTCTTTCTGTCTCTGTCCAACAGCTGAAGTGTGTGTCCCTCTGTTCTTTCTGTCTGTCTGATCTAAAGGTGACATGGCTCAGGTTCATGGCTGGCATCTGCTCACAATCATTATCAAGTGTTTATTTAAGGATACGGCGGTTTGAGTTACCTACTGGAGCAGTGAGTAACCCAACACTACGCATTGGTTGAGAGCTCGCAGTCATATAGACGGACAGCATTTAAACGTTGTAAATGTAGACTTATGTTCACAGGAGTAATATGATGCTGGTTGTATAGAGCGTACAGTACGGGGGAAAACCTCTTTCTGTGTCAGCGGCTTGGTTTTCTTGGCTTGCAGGGGGTTTAAAGCTATTTTTTGTGTTGTGTTGTGATAGTAGAAGTGCACACGAATGGCTAAAAAACATGTGCCCATATGTGACTTTAGCATATATGAAGTGATAAATGCACATATCGTATAGGCATATATGGCTTTCGAGCATTATACGTGTAATGCAAAGGAGATTTGCATAAAATCCATGTATGTACTGTTCACTGTAAGGATGAACTTTTTTGGCTAAATAGCAGTTGCAACTCTCAGGATGCGATACGATAAGTCTCATTAAATTCATCTGACATAGAGAAAAGTCAACTGACACCAACAGTGAGAATTATTTATCCTCCGACTATCAGTGACCGCAGCCCTTTTCAGATCTAATAACACACAGCTCATTAAAAGCCACCGAATGGTTGGGGTTTATTTTATTTTTTATTTTTAATGGGTAGGTATGAATATTTAAATGAATTTCGACCAGGTCATTGATATCAAACAGCATCAGGTATCACTGAGGGAACCGTTAAAAGATGCAGACGCTGCGGACGCATAAACACTTGATGATCACTAATGCATCAATCATTCGTCGTAATGTGTCAGAGGGGTGTTAACGACTCGATGTGAGCGAGCCGCGTGCCTACTTTTCCATCACATATTGATCTCGCCTGCAGCAAATTGCCTCAGACTGCGTGAGTTTAGCAGCCAGTTTCCATGACCACCGCCTCCGTCACCTGTTGAGATCAGACCGGCAAAGGCGATCCAATATCTGGCCCACACGGGAGGCGATACAGAGGTGATTTTACACCTGAGACAGTCGCTTGGTGTTATTTTCATCGCCGCAGAGAGACAGAGAATGAAAGAAAGCGTGTGAAGGAGGCGGAAAGGGGAAAAAAAACCAACCTGGAAACAAGAGAGTGTGTGCTTCTGTGTGTTTTTTTTCTTTTTTTCATTTTTTTATTGTGCGTTTCTTTATTCAATTGACGCTGAAGGACGTGTGCTTGTTCTGTCAGTCTGCAAGAGAAGCGTTTATCTGTTTTTTTTAGTAACATCTTCTGTGTGCTTGTGTGCTGGGCTTGTGCAGGAATAGCGAAGGGCGAGGGTCACATGTTCGGTAGCATCGAGGGGGAGAACGCGGGCGATATCTCGGGGCTTTTGCAAAGGTTAATGTGGTGATGGGAGGTTACAGTATTTCATCATGCTAGATTATATATTCCAAATCTCCACCTTTTTTCCCCCCTCATCTTTTTCCCTCTTTCTTTCTCTCATTCTTTGATACCAGTCAGTCTCTCTCATGCAAGAAGGCGTTTCATGACACTTTGCATATTATAACAATAAATCCTGAACAATTAAAATCCCTGCTCCGTCACCCCTAAACCACACATTTCAATCATCTACTGTATTTCTGTACATCTGCGGAAAGTGTAGTTTTTTTGTTTTTTTTGTTTGTTTGTTTGTTTTTTGTTTTCCTCATTTCATTTTCACTTATACTCAGTCAGTCGCTCTACTTCTTTTTCTTCTGGAAACGTCTGAACTGGTTCTGGATGGCGAGAGCTGCCTTCTCCGTCTCCGGCGCCTCCAGGTCGATGTCGATCTCCTCCTCCTGTTCCTGAGGCTTCGCCGCCGATGCCTTCTCTAGTGGGACAAAAAAGGCAAAAGGTTGGCGGTCAACACACATTTCGCCAGTATTGCAGTTTAGTTGCAGTTTTCTTTTTAATCCAACTTTCAGAGTGATTTGAAACTGAAGCCCAGAAACTGTAAAAGTGTCTGTTATTCTAAAAGAGGAGATATCTCCGATATGAGGATAGAAAAAAACGACAGCGAGAGACAAAGGTGATAAAAGCTGGAGTTTATAAATGTTCCTCACTGACAGTAAGAAGTCAGTGCTTGATGGCGCTTTAAAAAAACCCACAAAGCATGTCGGCCTGATCTGTGGTGACTCCTGCGAAGAGTTGTGTGGATAAACAAACAGCACATCCTTGAAGATGAACGCAGTTTCTCAACATCTCGTGCTTATTAAAAACCAAACAACATTTCATACTGAAGATGTCACTACCTCATACATGTACGTTAGCTGCAGCGTACCATTACCGCTGGTTATCCGTGACTTAGGGTTATTGCCTTTTTAACTTAAAAACCCCAGACTGATCAGAGGAGAGAGGAAATAGAAAGTACAGTCTGTGCCCGCTGGTGGATCAAGTGTTTGGTGCTGCATTGATAGATTTTTTGATGGAAGCTAGAATTTGATATTGATGAGCAACGTTGCACCAAAGCGAAAAGCTGCAGCCAACTTTTTCTTGGCTGAGACACCGGTGGTTCCTGCCAAAATACTGTCTCGTCTCGGTTGCTTAGCTCATGGAAAATCAGCGGTATGGCCTCTATGACACATGATGTCAAGTTACTTGTGCAGTGGATGATCGAGGAGAGGGAAAGCAAGGTAGACAGGTAAACAAAAGACGAAGAGAGACAACTTCCTGCGTTTGAACAGAATGCATTGAGCGTGCCAAACTGTTACCTGACAGAGGGACCTTTGCCTCTCTTTTTGCATGGTTGTGTGTGTTAACGCGCTAATTAGCTTTAGAGGTGCTTTAGAGGAGTATATGGGGTGATCTGCACCCCCTTAAAATGTTTTATCACCACTGTAATGGTGGACTGATAGAGGGGTGTCTTAACGATATTGAAATCTAGCAGCAAAGTTGTTAATGTGGCCACATTAACATATTTGCCTGCCAATTTCTTTTTTTGCACCACTTTTCCTCTGCCAAGACAAAAAAAAGCAAATGATCAAATGATATCTGACATCTACCAATGTTTTGAGCAACTAAAGGTTTGAGCAACGTTGGCAGCATTCAAGGTATTTACTGGTATTCACTGCCTTTACACCGTATCTGTATAGAAATACAACACAGTAGGTGCTTAAATGTTATTTATTCTTCAATCATTTTTTTTTTTATTAAAAAGCTTCAGACGTACCTTTGTTGTCAGCTGCAGTCGTCTGGCTGCTGTTAGCAGAGTTAGTGGATGCCAGCTGCAGAAAAAGAAAGAAGAAGCACTTTAAGCGACGTGTGCTATAACTGTTCACATTATGATGTTACATTACTGCATCACTGCTGCGCTTTTTGTGCCGCACTTGAGAGAAATTGTCATTAAAAAAAATTCCTGCAATAGATATTTAAGAAGCGACATTTGAGATGTTTTATTGTGCATAAACACACAATTTAATGAAGCATTTACGTCATACGAGACAAGACAATTAAAGGTTTTCAGTCATAACTGAATGGTCCAAGTGCTATGGTTTTATTAATAAATGTATTGCAGCTCCTACACACACACACACACACACACACACACACACGGTGGATAAATCTGTCTGTGTATTCTGCCAAACAGTATCGCTCGATAGCTTCCTGGCAGCCTGGATGAGAGGCAGAAGACTGTACGGTGTCTTCTTGGAACTGTTCAAATGACTCAAAATGACACATTTACACATTTACAACAGTGTGTAGAGAAAGAGCTGAATGATACGAAGCTGAATGAGCGTGTGAGTGTGTACGCTGGGTTTCTCTTACATCATGTCAAATGTCGTTGTTGTTTGTTTTACTGTCAATGAGGAAAAACAGCACAAGGCAGTGTTGCACTATGGGTAACATCTCCACCGAGTCCAGACACCAAGTGATCTAATTTTATGATCTCACACATCTCAATTTCTGTCTGTGTTTCTGTCTCATGGGTTAAAATCCAATTTAATTTTTTTTTTCCAGCCATCTGTCTCACCTCCTCTTCAAGATCATTCTCTGAGCTGCTATTTTTAGCTTGTCCCGTCCGTATATATCCACTCTTCTCTTCTTGGCTCTCATTGTTTCACTGCTTCAGTTTCTTTTTCGTAATTTCGCCTCTTCTCAAAGTTCACGTGTATAACTTTAAAACCACAAGAGGTCACACGTTTAAGACCCAATCTTTATGTAACGGACATTTGTCATTTGCCAGCCAGCTAGCTGAACGGTGGCATTTCATGGTTTTCATTGTGATTTTTTTTATCCTTTTTTATGGCAGTAAATTAAATATACATATGTTGGAGGCAAACCTTTAAATCCACACTAATCAATATTTATATATCAAAAATAAATCAAATGACGACATATAATGTCAGGTGGTCAGAAACTAATGTGGCATTGTTGCGTGTACTGTTAACCATATCAACTTTATAAGGTGATGATACAGTATGTGAATGTTGTGTCTTACAGTTTGTTATGCTGCCCCCAAGTGGCCAAAAAAAACCCCACAAAACAATTAATGCTACTTTAAAGTAAAGTAAAGTATTATATAGTCATTTTCCTGAAATAAAACATGGAGCAGAAACCAATAGTCTGAGTCAATTTCTGTGGGATTGTTTTGTTTCAGTTTTGGTGCCTAATGAGACATATTTCAATGCTAAATATTCTTAAAGTTTCATCAAGCGATCTGCTGAAGTCCTTTTGTTTTTCTTTCTATCGTTTTTTTCCTCGACATCACAGTTTCTTTTGAAATGTTATTTTTATTCAGACCATCATTAGCTGTCAAACATCTAAGATCTTTTCTTCCTCTTGCTTCTCCCTCGCGTCTTAACTCTCTCCTTCTGTCCTTTTGAGCGTTACTTCCCTTCCTGCCATGACTATCGGTGTTACTCTTGCGGACATGTGAGTCAGTGATACAGGAAGAGAGCATGAGGGAAACTGACAGAGAGGGTCATGGACGGAGAGGGGGGAGAGAAATTTAGACAGATTCTGCGATTATGCAATATCGTGCCAGACCAAAGGGGGAAAAATAAAAGAAGTCTGTGCGCGTCCAAGTGTGTGTCTCCTTGCGTATTCATGTGTGTATATGAATCTATCCTTGCTTAACTCCGTCCTTATTGCACTTTATGATCCACGTAGCAAATGACCCATGCATAACACAATCTCCAACAGAGCATGAATGAGTTGGTGAAGAGGCCTGTCACTCCAGCCCTGCCAATAACTCAGAGTCTACAGTGTGTGTGTGTGTGTGTGTGTGTACCTATGTCTGCAAGCATGCATGAGTGCGTGTGTGCGTGTGTGTGCTGATTTGTGTGTGGGAGTTTTTTCTGTGCTCATACAGTGTGTGAGCATGATATGTGTGATTTA
The DNA here is from genome assembly GCA_036937835.1 of Pampus argenteus. Classification (NCBI taxonomy): domain Eukaryota; kingdom Metazoa; phylum Chordata; class Actinopteri; order Scombriformes; family Stromateidae; genus Pampus; species Pampus argenteus. The sequence continues at coordinate 3,130,877 of CM072860.1, forward strand.
TGTGCGTGTGCACACGTGCAAAAGGAAACCCATCGGGTCAACAACCAATCAGGGGCCCACGTTCAAAGCTAGGGAAGCCAGACAGGGAAGAAAACTAATGTTCAGTGACTGCGAGTGTATACAGTATGTGTCTGGTAGGAGGGACGGAGACGTGGGGAGGGAAGGGGGAGGAAAGGCAACGGAGGGGAGAGATGAAGATCTTGGAAAGAAGAAATTCAAATGACAGGCAGGCAGGCGGGAGTAGAGACAGGGTCTCGCAGAATGAGTGGAAAAGAAAACACAGAGTGAGTTTGAAAGCAGGACTGAAATCATGCAGTTTGACAGAACGATTTTCAGATCGCATGAGCTGCAGCTTTCTAATTAACAGCATCCTATGAAGTTTATTTAGTGACCACTGAATTCGTCAGTTACAGTGACAACAGCAAATGTACTCAGCTGTAGCTACGTTAATTCTCCGAGTCGAGCAACAAAAACCATAAAAGATGTATGAAGCCTGGTTGAGGATGTGCATGTCGGTGTCTTTACTATTAACCTCAACTGAAAAATGTTTTTGACAAGGAAGAAACGCCGTACTGAATAAGTTTGATGCTTTTGAAGAAAAAAAGAGACTCTTTCTTTCTGGAAAAGGCCAACAGAGTGGCAAGTCTTCGTCCAGATAATCTCGGTAATTGTCTAGCTAGCGGCTAGCGACTGAGCTAGTTAGCTTTCAAGCGTAAAAAGGCCGAACGAGATGTTAGAAAACTCCTGTTAAACTTTAAAACACGTCATATTGTTTAAATATTGTTTAATGCTCATCACTTTCAAAAGCTCTGGACACTGACCACAAGTATTTAGAGCTCAGTCTGTGAAGCTAACTTTAGCTAGCTAAAGCTAAAACAGTTTGTCTGGTGTTATAGTATAACTAGTGTTATAGGTTAGTTAGGAATAAAAATGGTTTTAAATATTGAGTAAAATAAAGTAAACCATCAATATAATATTGTATAATAAAACAAAAATAATCCAGGTTTTGCTAGAAGTTGATTTCTAGCTACTAGCAACCGCATTTTCCGATTCTGTTATGTAGATTCAACATAAGTTTGTGATTATACAATATTTGGTGCAATATTTAAAACTACATAGACTTGTAAATACAGGCCTGTTCAATGTTCAATATTAATACACAATATTAATACACATCACACAGTGAGGAGAGCAGAAGCTTTCAGTAAAGGAGGCTTTAAATCAGGCTTTACATCAGAAAAGATGAAATGTCAACAGTCTGATAAGGTGAGCGAGACAGAGAGAGAAAGAAAGAGGAAGGACTGACTTGGCCTTGACAACCATGATGATGAAAACCACTTTTTTTAAAAAAGATTTTGAGTCAGCTCCTTAGTATTTTTTGTCTCGTCAGTTAGTTTCAATGGAAATCAGTGGATTTGCCAGTTTAGAGTTTAATTTTGAGGCACAATCATATTAGCAGTATCATCCTCTAAGTCTATATAACGCTGTTCTACGAGTCGTAAGGACCGAGTTCACTCCCCTTTGAAAGCTCAAACTAAATCTCTGTGGGCTTAAAAGGTCGTCTGTTTGTGTCCCGGGCCTGCTGGGAAATTCATCTTGAAAAGAGTGTGTGAGAAACACTTTCTCCTTCCCACCACCATTATTTTTGAAGGGCACTTAACCCCCTTTTGCTCCAGTAAAGCTGCTCAGTGATCGACAGCAGATTAATGTGAGTGTACGGCTTCCTGTAAGGAAAGCAACTGGATTAATGAGAAGCTGGGCACAAACCGAAGTGTGTAAAAAGACATGTCTGTCTCTAATGGTGTCACAAATAAGCTCTCAGTTGTCTAAAATGAAACTAAAATTGACCTCTGACCCTGATATCCGCTGATGATAATCCTCATATCATCTATCCATCCCTGTGTCCCACTCTTTCTTCTTCCTCTCTTGTCCTTTCCACTTCCTCCCTTTTAATCACAAATGACTAGCTGGCTTCACCCCCCCTGAGATATGTCCTTATCACCCCTCTCCTCCCTCCACTTTCTGCTTTTAGTCAGGGATTTCCCTCTTTTACATGTAGTAGTTAGTGCTGTGATTCATAAGCGGGGAGCCTCGGAGAAAGGCTGAGAGAAAGAGAGGAGGCAAAAAGAGGGAGGGGAGGGAGGGGGTAGGATGGGAGACAGAGACAGATTGCAGCATTTAACAGTCTGCCCTGGGGAGCCGCTAAAGGTGATAGAGAGAGAGAGAAACACATATGGAGGGAGAGGGAGGCAAGATAGAGAGAAAGAGACATGCATTGTAGTGAGAGGGTGATTTAAAAAAAAACTGGAGGACTGGCTCAGTGAGAATGATTGGAACATACACGCTCTATTCAGAAAAGACTCGGCTGGCATAAATGGAGTCCAGATGGACGCGCACGCGCACACGCTTGTACTGTACACACATATACCGAAGCAAGAAACACATGCAGCCCCCTCCCCCCTCCTCCCTCCTCCCTCCCCCCTCCTCTCACACAGTGCGATGCACTTCATTTACAACAAGGTTTTCCTTCGGGGAATACACCTCTCCGAGCTGTTTTCCTCACACTTCTGTCACATTTCTTTATCCGTTCCCACTTGGGCCTTTTCTTGCCTCCCCCGATCTACGCCAAAGCCAACTCTTCAAGGAATAAATGTAATGAATATTAAATTAACTTATATAAGGTCCTAGAGAGCTGCCTGCTATTGTCAGAGCTGATTAATATCAAGACCAGCCCATTGTTCCTGACTACTGTAGGAGAAGAAACTATTATTGGAGGGGTTTTTTTGGTTTTGGGAAGGGTTTGGGGTAATGTTTTCACTTAAATATTGTAATATATATCATAATGTTAACTAGCTATAACAGGCCTTGTAATTGTACCAATCTTTACCAATCCCTTTGACTATCGTTTAAAGACAATTAGTCTTTCCGTCAAACTTTAGCGCCAAGCTCGTGAAGTTTTTCCGCTAAGGTTTGCATGGTGAATGCTATATGAGTAAAACGTTTTCCTTTTTATAATGTGGGACACAAACAAAAGAGAGTAAGCAGCTTGACAAGGGCCCTCAGAGGGTGATGAAATAACATAACGACAAAATGTTAAGTGAAAGTCAGCGTTGTCAAGCTACCGCTAGCCTCCATTATCCGGGTGGGAGCTAATTAGCTTAGCCTGCTAGCTTCCAAGCACAGTAGGCTCAGTCCTTTTAAATATTTAACGCTGCAAATAGATTTAAATTGCTAATGATTAACGCTATGTTAGCTTGATGAAAAAGGCGGGAAATTCTTTGTTAGCGGCACATTGTCCGATCGTCTTTGTCATTTGATGCATGCTTTCACAATTTTTTTTTTTTTCTAGAAAAATGTATGTAGTATATTGAATCCAGCTAAACCAGTTCAGATCATTTGGTCCAATAATTACTTAATAATTACTAGTCATTATGAAGTTTTTAATTACTAAGGCCGTCATAAAGAAACAAGATAGACTCCAACTACACTCAACATCATACAACATCAACGGGACAATAAAACGGGATTATGAGATAGTTCAGTCCTGATTATGAGTAAAACAATATTTCTGTCTCTACATGAGAAGAAAATTAAAATGTTTTTTTGGCACAACTTGACTAAAAGATAAATGAGCACTGGGGGTGGGGGTGGGTGGGGGAGTAATTACGTGTCAAAACAAGGTGACGTTATGGATCTATTACTGATTGGTCCAGAGGGAGAATGAGGCGACATTATTACTGTTGTCTTATTATTCCTGTCCAGAAAATGAGAAGCAGCCGTTGGGCTTTCTTTGTCTACAACTATCCATCTCTTGTATCCATGACCTTTCTTTTTTTTTCTCTTCTTTTACATAACATATGCCATTTGGGGGCTGCTTTTATCCACCTTATGATTTCCATGAGTGCTTATGTTTTTAGCCTGAGCCGACTCATGCCTCTATTCTCTCTTTTCATCTTCTGCACTCTACTCTTCAATTTTACACCCACCTAGATGTTTCCATCTCATCTACACTTTATTCCCCCTCGCTGTCCTCCTCATCCTCCTCATCCTCCTCGTCCTCTCCTCTCCACTCCTCCCTTCATCCCTCTTGTAAGGACACTCAGAGAACGGTGTGTGTTTGGCGTCCAGATGTGCGTCAGTGTTTTAAAGCGCGTGTTACTATACAAGCTCAACATCTGTTTCAGATCTGCTCTTACTGTACATTTAGTGGACCGAGCTGTTGAGCTCAAGAGTTGTGTTCATTCAAACTGCTGCTTTTAGGGCTTAATTATGGACTCTAATGGACTCTGTGGGCTCTAATGAACTTTGGACTCTAATTTGATTAGGATTAGAGCTGGATTTTCAGATGTAATGGAATCTGATGGTCTATAAGATCGAGTCGAACAGGACCGAGCATTAATGGACGCAGGGTTCACAGGATTATGTTCTTATCATGGATGTATTGTATCAAAAGCTAGATGACCTCCAATTTTAAAGCCTAATCTGTACATGCTTCAGGTCCACTTACATATGTATAATCTGTCTCTCAAACTCAACATTTGCATTCACGTAGGTTCAAAAACCAACAATAACATATTATTATTATTATTATTATATTAAATCCTCTAATACAGTTGGTGCATTTGGTCGCCATGTGTTTCATTTGACTTCGTGTCCACTTTTTATTTTTATTCCTCCATCTGTTAAATCTGCAGCACAGCTCCCCTCAGCCTCTGTTCTCAAGCCATAACCATCTCTTCATGCTGAAACACACTGTACCTGCCAACTAAAAATAGCACAATGCCAGTTAAAGGCTTTATATAAGTCAGTGGGTGTGGGGTCTGTGCGGTAAGAGAGTTGTGGTTCCTGGGAGGGGGTGTAGATGGGGATAATGGGTGATGGTGCATGTGGGGAAAACTTGGTATATAAAAGGCAACGATCTAAAGAGCATTAAGGGTGCGCTCCAGACTGAATCCATATTAAAAACATCTTTCTTTCTTTATATTTCTGGAGCAATATGAAGACGTCCCCTTGGACTCTGTGACCATATGATGGGGTTTCTTTTCTGTATTTTCTTACATTTCGTGGACTAAATAATTAGTAGATTCACAGTGATTGCAGCTCCAGTGGAGCGGGGATTAGTGTTTATTTCTGATTTTAAAACACATCCATGTGCGAGAGCAGATATTGTAGCTGCTGATAAGAAGAGAAAATTCACCGCTAGCTTTAACATATTCAAAGTAATTAGCAAATTGATATTCAGACCATGCACCCCTGTCATCAAACATTCACATATTCACATTTCAGTGTTTGATATCAGATAAATATGCACGGCCTCACCCCCTTTGGGAAATGGAAGCAGGTGATTGGGTGGTAGACCAAAGGATGTGGGCAAGACTAGTAATGGTGAAATAAAAAAAACAGCAGCTAAAAAAAGCAGGTGCAGCAACACAGAGTCTGACAGCACATATTTAGAGCTCCTTTTAATGGAAAAACACATCCTTTGCTGGTCCCTTTTCTCTGCTCAACTCTCAATGGTATCTCCTTTGAAAACACACACACACACACACACAGTATTTCTTAAGCCATACACACACACAGGGCGCTTAGTGCTGCACTTGCTGTCAGAGGTGGTGGTGGTGGGGAGGAAGAAAAGAGGCAGCAGAAAGCCTCTAAAAGCTCAGCAGATATGTATTTATAGACAGAAATAAAAGGATTATACCTCCATGAAGAAGTAGGGGGAAAGCCAGTGATTTCCAGACATGCCAGATGCTGTACAATCTCAGCTGGAGGGGGGGGGAAGGTGGGGATGGGGATGGGGGTGGGGGTACGGAGGAAGAGGAGGAAAGAGGGGACTGACAGATGGAGAGAGACAGACTGACAAAGAGAAACAAAGATTGGCGCTTTCTCGGTTTTACCTCAGTAGCTTCATATTGGCCTCTGAGCCACATTAGACTCTGGTAATTATCCCCTGCCAGCCTGCTTTGAAATAGGGCGGCTTTTTAGAGGGGGAAGCCTGCTAAGTGTTAATTACAAGCATAATGAGAAAGCTACCTTTCTCTTGCTGTGTGTGTGTGTGTGTGTGTGTGTGTGCTCTGCTTTACATGACGACACTTTTGGATTGTTCTAAAAGTGTCTGACTTCCTGATTTCTCTTCTATCACGCTGTCCTGCTTCTGAGAGCGAGCAGTGATAAAAGGAAAATCCACCAAACAGCTGTCAAAAGTGGAACCACTGCCAAACACAAATTATATAACAGCCCCATTTCATTCCCTGCATATCCCATTCATATTCCTACGTATCAAAACTACCCCCATTCCCGTTTCTTCCCTCCTCTTCCTCCCCTCCTCCTCCTCCTCCTTCTTCTCTTTTTGACTTCTACGCCTCACGCTGTGCAGATGTTAGCTCCCGGATGTGCGCATGCAAGTGTTAATACTCTGCCTGTGTCCTCTTGCTGTTGCTAAGGAGAATACAGTCAAGCCTTTAGAGGGGGAAAAAAAAAGCAAAGAGAGAGCAAAAGAAAAGAGCGAGGGGCAGATGAATAGAAGCTCGTGAAAAGCAAGACGAGGAAATGAGGCAGTGGGTGACAAGATTTCAGCTGGAGGAGACAGTCTGTCAAAGCAGTGGGAAGGTGCAGTACGATAGCACATCGCCATTACTTCAATCAAAGCGTATGTAGCCTCCCAGAAAAGGCTGAATCATGTTCGTTTCCATAAATTAAAAGCAAGAGGAAGCGCATATTGTGGGATGTTTTTAAAGTTGATTGTAAAACACTTGAATCGTGTGTCAGGTGTGATTTAATGCGCCCCCAGTCACATCCTGAGACATCTGAGAACGTCTGTAGTATATCATGTATATGTCAAATGATTCAGTGTGTATATATATATATATATGACGTGTGCACTTAGTGCTTGATCCACTGAGATGGCACAGCTGCAGTCTAATGCATGAGGTCAACATGCATCCGTTGAAATGGTGTTAGAAGTAGGAAGGTATGTAGATATATAGATATAAGCTGGTAAAGAAGGAGCACCATGTCTTCTGCTTCAGCTGCTAAATAACGCTGAATGGGCAAAGTATTAAAAATTCAACATCTATGGCCAAACGTGAAGGTTCTCAAGAGGACGACGTGGATGTAGCGCCTCAAACCTCTAACATACGACTTGATTAACAGTTACTCTTCTCAAATAATCATTCGGTCTATAAAATGTCAGAAATTTAGTGAAAAGTGGCAGTCACAGATTCTAAAAGTCTGAGGTGTTGTCACAGAGCTCAAATAGGTGGTCAACCGTCCAACAAATACTCCAAAAGAAGAAAAAATGACTTAAATGATGAAGCAGTTATCAAAAAAAGCTGCAGATTATTATCGTTTTCTGAGGATCGACCAGGACGGCAGCTAACGATCACTTTCACTAACGATTCATTTGTTTTCTTGATTAATCGGTTAGTCGTTTTGGTCCATAAACTGTCGGACGGGGTGAAAGATGTCGATCACTGTTTCCCTTAAATTTCTTGTTTTTGTCCACAACCCAAAAATATTCAGTTTATTGTCACAGAAGACTAAATAAATCCGAAAAATATTCACTTTGGAGAAGCTGGAATCTGAGAATTTTGACTTTATTTTCGTTTTGCCTCAAAACGATTTGTCGACTATCAAAATAGTTGCTGATTAATTTAATGTTGGGCAACTATTCGACGAATCAGCTCTAATTTAGAGAATGAACATAATTTAATGAACTTTAGCTGCTTTAGATTTGAAATGTCCAAATAGCAACAGACAGAAGGCATCAAAAGGCTGCACCGAAGACGTTAACCAGCTTGTCAAACCAGTTTGACACGACTCTCAGCTTCAGGCCTCGGCCCTTTTTTCACAGCGCAGACACGAGGGAACAAACTTCCTAAATGCAGAGGTTTCTGGTTGTCAGTGACCAGCAGATGTTCAATGTGTCATTCTGTGTTTACATTTAAAATCTCTCATGAGCGCTAGTGGCATCCATCTGCTAAAACACACACACACACACACACACACACACACACACACACACACTGATACTTCCCTTCTGTCCCGGGCAGAGGAGTGAATGGTGAGTTAGACCGTTAGAAACACACGTGCAGAATGAAGAGTCCCATTGGAGCAATGCTCTACTTTTGTGACAGAGAGGGGGAAATAATCACACCGCAGGGACCTCCAGGACGGTATTTTTATCCATGTGGAATTTATTCGATCAAGGTTTTCTTGTCATGCACATCCCCGTATCTTCTGTCAAGATATTGGACGAGTTAGTAGGTTACATAATCACACACTCTTTAAAGCCAGACTCTTACCACATTTATACCCATTCACTCAGTACAATATAACCCAAAACTACACACTCTGTTGAAGGATTATCCTCCTTTTCAAGTAAAAAATCAATGTTATCGATCAGTTAAATATTGTTATACCTCAAACATACATGACAACACTCCCAAAGTCGGCCTATTGCTTCGTCCATTCACACACACGCCTGCAGGATGCAGTCTCGTTGCATTAAAAAGCTGCTTTATTATGCAAAGAAAATGATGCATATATGCAGCAAATTAAGGGAAGACCAATGCAGTGGTTCCTCATGCACCATCACATCCGCCTATATATATATATATATATATATATATATATATAAAATATGATGTCTGGTGCTGCTTATAGAAGCTTCTCCACAGCAGAAAACTATAGAAAATGTTATAATGTTCATGGATACTTACAAAAACGACTAACTGACTCAAAACAAAACCCCTTATTTCTTATTTCGTGGACCTTGTGAATCCCCAGAAGGTCCTCTGGAGGTCCCCGGACCCTACTTTGGGGAAACACTCATGCTCCACCAGATGTTCATAGTGCCCACTGGCGATGTGAGCTGGTGTCACTGCTGCTGCTGCTGCTGCTGCTGATGATGATGATCTCCTCTCATTGCAGTGTTTCTGTCAGACTTGGGACCAAAGCCAAACAAGAGTGGAGAGCTCTGCGCTAAAAACATTTTGTTCTGAGCGTCTTAACCGCACCTTGATTTGCGGGGTTTGGGAGGATTACAGTTGGAGCAGTGTGAGATTATGGCCAGAGAAATAACACCAGGTTTAATTGACTGCGCATGCTTGCTGGAGTGAAATGACACGCTTAATTCCACACAGGTGCATGATGTTGACTCAGGGTTTAATCTGATAGGAAAGGACCGCAGCGCGCCGGTAGCTGGTAACTCAACTCTGATCAACTAACTGATCCAAATATTAAAACAGATATTATTTATAATATTATATGTTAGAGACTCACCTCGCTCATCTTGGAAACGTGCTCCGATGGGGGGGAGTTCTGCAGCAGAAGTGGACTTGAGTCTTGTCTTCTCTCTACGTGCTTTTCAGCTCTTTATCAGAACCGAAGTCAAGACGCAAAAAAAAAGAGCTGCAGTGAGTGTTTGACGCGCTGTGTAATAAAAATATTAATAATAATAATAATTAAAAACCAAAAAAAGATGAGCGTCTTGCAGCCTGTGGATGCAGAGAGAAGTGATGCTTAGTTCTCCTCCGGTAGAGATGATGGAAGGAAGCTTTAGTGCTCTAACGGTGCGGTTTATGGGCAACGGGATCTCTCTCTCTCTCTCTCTCTCTCTCTCCCTCTATGTGTCTCTCTACCTCTCTCTGTCTCGCCCACTCTGTCTCAACCAGTCACCAGGGAGCAGACTACTGCCCTAGTACAGGGATGTAGGCTAATAGGAACATAATAAGCCTGGAGCATGTAACTCTGCCTTATAGGAAAAAGTGATAATTGATGTTTGATATTTGTTTGAACACATCATGGGTGGATTTGCTGTGAGCTCTTTATTTAAAACATTTAAACATGTGTAAGATGGTTTTCAAAAAAAAAAAAAAAAATGTATATAAACTTTCAAAATAAATCCCTATTGCTAAATCACCAAAGCAAGAATATCCTGAATATATATACGGTATTATAAATGACATTATAAGTGTTTGCATTGTATTCTTAGAGCTTTATTTTTGAAGTTATAATCCAAAGTATGTGTTCATCAAAAATCATACATCATCATACATCATCCACTGGAGGGTGCAGTCGTGTCATGTATGACTCTCTATGACAGATGCTGGGATCTTAAATCCTCTCCAGGTACAAACACACTTTTAGTTTCCTGGAAAGTAATATATAAATACATGTTAGATTTTCACAACATCTTTCAATCAATTTGGTACAAATTAGAAAAAAAAGAAGTTTGTTTATATGTGGGTTCATTCATATGTTGGTCTGACGTGGCAAATTTGTAAATATGATTCTTAATAGTTCTTACTTATACGTTCAATACGTTCAATAGCTTCCTAAAAAAATAACTGATGTAATGTAATATGGATTAAAGGATTCAAATGATTGGTTTTGGATTCAAACTCAGGGGTCCAATCAGGAAGCTTGTCTGTTGTACCTAGTATGGTTCTGGTTGGGGTCATGTTTCACTGTAAAATGTTGCTGCCAGGGGAGACATTTCATATGCTGTGACAATTATAGGCTCATTATTGGCTCTTTATTGATCACATGCAGCCATAATCCATCGAGACAATACATGTAACAAACTTTTCTCGAGGGTCCGTGACTGTTTAAAGGTTAAAGGCCCCCACATTATTACAGTCATTCGTTATTTTATTCATTAGCTTTATTCTATTTTCTTTTCTCTAACCTCTGCAGAAACAAAGATTGAGGTGGAGGAGAGAAAGGGGAAGTTTTTTTTTTACCGTCCTGCAGTTCTACTTTAGGCCACAAGAGGGCTCTGTCTCTTCCTAATGTCGTGTTTACTCACAGAACAAGTAGTTTGGAGAACAATTCAGAATGTGCATTTTACTGCCAAAACCCCCTCTAACTGCAAGTGTATATTTACATGTAACATACAAAGAAACAGTTGAGGTTGATGAGGTCTCTGGAGTATCAACAGCAGGACTTTAATCATACGTTATGTAAAAATCCCATCCAGGGTAAACAAACATGAGAGAGACACCGGGTTATTTTTTTCTGTGTTTCTTTATTTCTAATGTGTTTTATTTTTTTATTTTTTATTTTTTTTATCTGTCCACAAAGTCATATTAGTCACTACTATGTTAGATCAGTTTTCCCTCACTGCAATGGCAGTCAACTACACAAGAGCCCAAACCCAGCATGGTCCCCTCACCTCGCAAAAAAGATTTGTCCTTATCGTGGTAAACACCTTCAAAACGATCACACCTGTAGATCACAAACGCAGGATCAGCTCATCTGAAGTTAACCTTTTGGTGAAATGATCTGATTCACAATCAGGAAATAAGGTGCTTTTTTTTTCTCTTATGTTGAAATTAAGTGCAAACTTTTTTGCCGATGTAACTCGAGGAGGCCTTTTATGTCTTTTTGTGAGATTTGAACTTGAATAGTGAGCTCAGCCTTAATAGATGTCAGTGGATGCTTGGAGGTGCTCTAAAAGAAAAAAAGGGGGAAATACTCCTTTAACACTGAAGGTTTTGATATCCCAATAATAACAAATTATCTTAACAAAAGTACTTTTTTTTTGGAAATTTATATTCTTATGTTCATCCAAAGTGGCTGGAAGCTCTTAAAAACAAAATCTAAAGTTTGATTACAGCCTAAATTCTCAATTAACAGTACAACGTATTGTGTGGTTTAGTTAAACCAGCTGTCCATCTATACAAAAATGAAAATGTGTATTTCCTCACTTCTCCCATTGACATCCATGAGGTAACTCATGACATGACATTCAGACTGCTTACGAAGACATAAAAAAAGCACCCGTGAGTTTTCTGACTTTATGTAAATTGGCAAAAAAAAGTATATTTCTCCCAAATATCAAGCAAAATCTTCAACAGAGAAGAAAATATTGACTTAAGTGCTGCCTCGGTCTTTCAAAGAGGCTTTTTTTTTTTTCCTCGGTGCAGATTCGGGATTGGAGTTTGACTTTTTACATTCAAATCTCCGGAGAAGAATGCTTCTTAAACAAAGGATTTATTATGAAAATCTGTCATTGCCGAGGAAGTCATTAGACATTTGAATGACTGGCAGGCTGTTTTATTCCCATCTGCCGGTGGGAGGAGTAGAAGGGACCATCACTCAGGTTTGTGCTCTCATTAAAAAAAACACAACATCTCTAGCGCTATCTGTACAACATTCAACAACACGTTTCTCTTTTTTTTTTTTCCTTTTTTTTTTTTTTACCATAATGCCAAAAACAATAATAATTATCATTATAAGAAGAGCATTTTTCCATCTCAACGGCATTGAACAAACACCACATGAACTGAAATAAAAATCTAATAAAGGCCTCAATACCAGATAGTACACGTCACCTTCAAGTGGTGCTAGAGATAGACAGTTTTACGGACAAGAGAAGGGACATAGAGGAAGAGCAAGCATAAGAGAAAGAAAGGGGAGGAAGGTGAAGAAAAAAGGCTATGAGAAAGATGACAGTGAAGGAGAAAGAGAGGAAAGGTGAATTATTGTTTTATCACGTTGATATTTGCTTTAGTGTCACATCGGACATGTTTTGGCACCTCATGAGATTAAATATATTTATTAGTTTTAAACTTGGGCTTTGGTTTACCAAGGGTTAGTATTAAGACCAAAAGTGTTCTAACCCTACATCTATAATGACTTTTTTTATTTGTTTAAAAGTTAGGTAGTCCATCATTTCAAGCCTCTAGCCACGCTAGAATGTTTTAAGGCCTAGTGACCTTGTTTAAGGCCGAACAGGCCCGAACGGTAGGAGAAAATCTGGTACAGTAAGAAAACTGCTTCCCCAGGAGGGAGGAGTCAGGAGATAAAGACATGAGAAAAGGATTAGGAAAACGGGTCGAGGTGATGGAGAAGAGTAGAAGAAGAAAAGGAAGTCGTAGGGCAGACAGGAAGAAAGAGCGTATGTAGATATAGGCTAAGTGCTTTTGGTGAGTTTTACAAAATACACCAGGAAGTGCTTGAAACAGAAGGCACGGTGGCATTGACAGTAGTTGTTAAGGAGACACCACTAAGGGACTTTCACTACAAAACTCATAAGGTGCTCTAAAAAAAAGAACTCAAAACACATTAATGCACATTATGATTGTGGTTGCATTCAATGGATACCCCATCAAAAAACAGTCCAGGAGGGATTAAAAGTGGTTGTTAACCAGTAAAGGCATTTTCTTTTCTAAATACACCTTCTAATCACGAGAGTTTGAGATAGAAGGTTTACCGTGAACTTTCTTTAACAACCAGTTCAATGGTTGGATATTTCATAGACGAATCAACTGATTGATAATCGATGGGATTATTCCATTGAAAACCACTGGTTTACACATTTAGAAACAGCAACCGAAAGTGACAACTTCCATTGAAAAAACGTTTGGTCTATCGATAAAGTCAAAATAAAAACAACTACTTTGGGAACTTAAATCTTGCACAGTGCTCTGTATAGACATTCCAACTAGTCTTAGCTCACAAACATTATAATCAATATTACCTATATTGATAACCTTTTTCTGTAAGCATCTTGAAATTAAAATAAACAAAAGTTTGCTTTTTTTTTTCGTCCTTTCTTGTCTTTACAAAAGCTACACATATTCTACTGGGATGTCTATGCATTTGTTAGTGTTTTAATAATTACTCCTACCATTGTCTTTTCTTTTCTTATAAAAAAAGAAGAAGAGAGGGAATCTACTCATCTAAAAGATACCATACCTCGAGAGTACAGTTTGTTTCTCAGATTTAGTCATGTTTGGCAGGAATACTGCTTTCTTATTCATTCATTACCTTGTATCTTCTATGGGAAAAAAAAGGGAAATTGTTCCATTTTATTGACACAGTTGTCTCAGTCTCTTAAAAGGTGTGTCAGTTGATTGTGTTTGGGGGCTCGGACAGCGTCCCTACAGCCCTTAAATAGGCTCCTGCTGTTTTTTCTTTTTTCAAGAATCTACAAGAATCTACATCTGGCATCAATGTAAACACTGAATTCTTTTATCACCCACCCTTTGAACTTTTTCCATTAAATTTTTGTTGTATATCATTATGTATATCACCAATTTTTTTGTTTTTTTTTTGTTTACAGTTTTCTTTTCAAGCTGGGCCATAAGCGGCTGCTGTCTGTGTTAAGGACATCATGCTACGTTGTAGCATTTCTTTTACAACTTAACTATTCACAACACCCTAGAATCACAAATATACTGTACTTAAACTGTTTTAAACTGTATATTCAGATAAAATGAATGACCTATCAGAGCCTCTAGACTCAGGAATAGCAGAGACTCTCTTGACAACATACAAGAACAGGCACTAACTGAAAAAAAAAAAGAATATTACAAACTTTTCTTTCACTTTTTCCTTAGGACAATCTTCTAGAAACACTTTTCAGACAAACAAGGCAGTAATATATAGTTTAGGGAAAGCACACAGCCTGCAAGGGTTACCTCATGCTTTAAATGAATACCAAATAGCTTGGCTGAGGTTTACAGCTTGAAACATTTCCTCCATTTCTGTGTGAGTTGAAGAGGAACTTGACGTTTTGAGGTTTCAGACTGTTAATTGGTCAGTTAGGAGAACTTCTCTTCACAGTTGGCTTCAACAATATAGTAGACTGGGATATACGGTCCATTATAAGTTTTGAATAAATGCATGACTCTGGAATGATGCAGGATTGTATACATGTTTCTTCCATTTATCAAATTGGAGACTATCTTAAAAATCCATCTGTAAGTGAAGCTTAAAAACAACAACAGAATAAAAAAAAAGTGGCCTAAAAGTCCTGGAAAGATTCATCCGTGCTCTTTTGTACAGGAAGTTTATTTTGTGGAGGACCACACTGTCAGAACTGAAGTAGACAAAAAATGTTGGAGGGAACATAACTGCTGTGATTTTTCTTTCCTTTCATCCTTTTCATAACCCTCTGAGACACATCAGGAGTCAAGAATCCTTCTCTATCCAGAAATGAAAGTATAAAGGGGCAAATATTCACTTAACTTTAAACCCCTTTTCTTTCTGTAAAGCTTCCTACCCTTTCTTCAATTCTTGAAGTGTAGTTGAACCCAACTCTCAAATTTAAAGGGTGTCATCCAATATGATTCTAATCTCTTAAGACTCTTTCTTCCTCTCCCACCATGTGGTTGGAGCTCAGGGCTGGCGAAATAGCAAGGGGCATTCTTAGATCCTGCTGCGGTCCTGGCGAATCCTCCAGACTGCTATTCTCTGAATTCTCTTCCAATTCTTCCTCATCCTCTTCTATCTTCCCCTTGAGAACCAGACCATCACTAAAAGTCTTGGATACTGAAGCCAAGCTGGAGTCTGGGTGGTCAAAGCCATCAGCCAGATGTTCAGTTGCATCCTGAGAGAGCCCGTTGAGGGTCTGGGACTGGGTTGAGGACCATTCCCCCATGGGTGACTGGGACTCAGCCTCATTCACATGCCTCCATATGCCGAGGGAGTCAAGTTCAGAATGATCGATCTGGGGCTTGGTGGCCTTTGGGGCTCTGTCATCATCTAAGGTGGTCGTAGAGCCCCTTTTGCGTCTTGACTTACTGGTGTGGTTGACCTGGAGATGCATGGCCATCAGCTCTGCTGAGGATGTACGGAAAGGGCAGAACAAACATTGGCTCAGTTTGACCCCTGTTGAACTATCCCCTCCCCCATCACCACCAACGATTCCTCCTTCCCCTACACTAATGATTCCATCCTCTTCCATCCCTCCGAGGCCAGGAGAGGGACGACGGGACAGATCCAGGGGTTCAAACCCACCCTCTTGATTTGAAGATGCAGGCCCGTCCTTGTCACTCGATGGCTGAACCATTCGGTTAGTGGTAAGGGGCTTACGTCGGGACACTTTGGGGGCCTTTGGCGGGGGAGACTCCCTGATCCAGCCTCCTTCCATTCCACCTTGATAAAGCGCTCCCATCACCCCTGACAAATACCTGTACTGGGTCTCCAGGTCAACATCCCTTAGAGCGGCCAAGGCCTTCCGATGCTCCCGCTGGTCTGGAAGCCCCAGGAGCCAAGACTGCTGGCTGGGCCTCGAGGTAGGGGTTTCAGTTGGGCCTCGGTTTACTGGGCAGTGATTGGGTTGGGATCGTCGCTGCTTGACCAGCCCAGAGGTTCCAGAGGTCAGACTGTTAATAGTGGAGGTGAGCCCAGTGGAGGAGGAATTGGAGGAGGCTGACAAGGCATTGCGTTGCTCCCTGTGGTGCCGCTGAAGATGATACTTTAGCGAGCCAGACTGGGTACCCGCATAGTCACAGTGGGGGCATTTGTAGGGTCTTTCACCTGGAGAAAATAAGATTAGCAAAATAAGATTGGTATTAGAATTTGCACACAAGTAACGTCTAATAATGCATCATACACTAACTGAATAAAAAAGTGGATGAGTATGCAAATTGCTAAAAATGCTGCCTAGACAAAATGTAACAGGACTATATCAGTGATTTTGCATGTTTTGATTAATTTACTATAAATCACTATTGTAAAGTACAATTGTAGTTTAAAGAGTTTGCTTATAGTTTTATATACCATACAGAAATTAATTGAAGACAATGGTTGCATGGACAGTGAAAAGTGGGGAAAAAGGTTCAGAAATCTGTAAGACTGGTATTCATTGAAAATATATTTATTTATATTTAAGGGGCTATAACAAGCAAAATCACTGATATGGTCCTGACCACAGTTGAGTGTAGTGTATTGTGTAGTTACACATTTTAAAGGGAGATGGCAGTATTCCATCACTGATTAAAAATTACAAATATAAAGAGGAGGGGGGCCTCATGCTGGAGGCATATCAAGCAGAAAATATATTACCTACGAAAAGTGTAAATGATCTTATTCACAAGACTAAAAAAGAAGTGATGACACAAGGAGAACACTGCTTTCTTTATTGATGAATACAGATGCCTATGCAGAGTCCTATGGACAATTTGATTGTGTTGCTGAGCCAAAACAAAATATAATGGAATAAAAGTCTCAGCGGGCATTGATATCCTCAAGAGGACAGTAATATCAAGAGAGTATTATTATAATTTGATGCCTTCACTTAAATTACTGACCATGTGGTAATCACTAGATGGCAAGGAAAAGCAATAGTGCATAAGAGCTGTATGCTATCTTGAATAATATAGCTGTGATGTGGTAGATCCTGTCAGCTATAGATGAGCACTCATGATGACAATACTAAATAGATTTAATGGAATTACGTTTGGGCATTGCCTCACTGGAAAGACTTGGATATGCCCCAGTTACCAGCTGCTCAAGAGTGATGGCGTCTCATAAAATGGAAGAAGGGTCTTAATTCTGATCAAATACATCATACAATGATAAATAATTTCAAAAAAAGACTCATGCTGACTAAGTCTAAGAATATGGATCATTTTGAGTGTGTGTGAGTGCTGTGAGAGTTATCAATCTTGATTAAAGTCCTACACATTTGTCACCAGAGATTTAGTATGAGGTTAAAAGGGTTGTGAAGCAGAGTCACGGGACACTTCATCTGACTCTCTTTGACAGTCAAAATAAGGTCAGAGAATATGAATCTCAGAAGGATTAAAGGCAAAAAATGTTATTATAGAGTAATCTGTGAGTATATATATGTAGTGTTATGACGTCAATAATCATTATTCCTCATCCAAAAAGAAAAAAGAAAACATATGCTACGACACAAGGTCAAGTCATTTTCATTTTCAAACAATTTACAGTTTTGAAAATCCAGTTTAAAAAAAAAGAGTACTATTTAATTAATGGGGAAAAAATGTTTGTGTGCATTCCTCTGGGAGGAGTTAAAGGCTATTGAAAGATCCCTGGAGCTCCTTGACAAATCAGATTAGAAAAGTAAACGTGCAAGGTTCTTCCTTTCCCCAAATCTACTGTTAATATACCCTCGAGCAAGGAACTTAACCAAAAGTTGCTCCAGTGGAGCTGCTCAGTTGCCTGCAGTAGAGGGCTATGATTAGGGCTGGCCAGCTCTCTGGGGTGAGTGTGTGAAACAAAAAGGTAAGTGCTGAAAAAGTGAGGATGCTCAGTGAAACCTTCCAGGGATTTATAATTGTTTAAAAAAGTAAATGTGGTTTATTAGACTCACAGCAGTTTCTCACCTGTGTGAACTCTCAGGTGCACTTTGAGATGGTGTGATGAACGGAAGGCTTTACCACAGTAGGGGCAGTCTTTTATCCCTCTACCACGCACTCGCTCCCTGGTGGAAACTGAAGGTATGGAGGAGAGTGCTGTCATACCATTTTCTCCTGTAAATGAAAAAAAAAAACCCCGTAAAGATAACTGGTGTGAGGGGCCTCATGAGGGCTTTTATTTACAATAGAAAAAGCTATATGAAAATAATATCCTCTTGATATCATAACACCTATATGCCTATATAAACTAAGTATAAAAAAGTGGATGTGATTGTACCTTTGAAGCTTGAGATGACAGAGTGAAACCCTGTCGCTGCTCCTGCTTGTTGTGATCCACCACTGTGTAATTTAGATTCCTGTCTTAGGTCTCCTGCTTGTTGGGATCCACCAATGTGTAGCTGAGACTCACCACTGCTTCCTCTTCCAAGCCCTGCTCCTCTACGACTACCACTCCCCTCCTCCTCGCCACCACCACCACCTTTCTGGGGCTTCTGAGTGTGAACACGAGCATGAACCACCACCTGCTGGAGGCTGCGGAATAGCTTTCCACAGTCTGGGCATTCCCATGGCCCTCCTGCTCCTGCAGACTCCTCTCTTGGATCCAGGCCTCCAAGGTAGGCTCTAACTTGATCAGCCTCTGTTATCACAGAGCTCCGACCTGGGCCTCGCTGGCCTTGCTGCTGGCCTCGCTGTTGGGGCCTCTGCTGCTGTTGCTGAGCTACTGCCAGGCTGCGAGCCACCAACTGCCACCAAGTTGCCTGGTCCCCTCCTTCTGATGCTGATGCTGTGGTGTCACTTGTGCCACCTCCTCTAGTTGCCCCTCCAACTCTCCCTGGGTCCCCTCCTGCTGAGCCACCGATGCCGCCACCACCATTTCCCATCTCTGCCACCTGAGCCACTGCTTGGAGTCTCTCCATGCAGCTGGCCCCACTGCCATCACTGGGCAACCCCAGGTAGCCCAGGATGGCTGACTTGCTTGAGCCCATCCCCATTCTGCTTCCAGTGTCCCTGTCTAGTCTGCCTTGTCCACCTCTGCTACCTCCTCGCTGGGCCAAAAGGAGGCTGGAGTAGAGGGCATTGAGTGACTGATTACTCGCAGCGTTTTTGGCCTGCTGCTCAGCACTTCCTGGTCCCCCAAGGGTTCCCAGGCCGGCTTTCAGCCCAAGCTTGTTGAGATGTACTTTCATGTGGTTTTTGAGGAACCAAGGCTCCTTGAATCCACGGCCACATACCTGGCACTTATGGTCCAAGGAATCTTTGTGCTTTCGCATGTGTCCCTTGAGGAACCAAGACTGGGTAAACCGCTGTCCACAAGTATCACAGCGAAATGCTGGCAGTGAAGGGGAAGCAGCTACTGTTGTAGCTGATATCATCTGCGGGGTACTTGGGGCTGGGGTATGGGTTGGGGTGGGCACAGGAGTGTCTGGGTTTGCGATGATTGGCCTGGAATTCAAGGTTGGGGGCAGAGCAGATACCTCAGGGGAAGGGTGGCACTCCTGCAAGTGAGATGCCAGGCTCTCTTCTTGGCTGGCAGAGAAAGGACAAAGAGTGCATTTATATGGGTTGTGTAGAATGCGGACATGGCGCGCCAACTCCGAAGCTGTACGGAATTTTCCTTTGCAGGCATGACAGCGAAATGTTGATGCTATTGGTGTAGACACACCCTCCCCAATGGTGGAAGGATTAGAAGAATAGGGAGAGGTCACAGAAACAGGGTCCTCAGTAAGTGGAGGAGTCAATGGTGTGCTGTCATCCAGCAGAAAGTGTGGATTCTGGTCTGTCTGTAGCTCATCATCTAGGCCTTTGACTTCACCATCAATATCCTCTTCTGTGAGATGCTGGATGAGAGTCCCAGGTAGTAAACGCTGGTTGGGGTGACTCCGGTGGTTCAGAATTATGTCCTTGTGGTTCTGCCGGACCTTGAGGTGCTGCTTTAAGGGTGCTGAGGGGAGTCCAGTCCGGTACAGGGCTGAAGCTCGGCGGTCCCGGTCCAGACTGTGAGCTCGAGCATGAAGAGACAAAATGCTTTGGAATCTGAATCTCTTCCCGCACACGTGACAGGGAAATCTGAGTGCAGGCCCTGACGAGGCACCTCCTACTCCAGGTATCGCCCTGGTAACAGTGTCCTTCTGGAAGAGCTGGAGGTCAAGCTCATCACTGCAGTTTACACTCTGCCCAGATGAAAGGGCCAGCTCCAGAGCTCCAAACCCAAGGAGTGGTGCCGATGGTGTGGCTAGGGCAGAGGAGTCCAAACAAGGGCTGCATCCGGCTTCTTGTCCCCCTCCGACAGGGAGCAAAGCCACTGCTGGGGTCGGGGACAGAGGAACTTCATCCAGCTCTTCCTCATCGTCATCTTCTTCATCAACACCATGGTGATTGTTGTTATTGTCCTCGTGGAGAGGGAAAGGAGAGAGGGGGAAATAAGGCGTGGTGTCCGGGCTCTGAGGGGAAGGTTCAGGACTGTGAATGGGCAGGACAAGAGGGCTGTTAGGTAGAGAGAGCTGGGTGTGAAGAGAAGAAGCCTGGGGGCTGTGGTCTAGGGATGGCAGTGTTGGGGGAGACTGGGGTTGCTCACAAGAAAGAGACAACACACACTCCGGCGGAGAATCCATCCTCTATCAGAGAAAGAGAGAAACACATAGTGAGTGTGAATGATGACTTTAGAGGAGTTAGAACTGTAAAAACCAAGAGGTTAAAGTTTAAATGTGCATGTTGTGCATAATTATTTTTAACTGTAAGGTGACCTTGACCAAATTTGGAAGAAGCCAGAAAGAAGACATAATCAAATTGCATTAGTGTGCTTAACAGGTTTATATGTCTGTATATGAATGCAGGTGTATATGTGGGAGTGTGTATGAGAACAGTAAAAAAAATTACCAGCAGTGTGTATGGTGTTATGCCATTCTTTAGTGTCTTGGGTGAGAGGTGACACGCATCTGGTGCAGCCTCCTCCTTTTATCTTCTGGGGACAAAAACAACAAAACAATTATTATTGCATATTGACAAATGAGAAACCTAAATATGATTTATTTTCAATCAAAAATGTAACAATTATTATACTCGAAATTAAGTTGTTGCTTGTTTTTTAAATATAAAAACACATTTTAGCACATCAGACTTTTAAGACAAGTAAATTAACAATATCAATGTCAGTGTAGGTGTAAATGCTTTTGAAATATTAAGCCATGAACTGCAGGTAGCAGATTTTAATCAAACAAAATAAAAAGCACTTTGCACTGAGACTCTGACTGAGACTCTTTTCTATGTATTCCATCATAAATGGTAATGAAAGAGATTCAAATGCATACTCATTATAATACGGTTCTGAATGTGTTTTAATGCATGTAAATGTTTAGTAAAAAAAATGAATCTTTATTTGATCTTCATTTACTCTTCAGTCTGCGTAGGTGTATGCCAGCGCTTAAATGTGTAACAGGTGTGCACCTGTTCTGCACTCCAGCATACTGTTAGCACATATGGGATGATTAGCCGGAGTGTGAATGTGCATTGGTGTGTTTCTGTATGTGCATATGTGTGTGTCAGTCTGTGTTTAGAAGTTTAGGGCACCACCACAGGACATGGACTGTCCCAAACAGGATGGGCGCGTGGTGTTTTGACTTCCCCACACGCCCTTCCTGTATATTCATACAGTAGCAGCTTTTAGCTTAAATCAGGACTGTACACACTTACATGCACCTACACACACACACACACACATACATACATACACTGGTTCTGTGCTTATGCACAGCAATATTTATTAAAATTATCGCCTGGGTGTGGCGCCTCTGACCTATACACTGCTTACTAATGGTTAAAATGTAAGCTTATTCTACTGTTGTGTTTACTGTACTGCAACCGTCACTCAAGATTACAGAGTCAGCTAAAATGTAAAGTGTGATATACACAATATTGAACACATAAGCATTTGGCCAAGCAGAGTCACACACCCAAATATTTTGAGTGCACAGCAGTTTGCATCAGTTCGACTGGATTTATGCACATCGGCTGTTTTCGTCCGTCATTTGGTTGAGTTGAGAAGCAGCAGAGGCACCCACAAACAAAACAAAAGGTCATCAATCATTGAGGCAAAACAATGGGACATCTGTGTTTGCAGGTGTGTTGTCTGTATTTGTGTTCACACAGTAGTATGGTTACATATGTGTTTATATGATCCGGCGGATTTGTGTACGTATTTGTGTATATGTGTGAGGAGTGAGTCTGTATGACAAAGAGATTCTCGTGTAGCCAGTTGACATTTTAGCTCAGCTATGACTCACATGAATATCACAATCAATCACATTAACACACACACACACACACACACACACACACAGTCCTTTCTTAATCCACTGTTATTGTTCTTTCTCTCACTGTCTTCCTTTCTCTTCTGTCTTTCTTGCTCTCCCTGATTCATACTCCTCCCATCCCCCTCTCATTCTCTCGCTCCCTCCCTCCGTCTATTATTCACTAATTTTCTTTCATTCTCTCCCTCTCTCTTTCTTTCTCTCCTGCAGTGTTGCCAGTTGGCAGAGTGCCAGGGAATGCTGATATCAGCTGGTAGATTGGGCCCTGCCAACATGGCGAAGAGCAAAAATGAGAAAGGAGGCAGACAGAGAGAAAGAAAGCGAGAGACGGAGAGAAACATATAGTGCAGTTACAAACTAGGCAGCTTAAAAAATATATATATTTATAGTCAGAAGTCATGTGATTGAGAATGATTTAATGTGATTGCCAAGATGGTGTTGAAGGGAAAAAAGGGGGGAAGAAAAATAAAAAAAGAGACAGACGTGCTGGAACAGAGAATATGAGAGCTATCTGAGTGGTGGAGTGGCAGGTTGGGGCATAACATGAAAAGAGAACAACAGATTAAAAAAATTATTTGAAAAGTCAACACACAGAAATATACATGTAGATAGACAGAAAGAGATACAGAAAGGGGAAAGAAAAAAAAAAAAAAGGAGTCTGGCTACGTGAACGTATTTGCAGCAGTATTAAGTCTGATGGCATTATCATATGAATATCACCATCACAATGCATTGTTCCACCGTGACGGTGGCTGTCGCCAATCACCGGCCCTGTCATGCCAATAAAGAAAATTTGGATAGATGGAGAGAAGGAGATAAGGTGCAGAAAAGGATGCAGGGAAAGGGGGGTTGGGGCAACAGAGGGACAGAAATCAGATTGGAGTCTGGTGGAGCAGAAGCACATAAAATCCAGGTGTAAATGAATGGAGAAACATGCTGAAGGAGTAGTCACCTAAACCACCTTCAGACCACAATATCCACAAATACGATTCAATCCCAATCTGCAAATTAAATAATGGGACTCCTGTATCTTAGTCAGATCTGATAATGATACAGAAACAAGAGAGCTCGGGTGAAATGGTGAATGAATAGATGCAAATGTGTTTTTGTCATGCCAGGTGCAAATGTAATCCTCCTAAATCCTGAAGTCGACACTGACACAAGATTCATGTTGACACCAGATACAAACCAAAGTGTGCAGGATTTTTCACTTTTTCTTTAACCTCCGAATCGTGCAGTTTACACGCAGCGACGTAACATTGCAGTTCACACGGTAATGACAGCTTAAAAGCACATCGTTGTTGTGTTAAACATTGCCATGATGTTGTCATTACAGTAATTGCGGTGTAACATTGTGGGCCCTGAGATAACAGACTTAAAGTAGTGAATTACCTGTTTTAATAACAAGAGGGTCAATGTGCCAGCTTTTCTTTTTCACCCCTTAAAAAACGCAGCATTTTATTAATACTGATAACTAATCATGCACACTTGTGTCACAAGGTGTGTGTGTGTGTGTATAGACGAAGGAGGAGGAGGAGGGGGGGGGTTGCTGAGTCATACATCACATCTCTGATAAATAGTTGCCAAGGGAGTAGGAGCGCAATATGTTCAAACAAATTTATTTGTGGTATTTTTTTTTTTTTATGTCTTTGTGTAAATATCCACTGCAGTTTGATTGTGAGAGCAGTTAGCGCAGGTTTGTACATGCCGGAAGGCTACACATCGTAATTGTTAATTTGAGGGTGTGAATACCTTTCACTTAGTGTTTTTAAATAACGTGTGTGTGTGTGTGTGTGTGTGTGTGTGTGTGGGCAGGAAGTGCTATATCTGCTCAGCTGTACATTAATTATATGAGTGCAAATGTGTGTTATAGGCTTTATATTAAGTTGTGTTTCCGTTTCTGGCTTGTCCTTTATAGCCTAGCGCGTTTGTATGTGTCTGCGTATGTGTTGTACATGTAACTTAAAAATAGGCATCTTTAACGTCTGAGGGCCTGAACCTCGGGGCATGAAGTAAATTGTGCTTCTTCAAGCGATGCGTGCGTGTGTGTGTGTGTGTGTGTGTGTGTGTGTCTGTGTGTGTGTGTGTGTGTCTGTGACTTGAACTCTCGTGTGTGATGAAGTAAGTGCAAGGTGAGGTGTTCTTTGGGGAGAAGTGAGTGTATGAGAGACTGACCATGAAAAAAAATAAAAACTAAAATAAAAAAACAGTGTATGAAAGGGAGGATGAGCAATAGCAAAGGAAAGAGAGGGGGGGGGGGGGGGGGGGTCCGCTGTCTGTGCGGTACGGTATAATTTAGTCTTGTGGTTTTTATTGCGTGGTCATGTGGCGAACTTCCCCACAGACGGTATTCATTTCCTTTACTTCACCTTTCCCTGAACCCCCTGCTTCACTCTCTGCTTTGCTCCAGCTTCGTCTGGCTGGGGCTCCCCCCCCCGCCCCTCCCCTCATCTTCAGTTTCAGGAGTGATAAGGGGTAAAGTCTCTCATTGTGCCTCCACCACTGACTGTAAATATGTGACCGGTGTCTTCCTTGTAAAGAAACTGTATATCTCTTTGGTGTGGGAACGAGTCTTAAGGGCCTACTCTTATCTCAGCTAGAACTAGAGGCTCTCACGGTGCTTGTCGGTTAAAAGTATCAATCAAATGGCAAAAGATAGATACATATAGATATGTTGTGAGCTAGACGGAGATAAACGTGTGTGAAAAGGATCCGTTCAGCCCTCGACTCCCAATCTGTTTTCAGCTCTTTCATCTTTTTCTAGATCTGGGGAGGCCAGCGGCAAAAAAAATTGTACAGAAAAACACTTACTACCTTTATCTACCACTTTCTACTACTCCCTCCTGCTTTCTTCTATTACTTCCTGTCCAACTACTTCATTTTTTTTTCCTCCCTGTGACTCTCCTTTACACTCAAGCTGTTGCTCCTGCTCCTTCTGAATGAATTCCTCCTCCAGCGGAAGAACAGGAGCCGGGCCGGCTCCATATTGAGAGCGACACGGCGCTTCCAGATCTGAACGAGTACGAGTATGAACGTTGGAAACATCACAGCACCTCTGGCTCCGAGTCATACGGGCCGCGCTGCCAATCGCTGTCAAAGCACTGAGCAGAAACGCCGAGAAGCCCGACTGACTCGTCTGATTCGGGATTATGAGACGGAATAAGAATTGTTTTTGGTGCATGCACTGGATGTTTTCTTCCTAAAAGGCTTATCTGTGCTCATTCAGGGATCACCTGGCTGAGAGAAAAGCAAAGGAAGGAGCAACCATTCATCCCACAGGTGAAACAAATACCTACATTACTGAAAACTGTCAATCAAATCGACAATATTCTTGGGACTTTGAGCCCGACGACGACCCAGAAGCTGCAGGTACGCCGACCCAACACCGTGACCTCCTTGTGGAATAAGCACATCGCCATTTAAGGGCCTACTATAGAAGAAATAGTAACTGTTAGCACAGGTTGATTCTTTATTTCCCCCTCGGGAAATTTGCAGATCATCAACACCTTGTTCTTTACACACGTTCAGTTACACTTTTATATGTATGGGAGGGCCTCCTGGTGTCATTTGTGTTGATGCATTGCTCAAGGGCAACTTAATGGTGTTTGTACAAGGTTGGAAAAGTAACTTTTATCTCTCTGACAGGGGATTTGAATATAAAGTTGAGGATATACTCAAAGAGAAACATTTGAAAGATACGTTGCACATGACTGTGACAAAAGTGCAGCACGTAGCGAGAGGCGAGACGGGCAGAAATGTCGAAATGTGGAGATAACTGCACACAATCTCTCCTTTTTACCATCAGCCAGTCTGACCAACCTTTTACACTTCCTCTGCTCAACATCTCTAGATAATCTAAGCGCTCCAGTACTATCTTTTGCTTGACCTGCTGTTTTAAATCACAGAGGGCCTTCCTCCTGCTGCTGTGACCTGCTTAGCTTGTGTCGCTGCCTAAAATTATGATCTTACTTAGTCGAAAAGGAGGTGGAAAAGACGGAAAAGTAAACTATCCACGGTACCTGTCCGCCTCTCTCTCTCTCTCTTTTTTTTTTTTTTGTAAAAGGTGATTTAAAACTGGTCTGAAAACTCGACACAAAGCGGCGTACTATTTAAGTGAGACCCTAATGCTCTAAATACACACTAATCCCGAGCAGCCAGCACAACTCTCAGCAGTCTCAAAATGTCACAATGCAGTAGACTCTCCCTAACTGAGGGCAAGCAGGTGCCTCTCCCGCAGCGCACTAATGACCCAATTATATCAATCAGAAGCCTTGATTGGTGCTACACTCCTCTCCCTTTTACTCTCTCTCTCTGTCTGTTTCTCCCTTATGTACAATCTCTTTACCAAGAGCCACCTGGATGGGGTGTATGTGCCCCCTCAAGTGCAGTACAGTATGTACAAAGATGGAGAGGAGGAGGCGTTGATGATGGCAGTGGAGGAGGTGGAGGAGGAGGAGGAGGAGGAGGAGGAGGAGGACTTGAAGCAGAGAGAAGCCTGAATGAACAGAAACCATTAGACCCTTTTTAACATATAGGGTCAGTGTTTCGTGTTCATTAGTACAGTAAGTTCCTGATGAGGATGTGTAAGGGCTTAACATGGAATCGTCACGGCAACCTGTAGGGCTGCAGGGGGGGGGGGGAGTCTACTCATGTTTAAATGTTTACCAGGAGCTGAAATATGACTCTGGGATGTTTATGTTACAGTTGGATAAAGTCAGTTTTTAGGAAAAGATAATAATTTATTTTCACCTTCAACTTGCATCTGTTGGATGAGGGATATTTTTGTATTTTTTTTTTATTTTTTGAAGCTGAAGTGTAGTTTAGGTTTCTGTCATTATCAGCTTTAAAACACACATGTATAGTTTCATGTCCCTCCAACACAACATCCCCTGATTAAACCAGCAGTGTCAACCTACTTCCACCACGCACACACGCTCTCAAAAAGTGTGACATTTCTTTTTCTTTTTTTTTTTGAGTGGATTTAAAAATAGAGCATTTCAGGATCCCTAAACATCTTCCATTGGATGTAGAGAAGGAGACGGGAGTGTCTGTGGTCAACCCAGATGACACGTCTGCGCCTTATCTCAAGAGGAATTTCCTCCTCGCCCCTGTGATGTGCGTCAATAACGTGCAACCATTTTCAGTCGCTCTTTCCCCCTCTCTCTTCTCTCTTCTCTCTTCTCTCTCTCTCTCGCGGCCATCTCAATTAGAGGCAACATTAATGAAATAAATAACCATCAACAAACAATGCACTAATAAACACCTCCACTAAACATGAGGTTAACCCAGATCCCCAAAAAACAACAACAACAACAAAAAATGCGATTAAAAATGAGAAACAGTAGGATGTAGTTTCAGAGAAGTCGAGGGTGGCGTGTGTGTGTCATGTCAGCCTATCTATCGCTCTCTCCCCTGCTCCATTTTGTTCCTAAATTTTCTATACAAAAGATTAAGGGAGGGGAAAAGACGAGTGAGCGAGCAGGGAGCGGAGGAAAAGGAGGAGGAAAAAAAGAAAGAAAGAAAGAAAAGAAAGAAAGAAAGAAAGAAAAGAAAAGAAAGAAAGTGCCATCATGGATTTCATCTGCCAATCTCCCCAAAACCGACATCTGTCCCACAAAGAGACACAGTGTCCAAGACATTTTTAAACCGGTAACTTATATTACACAATACGATGTGGCGACACACACACACACACACATTCACACACACACACACATACGGCTGCATGCCACACTTGCTATGCTACTTTCTGAGCTCGTAGACACCGGAGGTGATGTTAGGACAACTAAACGGGTTGTAGTAAACAGCGTAGTAAAAGATGGAGGAACTATAAGGTTTAAATAAGCGGTAGAAGGAGCGGATGCGGATGCGCACATCACAGATGAAAGTGGCGCTGTGTTATCTCGCAGAAACAACACACAACACGAACCCTGATGTGTGTGTGTGTGTGTGTGTCCAACAAAAGAACGAGTCGAGCTGATCGCGTCTACCGACAAATCACGCTTCATAAATCAAGTTGGCAACATGCAGAAATAAAAAATAAAAATAAAAAATGCACTTTTACGCATCGGACGAGACGTCTGCGGCTCGACGTGCTCCGTTACGCACCGGGAACTTGTTCCTCTGTAAAGATACTTTCTCGGTTTAAACGTCGTTTTTTTTATTTTTCCGGGAGATGATGATGTTGAAATTGAGTGAAGAAGAAAAAAGGTCATAACGCTGCGTGATTTTTCCTCCCGTGGGCAGATATGAGCAACACAACTTGGCTTAAAGTTGAGCGGATTTTTTATTTTTTTGACTTTTTAGTGCACTTGCAACCATTTTAAAGTCGCGTCTGATACCGACTTGATTCAAATGTCACAGCGAGTATTTTTCATACATCATTTCTCCGGGTTTTATTTAAAATGTTTTTGGGTGTTTTTTTTTGTCATGTCACGGCTATAGGAAGCTCGCGGGCTACATGCATGTCGACCACGCGCGCACATACGCCGGCTTACATACATGACACACACGTAAAGTGGTCCGGAGCGCGCACTTACATACATGCATACATACATACATACATGCTTCATGCCAATCACTCACATGCACAGACACGCGCGCGCACACACATCCAAAAACTGGAGATTATAAAATAAATAAATAAATAAATAAAAAGCGAAGTGGCCTGAAAATTGAAACACAACAACAACTATATTGGTCGTTATCCAGTTGTGGAAGAAAAAATATAAAATAAAATAAAAAATAAAAAAAATGAGCCACAACAGCAATAAATCCAAAGATTTTTTTTGGTAAATGTTTGATCACCGCGCACAAAAAAAAGTGTTATATGTAAACATGCTGCTAGATAAAGATAAAAATGTTAGAAGATAAATGGAGATATAGGATATATGTTGAAAGTAAAGACTCAGTGTACTTACGGGAGAGGCGGCGAGGAGATTAATGACACGACACGTCATGATTACGTTTCACTTGAATTAAATACATTACGAGTTGGGAAAAAAATGGAAATCAGGGTTGTATACAAGCATACGCCGTTTCCCCCTCCCTCCCTCCGTTTGGTCACCCTCTTCTCTCTCTCACTCTCTCCTCCTCCTTCTCCTCCTCCATCTCCCTTTTCTTTTCCTTCTCCCCCTTTTCTCTCCTTTCTTCTTCTTGCATTTTTTCCCATTTATTGTACAGGAGTGAGTGAATAGGGGAGAAGTGGGAGGGAGAGTGATGTAGGTTGGAAATGTTAATTATAATCTCAGCACGGGCACCATTTTACAACGCTGTCATCTCTTCACATTTGTATCCTAAATATGGCATCTGGGGTGGCGGGGGAGCTGACATGGGAGCATGCAAGAAGAAGAAGAAGAAGAAAAAGGAAGAAGAAGAAGAAGAAGAAGAAGAAGAAGAAGAAGAAGAAGAAGAAAAAAGTTTCACACCAACTGAAGTGTGTTAAAAGTGATGACAGGAACAAGAGGTGCTTTAAACGTTGCAGTGAGCCACCCCGGAAGCACATGGCCACAAAGAGGATGGGAAGATACAAAGTGCACATATTTGGATGTGGGGTTCCCAACATAAGGTCCGGGGGACAATCAGAGGCTCTTTAGGGACCTATAGGGGAATAGGTTAGGAGATAAATAAAATAAAATAAAAAATAGCAGCAGTGGGAAAAGTGCTCAAACTATTTAAAGTATCGGTGTAGAAAAACTGACCTTGGAAAATAAGTTCATTAAAGTTGTGAATAACGCTTTGGACACAGTTTAGAAACATGGATGCCTCTGTACAGCTGGCAACTGCTTAGTCATGGCAGGTGCATGCACATCCTTATTTGCTCTGCTATGGTTTGGTGCACTTTACTGTACTACAGTTTCTATTTTTATTTATTATTATTATTATTTCTTTACAATCATTCTAAAATACTTTTTTTTTTTTGGCCCCTAGATGGCAGATGACCTCCAAAACAAGCTGCAAGACACACAGCCAGAGAAGAACGCTAATATGTATGAGCACGAGACCCACCAATCGTCTAAATAAATAATAATAATAATAAATAATAAAATACTTTTCTCATGGTCCAAATGTAAACTTAAACAATGCCGAAAATTTAACACAGCTTAACACAGCCTCCCCTAACTGTGACACTTCAATAAAATAACTGAAAATGGCGTCTAAATAAAAGACAAAAGTTTAGAAAATATCATATTTATATTTTAAAGACATATATTTCAAACTTTCCGATTATTTCCAGGTTTACGTGAAAATATTTTCAACGACTTTTGGACCCCACTTGTATATTAATGGTTTTCTAAAAAAATATGATGTTAAAGAAGCTATAACGGCGATATTGACAGCTAGCTGGTGATGGAGTACGTTTTTGTGGTCATCGGGCCATGGTTAATATCGAACCCTGTCAGCCTGTTGCCTTTTATAAACCTGATATGACCAACATAGCTAACGAACTGATGCTACCTACGTGTATTGTTGATATATGCCGATGACACGTCCCTTCACCCCGCAGTGAGTTTTAGGCACGTTCAATCTCGTTTTGAGTCTCTGGAGAGCAGTTCTGTGTACGCCGGACATGGTGCTTATTTACACAGCGTTGTTAGCTTGTTGCGCTGCACGTCACAACCTCTTGACTTTATTGTGAAGTACTGTATATAATACAAAGTCAAGAGGTAAGTGATATGTAGCACGACAAGCTAGTGAAGCGCTGTAATCGTAACTGCTTTCCTGAGCAGCGGTGTCTGATCTTACACAAAACTACTCTCCAGAGACTTAAAATGTTGTCAGTCAGATTATAAGAAAAATATATTTCGCTATTAGACATTCTTCAACAGCTAGTCACTAATGTGTCCGTCTGTCGTTCTTGTGCTGAACTTAGCTGATGCGGTGCACATACTGGACCTTGGTGTGACGAAATATGTGCACTTAATGAGGATTGGGCCATTAAATACAGCCCTTAAATATTCTCAACCTTACCGCTACGAGAGAGGATTAGTTTCATCACAGGTTTCAGGATGTGCAGATGTTGCCTACAGACAGTTGTGAGTCTTATCCACCAAATGTAATATCTGATTCTACGGGAATGTGTTTAAGATGATGATCTAGATGATTGATCTTGATTGGGAACATATCTCACTGTGCTCTGGGAGTCGTATCATATTATTCTTGGTTACTTCAACAAGTTGGCTCCTGACTGAACTCAAATATTGTTATTAGACGTTTGCCATTAGCTTTATCTGCCCTATCTGCATCAGCATTTTAACGTATCAAGTACTGAGCTCAAAGTTGACTTGTTTTTCCTACAAATTGTTCTTGCATTTTTCCATTTGAATGGCTTGCATGAGCGAGCGTGCAGTGTATAAAAAAATAAAATAAAAAGGCAGAGTCAAATGTACAGTACGTGGGCCAGGATGTGCATGGAGTGGCGAAGCCCACACGCCTCTTCCACCATCTCTCAGCCTTTAACAAAGAGAGTTACAAAATCAGATACAGATTGTATCAAAACAACAACAACAAAAAAAACATGCAGAAATTTTCACCTTCACTCTACATTTTGTCTTCCTCGTCGTCTCACTTTAAATCTTTTAATTTATTCTTTCTTTCTTTTATAGGACTTCAGTCTAAGCGGTATTTTAATGTAACGTCCGCCAGTTTCTTTCTTCGTATTCTGTAGATGAAAATCAGTCAGTTGTAACTCTTGACTGTTTTTTCTGCTAAAGGCCTTGATTTTAACATTTAGATTTGATGTGCTCAAATACTGAAGGTAAATGTTGGCTGGGAAATTCAAATGTCTTTGCTGACGCAGAACATATCTCCTGGATCAGCCATTGTAAGCCATCTATTGTGTATCTGAGTGACTGACTAAGTCAGTGGCATATGTGCAGTGCATGCTTGTCTCAGTGTGTGTACAAAGTAAATCAATGTGTGTATATGAGCACACACGTTGCACATTTTGCTTGTCAGCAGCTTATATGTGTCTACAAGTGTATATGTGTTCCTGCAACTGTATTGTGTACTGAGTGTGTGTGTGTGTGTGTGTGTGTGTCCTTTTCTGTCTGTTTGTGTTTGTGTGTATGCTCATGGTACATATGTGTATGTGTTTGAGGCTGCCACAATGGCATCACCACCCGCCCCTGACGCTTTGATTGTTTTCTCCGCCGCAGCAGAAATGCACCAATTAATATGCAGAGAGTGAGTGAGACAGAGACATACACACACACACACACACACACACACACACACACACAAAACAACAACAAAAAAAAACAGCCGTGAGGGAGGGAGACGAGGAGGGAGGTGTGATGGGGAGAGGAGTGAAGGTGTTGGGGGGGGGCAGAAGAGATGGTACAGAGAAAGGGAAAGAATAGGGGGAGATGAAATGAAAGATGAGGGGAAAGTGTGTGTGTGTGTGTGTGTGTGTGTGTGTGTGTGAGTGAGAGAGAGAGAGAAGGAGATGGAGTGAGATAAGGGGCGAGGGTGGAGGGGAGGGGGTGCATAGATGGAGGGGATGAAATCTGATAGATGTTTGAGTAAAAACAAGAGAAGGAGAGAAAGAGAAAGGAGTGAGGGATGAGGCGGGGTGAGGAGGAGGAGGAGATCAATATGTACATATTCAGTGAGATATGGTGGGAAATCAATTGAAAGGAGGGGAGGAGGAATTGATTTGGGGGGAGGAGGAGGTGGTGGTGGGAGGGGGGTGGGGGCAAAGGAGGAGGAGTGCAGAGGTGGAGTGATATGTGGCTACGGCTGCTGTCCTTTTTGTCGCAGTGTCAGGGTATTGATACTGTAATACACCCCCCTCACCCCCTTCCCCCCCACACACACACCCTCACCCCCCCATACACACACACAATGCTGCCGTGACAACGGCTGTCGCGGCGACGCCTACTGGCACAATGCAGCCACAATACTGAGGGCACTGAAGCATCACACACACACCCATACACACACACACACACACACACACACACTCAGAGAGAGAGACAGAGAGAGCAGAGCAGGCCAGAGAGAAAGAAAAAAAAGAATGAGGGAATGAAAGAAGAACAAGAGGGGAAAAGGAGGAGGAGAGATTAAGAGGGAGGGAGGAAGACGGATGGATAGAGAGAGAGAGAGAGAGAGAGAAGGATGGAGATGGAGGGAGGGGATGTGGATTGATGGAGAGACAGGAGGAAGGAAGAAGGGGAGGTGGAGGAGTGATATGGTGGGATAATATTACATGTGTAAAAACGCCAGAGGGTGCGTGCCCATAGAAACATGTTTAATGGCTTTTATGATTGCAGCGAAGGTTGTGTGAGGTGTGTTGTTGTTTTTTTGTTTTTTTTGATGTATGTACTGCATGTGTGCAAACAACAAGGTGTTTATGGTGTAATATGACAAACACAGTATATAATCAGTATTTTATAAATACGTGTTTATATTTATACATACCTGTACCTACATATGGATGCGGTAGACGTCGTTATTCGGCTGGAATTTTAGAATAAATGATTGATCACACTCGCATGCTGCTTATAATAGTATATTTGATCAATTTTTCCATTGTTCTTGTGATCACATCTGCTTTGTTGACACTAAATCACTCTCCTTCATGTGTCAAATATTACAATATATTATAAGCCTGCAGCTTGGGCCTTTTGTGGTTAAATAAAGTGGGGAAAAAAGCTCATCGACGAAGCTGAAACAATACTGTAACAATGCCAATAGAGCTGCAACGGCTAGTCAATCAACAGAAAATTAACTATTCAGCTATTTTCATTCATTTTTTCTGGTTTCAGCTTCTTAAATGTGAATATTTTCTGCTTTATTTAGTCTTCTATGACACTAAACTGACTATTTTTGGGGTTGTGGGCCGTCGGTTTAGGTTTCACCTTGAGAAAACGACCAAACCAATTAGGAAAATAATCGATAGTGAAAATTACTGCAGCCTTAAAAATCCAAAAAGTGACGCCTTAAATCTGGAATCAGCATTCAAAGGTTGTTTTTTGGTTTTTTTAAGTGTTCATTTTGGTGTCATTGGTGTCAAACTTGTACTCAAAGCTGAAAAAATTAAAATAAACTAAAAAAAAACCCCACTGCCTTCTCTGACCTCCCTTTGCCAAAATGTCTGTGCCGGCATATTACTGTATCTCCCCCCAACATGCACTCTCATTTACAAAAGAAACGCTTGGCTGGCTGCCTATAAGTCAGTTTATCCGCGTGAGATGACCAACGTCCCTCTTTTTCTTTCTCTTTTCTCTCTCTCTCTCTCTCTATCTCATACAGTGTGTGTGTGTGTGTATGATCTATAGTTCCCTCCCTCCATCACCCCCCCCTCCCTCACCCTAACCCTTCTTAATATGATGTAAAAAGCTAATCGCATGCAAATGTCTGTTGTCCCGGTAACCGGGCCTGAAAAATCCCTTTGATGTTTCCCCCGACTCATTCTCTTCACGTTCTCTTTGTTCGCCACAGTCTCGCTGCTTTGTCAACATCCCCCCTTTTTACCCCGCTCGCTCTCTCTCCTTCATCCATTCTGCAGCTCTCTCGGCCCTCTCTTAGTTCTCTCCATTAGAAAAAAAAAAAAAAAAAAGTTCTAACTCTACTTTGTGTCTCCCTCTTTCTATAAGCCCCCCTCTCTATTCTTCCTCTCCCCCTCGTGCTCCTGCTCTCCCCTTGACTGTGCCTCTCTGTCTGTCTGCCCCTTCGCCCTCGCTCATTTCCCATCATTCCCACCTACTGTCTCCTGTCCCTCTCCTCTGTCGCTCCCTTTCTCTCTCTCCCTCAGTTCTGCCCCTTCCTGTTGCTCCCCCTCCTCATTTGCCCACCCTTTATCTCTCATTCCTCTCTCTATGCCCCTCACACACGCATGCACAGATGGACACCCTCCCTCCTTTTCGAGAATTTGATCCCTGGAACTATTTGATATGGCGCTGCACTGTAGTTATCTAATCATTCTGGTTTTTTGTGAGGCCCGGTAGAAGCAGCAGCACAGCTGGCTTTCAGAGACCGCTTATTTACAGCGAGTTTGGGGTTACAAGGCTACAGGCCTCGTTTTTGAGGTTAGACCTGCAATAAGGTTCAAGCACAACCTCAAACCCTCCCACCGTCTTAAATTTCCCTCTTCGAGGTTTGGAACTTGCATCCAGTTTTAATTCAACACAGAGATGTAAAAAAAAAACAACAATCAATTTTCATCAAGTAAGCATAATATGCATTTCCAACATTCCTTCCACAAAAATGTAAACATCAGGCAAAGTGTGTCATAGACAAAGACAAAGAGGGAAAAGTTTCCATACATTAATACTGCCTCACAATGGCATACACATGTGAGGGGATTCTGAATATGACAATCTATACTGCAGCAAAGAATGAAAGATGGTGTTCATTACGCCGCTTCCAATATAATGCAATCTAGCAAACAGCTAAAGGCTACGAAGTGTACGGGCAACAAATTACATATTGATTCAGAAAACGGCTCAATAGACATTTGCAATTTTCCGAATTTGAATGCAGATATGAAACGTGCTAAATCTGATAACTGCTGCTGCCGCTTGACCTCCTGCTTCTGAGCCTGATGGTTTTCGTATTGTACCTTAACAGTGATATCGTTTGATGCACACGCTTATCCAATCAAAAACGAGCGAGTGGATGTCGATCGCTTTTATTACCTTCATGAAATATAAACCACATCACCGACTGAAATACCCAAACCTAGAGCTTTGCCTTTTTGAAAAGTTCTATATATCTTCTACACTTTTTGTTCTTCTTCTTTATAATTCAGTATTAATGTAATTTATATTGGTTTATAGACCAGACTGAGTATCTATTAATGGATCCACTTGTGAGTCTGACAGAGCAGCAGAGGTTAAGTTGATGTTCTGAAGAAGCGAGAGTTATTTTCGTCTTTTGTTCCACTAGCTTTGAGATATATTAATATTTAGACTAAAGTAATCCTCTGACCATCTTAGCTTTAGCATTCGCAGATTTAGCTCTGAACACAAACTACAGCCAAGGATGATGGGAATATCTGTTTAGCTTTTGGTCAAAACTAATTAATAAATGCTAGATGACAGTCAGGGTGGATCACCAGAGTGATCACAGTTCACTTTGACATGAACGCATGAAAATAAATTTCATGATAATGCATCCAGTAGTTTTTTGGATGGCTGACATTTTCACAAACACATAAATGTCAACCTCATGCTGGCACTACAGGAGAAGTCAGGGATTCAAAGTCAGCAGGGGTTCATCCCCCGGAGACAACGAACGTCTGCACAAAAAAATTCATAGAAATCCACCTGATAACTGTTGAGATATTTCAGTCTGGCGAAGCAACGTTAGCATATCCGAAAATATCTGATCCAGAAAACTCAAATTCATCAAAACAAAGCCGAGAAGAAGCATTAAAAAAAAGGCACTCCGGGTTCTTTATGGGAACCACCTTAAAGGTCTGATGACGTTACGTCTTTAAGAATAATCATATGTAGTTCACGTCTCCAAAAAACCAGTAAAACCAGAATAAAGCATTTCAACAGAACCGCCTTTCTCCATTTTATGGAGAGAGAGCATTTCAAACAGGAAAGCTTAGACTAACTGTAAAGACAATACCTCTTTGTACACAAATCAACATTGCACAGACACCCATTTTACACCTTTGGCATACAGAATATGGCATCTTATATCAAAAGGTATAGTATTTAAAATTCAATACCGGTACTTACAAGAACATTTTAAAGGCACCAAGAAGCTCATGATGCCGACATAAGTTATACTTTTTAAAAAAAGAAGACTAAAATACCTTTTCGCCCCTTGAAAACAAATATCATTAGCTTAAAACATACACAGTAACAGAAATGTATAGCAGTCGGATATGATTGGACGTCCTGTTCATCATCGAGGCAATGCTTACTGTAAGTTCAGATGTAACCTTGCCTGTCGTTGATTTAGCCACTGTACCAGGCTCGAAAACGGCCACGGTATGTGTGTGTGTGTGTGTGAGTGAGAGAGCATGTGAATGTGAACAGTGCTCCACTGTCTTATAACAATAAGAATGACTGCATGTGTTGAGGGACACTGTGTGTGTCTGTGTGTGTGTGTGCGTGTGTGCGCGCCACCCCTGCCTCATTTACATAGATGCAATCACACCTATATCACGCATTTTTACACAGGCAGTGGGAAAAGAGGAAAAAAAAAGCCTACAGTACTCCAGCGTTATGAAAAAGACAAAGTACACAATACATTCTGAATCTGCAATCCTATGGTGGATTTACGCCCTGCATATTACTTCCTGTTTATTATCAGATGCTGGAAACATGTGATGCGTACAGTCAGCCAGGCAGTCAGTGGTTCAGACCAAGTGGTTTGGCCTAGTGGGGAGCCGCGGGGCAGACAATGGCCACACTGTGTGGCTGAAGTGCCTTTGGTGTCAATGACTCTGCCAGCAACTGAGACTGGCAGATCCAAAATGGCGGAGCGCGGAGAGCCCTGCTGGTGCTTGTCATGGTTTGAACAGGGCAGTTTTGATCCTTTTTGGATGCAGCTTTTTTTTTCTTCTCCCCCCTGGGGGGTTCATATCAGAGCTGAGAGGTTTAGAAAGAGGGAGAGCAGTGCAGTGCTGCTGCTCGGGGGCTAATCTGCTGGCGTTTTAGTTGTTGTTTTAAGGAGATGAAGGGGTCAAAGGGAACAAGGAAAAGAGGAGCAAGTATGAGTGGAGAAGTTCAAATAAAGTCTGAGAGTCTCGCTTTTGACTTCATGCTCCTTTAAAGTCCAGTTCGTCTTCCCACGAGAGGTGAAATAGAGATGTTCAATGGTCCAGTTTCTGAGAGAAGAAAAATAAATTGAAATATTACACATGTTCTTTACATCTTTAAAAGGTCGTTAAAAAGGTGAGAAGTCTGAAAGCGAGCGATGCAGGGATGGCGAGCCATGAGCGTGTAAAAGAGAGCAATGACAGAGAGGAAAAATAAAAATAAAAAAATTATGAAAGAGTAACTTACTCTTATTGAGATGACAGTTACACGGCTGTAGAGGGAGACTGAGTCTGTGGAGGGAGGGAAAATAAATAAATGTTGTTTATATGTGCGTCCGTACCACGGAAACCAGCCTCTGTTGTTGGATATGTGCATATTGCTGTTTGTGCGTTTGTCCTGCATGTTTGGGCTGCGTGTGTCCGTCTGTCTGTCAATCTGTTCCCAGCGCAGTATGTTTGCCAATCTGTCATATTCTGTTTGCTAGATAAGGAGATTGAGAGAATTTGTGTTTGTGTCCGTGTGTGTGTGTGTGTGTGTGTGTGTGTGGGCACAAAGCAAATTCATTTAACAACTACCATCAACATGGCAGGCGGGAACTGCTGTGTCTTACAGCCAAGCAGATGCATGCGTATAGAAAGCTGTTTCTGTTTTTATATAAATTCCCTTCACTGAAACTGTATAATTTGTACTCTTGTGTGACTCTGAACCGTTTTGATGCTTATTAATGCAGCTCGCCCCAAAACAGAGTCATGCATGTTAATCAAATTAGCGCCAACATATTAAAAATTAAAGTTGTTTCAGTTTTTGTTGCAAAGTTAATTATGGAAACAATAAAAGACATTTTTTTAAATGGAGGGGAACTTTAAAGTTTTTTATTTGTTTAGAAAAGTTGGGAAGCCAGCTATACCAAACCTGGTTTAAACTTCATCTCTTGTTCTAATATTGATACTCATTTAAATGAATGCTGTATTCATTATGTATCATTCTCAATGATCGTTTTTTTTTTTGTTTTTGCTCCAGGGCCCATCTGCATTTTGAGGGACAGGTCTAGGAACTAAAACTTTTCTGCAATGCACAAGTAGTTGCAACAGGAAAGACCCCCCTCCTCCCCTCCCTCCTCTCCTCCCCCCTCCCCTCCCTCCCTCCCCCCCTCCCTCCCTCACCACTCCAGTCTTCTCACTTCACATTCCTCACATTTCAAATCTATTTTTAACTGTGGTGAAACTTTGAGTAATCTGTGCCAGTAAAAATATGTCTTTCCTCTTTGGGATCACTATATTGTGTGCCTGTGTGTGTGTGTGTGTCTCTGTGTGTGTGTGTGTCCACCTGTGAGTAACTTGTTGATCCAGAGTTTCTCTTGGGGTCCCTCCCAGACGCTGGAGATCCCCCCTCCTTCTGACTGCCGACAGAGGAGGAGTCTGAGCAGCTACTGTGGACTGAGAGAGAGAGAAAGGTGGTTATAGATTAACAGATAGTATTAAATAATTAAACTTAAAATATATATTACATTTAAAATTTCAAATGACATCATGATTCCCATGGACAGGTGTCTTGTCATCCTTATAAGCATTTTATTTCTGCACGTTTATAACCGTAATAATATATCATAAGAGCATCATAATGTTTCCTTGATGTGAAAGCCTTGAGCCGCTGAGCTCACGGAGGAGACAAAGAGAGAGGAGTCAGAGTGAGAAGGCATTTTCTCGTCCTTGTTCAATGAATTTCTAACACCGTGTTCTGTCCCAGAGGACAATTCATGCATTGAAATCCTGAGCTGTTGCACTCAATGAGACACCTGGTGAGCAGTATGTGCATTACACCAAGCTATGAATGGGAAATGACTCTGGCTCTCGAAGGCAACTGAGGCCTTTAGAGACCGGATGGTGGGGCAGGAATCTCAGGAATTGGATTTCAGATTAGGTGTTTTATTTATTTATTTATTTATTTAGTTAGTTTTTAGTGAAAAAGCTCTTTTAAAAAAAAAAGCCACAACTCATAAGCGTTTATGGAGACACAAAAAATGAAGAGTGCATGCTTGAGTCAATGCTAAAGTTGCTTTGTGTGTGCTAGTATGCTAACACGTTAGCTTTATCAGCCGTATACAGTGACATACAGTTAAGTCATATCATCATGCTGTGAAGAGTCAAAACAGGAGAATCAGAAACATACAGGAAAAGCAATATGAATCTGCAGTATCCGTCTCCGGGATGGACGTTTCCTTTAATATTCTTTTGTTTATGGATAGAGAACGGGAGGCGGGACAAAGACGCAGGTTCAGGAAGCCCGAATGCCGTGATGAGATTTGATCAAAGCAGAAGTGAAACGTCTTCCCAGAGTTAAGAGTTTTCACTGAGCTGTATGTTCTCTGCAGGCATGTCACAGCTCTTCAAAATGTCTCAGTGTGAGACAAATATCAAAAATTCATAGAGTAGCCTGGGGGTGCAAGATTGAAAAAAAAACAAAGAAAAAGAAAAAAAACATGTTCTGCGTTATTACCTTGTCACATGGGGAGATATACCCGACACACTTTTTTTTGTTTCCTGTCTGTAATCACTTTCAGCTCAGAGAATCTGAACCATCCAGTAATCGAATCCGGTCACGACCGTCTTCCTGAAGCCGCAGTTTAGACTGAAACACGTTTGTTTGTTTTTAATGGAAAAACTTGTTTCCCCCACCGTCAAAAAAAAATAAAAAAAATCAATTTTCAAATAAAACCTTTGATGCAAATGCTGTCTTCCCGTTTAACTCCCCTAAGAGCCTCCAGCACCTGCAGCATCCCACACACACACTGTTACAGATGTTTGAGTATACAGTACCTCTGTCATTCAGACTGTAGATGGAGTCCAGCTCTGACACTTGAGTTCCTGTCGCATCCAGCAGCAGCTTACTGGAAACTCCCATACAGAGCGACTCCTTCAGACACAACTCTGGCACAGCAGAGAGGAAAAAGCATTACATGAAAATGCAGCTAAATGAAGATTTAGGTTCATGCTTTATTCCCTGACGTTATGCATCTAGATATCTGGGAATATGCTGTTTTGAACAAGCTGTACCTAAAAATGTGTTAATCCTTTTTTTTTTTTTTTTTAATATACCAGCCGCAGTGCATTTTATCCTGCGTGATACCGTAATCTGAACCTCCCACAGGAAGCGATCCTGAGACACAAGGTTGGATTGGATATATGGAGGCGGATGGAGAGTGACATTTAATAGCCAATATTAACTCCATGCTTTGGAAAGCTGGGCATAAACAAGTGGACAACAATCAATTTTTTTTTTTTCCTCTTATCGGGCCACACGGCGAGCAATTTGTGAGTGTTTTTGTTTTCAATGTTTCGATCCATTCGGGTTTCTACATGCTCACAGCGACAATACAAACGTAGGTATAATGTTCATGTTCACAAGATGTTCACATGTTGCACATAGTGGGATCATGTGCATAAAATAAATGAGCATTTCTTGTTTAAATCTAATCTCTAGACGCCATCCTAGTTGGAGTTGGTGTGTGCAGTGTCAGACGGTACCCGTGTTGTTGATGGCGTGTGTCCACAGCAGATGGGCAATATCTTGAGCCCAGGACTTCCTGGCTTCCCTGTCCTGAGCTTGCAGCGTGATGTAGTCTCTTGTCCGAGGAGCCTGTCGAACCCAAACTTCGAACTTCAATCCCTCCTCGCCGACACTCTGAGTCAGACCCATCTCACCCGTCTGCAGGGAGAAGAGGATGTTAAAAATCAAAGAAAAGAAAAGAAATAAATAAAACTAAAGGAAATGTGAGAAAGTCATCATCATCATCTTCACTAAATAATCACCTCAGAGTCAGTTTGTTTTAATTTGTGTGTGTGTGTGTGTGTGTGTGTGTTCAGGACCTTGATGCTGTGTTTGTAGCTGTAGGCGATGCGTCCCGGGCCGGTGCTCTTCTGTTTGGTGAAGATGAGGACGTGCTGGTAGAGGAAAACATTCCTCACTCCTGCCCGCTTTCTCCGAGCTCCCCCAGACACAGTCAGCTCGCCCTGCCGCACCAGCTCGCCGCGCTCCGCCACGGGCATCTGAAGTCACACACA
Organism: Pampus argenteus; assembly: GCA_036937835.1. Lineage (NCBI taxonomy): Eukaryota > Metazoa > Chordata > Actinopteri > Scombriformes > Stromateidae > Pampus > Pampus argenteus. The sequence continues at coordinate 3,173,086 of CM072860.1, forward strand.
CACACACACACACACACACACATTAGGATGCACTTATCTTGGCTTGAGGCCCAAGCCTTGCTCTACTCTGCAAATGATAGCAAATGATAACATTTTGCAGCTATAAATTTGATGCTTTTCATGGAGTCGTTGACACACTTATTACCTAACAGGAGCTGATCTCTCAAACCGTCCCGACATTCATTCTGACTCAAGTTTTCAGTCTCCAGTCGACATTTCAGCTACAAAAGGCTGAAGAGTTTTAATCTCGAGTCAATAAAAGTCAAAGTACAAAGCAGTATTATTACTACAGTGCCTCGCGTGGTGACATATTTCCTCCTCGCAAGATGTTTCTTTCTGTTGGATCTTGGCTCTAATTGGCCGACTGACTCATGTCTTTTGTACAACTCTGACTTTATTGTTCGTGTCAATTACAGGGTTGAGACTTTGCCACGCTGTCGCAGCTCCAGAGACAGAGAGAGAGAGGTTGATAAAAGTCAAAATGTTACGTAATGCTCCTTTAGGATTCAATATTAGACTAGTTTACTTTTCTAAAGCCGCAAACAAACTCAAGCTTTAAAAAAAAAGAACAATACAATTAAAACAGGACTACGGCAGTAATCCAGCGGCGAGCTTTATTTTTAAATCTCTAGAGATGTGTGGGTCATGATATAAGTGATCCTTCACATGATTATGAAACATCCACATCAACACCCACCTAAACACACACACACACACACACACCTGCACTTACAGTAATTTCACCTGGAGAGCTTTTGCAGCGTGGTGTGAAGTAGCACAATGGGAGTGTTTGTGCTGCCGTAATGTCTCCCCTCACTCAGGAGGGGGAGGAGAGGAGAGGTGTGCGTTTGTGTGGGAGTTAAACATTTGTCACAACCAGCTATCATGGTTAACCTAAAGTGTATTTGCACTTAGACACCGATAAATTCATCTTTTTTTTTTTTTTTCAGGAAAAATAAAAAAAGTAAAAATGTAAGTAATGAGCCTCAGATAAAAGACTAATAACAAATCTGTCTTGACAAGATGAGTTCATGCATTTTCCCTCTTCCCTCTGCAGAGTCATAAACTGGGACGGGCATTCTCACCGGACATCCCGCGATGAGGTCACTGGCCCGGAGGTCCTCGCCGTGCCGCTGGTTGTGTCTTAGGATGGAGAGGGCGGAGTCGGAGGCAGGGTTGATACCCCCAAGCTCCTCCAGGGCCTCGCAGTACTGCTCCAGCCTCTGAGTGGGAGCCTGAAGGCAGTGAGGGAAGGACAGAGGGGAGAGGGGGGACGCCGCAGGGAGTTTAGACTGGGGGAGAAAGGAGAGGAAGGGGGAGAGATGATTAGACCATGTGAGCTCCCGTTGGTGTCCCCGCGTTACAACGAGCCTTATGAAGAAGTCAAAGGGAAACCTTGAGATAAAACCGAAAATTAAACAGAAATATAAAACAAACATTCAAAATTACTTATTTTATTACATATTATTTTTATTATTATCATCATCATCATCATCAATCACACTATTATTATACTTTTAATTAATCGAATAATTTGACTACATGGTATTCATATGTTGTTGCTTTTGTTAAAAGCCATTTTTGACGTGCTACACTTGAAAAAAACATCTTTAATTGGGAAAAATTACTGTTTTATTCGTTGCTCCTAAAATCTGATGAGGGCCAAACAAATATTAAACAAATATATATCTTTTCAAACCCCGTTTTTTTATTTCCACTGGCATGCATATTCATCACAATAACACTCATCACCAAAGTGATCCCCTGAACGCCGGCGCCTCATCCATCGCCATCACAATAACCATAAACCTCATTGTGTTCAAGCTGTTTCAAAGCTGCTGCAGGACGTGACACGAGCTCACGCTGCCTCCCTGTGGTGGTTTGACAGAAATGCTCCTTTATGTGTGTGTGTGTGTGTGTGTGTGTAGCATCAGAGACCTTAAGCACCGTGATCTCTCCTTGTAAAGTCGTCTTAGCAACGCCATGATGTTGTACATGCATTGGGTTTTTATTTTCATTGTATCTTGCGAGCTCGAATTACTTTCCCTATAATCGGCCTTTAATTGGCTTTTCTTAGTGTACATTAAACATGTAATTAGCTTCACTTTATACAGCTGATTTTTAATTGCTGCCACTGTTGAGTAAAGCAACTTTAATTGGTTTGTGCTCGAAAAATTCATTATAATGATATTTCAACAATGTGGTTTGTGGGATTTTCAAAACAGAAAACACACAAATAAATAAAACATGCTATGACCCCGACACCCGTATGATGTTTAATATATGGCAGGTTTGAGTTTAAATCAGAGAGAGACTTGTTACCTTAAAGAAGTCAGCAGCCTGTGTTACGAGGGGAGAGTCCAGCTCTGGTTTAGTCCTGATGTAGTGGGAATACTGTATAAACTGCTCCCGCTGCATGAATGAGACATGAAAACAATATATAAAACAGAAAATTAGGGGGAAAGCTGAATTAAATACAACAATAATAAAGCCTTTTTACAACTGAACGTACATATTTACTGAAACAGTCCTGCTGCAACAGGCTTTGCATAAGAGCGCCCTCCATGGCAGGCAGGAGGTACTGCGAATGAAAGGTGCTTAGGCTGGCCCAGTTGGGGAAGAGGGTGTCTGCCTTCCCCCTGATGGAGGCCGGGGTGTCCGAGAGCTCCAGTAAGGGGAGGTAGGTCTCCTCCACCCCCTTCAGGACAGTCACGTACTGCCTCTCAGAACTCAGCATCCTACACCACAGCAGGTAGAGCTTACTGCAGGACAGAGAGAGAGAGCAGATGAGTCCATTTGCAAAACGAGAAACAAACATGGGAATAAGAGGAGAAGCAGAAGGGAAGAGGAAGTGAAGATAAGCAAGTAAGATAGCCGAAAGCAATGGAGAGAGATCAAACAGTTAGTGATGATAAAATTATCTGAGATTGCATGTTGACTGATAAAATAGCTCTGAAACAGACTTCAGTTGTACTTAAATTATCCCTTTCATCTCAGGCCTCTAACATAATTTATGATGTTGGTCTTGTTTCAGCAAACTCAGACTTTATCTGCATCATTTTCTCCCACACACACACACACACACACACACGCATTAACACAAAGCTAAAAAAAGGAGAAAATAAGCACAAAATGATACAAACGCACACCTCTGAGCAGTAGATCCTGCCCTGTCTGTCCCCGTCTCCCTTTCAGTTCTGCTCAGCAGCACGTGTTGCCGTGGCGATCCCGTGTGGTCCACTACCTCCTTGCTGCTGACCTCAACCCCTCGGATCAACACTCCTCCTCCTCCTGCTGCTCCTGCTCCTCCTCCCCCTCCTCCTCCTCCCCCTCCAGTGCTCCATCCAGGGATGGCTGCAGCCATGCTGGTAGTAATGACCGGGTCAGCTAACGCCCGTCTCCCCAGCCAGGACATGGGGGAGTTACGGCTCGCCCCGCCCACTGGAGACTCCACAGGTTTGGGGCTGGCCGTGCCTCTGCGGGGGGCCAGCAGAGCCTGGAGGTCGAAACTTGGGTGTCGCTTCCTGGGGGGCTTCGGAGGGAGCGGGGCATCTGGGGACTGTGAGGTGAAGGAGATGGTTAGATGTTACAAATATTAACATAACAGCATGTTGTTTCCTGCCGTGACAGAGTTTTGGAATAAATTAAGATATTTTTTTATGAGGATAAGCAGAAACAAAGCAAAACTGGAATATTAAAGAGTTAAATCTTTTACACCAGACAAGGCCAGCTGCCAAAACAGATATTAAAGGTTCATACTGGTGGTTTTAGACCATTAACTACATTACTTTCTGCATTTATTTCTTCCAGGCAGCATCTGGTTTCAGTTTTATTTCAGCACATTGTGAAAATCAACTTCCAGAAACTTGTTTGAGATAGTCGACAAAGCAAATTCATCTCCACTTATTTTTCTTTTGATCATACTACATGAGATTCAGCAGCAGACCTGTAATGAAGACTTTGAAGACTTGAACTGCTGTTTCTGTCATACTAAACGCTGTGGTACCTTTGTCTCTGTTACATTCATGTGGTTATTGTACTGTAGGATAATGCAGATGTGAGCAGTCGATGCATTCAGGGACACTCCGACATTTAAAATCGGGCTGCATGGCAAATGGAAAATGCAAGTTTGAGATGCTCCCAGGCATCCTATCAAAAGACAAGCTGACCTGTGAGGCGATATCCAAAAAAAGACGACATACGCCTCTGCTTCCCCCCTGAGAGAATTGCTTTATACAGTACATTCCCACAGTGATTTTAAAATACTCTGTCATAAGACTTTCCACTGACTCTTATTCTTCTTCTTTAAAAAAAAAAAAAAAGAAATGTCAATTGGCAGTTACACTCTGAAAGCAGTGATACTGGATATGAATTAGACCCTGTTGCAAAGGTATTAAAAAGCCACAATTAAGTAAGTAATATTAAAAAAAATGAAATTTACTGTAAAATAAAATCGAAATCAATTCAATAACACAATGCACCAACTCACACTCTTCTTTGTTGGATTCAGAAGGTTCTGCAGGAACTTCCCTCCTCCAGCTCCTCCTGCTCCTCCCCCCGCTCCTTCTTTCTTATTCCCTTTCTCCTCTCCTATCTTCAGTGTGGAGCAGGTCTGCGGTCTAAACAGCGATGCCAGCGATCCCCAAGACTGAAGCCCCCCTTCTCCTCCTCCAGCCCCCAGCCCCCAGTCTCCCTCTCCCTCAGGGCCCATCAGATCCCACAGGCTGCTGGCAGACGGCGTTTTGGGCTTCCCCGGGCCTTGATTCTGGGCCCGTTCTGTCTGGAGGAACCTGGGTTTCACTTGTGCTACAGTCCGTTGGTAGCGCTCTACCGTCTGGGTCCAGAGATCCAGGAGTGTCCCACCGCCGAGCTCCATTGCTAACGACCGTGCATCCTGGAAACGGGATGGAGGGATGGGAGGGAGGGAGGCGAGGGGGCAGGTGGAAGAAGAGGAAGAGGGGGAGGAGGAGGGGGAGGACACTGCGTCGCACCACTGTGTGGCCTGCAAAAGAGATGGGAATAAATTTTAAACTACTCTTGTGTTCATAACTTCCTGCACGCTTGCCGTGCTGCGTTACCTCGGTCAGTGTGGACAGCAGCCTCTGCGTGTTGTCCAGGGTGGTCCAACAGTCGGACAGACAGTGGGACATGTCCCTCAGCTTCTCCCTGACCGGAGGAAGTTGAATCTGGACGTCGCTCAGGCCTGCCCAATCCAGCTCGCACCAACCCTCCAGATCACTGAGCACTGACAGAGTCTGGCTGTGCAGCTCCTAAAGTTAAAAAACAATTCAGGAAGATCTACTGTGAAAAGCTTGAAATCATGAATGAAATAATCACAACTGTATCCACAAGAATAACACGGATATCCCACCGAACACCAACGACTCAAAACACTCAAAATACATCTGTTTACATTTTAAACTTCAGTTATAAGTAATTCACAGTAACATATGTAGCTGAAGGCTATTGCAGAGATAATATGATTCATAATCATTGAGTTGAGATGACAAGGGACATATTGTTTTAGTAGAAGACATTAAAAGACGTCCACTGTGGTTACAAATGACAATTATTGGATAATAACTACACAGATGTAATGTCGCAGTGGCAGATGAGTAATAAACCGATCAACTATTGAGCTTAAATTAGCCACGTAAGCAGTTCAAATAAACCCTGAATGAACTATTGATTTTAAATGCCACTTTTTATAGAGGAAGACAATGTTGTTTAATATTTTTGAAAGTTACATAGTTTTTAACAAATAACAAAATACTATGCATGAATTTGATCCCCAAGTTCTTGTTCGTAGAAAGATTTCTGGACACTGGGTGGCGCCAAAGTAAGAAATGTTCAATTTCTACTCATGGTAGCATTATTTTTAAGACAGTGACCAATCGTATGTTCTAACATGAAAATAACACAAAAAGAAATTGATTCAAAAATAACAGAAACGCAGCATTTCCCATCTACAGAAGCAATTTAATATGTGCGTTTAAAAAAAAAAAAAAAAGTGCCTCACATTCGCCGTTTCTCTGAACGTCTTGAACTTCTGCTGTTTGAGTGAGAGTCTACTGAGGGAGAGAGGAGGATCCTTATAGTCATCCAGCTGTGACTGGACTTGCTCAATCTCTTTATCACACTGGGAATTTCAAAACATGGAGAGAGAGAGAGAGAGAGAGAGAGAAAAGTGGGGTGAGAAGAGGACACAGGACATTTAACAGTATACAAGTGTTTATTTTACTGCGTTGGATGCCGTGTTGTTGCACTGTATTTGACATAATTCACACAGGCAGCACCAAATAACAGAAAATCAGAGAGTTTCCATCTGGTCCCTGAAAAATACTTTCGGAAATTGCAATACTGGACAACGGGGAGATGAGGTGAAAAAACAAGCAGCTTCCGTTTTATCCATCAGAAGTTTGATCAGAAGACTCAGGAAAGGCAAGAGAAAGGTCCAAACCGTCTTCTTCTTCATTCCTCACTCACCTTTTCCAGTTTGTCCACCAGCCTGGCCAGTCGTCCGAGCGCTTCCAGGTCACGGCCTCTCTGATTGGACACTCGGACGAGCCGATGGAGGGCGTCGTCCACGCTGTCGTAGAGTTTAGAGGTCGCAGCGAGAGCAGCCCTGAGAAGACAAAAATTTTGATGATAAACAAAAAGCCTTGCAGACCATCTGTTGGGTAAACAAGTTAAGAAATCAGTCTATACTTGTATTTGGCCTCATTCTTGTACAGACTGAATATTAAATAAGTAATTAGTACAGTATAGCCACAAACAACAAGCTGCATTGATCTGTCCTCCATGTGATGTTATGTTCCCTTGTTTTCACCACCGGCTGGTTTTCATTTTTTTTTTTTTAAGCTGAAAACTTTTTTTTTCAGCACGAGGACTATTTTTAATCTATAACTCATCTTGACAAAATAATTCCTCGATCAAATACACAACATGGGAAGACTGAGGGCATCTGGATCCTTATTTCTCCCCTTGGGACCAAGCTGCTTGTGTAAAGTGGTTTATCCATGTGCGAGTATTTGTCCAATTAAAATTGTTGTTTATATCATGAGTTCTTTAAAATAGTCCAACCTCAATAAGCCTGGATGTAGATTCCAGCAGTATGCAGTCCCATTATCATAACAAGAGGCCTATTATTATCCAAATATATGCATATCCACACTGATTCTGTACGCAGTGACTGAGGTAGATCTAAAACAACCAACGCCGACTCTAATGACATCACTTCACCTGCAGTCCGGTGACTTCTGTGCCAGTCCAGTCGTGCTATTGGTCAATCCTGCGAGCCAGGCCCCGCCCCTTTGCTGCAGCTCAGTTAAGCGCTGGTCGGCCAGGACGCTCGTCATGAGCTGTCTGTGTTTGTCAATGCTCAGAGGAACAGCCTGAACAGGAACAACATATGCTTATTAATGTTTCTGTTTTAAAGCCAACCAAACTGCACTCTGGCTTCTATCTGATACACTGATGATCATCAAATCAATGATACACCGATACATAAAGAGTAAATATCTGCACCTTGATGTTGTCTGGCATTGGCTCAGTGTCCATTGACTGCAGTGCGTCTCCTAGGAGTGAAAGAGCGCTCTCACAACGCTCTGTCAGACTTTCCAGGCTCTAAAAAGAGAAAAAAGGTCTTTACTCCTTCCATCAATTTAACTCGTAGCTAAAGAAAATACAGGTTAGTGCATAAAGTTGCATGAAATTCTTTCTTTCTTTTTCGTTTTTTTTTTTTTGTTCATGCAGGAGGTCACAGAAAATGTGGAGGACAGGCAAATGTTTTGATCTGTTTGGATAAAGTAGTATAAACTAGGAGCCTCTGTCGTAGATTTATCCTCCACACCCAGTCCATCACGAGTTTCTGAAATCACAGACCACTGCTGGACATCTGCTTATTCATCCTCTTATCTCTCCTTTCCTCCCTCTAAACTTTCCTTCTCCACTTTTTGCATTTCACATTTTTAAAGTTGGGGTACAAAATCCTCACAAAAGAACAAACTCGCCCAAATTATTGATCTACGTGGGCTCAGAAACTATCTGTTGGTTAACATGATCAGGACTTGGTGTACTTTACTGTGTTATCTTTATTGTGTTTACTTGGTACTCAATCCACATTATTATACTTAATCACCAAAACAAGAAAGCAGTCGTCATGGTGAAATTTCCTCCCCAACCTCATTGTGTTAACTGAACATTTAGAATAAACTTTTGTCCATGTCAGTTAGTCCAAGAACGACTAGTGTTACAGCTGTGAAACCAAACAGATGATTCATTCATCACACTGAAATTAGTATCTACTCATGAGACCGATGTGATACCCAAACTAATTCATACAAGTGACATGAACCTGAATAAATCTGCAAAATCGTAGGTATCACTTGATCTTAAATGTCAGAAATGATGGTTTCCTGCTCAATTTCCTCAAGACCAGTCGAATGCACGCTCAGGTCAGTATATCTGGCAACCTCAGTTTCTGTAAATCTACCACTGAATAGAAAATCTAGTAGGAAAGAATGGTTTTATGTTTTATTTTATGAAAACAGTCCCGTTTCTCACCAGTCTAAAAGCCAGCCAGTCTGAGTGACAGTGTGTGAAGTCTCCGTCCATCTCTTTGGGCATCTGTTGCTTGTCTACATACTGCTGAAGGACTGCTGTCCCTCGCACCACGTGGACCTGGACAAGACAGGACAGGATGAGAAAAAATAAGGCTACAAACGACAGAGAAAGGGGCTGCGTCAAAATGATAAAAAAAGAGAAGAATAGGCATAAACACCTACATTTGTTAACTTATCAACAGGTACGACTAAACTACAAAACAAACGCAAGAATGCCAGATGCGGCGCCAACAGCTGTTTTTTCCCCAGTGTTAACATCTTTAGGGTGGGATGTAAAACATGTGGTAAACATGTGATTTATATGAGGTCACCTCTGCTCCTTCCAGATTATAAGAGGGGGACTCCTGCTGCTCCTCTACCAAAACCAAAACAGATCCAAGACTACCAGGAACCAGCACCTGGAGCATGGACACACACAGAGAAACATACATGCTTGAGTTACTCGATCACAACTGCAGGCAAAAATCACACAAGCAAACATTTATCACGTTTAGCTAAACAACAACACCTTTTTTATTTTCCTGTCTCACCTGGGACAGTTTAAGCGCAGAAAGGCAGAGAGCAGAGGGTGGAGAGCGTCTGCTGTCCATTAACACCGTGAGACCTTTTTCTTTGGCTGCAGGCCTGATGAGGATGGATGGAGAGACGTGGATGTGGGGTTAAAGAGGGGCAAACAATAATTAGAAGAGAAGAGCGGTGCTTTGAAACCAGACTTCTGTGATTTAAGAAGTAACTGTAAATGCCCACTCTTACAAAATAATACAGATTATAACTAATTATAGTACTTTTTTAACAGAGTGTGCTGCTTAAGTATATTTTAGGAACATTAAACTTCATATAATTTCTTCCCAAACCTTTGTGGATGTTTTGTTTTGACTTGCTGTGAGGTAAACTGAAAAAAAGATGTTTGTCAAAGTGACTTTGACTCGGTTTGTTATGATTTTTTTCAGCTTTCTGGCACATGATCAGTTGTTTTTTTATTTTTCCACCTTTTGCTATATTTGGCAAAGTCAGCAAAAAGCAAGTCAAGTCAAATATAATAATGCAGCATATTTAAACTAAACTGTTTTCTAAAACAGCAGCGTAACAAGAAAGAAATGATTTAAAAACTAGACCTGCAGCTGAAAGCAGAGCATGAGCAGAGGGTGAATCAGATAAAACAGGGATTCTATGCTATTAAAGAGGGTAGTGTCTCCAGTGCAGCCTTACCGAGTGATCCTGTAGTAGCAGGCCAGAACCCGGGCCATGTCCTCCTCACAGAAACCTTCCTCTGATCCATCTGTCTCTGTAACAACCAGAGCACGTCCCAACCTGTCCACTGTACCTGTGGTCAGTAAGCATTAACCATTGAGACTGATTAGACATTAAATTAGTTTGCTTCTGTTTTAAAAATTCCCCTTAGCTTAATGTTACCATCCACTGATTTGGGCTAGCAATGTTTAAAACTTTGAAACTACAGTTCCCATAATGCTTTGGGGGGACTTTGACAGGAAGTATAATGTTAGCAGGTCAGTGAGTTAGGTGTGGCCTACACCTTGAGCCTCTGTATCTGTTAACAGTTTCTGAAATTTGCACCATGAAATGTAATGCACTGTTACCATGGATATACAGATACTACTACTAGATAAAAAAATGCAAATTATGAGGCATCTTTTTTTCTTTCATTTCTAAGAAGATTGACGGACATATACCTACAATGGACATCGATATATTGATATCCCCTGAGAATGTAAGTCACACTGAATCTTACAGTATGTGTACCATGTTTGTGTGTTCAGATTTGAGTTATGACGGTGAAGAAGGGGGAAAAAAAGGGTTGAGAGTTTTGACTGGTTGCTAAGGACTGGTTGCTGTTGTCCTGTGTGAGGGACAACACCAACAAAGACAACATAGTCACACATCTACAAGACTGACTGCAATGGCTTTCTGTGTACTGGAGAGTTTTAAAGCTGACTAGCATGACAAAAATACATTAGGCCTGTAAAAGTACTTGCCTGTCAACTTCAGCTTCCCTGACTGGAGAAGCTCACTGTCCAGTTCCCTCAGCAGAGGAGGCTCTTTAGCTGTAACACCATTTAGTTGATCAGGACATATCTCTGCTGACCCCGCCTCCTCGTTAGAGTGGTTAAATAAGGATGTGCCTGATTGGCCGTTACAGACAGGCAAAGGTTCGGCTTTTGTCTCTGTCAAGAGATGCAAAGGTTATAGAAAAATATTTTAGGGGTATTTTAGGACCTAGTGTTCATGTATTAACATTCAGTTTTCTTCATACCTGCACTGCTTTTCGTTGTGTTTTCTGTCCCCTCATTGGTTGATGTGCACTCTTCATCGGGTTTGTTTGCCTGTTCGTTTGGCTTTGATTGTTTTTCTTCTGTGACGGGCAGTTGTATTGAGGTACAGCCAGTGGTGGGACTTGGTTGAGGAGCTTTACCCTGCAGTTTCAAGCCTTTCTGTTGTGCACGACCACCAGACCTAGCCCTCCCTTTGGCCCCCCTTCCCTTCCTCTTCCTCCTTAAGACAAAACACAGGAAGGTTTAATGAGGTACAAAAGAAAGTTAATATTACCTTATTTACCTTACTTAAAATTACCTTACGTTGTTCAGACATAATATTCTTCAGGAATTGTTTAGGATGTGACTTTTACGTCATCAGCTTCATCAGCGGCATATATGTGTGTAAGTTCAGACAACCTGTACCTTGTGCACCAAGGTTTACACCTAAGTGTTACTAATCTGTACTTTCATACGTGACTGTGAAAAACAAAACAAATAAGAAAAAAGATTGCCCAGTACCTCGGTGCTCTGAATCCTGCGGTTTTAACTTCCTTTCCTCTGGGACACACTCTGTTCTCGTTTTTTCCTTCATCCCTTTCTTCTGTCACCTTTGCGCTGGAGGAACTCTTCATTTTAGATCCAGTGTTAGTGATCTCTCCACCTGCTGAAACACCAGTGAATTGTCTCTCTGGTGCATCTGATGTTGGGGTAGTGGCATCACTGTCTCCACTAAGTGGTTTTTCTGTATCCTCAAAAACAGAGTCTGAATGAGAGCCGTAATCTGAGTGGCCCTCTATAACATGCCCAACTTTGTGGTTCGTCATGTCATGGATTTCGCTCTCAGAGTCTTTACTTCTATGGTCATCTCTGCATGGCTGCGTGAGGCCATTAGTTTCTCTCTCCCTTCCCACACCAGGCCTCCTCTCTTTAAACGGGCCACCAAAATAAAGACGGTGGTTTTCTAGGCCCTCAGAGTCTCTACGTATTTTATCTCCTTCATCTGAGTCATGGACAGACGAAGAGTAAGACCGCCTTCCTTTGCTTGGTTCAGTGACTCCTGTTGAAGGCCGAGATGTTAACACTTCACCTTTGGGGGTCACCACATCTCTTTTGGCCATTCGAAAGCTACCAAATCCTTCCATTCTCCCATAACCCCAAGCTTTTCCTTTCCGGAGTTTGATGGCCTTACCTCTCCTGCACAGAGGCAAAGTCTTGGTCTTACAGATCCCATGCATTTCTAAGTACCTCTGCCTTGGGTCAACCCCTCCGTCAGGACCACCTCTGGGCTCCAACAGCTCTACGTAGTCTCCGTCCAGCTGAGGGTGTCTTGTTGTCCGCCCGAGCCCATCTTCGCTGCGCCTTCGCCGGGGAAGAGCAGGCTCAGAGTCCAATCCGTCTGGTGGTAAATTATCATCTTCCTCCTCATCCCAGGACCAGGAATCTAGTTCTCCAGAGGATGAGCCACCCCAGCCCCCAAGGCTGCTGCCACCCTCACTGGGTAGGCGGTTAGAAATGGAGCCCTCGAGGTTGGACATCAGGCCCAGCTCCTCAGAGGGGTCGTGGATGAATTTCGGGTAGACAACCTCCTTCCACGGAAGGCGTACCACACCATCACATGTACTGACCAAGCAAGTGTCAAGACCTCCTCCAACTGTGTAGAGAAAAGAAAGAAGTAAGAGTAAAATCACCTTTTTCACCTTGTTTTCATTGTAGTCTTCTTCACAGTCAAAGGGGTAAGTTCCCTTGTCCCCAGCTTTTAACCTTTAAAACCTTTAGGATCAATTTCTGTTAATGATCAGAAATTGATCAAAATATCAGTTTTTATCTCAGTGGCTTGGGTAGAAATCATCACTCATGCTTTTCTTGTATTTGTTACAATACTTTTTCAGTGGAAGTAAACCATCCTTTTCTTACCTTCCCGCTTGTGGCCCCGTTCTTTGTTGACACTGTGTAGCCACTCAGTGGTGAACACAAGGGGGTGTTGGGACTCAGGTACCAGGATTTCCTGGACAGTGCGTCCCCCAGGGGCCAGACATTTTAGGGCCAGTCGAGGACAGCGTGTAGAGAAGGGCACCACCTGCAGGTAGAAGTCATTACTGCGCAGGAGCCTCCAATCTAGTGTGGAGAGCTGGACGACCACTTTTTCACCCAGACACAGAGGCCAACCGGAGTGAAGGAACAGGCAGCCCAGGTACTGAGACTGAAATGAAATGTAGATGAAGAGTAGAAGAAGAAAAGTAGAGAGAGAGAAAGTGTATTAAACGTATAAGTAAAACATCTACATTAAAATTAAATCTTAAATGCCAAGACTTGACTCTCTGTACCTCTTGGGTAGTGCAATCACAGGCCTTTTGAAATCTCGTCTTTTAGGGTCCATTCTTACCAAAAATCTGTTGCTCATACATAATCTGGCCCTACCATTCACAAACCACAACCCACATGAGCCCTTGTGCACATTTGTGTTTGACTGAGGTATTCAGATGAGTTTCTAGAACTGATACCACACCAGTCAACAGTATTCACAAGGTCAATTGGCCAAAAGCCAATGCCACATACAGACATGTGACTCATACAGCGTTTTCTAAAGTGTAAAACTGCTTAGCTAGCATGACACAATGAGAAGATTCTAGATAGCTGCAGAGAGTCAATGTGAGTCAGACAGAAACATGCAATGACCAGCTTGTCACAACAACCAACCACTGTTAAAGCAGTCCACGGTTGCATAAGCAGAAAACACAAATAGCTCTGTAAAACTGAGGAAATCAATCTCATCCAGCACATTAACATGGGTCTAAATATAGGAATTCCCACAAGGAATAGTATAACTCATTTATTTATTCAGGTAGAGGAGAAAAGGCCCCTAGTGAGCCTATGCACCATTAATCTTCTGACCTATGTAGAAAAATACACCTTTATCAAAATACTATTCCCACCTAAATCAATCTTGTGTCGTATCCAACATGCTGTCACTCTCTCTCGTAGTCTAGAGGTATAAAACTCACCCAGAACCTCTCTCTGCTGGTCCCAGTCACGTCTAACCGATTGACACAGGGCTGCTCCCTCCCCCCTCCATACCCTTCAGACTCACGAGACGTGATCAAATTATATTCCTAACTCGACCTCCCCTCCATCTTCCCTTTTCTACCCCTCTGCTCGTGTCTCTTTGCGTGTCTGTTCTCTTGCAAAAGTGGCAAAGTCTCAGGGGAAGTGAAATTCTGATGTCCCTCAGGATGGATATTTACATTGAGAAGCATGTTTGCACTTTTGCTCTTTTAAAAAGTTTGTCTGTTTTGAGTCAGTCCGCATTCTGTAACTCTCTGTGTCCCCTCCAGTTCCCCCTCCTTCCTCCTCCTCCTCCTCTTCCTACCTCTTCCTCCTCAATGTACCCCAGTGTTTCCTCCTTCTTCACCACCTCCCATTTCTCAGCCATTCATCAATCAGCCTACTATAGTCTGCAACTTCCAGCATCTTCTCTTTTTTTGGACGCACACACACACACACACACACAAGCACTGTGAATGAAAGCCATGTTCATTCTCACCGCTTCTCTGTTACTCACTCTCTCTTTCTCTCACAGCAGTAACACACTCACATATGGAAGGAATTAACATCATGACTCACAGTCTAACTCCCATCCCAGGCAGCTCCACTCAGCGACAATGAAAACATAGTTTGCTCACAACGCATGTGCATATGTGTGTGTGTGTGTATAGGTCTATGAAAACTGTAGAGGGAAATGTGAGACAGTTCTAAGCCCGACAGCTTGTGCTAAACAGTGCGTGTGTTGTTTATCTTTGCATATGTCTGTAACGGAAAATAAAATAAAAAGGAGTGTTTTTCAGTGTGAACCTCCGAGGTTTTACTTATGTACATGTTGCATTTGTGTAAGAAGCACAAAGTGTGTGAGAGAATCATGTGTGGGCACATAGTGGAAGTTGCATGTCTACACAGTGTGTCCTTTGATACTATTTCCATGCATTTGCTTTTGTGCTTGTGCTTAAAGACCACACATCCTTTACTACTTCATATCACTGCATTTCAAGTGTCTATTCAGTGGAGCTTCCAGGGTAGGAAACGACCCCTTTTGTCTGCAGGTTACAGAGGCTGCTAGATCTCAAATTTCACCAGCCACTTTAGCTAATTTTACCACGCAGCTAGTGTTTTAAAGCAGATGTGACCCTCCACAGTGCAGTTACTGGCACAAGGTCATGTGTCACATTATTCATGCCATGAACTCTCTCTTTGCACAGGGGTCTTCATGCCACCTCTGACATTCATAATGTGGTGCTGTACTGGTGTCACCAATATACTGAGACATGAGATCGACTTGGACTAGTCTGTGTCGAGAGACTTTCCTTACTTGTGTTTTGACTTCTTTAAGATTTTACTTGACTTGATATTCAACATTTTAGTCAGTGATAACTTGCTTAGCCACACACTTTGCATATTTACTTGGAAGAACTGTTTTAGCTGTTAACATAGCTTTAAAAGGAAAATGTTTAAATATACATATATATCATGACATATATGTCATTTTATGGTCAGCATACACAGGAATGAATGACTTTTAATTTGTCAATGAAAACCTGACTGCTGACTTGTCTTGGACTTGTACTTATGACTTTTCCCAAAAGACTGAATAGGCCTTATGAAGCCCTGTGACCTCAATTTCTCTTTTTTCTCTATTTTAGGGCTTGATTTATGACATGTGAAAACACGTGAAACCTTATGAAGACTCATTTTGACCTGTTTTTTTTAGAACTTGACACATGAAATATGATTTGAGAATTACTTTGACGACACAAGACTTGGTTTTGGTTTGGCCCCAACACAGGAACAAGTTAAGTATTATGAAGACTTCAGACCTCGCATGGCCTTGATGTTTAGGAACTGAGACCTGACTTGGATTTGTATCATTTGATTTAAACCTGCACTAAGAGATCTAAAAAAAAAAAAAAAAGTGAAGTCTTATAAAGATTTGAGATTTGCCTGTCAGAACTGGATGTCTTGACATAAGGCTTCAAAACAAATGGACTTAACACTTCTTGCATTCGACAGATGATTCAGCTTCTGATTATCCAGCTATGTGTGTGTTCTCATTTGCAGTGTTTGCAGTTTGGAACTCACACAGGCATGCTGCTGGAGTTTGTGCAGGAGGTGCTTAGCAGGAACGAAGTAATCCAAGAGGTAGCGAAGACTGTCGTGCTGATAGGTCGACTCCAGGACAGAGAAGACCTAGACAAGTATGTAGAAAGGGGGGTTCATTGATGGATAAAGTGCATTTGATGATTAGGTGCACAAAAAGAATATTCAGTATACTTTGAATAACGTTGCTTTATTGTGCAAAACCTTCATTTTCATAATATCATCTCCTCATGAGACAAGAGTAGCCTTTGTTTGGACTGCACCGCCGTGCATTTTGGACTGTATCTAATGGATTTTGAATGGGTTTCATTTACCCAAGAGTGGAAGAATGTTTTCGACTCAGACAGCATGTAATCAGAAATCCAAAACATGAAAAATCACAAAGGCTGCTTCACTTGATCCATATTATTTCATCAGTTAGCTTTTATTTTCCCATAGCAGCAAAGAAGCTACATGGCAACTTGAAACGAACCAATTAAAAATTGACTTAACATGCCGCAAATGGGTTGACTTTGTGATGCTAAGCAGGAGATTAAAACACATAAAGTTGCACTTGTATGAATCGTTTTTAGCCAGCCAGATAAAAGTTATAAAGACAGGCCATGTCAGGATCCTGTTTGGAGGAATAGTGCTTGGCTATAATTGACCAGCTGGCTATTTTGTTTGTGTTGGTTTCTAGCAACAGTTCATATCCGGAGAAGGCCACTTTATCTGCACAGAACATCGCCTTTCCCACATACTCCAACATCCTTATCATTTAATTGAATCTACATCATTTACATACCCATGTTTGCTATTGTAAAGACTAGAATACAGGTGTGTGTGTGTGTGTGTGTGTGTGTGTGCTCGTGAGATCTACCTGGGAGAGGAGGGGCGGCGCAGTGCTCTCAAAAGGAGGATAAAGAGACGAGAGCGCCCCCTGCACACAATCCTCCATTGCCTCCGAACCCTGAGAGAGACAAAAATGTTAAGAAAGGGTTAATCCATAAACGGACAGTGAGTCAACTCTAATGTCTGTGTTTGTGTTTAACAGCCAGCTTGTCTCGCCTTTTGCCGGCACACACACACACACACGTATACACACACACGTACACACACACACAGAGACAGACAAATATACACACATACCCTACTTTTGACTTCCTGTTATATGGTCTGGGGAGTGTCAAACATTTCCTCTAAGGCCTAGTGAATGTAAGAACCGCGAGAACAAAAGAGTCAAACTACTACCTAATACACACACACACACACACACGCATACCATACATGCATGCATGTGCAGATACATGTGCAGATGCATGCACATTCACACACACATCATAACACCAGGCCAGCCAGTGAGGTGGAGGGTGACAGAGCAGAGCACGCAACACATACACTGTTTATTTTTCTACATGGCCTGTTGGTATGGCAACCTGCAACTTTTTCTCTCTCTCTCTTCTAACCTTTCTCTTTCTCTGTCCCTCCCTCCACACTTCCTCTCAACCCAACCATCTGCTTCTCTTCTCAGTATTTTATCCCTCTAGCTGCTCCTTCTTTCCTTTTAATACCAAACTTTCTTTGTTTCACCTCCATCCGACTCTCCGAATGTCATCTGACAATAATTACGTTTAGATTCTTTTCAACAGTCAGCATATTGTGCTGCGTTACTACAACGAGCGAGGGGATGGATAGAAAGCCATGGGAGAAAACCTGGAATGGGTAGAACAGAGTGTACGGAAAAAAGAGAAGAGCGGCTAGCGAGGGAGGCCAGGAGGGAATGAGCTGGTGGCGGTGCAGGAGGTTTATGGAAGAAGATCTAGGTTCAAGAGTATTTTGAAAATTATTTTTGAGGTTTGTTTATATGTACAGAGGAGGTTCAGGGTTAGCCACAGAGAAGGATAGTATGAGTACCAAAAACAGGAACGTTTTTGTAATTTTTCTGAGATAAACATATCCCAAAATTCATTCGAATAAAGGTTAAAACTAATGTCGATAATTGTTTTTTCACCAAAGCATCGAAGAAAGAAAAACATGGAAATTTAGACACTGAAGGTGAGGAATAATAATAAGAGGCCACTAGAGGCCACTTTCAGAGTGGAGTGTTATGAACCGAAGAGGAAAGTTTGAAACATAAAAAACAAACCATAACACTTAAAAAAAAACAAAAAAAAGTCACATCAGATCAACAGCTGGTCGCTCGGTTGAGGCTGCTCAGGGTTACTCACTGGAGATGTTACGTCTGGTTTCCTATCTGCTCTCCTGGCTGCAAAAACAAATGCTTTCAACTATGGCTTCAGTCCTTATGCCGCTAACAGCAGAATGGCACCGAGCTCAAAACCCTCCAGATTTATTTTTCCATAGTAACACAATCAATTTTGGATGGTAGCTATACAGCAACATGGAAGAAAAAACGAAAACAAACAATAAATCCAGCATAAATGTTGCTGAACACGGCTCACATTTCCAGAAAGCAAAGAAGCCAAGAAGCTAAAAGGTCATCTAAAGCCTGCTGGGTTCCAGTGAACAAAACCACTAAATCTCCAAGAGGTTTTTACTTTTGGCAGCCAAACATCTAACGGAAGATGGGAGATCTTCAGTATGTATGTATGTCTGTCTTCGATTTTCCTCAACAACTGTTCATCTGATTGATTTCACACTTGTATTGCTGAGAACCGAAGGAAGTTCGGCGTTGAGCGTGAAGTTGTTCGGATGAGTGATTCTCGAGAAAATTGCAAGCAGTAAAGTTTTCAGCGAAGTTAGTCATAAACTTTGAATCACTGCTGGTGCTTTTTCACTCCCAGTGGAGTCAACTGGTGGACACGCTGTGGTTGGAGGAGGGATTATACCTGTAATGTACCTGAACTACCATCTAAAACAGAAAGAGTCTCTGTCTGTCTAGTTGGTATATTGCTGAGGACCAAAGGAAGTGTAGTGTACTAAAACAGAGTCTGTGTAATACTGGAGGCCAAGAAATCAGCCAACAGTTGTTTCCAATATGAAAGAGCTGGATCTTAACGTACTCTTAAAGATCAAATGGAGTTTTTGCACCGACTACAGAAGAGAAATCTATTTGTTCCATGTCAGTTCTATGAAAGTGTGTGTAAAGACATACTGTACGTCCTGTATACGGGAGGAGGTGTCTCCGTGCATAGGCAATGGTAAACAACAGTCAGTCAGAGAGCGTGTTGTAGCCTAATAGGTGTAGCGGTTGTAAACGAGGTTCAAACAGCCTTCTGGCTCACTGACAGAACATATTGAGTCTAGTAAAAGCACAGCGGGGGTTCAGGGGATTGTAAGACAAGCCAGCGGGAGCTTCCTCCTAGACTAAAACCTTTTTAAAGCATCCCACAAGACTTGAGTTAATTCAACACGACACTAAATTAAAAAGTAAAACATATCGTCATCGGACATCGGAGTGGACAATGTCTGATGTTGATTGGCCTTTGCAAAGTTTCCGTATATAAAACAGATTCAAGAATGAATGGGATTTGAAATGTGAGTTCATCTGGCTCAATAAAAGTATCAAATATGAGGTTTGTGCCAGAGAGCAGGACACAACAATGTACCACACTAAAGCTTCATTATTTAAGTGAGCTGGTACGAATGGGCCACACAAGTATGGAGCGCTTATCTAAAAGCACTTTTTACGCTAATTAGCTTGTTGATATTGAGACTGGCAGACAAGCTAAAAATCTATGTAGCTTATTTAGTGTCAAGCTAGCTTGTCTGCAACAATATTTGGTTTGGATGTGTGATGAACAATGTATGCCACCAGAACCTTTTAGCCTATTTTCATTCAACATTGACTCTCTTTGTGTTTGCATGCCTGCATACACAGTTTTCAACAGGATACCCCACTGATAATATCCAAAGAATGGAATTTCACTCTGGCAGTACAATGCACTCGGACTGATGTCTAACGCAGAGGAAAAGAGTGATGCACAAACTCCTGTAAAATGAATACTGCTTAAAGTAACTTAAAGTGCATCTAATGCAATTGGTTACTCTTCTTCTCCTTCACAGACTCGTGCGTTCACATGAAACGAAGCCCTGATTAAATTTGTAAACTAGGTGACTTTTCAGAGTCCAAGACAGAAGGAAACGTTCACGATGCCTCGTCTTTAAAAGGGACTTCAGGTGTAATCCAGTTAGTCTTCAATCAGATACTTAATGCATTAAACATGTCACTTTGTATAAAAGCCTCTGCACGTATGTAATGGGATGCAATGCATCTGGAATTGAGGTTTTGCATTTATCATTCCCAGCAAATGCTACCAGTACTATTTGAATTCTTTATGAGAGCTAGCTGTACACACATGATTACCAAAGACAACCGTACTAGAAGGATGAAGATGATCATGATGATGATGATGACGATGATGATGAAGGGTATCAGATAGGAGCTTGACAGGAAACATGTCCGCCAAGTGACTATTCCTACTCAATAAACAGACTTGTTTTAAAGCGATACCATACTAGTGCATGTCTGTGTCATCAGTCTGGAACAAATAGAGCAGTAGGGAAAGTACTGCTCAGACTCAAATGAGTCTTGTTAAATATAGTTACAACAAAATACTGTGTGGGTGGGAAAAAACAGTTGAATATAAAGTGTCACTGCACTGTTTTATTTCAGGTTTTTTTGTATAGAATTGACCAAATACATGGTACAATCATGTATACATGTTTTTTTTTTTTTTAAATCCCCCATCAATTATTTTATAGTTTTATCCACATTTACCTTGTTAAAAGTCAATATTGTTATGTCAATATTTTCAGAGAGTGCAGACAAACTTTCAGCAGATAAATCTGATGTCATTTTAGGAACAATAAGGAAAACTGATTTTTGAGAGGAGGGAGGTTAAAGGTTATTCAGTTTAGTTTGGGATGCATGATGAGAACAAAAAGTGCTTTTTTCTGTTGTTTTTTTTTCTGTTTGTTTTTGTTTGCTAATTAACAGATCGGCATCAGGTTCACTGCAGTTTTCATCTGCTGACTGGCACCACAAATTATCATCATGGGTGGCTTTCGCAAACATCACACTTGCTTTGTTTACTGTTATTTACAGTCAGAAGTGTGTGTGTGTGTGTGTGTGTGTGTGTTCATGTAGCACCTGGTGTTTCAGTGAGGACAGTGTGCATGACTGTGCATCCTCCTTTTTGTGTGTAATAAGGACACACTGTACGGATTCAGAGTTTGTCTTTTTTGCGTCAGACTTCCTGCCTTTCTCCCTCGTACGCAAGCTAAAACGGAAGAGGCAGCAGTAGTCATCCAAACAGATGTTTGACGAAAAGAGAAAAGAGATATTGAAGTCTTAAAAGAAAAAAGGGAGAAAGATAATCAAATAGAAAATGACAAAGCCAGAAAGTGAAAACTTTGGAATAAACTCTATATAGCACTTGAACTGTCCTTCAACCTGGTTCAGCTTTTTGACGCATAAGTGAATTGGGAAACAAAGAGACAGAAAGTCATTGAGAGAACTACAGAGAAAGAGAGGATTCAGACAGAAAGAGGAAAAAAGAAAAGACGGAGAAGGAGGAGGCTGACCAGTGGGAGAGATCGATGGGAAACAAGAGCAGCAGCGACCATGATAGAAACCAGATGTAGACCCCTACAGTACATGAAGGACAGAGAAAGAGAGGAAGGACGGTAGAGCAGAAAAAGGAGCTGGGAGGAGGGGGGCTGATAGAAAATGACATGATTTGTATAAAAAAAGTTAGAAAGAATTCACTAGAGACACAAAGGCAGACAGACAAAGAGGGAAAAAAAAGAGGACGAGGAAAGAGGAGAACCCTGAAACTGATTTCCTTTCTTAAATCTTCTTGTATAATCTAATCTGACCTACAGTAGGTCAAACAGCTGAGATCTTTCACACATTTAAGTGACACAGTCTATTGCCGAAGCGAGTTTCACACTGGATGAGATTTCACACAACACTTCCTCCACCCGTTTACAGAGAGTTTGGCAGTTTGACACATTTGGTGGTCTTATGGGTCTTCTCGGTGTGTTCTCGACGGAACCTTAAAAAAGAACGTTAACACAGGGTCACAGTAATGAACTTGATTCAGAAAACTCTCGCCTCAGCTCTGGCTTTGTAGCATCTTTCAGCTAATTGCCTGCAACCTTATTGTTTTGGTTTACTCCCACCGCTCTTATCAGCATTGTTTTCAGCCCCACTGTCATGTTCCCACATCTCAGCAACGAGTGCATTGCCCTTATATATATATATATATATATATATATATATATATATATATATATATATATGTGGAATTATCTTTTAATTTCAAGGTCACATTTTTCTACGTATTTTAGATTTTTTTTCATCTATATAAAATAGAAGCTGAAATGCAAATTAAAAATAAACAAACTCAGAAACTGCTTGGATGTCCAATAAAGATGCTAATTAGATGGCCCCAAGCTAACAGTGTTCAGTGTTGGAAGAAAAAAAGGTCCGTCCTTTTTCTGCTTACACTGAATGTGTCAGAGAGCCTTGACAATCACAGGAAACTCAGTTAAAGAAAGATTCCTGCGATTGACAACATAGCTGACTCCATCTGGATTGTTTTAGTGTTGTCATCTCCACCCGCCTGGTACTCCAAGCAGACTAAAACAAACACAGAAAATCATTTGCTAACGTTTTGGGGGTTTTTTTTGGTTTTTTTTTTCAACTTGCCAGACTGGAGGATTGGTACATCCCATTCAAGTTTCAAAATCAGAGCACAGACAGACAGACAGAGGAATGGAAAGAAAATACCCTCTGCCACATATTCTTAGCAATGGCCTTCATTTGTGTGTGTGTGTGTGTGTTTGTATGACTTTATGTGTGTGTGTGTGTAACTGCCTGCTGATGCATTTTAACACCTCTGTGCATGTGTTAAGCAGCCATGTTTGTCCCTGAGCGCGTCTCTGTGATCACATTCATTCATCGCAGCGTTTTCATGTACTGGGTAAATGTTGTTTGGATGATCGCTCATTGAAACGGTTGATGCGCTCGTTCTAATGAGCTTGCCGTATTTTTTCACACTGATGATTTAACGTGTGAACATCTGTTGCTGTTTTTACCATCCCGAACTTTCCCCAATTGGCTACCGTGGAAGATGAAACTGTATTGCACATGTCCTTCCTGCCCTAAAGTCCATGCCATCCCTTGTTCCCCTTTCTCTCCCTCTTTCTTTTCTCTCCCCTTTTCTCCCAGGTCCAATGTGGAAAATGCGGCATCACTGAAACCACTGCTGCTGCCGTCCAAGTCTCCTAAAATAAAAAGTAACCCTACCCTCCTCTTTTATTCCGCTCTTTCCCTCTCCAGCTCTCCCTTTCTCTCTGCTTTTTTTCACTTCCTCTCTCTGCCAAACTGCTCCACCCTGCCCTGCACACAGAAGCAGGAACATGATCTAAATCTTTTTATTTATTTATTTATTTTTTGTTATATTTCTTTCTTTTCTTAATTTAATTAGCGTCTTTGTATGCGTGTGCCTGAGTGTGCCTGACTCATCTCTCCCTCACTGCGCCTCTGTATGTCACTGATCACACCATGTGTGGGTGGAGATGGTAAACAAAATCCCCAGCGATGCAACAGAGAGTTTATTCTCTTTCTTGGAGCCTCTTATTCCCTCTACAAGTCAGCCACGAAACACAACCGACGTCACACAACTTAAATCATGTCATTATAATTTGCCGCCACTGGGATTTGTCAACTTTGAAAACTATTAAATGAACAGCTGATGTATTTTCTAGACAAATCCAAATGCATGCCTCAATGAGAAGTGATGAAAAGACACAGAGAAGTGATGCTATTTGAAGTTTTGACATTTAGATGTAGCCTGGATGTTTGTAAAATATAAAGTTTTTCATGTCATGTATAAATCTTCCTATAGGTAAAACTTTTAAATGTCAGAAAAGCCTTCAATAAGGACTTAAAACATAAAAATAATGGCACATACACTTATATTTCTATTACATCTTTTGCTAGAAAGGTATTTTTCAGCATTTTCCCAAACAAACCTGGACTCTCCATTGCTCAGAAAGAAGAGGGGGGACTTACCATGACTTCAGTCGGGAATTCCTACATAGTCCTCAACTCCTCTCCTAGATTCACTCCCTCTCCACATTCTCCTTAGTTAGTTATAATCAAAGTCTT
The DNA here is from genome assembly GCA_036937835.1 of Pampus argenteus. Lineage (NCBI taxonomy): Eukaryota > Metazoa > Chordata > Actinopteri > Scombriformes > Stromateidae > Pampus > Pampus argenteus. Next base: position 3,197,247 of record CM072860.1, read on the forward strand.
ATTACACAGCCTCCATTAGTTCCTTTAACTGATTTCAGCTTGCAAAAAAACAGTCCGTCTGTCTTCCCCTTTCACACTTTCTGCTTTATTTTCCAGCCTGGGAATGTCCAAGCTGCATATTCCCTCCTCTCAACCCCCCTTCTCCGTCTGCCCGGCAGTCCCACACACTCACTCCCTCCTCCTCCTCCTTCCTCCTCCTCTCACTTAACAAGAGCCCCACAGTCCCTCTCAGCACTCAAACTTTCCATTTTTACCCACAGAGTAACATAAATGAATAGACAATAAAAAGCCGTTACCCCACCCAGGGCAGCATAATTACAACAAAAAGAAACCTCTGATGTTTTACTCGGTTCTTTATACTCCGCGGGAGATAATAAAAGTCTATTTGTAATTAATTAAGGTTTATTTAATGAAAACAGTTTGTGGCAATCATACAAAACACTCAATAATTGCTAAAGTGGGCGTGTTTCTCTAAAGAACCATAATGATAGGGAGCAAACGGACAAATGTTCAAATACTTTGGTTTTAGCTGAATGCATTTCACCCCACAACACTGTGGAGGTTGTTTTAAAGATTACTCTTTTGCTACCCATTAGACATTAGAGAATGGTTAAAGGGACACTCCACCAATTTTGTATTGGACTTTCACAGAGTTGTGAGGCGTCTAAGTTGAAAAGTTCAGCTTGAGATGTAATGATGAATGATGAATGATGTTTGAATACAAGTCAAAGTGTTATCCTGCTGTCTGTTAAGAGCTCCTTAACTTTTCTATCACCCAACTTATAGCGACCTAAACCAACATTAACTTCACCAACTCTGCAGAGAAACAACATAACAAACTGTTCTGTTCTTGTCAAGTTTGTCCTTTCAGCAAAAATCCATTTTCCAGTCCATCTTTTCATTTATCTTTATATCTCATAAGGCCATATCCAGTAGACATACAGTGCAGTGGAGAAGGGAGGGTTACTTTAACTAAACATGAAGTCACATTTTAATGACTTGAGTGAGTTACCATGACTCACAATTTCTTCTTTTTATTGCTTTTTTTCCCTATATTAGTGTCAAAGTGGTTGCTACACCGCTGCTCTTTGTGTTTCGATGGCTATAATGGAGTGAAGGAATGGAGTCAAACGTGCACTTAATAGTTTAACAGCTCCTCCTAGTGGTCATGGTGAGTTATTACACTAATAACACTGATAGGAGACTCACAAGGGGCCTTTATTTTTTATCGATTATTATGGTCTATATTACTTCTATTAAAATAGTGTGTAGAAAGGTCTCATTGAAACCCATTAAAACCACAAAAACCAAAGCCCTGGCTTCAATGTTTTGATATTTTCATTGTAGTTTTTGATGGGAACCTTTTAGGTCCCTAAAAGTATTAAAGGATACTCTCAAAGTGAGGTACAAGGGTTAAGTTATTATTTAATTTTACTACATGAAATGCATAAAGAAACATGGACGCAATCACTTACTTTCTGCTTGACTCCCTTAGATACTGTTTAGAAAAAATACACATTGATCGCTGATGTAGTAGCAATAAAGAACAGAGGAGTCATTTAATTTTTTCAACATCATTATGAGTGGAGTGAAAGATTACATCATGCGGTGAAGGGTCTGGTTTCAGTGCTGGGTGGAGTAGTGACGAGTCATGAAGTGAATTCCCATCCAGCTCCGCCTGCGGGTGCGTTCTTTAGCTCAGTTCAGGTGATTACACTTAATTTCGATTGTGCCACACCTATATCATTTAGTAGTAGTGGTTCTCAACCTTATTTGTGTAAAGCATCCCTACATTGACACACATTACGTCTTCAGATTCCTGTGAGTCACTCTTATGACTCTTACTCACATTGGCTCACTTCTATAGTGAATAAAAAAAAATAAACTAATCCCTGAAACTCTCTCAAGAATAACAACCGTCAGGTATGTAGAGGAGTTTAACTGACAGGCTTCAACTTAATGCTGCAGAGAGGAGCGGTTGTGACGCAACCTGAGCAGGCAGATCATAAACGTACCGGTTGACAAATGTTTATTTCATTCATTATTTCTTCTTTTCTGTGCGATTATTCGTTATTACCTGCTGAATTTGACAGTCAAATCATTCAGCTTTATCGGTAAGGCCTACAAAGCGACTGTTTTGCATATTTTAGCATGACATGGAAATCTGTTCATTCCTTCTTTACCTCAAAAACAGTCAGACATTTTCAACATTTTCTGTTGTTTTTATGTTGGGAAAGTTCAGTTCTGCATTTCATATCTCCAAAATCTTTCACACACTTTCAGCTATCTTATAGCTATATCGTTATCCCTCCTAAATCGTATGAGAAAATAATATATATTATGTAAGAATGCATATCATATTACATAAGTATACAGTATGAATTTCTAATTTTTGTTTTATTTAGTGGTGTTTATGTGCGGTTATGTATGATTTCAGCTTTGGTGATTCCAAAATTTGCAGGTATTTTTAATAAAAAACAAACGTGGTGCACCGCAGCAGAAATGCAAAGACAACTCAAGAAAAAAAAAGAGACATAGATAGATAGATAGATAGATAGATAGATAGATAGATAGATAGATAGATAGATAGATACACAGAGACATGAAATGACTGCTTCAAGACTTTTATAGTCTTAATGGGATTTTGTTTCTGCAAGCATGGTGTAATGGAGGTTTACTTAACCCACGTATGAAGAGCATAAAATGAAGTTTAAAATAGATCACTATACTATGGAGTTGTAGATGTGTTGGTGCTGTAGAAATACACTCTTTGTGCTCCATCCTCGGCACCTATAGGAGTAGAAGAAGCTGATGAATGAATTGCAATGATGCACAATATGTGCATGCATGCATTGTAGTATGTGAAGAAGTGTAAGCCCGACCTGATTGGCAGATGAAGTTGAGGAGCTTCTGGCATGGCTGGTCTTCCCAGAGGAAGCGGCGCTCTGTGCTGGCCATGGCTCCACAGGGGTTGGAGTAACGCGGAGGGGCGGACTCTTTTGACCACTGCGTGTATTTCATGGTATCTCCAGACATCCAGAACCACATGTCACCCATGATGTATCTGCCAAATAACAATTTAACACAATCATTTAAAATGCTGCTGTTTTTCATAACCGCTCCACAGCATCGGGTTTCACGTTTTATGATGCTACATAGAACTGCAGCTGCAAGTGGCAATTATTTTCATTATCGATTAATTTATCAATTTTTTAATTTTTTTTTTATTAATTGCTTAGCCTACAAAATGTCAGAAACAATTGAACAGAAGCTCATCACAAGCTCTGATAGAATGCAAATGTACAGACACGTAACATTTGACTTAGAAACTTGCGTCTTTTGCGGATAAATAAATTTGCAAAATTCAAATCTTCAAGCATTTGGATTTTATAGAACAGGGCAGCAGCACATCTGCCCTCTCAGTCTATCCCAGAACCCTAAACTCCATCATCATTTTTACCATATAAGAGTCTGGCATATTCCACATTTTTAGCTTTAAAATGGTAATAACTTTAAAGATTGGTTCAATTCTCAAACCAGCTAATTTATGTTGTCTTGTTGAGCACCTGCCTGCTCATTAATTCATGCATTAATAGCCTCATGTCAGTCTCTAAAATATAAATATCAGTTGTGGTGTACCTTCGTAATCCTAGCCAGGTGTAGTCTGTGAGGGAAAAAGGACTGTGACTGAGCAGCTGCTCCACCTCGCTTTGTTCTTCTTGGCTGCGAAGGCTTAGCAGGTCCCAGTAGTGAAGTCTACAGTAGATCAGAGCATCGGACCAGCAAAGCCTCTCTCCCACCACCGTCACATTCCTTCCACTCAGCAGCATGCTCACAGTGGGAGGAGGAGGTGGAGGGGTGGTTGGAGGTGGAGGAGAAGTGATAACATCTGGCACTAGAGGGGAAGACTTTTAAGTCAGGTTTCTGTTGGGCCTGATTCAACTTAAACAGGTTTGTCTTGAAATATCAGCTGCTGGTTCGAAAGTAAAAAAAAAAAAAAAAAAAGTGAAAGCACCTTTAAAATCCAACATTTAACATCACCTTGTCGAGCCACTGCAATCAATCCACATCTGATCAAGATATAATATAAACTTAATTTGGTCTTAAGTAAATTATTTGATTGTTGCTCATCAGCTGTGTCTGATTTTAAATCCTTACAACAGTAACATATGCATATATTTAGCTTCTGAAGCCAACAGTATTAGTATATTTCACAGCTTGTTTGATTCATATCTGCTGGACGTAATCTAGGTGATCTAGGGCCATACCTGTCAGAGAAGCATACACCTCCACTTCACACAGCGTTACAACCTTTGAAGGTCCTGGATTGAACACAGAGACATATCGACCCTCCATTTCTGAACAGTGGAAAGTGTGTGTTGACGTACCCGCTACTGATGAGATAACACCACAGCTGATGGAGGGAGAGAAACACCACTTTTTATAGTCTGGCAGAACTTTATTGTACTATTTTGATTATTTACTGACAGCTATTCCAGATAGATTGATATCATGCTTCACCTTGGGTTATCATCAGACTGCAGCGAGTTGCCAATGTGGATCTGCGCCCCTATAAGTCTATCAGAACAACAGTCTTTCCTGTTGTAGATGGAGACAGCGCTGACCTTGTGCACAGCTAGTAAGTCTACTCTCCACCAGGGATCAGTCTCTAAATCAGTATGGCTACAACAGTTATCAATATAGATTGCACATCTAGACCCACTGACGGCATTAGAAGCTTCCCCGAGTTCGATAGACGATAACTGTGCTGTTTCTTTATTTAAAGCCACGTTTGGCAGCGGTTCCACTAATATGAAGAAGAAAAAGAAAACAGGAAAAAAATCAATGTTAGACTGTTGTTGTGTTTCAATGCTTGTTTCAGTCACGTACAGTTTCACCTGCTGGTGATGCATACACCTCCACTTCACACAGGGTGAGAGTCTTCCTCTCTCCAGGGATAATCACGTTCACAAAGCGACCCTCCATGCTGCCTCCATCACAGCGGTATGTATAAGTTTTACCCGCTCTGATGTGTGAGATGGTAACACACCTGTCAATGGAGGAAACAAGCCTTAGATTCCCTCTTCAGATTGTACCAGCTTTTCATATCAGTTGGTAATTGATTGATTGTAGAAAATATTGGTGTTCAATTTCACATTTGTTGCTGACATAGAGGAAATTGTTCATTCATTTCAGCCCAACATGGCGTCTTTTGTTTAAACCCCTAATGTGGTGTCTGATCTATGAGACGTGTGTTTTTCTGAAAGGAAAGTTGAGGTCAGAAAGAGGAGGTCTGTTAACAAGGTGAAATAGTTCACAAGGTTGTAAAGAGGCCAACTGGTCAATCAGGTAGTAAAAAAGGGCTTCTATTTCCTTTCTTATTTATGACCGAGTTAATTAGTACCACATGCGGTTGTAAGGTTAATGTGTAAAGAATCCTTTAAATACTGAAGGACAGAGGATTTGAGTGTTTCATATTGGGAGAATCTCTCCAGGAGATACTGGGGTCCTGTCTGATTCTGGACTTTGCTTTATACTTATTTTTAATAAACCCTTTAAAATAGCAGGATGGTGTCTTTACATCATTGCTATCAAATAAACAACACTAGGCATTTGGGGTTTGAAATTAACTGGAATGAGTGCAGTTCATCTTTGTCCGTTTTTCAATAAATTTTAGGCTACAGCAGCTACTAGCTAACAGGTTGGTTGATGTCCCTGTTAACGGGCAGCCAGAAGAGATTCTGCATGTTGTGACTTCTCTTGGCGTTACCTGGGGTTGTTGTTTCCATTGTTTTCCAGCGAGTTCCCAATTCGAATCTCAGCACCATCCAGTTTCTCAGCGCAGCAGTCTCCTCTGTTGGTGACTTTGACAGATGTAACTATATAAGTTCGTCGCAGGTCGACCCTCCACCAGGGGTCGGTCTCGTCTTCAGCAGTGTGGCTACAGAATTCGTGGCTGTAGAACGAGTTTCGTCTCCCATCAATGGCTTTCGAGGCACCAGCGAAAGAGAGCGTAGATGACTGGGTGGCATCTCCTTTTAGAGCCACATTCGCTAAAGGATATGCTTGGAAAAAAAAAAAAAAAAGGCATGTGGTTGGCTCTATCGGAGACACTAGGTTGGTTCCAGACTTCTAAATTACCATTTCTTCAACCAGACAAGCAAATAAGTCATTTTTCTGTTCTATTTTTCAATAGGTGATCCATATAAACATTTGGTGGTCATTCAGTCACCATAATGTTGAATTAGACCAGACTTATCTACGTCATATGACATGCAGAATTACCATAGTTAACAGAAAACACCTCAACTTCGCAGAGACTTAGAACTTTGTTGCTTCCTGGGAGAAGCACGGTGACGTAGCGTCCCTCTGTATGGCCACATGAAGAGTAGAAAGTGCGTCCGCTCGGGATGTGGGAGATGACTGCACACCTGTTTGAGAGTTAAGTACAGAGAGGAGAAAAAAAGAGAAATGAGAAAAACTAAATATAGCAGATGTATTATACTGGTCTGTATTTTCCTGTTTAACCTGAAAGTTTTGATGCTGTTGACTTCCGTTGAAGTTCCAATCCAGATTTCAGCACCATCCAGCCTGTTTTCATATTCATCTGTGTTGGTTATCGTTACAGCAGTAATTTTGTACACATTCTGCAAGTCGACCCTCCACCAGGGGTTGGACTCTTCATTGGTGAGGGTGCAGGATCCACTTTGAATTCTTGGGTTTCTGTTCCCATCAATTGCATTTTGAGCACCACACAATGGGTGGTTTTGGGAAGACTGGTCGGCTTTTGTATTCAGTGCCACGTTTTGGATAAGGGTACCTTATTGGCAGACAAAATAAATATTAGATAATAAAACCAGAGAATGTATTAAAAAAAAAAATAAAAAAAATCAAAGTTTACCTCCCAGTGCTCCAGATGTCAGAATGACAGAAATGCCTGATGGTGCGAGTAGATACCGAAGTTAGTGATAATTTTCATTTTCATACGTAGCTATCAAAAACACTCTGATAAACCCACTAATTACAATTTTACGACTTGTAAACAGCATTCACATCAACAACATCCATTTTTCTAAAAGCTCAGATATATATGTCACCAAACAATTACTGATGCTTCACATTAGCCTAAAAACAACATTCAATGTAGTTAGCGTTAGGTGTCATATTGACAATGTGCAGTATTTCTTGTATTCATATGTCCAACTTGATCGCAAGTGTTTGTTGTTTTTTGTTTGTTGGTCAGACAGACAACTAAATAAATGACGTATAGTTTAAGATGCTGTGACTTACCATTGAGGAACCAAATGTATTGACTGCAGTTCATGACGTTAGAGACAATCCCTCAGTGAAAATGATAACAACGTTAATAAAAACACAATTAAGATTGATACACACCAACTATGGACCTACTCACTGCCTCTGTTAATCACACCCAGCAGTTTTCCTTTAAGCATTACCAATCACTTACTGGGCAATTTGTTCTGGTACCTGAGAACATGGAAATTCTCAGTCAGTGTTGTTTGCATGAGTGACAACACACCCAGTAAACAAATCTTGCCTCTGCCTTTTCCTTAAATCAGTGATTAACTCGAAGTATTTCAAGTATTTAGTCTTTGTTATTTCTTTAGGTTTGTGAATTCATTCATCATTTTATATCTTATCATGCATTTCAAATCACCATTGTCAAAGCATTTCAAATTAACATTGATAAATGCATCCAAGAACCTCTGACAAATAGCAGAAAATGTGGTAGAGATTGTGATTATAATGCACTTTGATTGATCTTTAATCTTATTTCTTCTTCTACTTAGTAATACACATTATCTCCTCTTTTTCTCAAAATACAGTTTATATATATATATATATATATATAAACAGTATTCTTCAGTTTAGCTGTAAAAATGATGATGGCAACGTTATGTGACAGGCATGAACTTTATGAAGGGTGTAGGTAACAAAAATTAATTGATAAAAATAGAGGTGATGAATTAATTAAAGCTGAATGGATTAAAACAGTCACAAAACAGTGATATGATGAAAATATGTTTCATCATTTGCATTGCCTTACATTCATCATTCATCATTCATCATTTAAGGAAAGTTACACCAACAGTGGCACTAACCAAAAAGATAATGGAAACAAATGGTCTTAAAATGTAAGTAACATGCTTACACATTAATAATGAAGTCTGTGTTACTATCTATTGTCAACGATTCCCAATAGTCAACCGACATTTATTGTTAACACGAGGCAATTATTGTTACTTCTGCTCATAAATAATGTCAATCAAATTATCGTGTACAGCAAACAATTGCCGTTCCTGTGTCTGACTTCCTGCTTTGTGTAGCTCGGGGCAGCTTGACGGTAAAAAAAGTTGGAACAAACCACTAAAGACGGAACATAAAAACGCCTACAACAACAACAAATTACACCTTTTGTCATTTGTCAATCAAATGTAGCCATTATACTCATGATGCTGTTCCACCAGTAAATTAACATACCCGTGCTTACTGGGTTTTGAGTCCTATTTGTTAAAGCTTCCTGTTTAACTAAGTTGGCTAATGTTCAAATGTCTATCTAAAAAAACAAAACAAAAAAAAACAACATTCAAATGATTCAATATTTCACCAAAAGTCAAGATTTAGATTCAGATTGATCTGGTGACCCTTTAGAGGGCCCCGACCCCTAGGTTGGGAACCACTGGACTAGCTAACTGTTTATGAAGTAGTTCAAACTAGCGCCGCTTTTACTTTTAATGGAGTATTTTTACATTGTTTTACTGGTATTTTTACTATCTGAATATGTATTTTACCAGTGCACAATATGGAGTATATTGCATGTAATGAGCAAACATGACATTCTGGTTATTAGGTCTAATTTTAAGTATTGGCAACACAATGTACTATAAGTATTAAAGTAAAAGTACTACTTTCATCCCTCTGACTGATTTATTATTATATATGACATCATTAGATTATTAATACTGAAGCATCAGTGTGTAAGCAGTGTTTAACTTTGGTAGTTGCTAGGTTGAAGAGACAGTTCACCCCAAAATTATAAAAATATATTTGTCCTCTTACTCGTAGTGTTATTTATCCATCTAAATTGTTTTGGTGTGAGTTGCCAAGTTTTGGAGATATCGGCCATAACGATGTCTGAAATACGATAGAACTGGATGGCACTTGGCTTGTGGCTCAAAGCGCCCAAAAAATTAATTAAAAAAAAAACTCAAAAGCAATGTCTCCATCCAGAAATCATGACCTGGTTACTCAGGATGAATCCACTGACATTGTTGTGAGAAGTTTCATGTACCACCGTACACGAGTACGAGTGTGAGCCTCTCTAAATCGTACTTCAATATGTGTCAAGTTATCTATGATTGTTGTCAATGACTTCTGACAATTTACTAATCAATCTGCATAAAATATTTATTTCATATAAAACATAATAAAGCTCAACTGTTACATAATGCAATGTGCAACATAAGTTTCACCAATATTTGGTATCATATATATTCATAAGCAACTGCTCATTTGCATGTGTTCTTGTATATTCACAGATACACACACACACACACACACACACACACACATGCACACAATGATATCAGCCCATGCATGACAGGCTTCATTTTAAGCACATTATTAACAATCATCAACAACATACACATACTTCGCCATTCATACCACACAGAATCACATAAAATATCACAACGGTAAAAACACATCTGCCATCTGGCATCATTATGATTGAAGAAAAAAATAATATTAATTTGCTTGACTTGTGTGTGTAACATAAAACATAAATGTAAATTTCCTGTGACGTACAGTATTTCTAGCAGTTTGATTATATCTATAATGTGTACATTTTAAAATTGATTTGCATGATGGGACATTAGCCTCCAATTAAGTAGCTCATAAGACAGAAATCCAGCAGTCCTACGGTTACAAAACTAACTTTCACTTGCTGTGAGCTAACACAAAATAAGCATGGGGGATGTACTGTGTAGATTTAGGTTCCTGTGAGATGATAATATTCAGTTGCATGTGCGCAGCATATGGATAGTAAAGTTTTCTTGTCTTGATTCACAGTGGCATCAGTTTTCTCATAGCATGACCAGACCCAGCACACCCACAGTGACCAGGAGAGCTATAGGGAAGGATGGGAGAACAGACACAAAGCATACTGATTACTCATTCTACAAACAAATGTTATTATTATAGATATCAGATATCTCACAATGCGTACCTTGAGTGAGTGATTGCTGCAGTGTAACAGCGTGGCTAGTGGTTGCAGGGGCAGTGGTGGTGGTAAGTACATTGGTGACGGTGGCGTTAGGATTTGCCAGGTTTACAACAGGGGTCCTTAATGCGGTGGAGGGGCCTCCCAGAGAACCAGTAGCTGAAGGTGCAAGCAAAAGACAAAAAAACATGAGTATGTGATTGAGTGTGTGTGTGTGTGTGTGTGTGTGTGTATTTGAAATTTTATCTTACTGGCGTTGAAAGTTCCAGTGAGGACGGCCATTGAAAACCGTGTATGACTCGTTCTAGTAGAAGATGAGCCCGGTAGAGTGGCAGCAAATGTACACTGGATTTTGTTTCCATTGACGCTGCCTTTCACAGAGTTCACGTTCAGCTGCAGAGCAAAGACGGGTTTATGAATGTAAACAAGATTTATCTACCGTGCAGATGGATTCAGTTCATCTTTGCCTTGATATTGCATGAGTATCAGGTAAACCGTTCAATCGATTTATAGAACAGAAAGATTACATGAAACAAGCCGAATATGAGCAAGGATTTAAAGAGACATTTATAACATAGATTGTATCCTTATGTCTCTTCAAAACATAGAAAATTAGGTTCATAACTAAACCAGATCAGCTGTAACGACCACTTTTCAGGTAATTTTTTTTACACAATATGATATTAGATTCAACAATAGAATAAAAGGGATGCCAAACAGACTCCAACAGACAAATATATATTGTCAGCCAGCTCTATCACCACCGCTACACATCGAACTTACTGTTGTCACAGTCAGCTGGCCATTGTTGAGGACAGTGCTGAAGAACTGGACAGCACCGTTGTTGTTTGCACAGACGTAGGTGGTGTCGTTACCTCCCTGTGGTGCAAAACCAGAAATAGTAAATAGTAGTTGTTGACACAGATGACTCGAAACAAATGATATGCTGATATGCTTATATGTACTGAGTGAGCGATAGAACTTGACGTACCGCTGTGGTGTCAGTCGACAGGGAGGCAGCGAGGTAGCCTTCTGACTGTCCTGAGAGGCCGAACTCAAAGTTTTGACCGCTGGCCTGCCTGGCAGCAAGGAAGAAGCATGATCCTGAACTTGAGGGGTCGCAGTCAGATGGCTGAGCTGCACAGAGGTCCTTGCTCCCACATTCTGCCCTAGAGACAGGTGTCTGCAAGGAGAGGAGAAAGACTTAGGAGGGTGGGATAATGTGCACTGTGATGGGATTAAACTCCATCAATGGGAGTGAATTTTTACTTCATCCTGTTCTGTTCTATTTCACTGAAGTCTTTATTGAGTTTATTTTAGCATCACTTACCTCCAAAGCTGTTACTGTGATGTTGGGCGTCAGTGGGGCAGCAGTTGCTGTTGAATATAGAAATATATATAAAGATGTATTAGTTATTTTACAAACAAATAATATCTCACACTAAGATACCAGGTATAGTCTCAGGTATCTCATGAAATACAACCCTATCTATTATGCGTATCTTGCATCAGTCTGTAGTGTAAGACTTTTTTTGGGGGCAAAAATGCCACTAAGTGAAATAATAATAGTATTATTTTGACAAATTGTAGGTAATCAACATAAACACACTTATTAAAATGTAAACCTTAATCAAGCCAATAACTTAACAGCAGTCAACGTCTGACGATCTTATCATAATGAATCATGAAATCAGTGTGTCTGCAGTGTGGCAAAATGTTTAAAAGATAAACATATTAACAGTTTGAATTAAACTGGTGGATCAGATACACGCCAAATAAAACGCAGACTCATGACACTTAATGTCATGGAGAGACTTACTTACTTACTGTTACATTAACATTGACACATAATGCCAAAAGTGGGCAAAAGACATATAATGATTTTCAGGATAAATTCCTACCTTGGTTGCCAGTGGTTGTTAGGTTGGTACTGGGGGCAGAGGTGGTGGTGTTGGGGTCAAGTTGATTGGTGACGGTGGTGTTAGGATTTGCCAGGTTTACAACAGGGGTCCTTATAGCGGTGGTGGGGGCTCCCAGAGAACCAGTAGCTGCAGGTGTAAGCAAAAGACAAAAAAAATAAAAAAATTAATCACTGATATGCTTTTAGCACACTGATGGAATTACTGATTATGCTGATGATGTGTGTGTATATATTTGGAATGTTATCTTACTGGCATTGAAAGCTCCAGTGGAGACTGAGAGTGAGAAACCTGTTGCTGCTGCTCTAGTTCTACTTCTAGTTGCATCCGGTACGGTGGCAGCAAATGTACACTGGATTGTGTTTCCATTGATGCTGCCTTTCACTGAGTTCACGTTCAGCTGCGGAGCAAAGACAGCTGAATGACTTTTCAGTGGTTTATTATTATGCACCATATTTATATACCATGCAGATGACAATGGGTCAAATTCATGTTTGTTTTGATATTGCATGAGTAGCAGATGATTGAACAATTCAATGTCTCAAAAGAACAAAAAGAAGAATACATGGAACAAGCCTAATATAAGCAAGGAGATACAGAGATATTTATAACATACACTGTATCCTTATGTCTGTGTATTTAAAACATAGAAACCAGGTTCATTACTAAACCAGCTGTAACGACCACTGTTCATGTACATGTTTTTTTACACAAATTTCTATATGAAAGTACTATATTAGATCCAACAATAGAATAGAAGCGATGCCAGAGCGCCATGAAAGTGGGCACACTGGGTGCTGGGTGAGAATATATATATATTGTCAGCCAGCTCTATCACCACCGCAACACATCGAACTTACTGTTGTCACAATCAGCTGGCCGTTGTTGAGGACAGTGCTGAAGAACTGGACAGCACCGTTGTTGTTTGCACAGACGTAGGTGGTGTCGTTACCTCCCTGTGGTGCAAAACCAGAAATAGTAAATAGTAGTTGTTGACACAGATGACTCGAAACAAATGATATGCTGATATGATTATATGTACTGAGTGAGCGATAGAACTTGACGTACCGCTGTGGTGTCAGTCGACAGGGTGGCAGCGAGGTAGCCTTCTGACTGTCCTGAGAGGCCGAACTCAAAGTTTTGACCGCTGGTCTGCCTGGCAGCAAGGAAGAAGCATGATCCTGATCTTGAGGGGTCGCAGTCAGATGGCTGAGCTGCACAGAGGTCTTTGCTCCCACATTCTGCCCTAGAGACAGGTGTCTGCAAGGAGAGGAGAAAGACTTAGGAGGGTGGGATAATGTGCACTGTGATGGGATTAAACTCCATCGATGGGAGTGAATCTTTACTCCATCCTGTTCTGTTCTATTTCACTGAAGTATTTATTGAGTTTATTTTAGCATCACTTACCTCCAAAGCTATTACTGTGATGTTGGGCGTCAGTGGGGCAGCAGTTGTAATCACATCTGGTGCTGTTGTGTTGTTTCCTGGTGCTGGCGAGTGGGTTGGTGGTGCTGTTGCGTTGTTTCTTTCTGGTGTTGTGTTGTTTCTTGGTGCTGGCGAGTGGGTTGGTGGTGCTGTTGCGTTGTTTCTTTCTGGCGTTGTGTTGTTTCTTGGTGCTGGCGAGTGGGTTGGTGGTGCTGTTGCGTTGTTTCCTGCTGGTGTTGTGTTGTTTCCTGGTGCTGGCGAGTGGGTTGGTGGTGCTGTTGCGTTGTTTCCTGGTGGTGTTGTGTTGTTTCCTGGTGCTGGCGAGTGGGTTGGTGGTGCTGTTGTGTTGTTTCCTGCTGGTGTTGTGTTGTTTCCTGGTGCTGGCGAGGGGGATGCTGTATGTGTTGGTGTTGGTGTTGGTGTTGGTGTTGGTGTTGGTGTTGATGTTGATGTTTGAGCGTAGGTGCCCACAAACATCCAGGGCAGTGTCACTAAAAGGACAGTTAGGACGAGTCTGTTGTCCATACCTAAAGTAGGAACGGGAAGATCATTCTCTTAAATACAGTAATACATTGAAATATCTCACCTGTAGTTACCTGTCAGGTGAGAAAATGTTTAAAGGTGAAATATTTTATGAAGTAGAATACCCAAGGAGGTTATGGAGGAGAACATGCAACATGTTATGAAAGAGAAGCTATATTTAATACATCATCGAGATGAACAATGTATCATAATAAAAATGCCAATTAATATATTAATCAATAATTAAAACAATCAAATATCCATTTATTCCCTCATATGCAAATCACACATTGAGTATATCATTTAGCTTACTGTATTTTTTTAGGAATGTAAACTGTAAAGAAAATCATTTGATAATTTGGATGAAGATAATTATTACAATAAACTTAATTATGTAATATTAAAAACAACAAGAAAAAAGAACAAACTAGACAACAAACAAAACTAAAAAGATCAACTACTTACAAAATAGTAAATAATAAACCTAAATGGAATAAAAAAAAAAAAATATTATAAAAACTATATATTCCATTGATTAAATAAACACCAAAAGGCATTTTTCCAGAAGTCATCAAAGAACAGATAATAATGTAATATGTAATCGCTTTATCCTACCTGTATGTCTGACTGTCTGCAATTTGATGGTTGAAATTGGATAATGAAGCAAAAAGATGTGCAGGTCTGTAAAATGAGGATCTTGCGTAGTTAAATTCTCAGGTGTGTCTTATAGGTTAACCAGCACCTCTGATGTGTTTAACAAGTGTCCAGGTAAAGCTGTGACACCTGTCCAGTCTTTATCACTATTTAAACTAAGGGGGAGGGAGTAAGAAGCCCAAACTTCTCTGACATCATGGATTGTTTTTCCAGAGGGTGGGGTGGGGATTTGTGGTTTAAGTGTGTGTGTGTGTGTGTGTGTGTGTGTGAGAGAGAGAGAGAGAGAGAGAGAGAAAAAACACAATTTTGCCAAGTCACTGCACATATAACCTGTTTTAACTGTGATGGAGTTAAGTTTCCAAGCTCTTTATTTCCCTAAAGTCTCACAATGCTCATAACCGTCAACGCGATGAAGACACGGAAAGAAACATCATGTTCTTCCCGGATGCTTCTCTTATCTGATAGAGCAATCACACAGTAATTTCATGTAAAAGAACTCATTGGTTGTAATGACTTGCAAAGCATTACATATACCCTATGCAATGTGAATGGACTATTCAAAATCAAAGTAACTGACCAGAATATATATATATATATATATGCTTTTACTAGTTATGTGTGGGTTAAGTGTATTACGCTCTTTACGCTGTGTAATTTGAAGGAACGCATTTGTACCTACGAACTTCCATTTAAATTCCCTTTTTAATGTGCTCAGATCCCCATCAGTGCATATTTGTATTTTTTGCAGTGAGATGTTACACATGTCGTGGCACGGGTCGGTAATGAAACCAGTCATGAGACTGGTGACACAATGGAAAGTGAGGATGAGTACGTTGGGAGGAGGAAAGGGAAGATCATTAGTTAAATACAATAAAATAATGAGATTCTGTTGCAGTTAATCATATATGCATGACATTAAAAAAAAATGCATATATAGCATAGATACTAATGTAAAGCATCTAAGATTGTGTGTCAATGTTTGTGGAACAGGTGGTAATGAAACCAGTCATGAGACTGGTGACACAGTGAAAATAACAGGTTTGTCAATGGCAGCGCTAACTGTCGTGTTCGTCTCAATATTTCCATTGTGTGATGTGGTTTCTTATGAATGCCAACCACTCCTATTATTCCAGCAAGTCTGAACAACGTTGCTGTCAGTCTTTCATAACTAACAGAGGTAATTATTGTATATGAGCCAAAAGAACAAGGTCATATAAAGACATAATCCTGATATCATTAACTAATCATGTAAAAATGCCAAATATTAGCTGGTTTCAACTTCTCCAATGTTCTCGAATCACAAGTGATGATTTCATGCTCGTACATCTAAATAATAAGTGTATGAATAGAAATAAATGTCACATTACGATTTACACTATTTAAGTAGGTAGTCCTAAATTGTGAAAACTTTATGACGATGATTCCTCAACTCTACTTTGCAATGAAAGGGAGAAAACTGCCTGCAGGAACAAAACTCTTCCTAAAACTGATTTTTTTTTTTTTTTTTTTACAATTTTCAATCAATTCAAAACAATTCAATGAAAATCAATTTTCATGGCTTATTGATTATGAATACATTGAGGAAGCTAATAGTATAATGTTACAAACAGAGACATACAAAGACAATAAACAATGGCTTAGACTAACTGTAAGGAAGTCCCAGTCACGCCTTGCTGTGTTGAACATGTTTGGTCGGTATGGCGATGGTGGCCGTCTTTTCCTGTAAAACTGGTTTTGTAATTTACTGCATACCCGTTCGGTTAATCATGGCACACGCGGTATATTTTAGCAAAAAACAGTGTATGTCGGGTATTGTGTGAAACTGCAAGTAAAAGTTTTCGCGAAGACGAAGAAAAAAACTTTCGGTTTTACCTTTGAAACTATTATGTTTGAGGCGATGGTAGAAGTATTCATATCCCATATTTTAGTAAAATTAGACTTTTTTTTAAATATATTTAATACCACAGTTTAATAACTATGTATTACAAAGAAAACCCTACTTAAGTAAAAGTGAGTAATATCATAAAATGTGAAGTGTCAGTAAGTATGAGTAAGTATCAAAAGTAAAAGTACTTGAATTAATCTTGAATTAATTAACATGTAAGCTGCTTTTTAATTATATATAATTGAGGTATGCATATATATATATAATCTTTCACTTAACTACATTTTTTCCTTTTTTTATCCGTCACTGACTGACAAAAGACAGAATATATGTGTACACTGTGCTTTACTTGTGTTCATGTGTCTATATACACATATTATACACCAAATATTTACCTAGTCTTTCTTATTCTCACTGTACAAATATCCAAGCAAAGCAATAGTGCCGTTGAACATTATATAAGCTACGGTCCCTAACACAATGAAGAGTGAGTAAAAGAGAGAGAGCTCAACTTATCAGATGGGGCCGGTCTGTTCTGTGTTTAACCTTGGCTCCAAATCCGTTCTCAGCAGCGACTGTTCAGATGTTCCCCTGCCAATCAGATCCCATCGCTTGCAGGCACTTTAACAGCACAAACATGTTTTTGTGACTGATATAATTTGACTTGGGCATTTGGAGGAGTTAGACAACCGTTTAAAAGCATTTAAGATACGCATGTTAGAAGCCAAATCCTGTTAGTTGTTAAGAAGAAACTAACCTGCAGAGTGTTACTGCTCGACTCGATTATCTTACATTGAAATGCTGTTATTTCCATCATTTCATTACATGTGTGTGTATACAGCTTTGAACTGGGACAGGTTCAATAATAATCAGTTTCAGTATCAATAATTGATTAACGTGAGGGAGAAATGTCCTAGTTCCTTTCTTCTGCCATTCCCATTTTGCTATTTTCAGAAAAGGGTTGGACATAATGTCACAGGTTGAACTGAAAATGCCTTTTTCCTGATTCATTTTTGAATTCCTGAGTGCACTGAATTCTTTCTATCTGCTTTCTTCTGGCATCCGTTTACGTTCAAGAGCCTCACCTGGGGTGTTAATGATTCCATGAACTGCCGGTTTGACTGACTCTCCCCCCCCACCCACCCACCCCCCTTCTGCGGGGCGTTTGCTACCATGGCAACTGTTGAATATGAACCCTAATAATAAAACCATGGCTCCCTGAGAAAACATAGTGATGTCTTTATAGAATTTAGCGGGTGGAGGGAGACTCATACAGGGTCAGTACGATTTCAATGACGCCGCTTGTGATGTAAGAATGGGCATCAAATCTGAACGGCTTGTTGGATCAGTAGAGATCCACAGGAGCCACAACAGAGACCCAAATACAATCTTTAATTTTTAAATTTTTTTTAATTTTGTGGTGTTTTTGTAGTCGTGCTCTCTGCTCCTTCTTGCTGCTGCGAGACCATAACACACCATGCTGTGTACTAAGGGTGTGCCAGCAAAATAGTGCAACACTATAATTACTGTAACTAAAGCAGCGATTAGGGTTCTAAGATTTCATATAGCGCATAGGGAACAATGGCTGGGGAGTTTGCCCCTTTCTCACCATTTTACTTGTGTAACGTGTTTGTTTGATCGTTTTAGTTTCAGCAAATTTAAACTTGCTTACTACTTATACTTACTTACTTATACTTTGTGCGTAACCAACCACTCCAACAACAACTTTTCAACACTTGCACAATATGCAAAAATATGAAATTTGAGCTATTATTTTCTCAAAATTATCAATGATGAAGGCACAAAAATCCAGCTCCACTTGTTCATCTGCATCACTGACACATTCCACTGAGTTTGCCTGCAGCAGCAGCAGACTGAAGGCATCTCTTAGTGTCTCATACCTATCTTATCCTCCCTTCTCACTTGAGATAAAGTATGTGTCTCGACATTGTGTCAACATCTACCAAAACCAGTAAGGCATGTTGAAATTCATACGTTGATGCAAATGAAGCAAAAAACGGGGACAACCAGAGGCTATAAACCTGATGTTTCCCACCATCCGTTTATATTTGTAGGAAAAGAAATAATTCGTTAATCTGTACGCGTGCGCACACATACAAATCTTTAGTTTTGTCTGAGACCCACGTCATACAGCACTTGTTGACTTGGGTGAAGAGTAAATAAATTATTTCACCACATCCGTGCTGTCAAAGACAAGGGTGGTGTTTGCCTGTGCGCGGTAAGGTTCATAAAAGGTTTTCACGAAGCTGTCACCGTCCTATTTGACCCGAGATAAAAAGAAGAACAAGTCGCCGTTTCTGTGGTGGCAGTTTCAGTCGTCGACTCCCTCTGTGAGAGTCTGACACCCATAAACAGTCAGAAAACGAGTCAACTTAATGACCTTTTCTTCTGAATGGAAACTATAATTGATTAATTCAATTCTAGTGCTTTACTCTGCTGTTCATGACTTAAAGAAAATGTACAATTGTCCGTAAAAAGTTCACAACTTATTACCAACATTTTACATTTACAGGCATATACTACTACTACTACTAAACCACAATAACAACTGAACTGAGACGGGTGGTGATGTGCTTTGTTTTTTAGGAGTTTCTTTTTTCTTTTTTTTTTTGAAGAAAATTCAACCTTTGTTTACTCAAACACGGGTGAGTTAAAATGGATTCTTTCTGTGTTGCACAATAAGATTCAAGGACAACCTACTGAACCCAAGATGGGGAAATGATACATGATCCCCATGAGTAAAGGTACATAGAATTCCACGTATGTAATCTCATGGGTCCCTCATGTACACACGCAGTACTACATGTGCTGTCAATGATTGATTAATTGATTTAGATAAAGCAGTTTCCTCATGGCTGAATGCTCCTTTTACTGTAAAACCTCAGACATGCTCTTCCTCCTTGAGATTTAGTTGGAACAGGCGTCTAAACACGACACTGGACACATTACATCCACATTTGATTATTTATAAATAGGACAACTAGTTAAAGTATTATGAATATGAAACATTTGTGATTGTGCAGATTATGCGGTGACTGGATAGTAGAAGCCAAATATACAACTATTGTGAACCTATGGTCATTTTACAGGGTAACATGGTATTAAAATACATATAAATTATGTATATGACATATCAATATATAAACACTTAATCGCTTAACTCAATGATCCCATAGATAGGATAAATCTGAAGGGTTTTTTTTTTTTCTTAAAACTGTTGCATTGCTCCTTTAAATGAAAGTGTCAGTGCTCTAAGGTTGAGCTGTTAGACAACAAGTATTTTCTCTTGAAAATACTTGTTGTCGACCCTGTAAATCCTGTTTTTGGGCGAAATTATTTTTAGGCACACGGTTACCTTTCGCAGGAATCAGTAACCAAACCAACTTATACACTGCCCACAAAAATGAAAGCTTCTTGAAGAGCACTTTAAAGAAACACATTAGATACATCAGATCTCAATATGAAGTTGGATATCTATACAAATAACGACAGGGCAGGGTGTCTTAGGAACAAAAGGATGCCAAGTCTTTTAATGGAAATAAAGGTTTTCATCCTACAGAGGGCTCAGTTGTGTAGACACCATAAAAATCAGTAAAATGAAGATGTGGCAGGCTAGTCCATTTTTTCCAAAACTTAATTTCTGCAACTCAAAATGCTTTTCAGTATCTTGTGTGGCCCCGACGAGCTTGTATGCATGCTTGACAACGTCGCGGCATGCTCCTAATGAGACGACGGATGGTGTCTTGTGGCATTTCCTCCCAGATCTGTGTGAGGGCCTCCCTGAGCTGTTGGACAGTCTGAGGAGCAACCTGGCGGCGCCTATTGGACCGAAACATAATGTCCCAGAGATGTTCTATTGGGTTTAAGTCAGGGGATCGTGAAGGCCATCCTCCTTCATCCTCCAGGTACTGCCTGCATACTCTTGCCACGTGAGGCCGGGCATTGTCGTGCATTAGGAGGAAACCAGGACCTACTGCACCAGCGTAGGGTCTGACAATGGGTTCAAGGATTTCATCTCGATACCTTATGGCAGTCAGAGCACCATTTCCTAGGCAGTAGAGGTCTGTGCGTCCCTCCATGGATATGCCCCCCCAGACCATCACTGACCCACCACCAAACCTGTCATGTTGAACGACATTGCAGGCAGCATAACGTTCTCCTTGTCTTTTCCAGACTCTTTTACGTCTATCACAGGTGCTCAGGGTGAACCTGCTCTCGTCTGTGAAAAGTACAGGGCGCCAGTGGTGGACTTGCCAATTCTAGTGTTCTTGAGCAAATGCCTTCATGAAGTCTGTTCCTGATTGTTTGGGTAGAGACATTCACACCTGTGGCCCTCTGGAGGTCATTCTGTAGGGCACGAGCAGTGCTCAGCCTGTTCCGCCTTGCACAAAGGAGCAGGTATCGGTCCTGCTGAGGGGTTGAGGACCTTCTATGGCCTTGTCCAGCTCTCCGAGAAAAACCACCAGTCTCCTGAAATCTCCTCCATGTTCTGGAGATTGTGCTGGGAGACACATTAAACCTTCTTGCTGCAGCACGTGTGGATGTGCCATCCTGGAGAAGTTGGACAACCTGTGCAACTTCTGTAGGGTTAAGGAATCGCCTCATACTGTCAGTAGAGATAATTACGCAAGCCAAAATCAGCACGAGTGGAAAACCAGCCAAAAAAGATCAAGAGGGAGAAAGTTGAAATGACCTCCACATGTAAAACCAGTCCTGTTTTGAGGGTTTTCTAATTGTTGCCACTGAAGTGCACCTGTTGTTAATTTCATGAACACCAATACAGCTGAAATTGATTAACGAGGCCCTCAGCTGGTTAACCAACCAGAAAATTATCAGACAGGTTTAATTCAATTCATGCCAGGCCCAATAAAAAAAGTTCCACTTGATTTTATGACATAATATTTAAGAGAAGATATATCCATATATCATATTTGTGCTTTATTTTCAGGAAAATATAACCTTATGACATATTACCTTTATGTACATACTAGCCTTTGTATAGTATGTACACAGGCTATGTACATACTCCTACTGTAGAGCAACTTGAATTATGAAAAAATCCTCTTAATGAGTTAAACTGATCGCTGTTGTACAAACATGTCTTGGCACTATAATTGATGAGAAGCCGGCGTTCGAGTCTCATATGGCTGCTGCGTGTGGAAAAGCCCATCAGCTTATGTACTTTTACAAAATGTGTTGTAAGAAATGGCCGTAAACATATTATCAACAATCTAAGGAACTTTCCATTGACGATTATCTTTGGTTTCACCACACAGCGCCAAAAAAACAAAAAAAAAACACAAAACAGGATAATTGACAATCAAAAAAACAAACAAACCATAAATATAGTAGAAAATAATCAAATTAGAAGAATAAAATAAAATAAAATAGAAGAAGTACCCTTAAATAAAACTAAACCTTGACTGTAAGGGTGAAAGAGTATATAAACACTATACAAATTTGCTTTTTTTTTTTTTTTTTTTAAAGCCTTTATATTCCTCAAATTGAATTCATTTTCTGTTGAAATCACTTGTTTATGTTCAACATCCTCAGTCAGGCCGTCCCAGCATACACTGAGTAGAAAGCATGCAAAAACAATCAACAGTGTAACCAGTCAGACACTCGGGTTGTTAGCTTGTATGCATTTCAGTGGAATGACTTCCTCATTCAGGACAAAAACAACAACAACTCCTTATGTAAACATAAACTGCTTAAGTGTTCAGGAAATTCATCAAAGTGGCTTTTGGAACCAGACCGACAAGGTTGTCTTTCAACATTTTTTGTGTGTGTTTTTGTGCATGCAGACATCAGTGCTTCACTCTCTGATCACGCTGCGGTCATGCTTTATGCCAACTGGTCTGTTGCTAGGTTACCTGAGTTATCTGGAAAAAAAATAAAAAAAATAAAAAAGGGACAAACAAATAAGCAAGAAACCACTTTTATTCAAAACAAACTAATGCAACAAAAATATTGACAATACAACTTTTTGACATATTATTAAAATCAATACTTTAAATAACTTATTATTTAACTACTTTAATTAACAATAAAAATTTAAAGCAGCTACTTTGATTACCAATAAAACTGCTACGAACGATCAAAACTACTGATAGCAAGTTCATCTTTGACGGTTTGATTGGGTTTTATGATCAAGGCAGTGAAGCTTTTGTTTTCGATTCCTAGCTATTGTCTTCAAGCTCAATAAGTTTCTTAAGATCAGACTTCAGCAGCTCCTCATCCTCTTCCTCCTCCTCTACCTCCACCTCTACCCCATCCATAGTTTTCTGCAGCTGTTCCTTGATGTGGTTCAGCTCCAGCAGCCCGTCCTGCAGCTCTTTACAAACCTCTCGGATCTTAGCTGCAAACTCTGTCTTGGCGCCCTTTTTTAGCTCCATGGAATCCTTTGCCAAGAAAAAGACGTCGAGGGCCAGGAAGAGACCTGACATGACTCCAGTGGTGACGCTCATCACCTGGGCAGCTTTAGCAGCACCACCTGCAACACTGAGAACCTGAACAGTGCTAATCAGGCTCTCCGTGTTGATCACTAAAGCTTTGCCAGCGCGACCGCCCTCCTTCATTACATGTTTGACGTTCTGGTTGAGGTGCTTCTTTGAGATGCTCTCAGCGTACTTCTCAAAATTCCACTCTTCGAGTGTCTCCATCCCTTCCTGTAAGAATTACAAATCAACCATAGTTTTTACACCCCTGGTATTTAAAATTGATACTCTTGATTTTGATTGGCATGAAACCTGCATATATTATTGGCACAGGATTGGAAAACTGAGAGTCAAAAGATAAAGTTTAGGTGGAAATGTCAAAATTAAATTAAACAATTGGCAATTTTGATTATTTTTGGCAAGAAGGGATAATCTTTGTGACATGCTCCGATCTCCCACCCGACACAATTGCACTATAAACGCCAGTAATCAAAATGATCGCAACACAAGATAAAAAAAAATCACACCTGAATCACACCTCCGAATTGAGGTAAAAACGAAGCTGAAACAAACAGGCTGAAAACCCTTCTTCTAGTTCCTCACCTGCACAAACTCCAGGCACTCCTTGATGTCCTTTATCTCCTCCTGGTAGTCTTGAATCATCACCTCCACCTTCTTACGGTCCGTCTTGGAATGGACGGTGTCCGTGATGTTGGCCGAAGCGGACGCCAACCCGCCTGCTGTAGCTACACCGATGCCAACGGCTGTGACGATGAGCGATGTTCCCGCAGTGAAAGGTGCCAGAATGAGGCCGGTGATGGTGGTGATGGATCCCGCAACGCTGGCCATCCCACCGCCGACACTCGCAGTGACTGTTTTCTTATGGAAGTTGTCGGCCGCGTCGGCCAAAGCGAGGAGCTCCAGGATGCGCTGCTGGAGCGAGGCGCCACGCTGGTTGAAAAAGCGAACGAAGAGACGAGCCGCCATAAAAACTCGATCAGCTGCTTCTTCCACCACTCTGAGACAAAACAAAATAAAAAAAATCAAGTTACGGGAGAAACATTTGACTATAATGCAACTTATAAAAGCCATAGTACAGTAAGCTTAGATAACATCTCGGATTTTTAAGAAATACAATATTGTGACAGTTTAAAAATGCCGTTTTAAGAAACCAATGCATTTTTTTCCCTGTGCTACTCTAAAATCTACAAGCCAAAAGTTCACT
The DNA here is from genome assembly GCA_036937835.1 of Pampus argenteus. NCBI lineage: Eukaryota > Metazoa > Chordata > Actinopteri > Scombriformes > Stromateidae > Pampus > Pampus argenteus. Next base: position 3,221,578 of record CM072860.1, read on the forward strand.
GACTCTTCAGCATCATCGTTCTGGTTTGCCTCGGTCCAGTCATCCCAGCCTGAGAGGCAGAAGGCACGTTGTTACAACTACAGTTTAATAAATCATGTTGAATCATAAAACATTTGGACTATCTAGCGTACCTTCTACTGTTCCCCACCACGCCAAGAGACCATCTTCATCCTGGAAAAGAACAATTGGACTCACTATAGTTTTACATGTGCAAATTAAAGCACACATGAACACGCATCATGTTATGGGATATTATAAACATATAACCTCTAGAGGGTCCAGAACTGCTCCTTCACTGGGCACTGGTAGTTCAGCCATCTGTAGGGTTTGAACCTCCACTGCCTCCTACAACAGAAGAGTACTGCACACTTTAGTTCTATAAAACAAATATCTGCATATAAATACAGAATCTGTAGGCAAGGGACATGAATTTAGTGTCATAAATAAGCGTTGATAGAAATGTCGCCTGGATCTAAAACAAAAATAAATAAATAAATAAAATGGTCCCTGTTGGTACCAATATATTGGCCTCAATAGCTCATTGCACATATATCAGTATTCGTCAGTATCAATAAATAAAACTGAAGTAGAGATATGAATTCAAACAGAGCCGCTCTATAGTTGCAGTGATGAGTTCATGAACCTGTCATGACTCCACAGGTGACGTGAAAGACTTGAGCACTTAATCTACTTTTTACTATTACCGTTCAAACATGTTACTATATCAACCAAGAGATTAGTCACGCAAATAAAGGCTATCCTCTAACCACCCACTCGTTATACTAATAATAACCCGGTTTATTTATACAGCTAGATGACACTATGCAAACTGATTTACGTGCAAGTGGATTTTGCACAATATGAAGATTAAAAAGACAAGACAGCTCTACTGTAACTACTTTTAACCTTTTTTTAAACTTTTTTTTTTTTTTAAACTTGTTTTGCCTACTAACCTGAGAGTCACATGATGCTGCTGCAGAGTCCTGCGGAGTTACAAAAAAATAAATAAACAGTAAAAAAAAAATTCTAAAAATAAATAAATAAATAAATGGAATAAGTTATTTTCGATGTACAGTACCAGTCAAAAGCTTGTATAATGACAAATGTTTACTGATACCTTTGTTCCAGACCCAAACAACACACTGGGAAGAATCCGCTTTATTCTGAAAGTCTAGAGAAAAAATAAAATAAAATAAAACACACAAATATAATAAATATTCGCACATCTTTACGCCCTCATGAATAATAATAATAATACAACTATATATTTATAAAACCCATACAACCGTTTTTCATACCATAGTTCTTTTCTTCGGTTCCGGCTGGTTTTTCGTCTCACTGCTAGCGTCATCGTCAGTATACCAAATAGACTGTGGAAGAGGTTGTGGGGTCAGTGCTCTTACTACAGTATGACATAGTGGGTGATTGAACACGGTGGCTTCACAAATGCCTCGTAGAAACCATTAGACTTAGACTGTGCAGTGTTGAGAGAAGCCAGATCTAGTTTGGTGATTAGCATCGGCATATTAACATAACATTTTAATGTATGTATCCTTAATGACTATAAGCTCAACAGATCTATTATACACAACTTATTTATTAACTTCAATATCAACACCTTTAAGTTTTACCTGCGTTCCATACCAGTGAACAATTGCGTTAAATGGTTTCCTGTAATACATGATTCATGACATGACATACACTGGTGTGACGAAGTGTTTGCCCCCGTTAAAACATAACTGTGCAACATGAAACACAACTTAGCACACCCGAGTTCAGTTTACCCAGGCTCACCCAGGCCTGATTACTGCCACACCTGTTCTAAAGCAAGAAATCATTCATATAAGACAAAGTGAAGGAGACCTAAAAAAAACCGAAAAAAAAAAAACCTAGACGTCATGCCAAGACCCAAAGGAATTCAGGAACAAATGAGAAAGATGACGTCTATCAGTCTGGAAACGGCGGTTCGTGCTCGTAAACCCTCAAAGAACCACTGTGGCAGAAGTACAACCATTCTGCAAAGATGAGTGGGCCAAAATTCCTCCACAAGACTGTAAAAAAAAAAACTCATTGCAAGTTATTGCAAACGCGTGATCGCGGTAGTTACTGTTAAGGGTGGCCCGACCAGTTTTCAGGTTTAGGGGGCAAATACTTTGTCACAACGCTGTCACAAGTGCTGCATACTTCTTACATGTCTCTCTATAGTGCTGTCATCCAGGTATTCAGTGCTGGCTGAGTGCTTACTGTGAATAGGCTGGGGGTCCCAGAAAGAAGAGTTGGGTGAGAGGAAAAAAAAAACAAGGTTTAGATTCAGAGCAGCTGAGGTCTTAAAAAAAACGTATAAAGACTAATGAAGTATTGATATTGAGAGAGCAAATTACAACTTCATTATGAACACTAGCGTTTATCGTAGCCTCAGGTGAGACAAATCAAATTCATCATCATTTCACTGGGTTGCCTCTGCAGTAATTAATTCATACATATCCATTGCTTCACATTTACCTGTGTCTTGAATGAGGAAACTGTATCAGAACCCACAGAGTCTGTCTGACATTCCCCGTCTGGCATCTACACGACAGCAAACGTATTCGTTATTACACTTTTTGCATATTAAAAAGGTAAATGTTGACCACCACACTGAGTCTGGCATTATGATTTAATACAACTAAAACAGTGGAAGCTCAGCTCTTTAAGGTGACATAGGTAAGACGTTACCTGTGCGGAAGACTTAAAGGGGTTTACTTTCTGCATCATGCCCTTGAACACTCCAGGGTTCTACAATAAATACACAGGTGTGTTACAGGAAGGACAAAACAAGGCAAAGAAGAAGAACTACATGTATTTATCCTAATCTGCTATTTACAATACAGAAGAAGAAGCTGTAAGCCCCTCTTCCCACCCCAGTGTAGGATTAGTATCATTATGGTTTGGCTTCATGTTTGATGCCATCTGGTGGCGATAGTGAAGGAGTGCAGCAGATTCATTTATGCTTTTTGCCGTTTTCAGATATTCTTATATTTCAGATAATAATTCAGAGAAACAGATTTGAGTCATGTTCAATAAAAAAGCAGATCCAAACATGAGCCAACTTTTCCGTGGGAAAAAAACAGGAGTAAGGCAAAGCGTGACCCTACCCTACACGAGTATTAGATTTTGTCCAGTTTAAAAAAAAAAAAGGCTTTTATAGTGTGTGTTGAAACACACCTGTTTCTCTGGTACGTTGTTATTATCCGCTAAGCTTCCACTGCTGGAGGAGAGATCACTGCGTAGAGGCTGCGTATCCTGGACAGACAGGCAGGAAAAACAAATAGAAGTCATCAATTTAAAAAAAAAACTGTTGGAACATTTGATTAAACTCGCTATACAGGATATGAGTAATTAAATAAAAGAAATGAGCCCTAGTGTGTTACTAGGATGATATTTTTTTAGTATCACAGTCATCAGGTTTAGCAGTTTGTACCTTTGACTGTGAGGATTTGAACGGGTTGACTTTCTGCATCACCCCTGTGATCCCTCCTGAGCTCTATATGACAAAAAAAAGTATAACAACTTTGGAACAAACTGCGATACCGCACGAACAAGGCTGTGGTTTAACAAAAAAACTAGAACGTTTGAGAACCTGTTTTCCCTGACGTTCTTTTCCAGACTCTTGGAGATCCGCAGAATCATTTTGAGGATCGTTCTTCGGCACCTGCAGCCGAGAATCGACACAGAACTGACTTCTTTATACAATTCTGTGATTTTTGCAATTGCTTAATATCAAGATACACTTCATGACTGCTCTATTTTTATGAAACCCTGTTGTTAAATTATTTAAATCCTAGGGTGACAGTTTTAGAGTTCAGAGTGTAAAACATCACCTGATGTCAACATCAACTAATCTCTTCTTAAATCACTTTGATCTCAATACGTCTGTTATTATGTCCCAGTCAAAAGCAGGTCAGCTGTTAAGCTGCATCTGATGCTGGTAAGATGCTCATAAACTCATAGACGTTGTAGACGTTAAATGCTCAGAGACGGTACCTGTGAGGTAGACTTGAACGGGTTGACTTTCTGCATCGCCCCTTTCAGCATACCAGGGTTCTGAAACCACACATATATACACACATAGAGGTCATCCTGTGTTTTCTGTATATACATCAAGCGTTATCTCCCGTTACAGTAATGAATATTATGAATGTAGATTTATGGTGCAGTATGCAGATGATTTAACATGACTCGGGACAGTTGACAGAATGCATAAACTCCCCTATTGACGACAAAGTGGTTGCTAATGTAGTGAGTTGAAAGTTAATACAAAACTAAACTAAAACTATTTATTCTGATTATGTGTTATGGGACAATATCTATTTTCTGATCAGGTTACAACATGATACGTGAATAATTATCTTTAACCCACCTGGTTTGCGTCTGAAACTCGAGCCTGTTCCAGCGACTCTGAAGACGGAGCTTTAGAGACCTGCGTGAGGAAAAAAAACATATTGTCTGACACAGATTATTATATAATAAGCATTGTAACGTGTGGACAATGCCGCGGCTACCTGGGAGGTAGACTTGAACGGGTTGACCTTCTGCATGACCCCTTTCAGCCTACCAGGGTTCTGAAATACAGATTTCATAAATCATTGCATTTATTTTTTTTGGCACTCAGCGTCTCCTATGATGTAGCCATGTAATAAATGACTGATTTAGGCCACTTAATAACTGAATATGACATTTTTTTATGGTCTGCTGTGGAGATGAAGACCAACATTATTAGTTTCCAGCCTTGTTTGGACTGTTTGACATATTTCAGTTCTCCTCACCTGTGTGGAGTTTGCAGCTGTTTCCTGTTCTGGTGACTCTGAAGAGGAAGTTTTGGTGACTGATGAAGCCTGAATACACAACAAAGGTTCAACCGTGTTTTACATGACAAACTCATCATGACAATAACTGTATCGTGTGTATTTTTTTTACCTGTGAGACAGACTTGAACGGGTTGATCTTCTGCATAACTCCCATCACCCCCGTCCTCTGATTTGGATAAAATATCAAAACCAGTCAGCCATAGGATATGTTCCAATAGTGTGTGTGTGTGTGTGTGTGTGTGTATTCACCTGCGGGGCTGCTGTCGTTCCTCCATCCTCTTCGCTCACAGTGTGTGTGATGGTGTCGTCCACATCCTGGGGTTGAATGAAAGCATCATCATATGACATAAAAACATGAAAACAAACGAAATGCATCACACACACACACACACACACACACACACACACACACGCTCCATACCTCTGTGCTGGGTCGAGGTGGGACCACTGGAGTCGTGACTTTTCTGAACATGTTCATGCTGAGACACAAAGTATGTTTAATAGTAGAGGAAGGTGAAGAGGAAAGAAAACAGCACAGCCAACGGTATGTGGCTGACACACACACACACACACACACACACACACACACACACACATTTATATAACTGGCACCTTTAGTCAAGTCTAACTGTTTAACTTAGATCAACTTTTCATTTATTTTACACTTGACTAGTTTAAGTCATTGGTCTGATTGGATTAATTGTTGAGTGTAAACAGTTTTTTTACTGAAAAACAAACAGATCACAACTGACGTAAAGTCTGCGAGCAACACGCACAGAGACTGAGTGCGTCGCACCAGAGGAATGTTTGACAACACAAAGCAGCAGCTGCACAACAATGAAGCGAACACGGATCCTACCTGAGTGCTGAGTCAAAGCACAAAAAAAAAAACCAACACACACAACACAACTGACAGGCGAGTGAACGCTGGGTCGCAAAGCAACAACAGAGTTTTAAAGCGTATAATCCGGTTGACTTCCACCTCTCACATCACAGCGGAGAGAAACCAAACTGGTTTAACGAGACGGGTCTCAGTATCCGGTTACGGAGTATAATTAAACTCCGGCCTGATCTGATTTCAGGAATTTTTTTTTTGTTTAAAATGTGAACACTGTGCAAGCAGAGCATCGATGAGTCACTGCTACACACGATCTGCTTTCAACCTGTCCTGCAAAAACAGCCATTTTTTACCTCCTCAGGTGTGTCACCTGTGGTGGGCGTGGCCTATTACTAACTAATCAGCCTGGATTTACTCAATTGTTGAGTAAATTCCTGCTCTTATTACTTTATACTTTCACTCCACTACATTTATTTAACAATTTTAACTAGATTAAGATTTGACATAATGGATAAAATAAGTTGGGTTTTTTTGTTAAAGATGAAATAAATAAAGCAGTAGGTGATCTGGGTCACATGACAACTCCACCAAATAGTGATTGCTTCTTCTAAACTTCTCAATAAATGTTTAAATGATCCAATATTTCACCAAAAAATAAATAAAAAAAATCAAAGATTAGACAAAAATTTTCTCCGCCTGCCAAACTCTTAAAATAAAACTTAAAATGAAATATTGACAAACCAGAAAAACAAGCAAACAGATGAAACGGGACACATTTGCAAACAATCTTTATTCATAGATTCTGCGTTATATTAAAATATATGTATATATTTAAATATAATATATGATATTTTAAAAATACATTTCTGTTGAGGTTAAAATAATGGAGGTCCATAATCTGAGAGTTAAAACAGTCTCATCACATATGCACAAACATATTTAGTTAGAGGCTACATGCTATAGGAGCTAACGTGTCTCCAGTTAGTGAAGAAAAAGTTTCTATGAACCATCTGGACACAGATGATAATAGATTTGATGTGCAATCATTTTTTACATTGTGACATACGCAACAATGACGTTTTATACACCACCAATAAAAGTGAAGAAAAATGTAACATGAGCTTTCCCTTTTTAATGCTGCAGGGCTACGATACTGTGAGACATTGCACATAAACAACAACAGCTGTGTAGTAGCAGACTGTCGATATACTATATACTACGATAAAAACTAATGACAACCATCAACATACAACTTACAGAGTCCATAATGTGTCTGCACAGTTTCTTCTTTTAGATTCTTAACTCCTGTGTGATAATATTTAATATTTATATGCTGATATTCAATATATAGATTGGACAACATAATAAAAACGGATACAATTCGAATGCAATACCCCTACAAGAAACTGCATTATATCACAGGCTGCTCCTTGTGTACATAGAGTAGATGAACTGTATAATCATTAATAAAAAGAAAAAAAAAACCCACCTGTGTCCACACATTATTCTGATACACCTTATCAATACACACCTTTTACCCACAAAACAATACAAACTGTGCAAAAATAAAAGGTGTATATGTTCTTGTTAGTCTGAACCGCCTCTGTGTGGACAGTACACACTTTACAATATAATACAGCAACAAACTGCAGCCCAATTTGTTGTTCACCGTCTTCCACAATCAACAAGAAAACCCATTTAGTATGAATGAAACTTCCCGTTTAGTTCATGAATTCATTTAAAGCAACAGTTCTGCATTTCGGCCAGGAGAGGGGGCTGGTGTTCTTTAAGAGATAAGGTTAAGGTTAGACTGTTATCACATGTTTCCAGTAGCATCCTGTAGCTCCTCTCTAATGGAGTTGAGCTCCACTATCCCGTCGTTAAGCACATTGGCCAATTCCTTTATTTGGCCCACCACCTCTTTATTGCAGCCTTTCTTTAGCTCGCGGGAGTCCTTGATGAAGTATTTGTCAATGCCTTTGAAGAGGCCTTGGACCGAGACCACGGCTGCGTCTGTTATCTCCATCGCTCTCATCATGGGTAAGTCAATTAAGCTGATCATCTGGACGGCCCTGCGGACCTCCCAGTCCTCCGAGTAGTGCTGGGTGCCGCACCTGAGGAACGGATGGCCGCGGAGTTTGTACATGCCCTGATTGACGAAGTGGAGGATCTTTCCAATGTCCAGCAGGTGATTCTCATACTCCTGCAGTACCATCTCCACCTAGCAGAGAGTTAAAAGCACGTCACACTACAAATTGTTGCCAGTGGACGTACAACACAACAATATGAACAGAATGTATTTAAAACACTTCACGTTGTTGAAATACCGCTTACCTTCTTCCGGTCGTGCATGTTGTTCACGTTGTCCGAGATTGCCGCAGAGGCTGAAGTGATTCCACCGGCTGTTGCTACGCCCACACCAACAGCTGTGACTACGAGAGACGCGCCGAAAGTGAACGGTGCCAGAGCCAGACCAGCGATGGCTGTCACACCGCCCACAGCCGTGGTGGTGCCGCCGGTAATACCCGCGATCTTAGCCTTGTGGTGGAAGTTGCTGATGTCGTCTGCGATGGCGTGGAGCGTGATGATAGAGTGCCAGAGAAGCTCTGCGCGCTCTGTGAAGACCTTGTTGAAGACTCGCAGGCCGCGATCAACCTTGTCGGCCAGGATGGTGAAGGACCTGGGATTTATTTGGGGAGCAGAGGCCAAGTTATGCAAGTGGTTCCATTTTAGATCCCTTTTGCAAATCAACTACTATTATAGCAGGTATATTTTAGAAATCCACTGCATCTACTGGTCTCATAAAGAAGGTCTATACAGTACATGCTGGCAGAGCAACAGTCGACACCATTCATTATATTTTGAAGAAATGCTGGTATCAGATTGGTCAGATCAGCATTTAAATTTAAATAAAACAGACGTACTTGGACTCATCCTCTTGCAGGACTTTTTCCTCATCGTCCGATGGCACCTCATCCCATTCTGAAATCCAATCAAGCAACAGACGTTGATGAGGTTAAAGTTTTGGATATTTAAGCGTTTTTTTTTTAAATTTGAATGATAGGTTTCTATTTTGTAAAGGAGTTACTTAAAATAAGTGTGATTATGACTCACTCTCCACAGTGTACCACCACTCCATCAAACTGTCAGTGTCCTGTGACAAAAACAAGAAATGTTGATGGTTCAACATCACACTTTTGTGCTTACACAGTAAATGCACATATTTGTGTATATATATATATCCCGCTTTAGGAGAAACTGACCCCTTCTTCGTCTCCATCCTCCAGACCCGCCATAGCACGCTCGTCCATTTGAGCAGCCAGCCACTCGGCCTGAATAGAGAGTGAAGGAGAGGAGGGTGTGGTGGATGTTACAAAAATAACCGCTACCAGTGCTACCGTTCACACAGATTAGTCAGTAAACCTTTGTTTATTTTAGGCTTCTACTACGCCACAGTTGGTGTGTCGGCGAGTATGCTAACTATGTTGGAGAACCGGTACATTCACATGTCACAAGGAATGTGTCCCATCATGTAACACAGACATGTAGATATGTAAGCCAAGAGTGGAAAACAACAACATTTTATATAGTGCAAAGTGCACCTTTTATAGATACTGCTGGAAGTTTAGATACTAGATTAATGCAGACTAATATAAACATCATCAGTGTACACTAGTAAAATAAGGAAGTTGTTCCTGACTTTTATTTATCTTAACAGCAACATATATTCAAACAGAAAATGAATAATGAACATTTTTTTCGGAAAGCACAGTATTATATATATATGCCTTAAATCTGACCAAACAAGTGATTTTCTATTAAGCCACATGCAGGTCTGAAAAATTCGAGATCAAAACACAATACGTTATCAGAATCAATCAGAAGCAACTAAAGATGTGTCAGATTAATGTTGGAACTAGGTCATTTATTAGGACATCCACATAAACAGGTTTAAAAGGCCAAAGGGTGAAAGATTTTAGTATAAACAACATTTCTAAAAGATGTGAACTAACCTTAGCAGCCTCTGACAGGTAGTCGCTCGACGTAGCCCCTGGTGGATCCTCATATTCGAGCTGCATAGCTTTGCTCTAGCGAAACAGAGGAAAAGAAAAATTGAGCATGTCTGTCTGTGGTTTTTCAAAAGATCTGACAATAATAAGAGCACAAAAACACTGCACCGACTCACCTTAGCTTTGTGCTTTTTGAAACCTTTGAGTTTCGATGGCTTCTTCTGTTTAAGGAGGGAAAAAAAAACGCTTGAGTAACGTTTGAATCGGACCGTATCGAAAAAGTAAAAGTGAACATCGGAGTGACGAGAATACCGGTTTGCAGATTTCCAGGTCGTCTTGTTCAATGTCATACAACTCTCTGGGACTCAAGAAATCTTTTCCCGTTTGAGTAATTTCATCCTCAGGAAAACCATCCTGCCAAAACGTGACAAAAATGAAGCCAAAAACCACAAAAATAAAAATGAACAACCGTATCATATTCAACATTAAACGTTAATAGTCAACATTAAACGTACGGCGGCTGCGTGCTGTGGTGTTCGGTGGCTGAATCCAATCAGCTCACTCTGTCCAGCAGCCTCATGGGTCGTCGTCTTAGATTTGCGCGGGAACGGGATAGGACCTTTGCGTTTGGATTTTTTCTGATGAAAAATAAAATATATATATTGTTACTGTAGCCTAACAACGTGAGCGTAATATAGCCGTTACAAAAATGCTTTTTTTTTTTTTTAGAAAAATACCGGTTTGACGTCCTCCATCCCGTATAGTTCTTCATTGTCCAGCTCCTCTACTGAGAAGCTACTCTTCTTAGGATTGACATCATCCAGCATGTCCTCCTTTTTCAAAGATCATTTAGACACATTTGTTGGAAAAATAATGCTTTCTTTTGATTTGAATTTTACACGAAACATTTCCTTAAAAAAAAACAAACATCAACCTAATATGCAAATAAAAGCTAATGCTAAAACTGCAACGCTAACAGGAAACAGAAAACGAGAATATGACCAACCGCCGTCATGTTTGTTAATGAGGGAATTAATCAGTCCTGCTGGGGAGTTTGTTGTTGTTGTTGTTGACTGAACAACTGAACTGGAGGTGTTTCTTACCTGTGGGTTCTTAGGTGGTGTGTAGCCATGAGCGCCAAAAATTTCCTCTTGCGATTTCTCCTGGTGGAAAAAAAACAAAAAAACAAACAAATGCAAATTGCTACACTGTCTGTACATCCTGCTATACTTGTGATTTAAACATTCATACCTTTGAGCCTTTGCGAGGTGCATACTCATGTGACCCCTTCAGTCCATCATCGTTCTAGAGAGAAAAACAGGTTTTACAGCGACACGCGTACATCGTATACAAAGCTATGAAATGTGAAATAGAAACAACGCGGTCGACATGCGATACCTTCTCTACAGTGATGGCAAATCCTCTGTGTGGCACAAATTTGATTTTCATCTTCTTTTTTCTCTTCTGGAGAAACGAAATAATGTGTAAATATTCACAATCAGCGGCTCTATGCTACATCTACATTGAGACTGAATGGTCATCATTTAATTTTCCAATGCTGATAATCATAATAACATCATAAACATATTGTGCGTATGGCTATTCAGCATTACTCTTCAAGGATAATTTATAGAAATCAGTGGCGGCCAACCTCTTCGTGCCGTGCTTCTCCTCCCTCGTCTTCATCCTCACCAGTGCTGTTGTCTAACACAGTCCCCTGTTTTAAAATGACACACTGCGTGAAAAACAAACGCATCATGCTGAATGTTCAAGAAGGTTAACACTTATCTTTAAATCAGTTAACACAGAAATAAGTAATACGTTATCCTTTCCATTCTTCGAGAAGAAACTGCTATGTGCATTGACATTAGCATTAACAAAATCATCGTTTCGTATGTTGTCTTTAGTCACAGGTAGTAGATTGCAGGTACTTTACCTCTGACCATCGTCTCATGATGGAGTTTTTCTTGCGAACAGTTTGCTTATTGATGTCATCGTCCTATTGTAGCATTGCAGAGAAAAAACAAGCGGGAGTTATAAAGTAAGTATAAATTTAAATTATACGGAAAACGTACGAAGTATCGTACCTTTGATCCTTGTCCGTTCATGCACTTCGCTTCTGGGTTGGATGAAGTAGTGGAGGCTCTTCTAAGCAGCTGGTTGACTTTGGCCTTCAGAGGTTTCTTCTGTTGACAAAAGAGGACATTAATGAACCACTGCTAATTTATTAATTTATATTATGAATACAGACACAAAAGAAACCCCACATACTTTGTAGTCCATCTCATTTTGCTCTCTGTCGTCATTCTCTCCTGCCAACATGTGCATTTCTGAAAAATTCTCCTGAAAAAAAACAGCAGCACTCGCCTTTAAAATGTGCCAATACACACACAGCGATGTGTTCAGACACAATGAAAACAATAGGTATTGTCTTGATTTGTTTGAGGAGATTTCACAGCTGCTTAATTAGCTTTACAGTATGACACGTAGCATGTAATTTTCTTTAAAGTGTCGGATAAATGTGTCTGCTACCGTATGAGTATTTAGGGAAACGTTACCTTTGATGATGAACGTACTGTTTTACTCCTCCCCTCCTTAGTGTCATCAGGAAATTTATCCTGTAACAGTCATAACCATTATCATGATTAACACGCAAACACAATCAAAACAGTGAAGGTGTTATTTTACATTCATTCATTTACCTTTGAGCCTCGTCTCAGGATGGAGACTTTGAATTTTCTGTCCTTTTTCTGTAATACATATTTAAACTGGAGGTGAATCTACATGCAAGAAAAATGTTTATGAGTGACTGATACAAATTTTTTTTATTAATAGTACCTTGCTGTGACTTCCAGTGCCACCCTGATCGTCGCCACTTCCTCCATCAGAGTCCGCCTTCAACTAAGAGAAAAAAAAATTGTATCTTAAAATTTAGCTTTAACGATATTTAAAAATAAACAATTTAAAAATAGCTTTAACAAACAAACAATGTTAACAATAGAAATTAATCATGACCTACCTTTAATGATTCTCGTCGTAGTCTAAGTTTTCCAGACTTTTAAGGAAAAAAAACAAACAAATGTATTAATCCACTGAAATCTTCCACAAAAAAATTATTTTTTTGATAGAAAATATTGCTGTGATTTGCCAACACATTAGGGAGAAAGTAAGAAAGGACTCTTATTTTGAAAATGTATTCTTACTGGTTTAAAGTCAGGGTTAAGCTCAGGGCTGTCCTCAGGCCAGTCTTCCACACACCGCTCCTGTTTTGGGGGATTTTAGTGAAGCAAACATTCATTTATTCTGTTTGCATACAGAATATCAATCTAATAGCCATATTGGTTATTAGATTGATATTTGTGATAAAGAATCTGGTATTAATGACATTTTCCTTCCTTCTGCACAACCCTCAAACCAAAGTTTACATTTTTAGCAACAGTTACTTCCTTCCAGTCATATTATTAGCTCTAATAAACATTGCAGGGTCCATCTTTCAATGATGTTTCTTTATCTTTTTTTTTTAATCATAGTGCCTTTTGTCTCTGACTCATAGTTGTACCATTAACATGTATTTTTATTCAGTCAAACTCGCACCTGTCCAGTAAGCAGGATATCCTCAAAGACAACATAGTTCTCAGGATTCACTGGATTATCTTCCTGTAAAAGAGATATACATAAAATGATGTTTAAGCCACAGTGTATCTTAACAGTTGCACAAACTATCCACACGTCACCTCAATTATAGTTCCTTATTAATTATAGTTAGAGCCTAGAATATTTTTGCAGGTAATTAGGTTTAAATGATGTTTAAGACACAGTGTCAATCTTAACAGTTGCACAAACTATCCACACGTCACCTCAATTATAATTCCTTATTAATTATAGTTAGAGCCTAGAATATTTTTGCAGGTAATTAGGTTTAAATAATATAATTTAAACAAGATGCAACATGCATACCTGTGTTGCTGGCTTGGGCCGAATAACTGGTTTTGGGAGGGGTCTAAAGGCTGGTTTTGGAGGTGTAGTCGGTACAGTTGGTTCAGGTTCAATCTGAACAAAGTCCAAAGCGACAAAGATTATTAATAGGACAGCAGGTTCAGCTGCGGATAGATTAATGGGTTATACAAGCAGAAAATAAAAATATAAATATGCTAAAATGAGTTTTTAGCATACAGGGTTAGCCGGTTTGGGTGGCTTTTCTGGCCGGGGAGGCTTTTTTGTCTTGGGTGGTCTAGTTCGAGGTAGTGGCTTTGGTGGACGTTTGAAGGTCTGCACCTGAAAATTTGACACAATTATCATTTGACCATTCTTTGAATAAGATTTTGTTAAGCATGAGATGGATTCTTTCTATAGTACAGTAGGACCTCCAAAAACATTATTGTTTGACACTTGGTACATACGTGGGTCATTTCAGCTGGAGACTGGCTGGGTGACACAGACAGATTCCTGGCCTGACTGAAGGGAGTCGCTTGAAGAATATCATGTTTGGTTCCCTGAGGAGTCGTCAACGCAATCTCACATGGCCTGTTGGAAGACTTTGTCTGAATGTCTGAAAGAGACTCTGATGGCGTCTTGAATACATCACTGTTGTTAACAGTGTTTGGGGGAAGGGGTTTGAAAATGTTTGTAGTCCCATCGGAAATATCTTGGAAAGGGTCAAACTGTTTAGTTGTACCAAATGGGTCATCCAGAGTCATTGGACTAAATGAGTCTTGGAATAAATCCCTTGTAATTGGACTTGGGAATGGGTCAAATGTACTTGTGGACGATAGTGAAAATACATCTCGATCAATCATAGACGAACTCTTTGGCCTTACTGGACCACTTTCAGTTGGAACATCTTGAAAAAAAGCCGTTTCCTTGCTCATGGCAGAATAAAATGGGTTCCCCACTGTTAACTGTGGGGGCTGGAACAGATCATCTTCCTTGTTTAAAGGAGATTTAAAAGGGTCCACAAAAATGCTGGGAGATTTATCGAAGAGGTTCACCTCCTTAGCGTGTGCAGCATGGTGTGAACCGTCTTCTTTAGCAGCCTGGAAAATATCGTCCACTTCACCTTTGAACAGATCAGAGCCGTTGGAGAGGTTCTGTGTCTGAGTTGTTTCAAAGACGCCGGGGGAGTTCAGGGTTATGTCGTGGTAATGATGACCATTGGCAGATGCTTTTTGGGCTGACACCGATGCCTGGAAGAGGTCTTGCATATGGTTGTTGTTCAAGGTCTTGAATAGGTCCTTTTCAGGTTCTGAACATTTGGCTCCATTTTCCACAGTCTCGCTGTCTTGCTGAAAATCTAGTGGTGAACTTCGAAATTCAGGTGGAGGGACAAAGATGGTATCAATGCTTACGTCCTCTGAGGTTCTCCCTACATCTTCTGTGCCATTACTTTTGCTCCCGGATTCCTGATGGCAGAGCACATGGTGATTATGTTTCAAGAAAATAATATTTAAAAAAGGTATGATCTGGTTTAACCAATGAAAAGAAGTCATACTTACTAAAACAAAAGTATAAAAAGGGTTAATTCTGGCTGAACCTCCTTTGACTTCATTCTAATAAACAAATAAAAGGAAGGTGTGTTAAATGAAACTGAGTCAAGCTATAAAAACAAAAGTCTGAGAGATTAAATGAAACAGCTCAGGTATGTCATTCTACCAGATTAGACAGTGAGTGAGCAGAAATACTGAAATTAACATTTTGCTAATGCTAATATATTTTACCTTCCAAAACAAATTTTCCCTCATGTGTGTGATGTTAAGAGATTGTTTTGTCCCTTTCACATGTTGCCACAAAGAACAAATTTATTTATAGAGCCGCCACAGACAATCTGGTTATACACAAACATGCCTACACATCACGAAGATCTGAGGATAAAAATTACTGCAATACTTCAAAGACCAAAACAGAAAGGGGGCGTGGATTTTACCTGGGGTGCAGCAGGAAGGAGATAATTATCCTCCATCTTCAACCCCTTCTTAAGACAAGGAAAAGTTGTGTTAATGAGAATGTGAACAGTTCATACGAGCATGGTGCAATGAATACAGAACCATTACACTCTTCCAAACTACCACTTAAAAAGAGGTCCTACCATATTGTGTTAAATATACTGTATGTATTTTGTGTATGTATTGCAGGTGTTCAGCCTCACCTGTCCAAAGTGTAGCTGACTGTTGTCCGTCACATCTGTAGCAGCAGCAGCTGAGAGATCACTAAGGAACTCACCATCCTATGGACCAGCCAAAAAGTCAGCAACAAAATACATTTATGGAGCGTGGGAAACCATGCTCTTCATGCATTCCACATCCATGTGACACAGTATGAAAAGATATGTGTCACTTGTCAGAAATGTAAACAAAAAATGGATAACACTACAAGATACTGCAAGCATTTTTACTCTTGCAGTACTTTTTTTCCATTTCATCTATATTTTAAACAATAAAAAGAAAACATAAGCCATTGGCAAATATATCTGCAGTTATGCTGATGATGTAATGCTTTTTATCACATGTGCCCAAGTTGCACTCATGTTTATACAAGCGGTGTCTGACCTGTTTGTTTTGAGACTCGTTTGCAGATGATCCACTGGAGTCAGAAGTCGATGAAACAAGAGTCTAAGAATGAGAACGACAAAGTTTTCATTATATTATCATAAAGAAGCTCATTTATGTTCCCTTTTTCCACTTTTAAATCAAGACGTGACCCTCTCACTGTACTTAGACTGAGTGAGTGTAAGAGTGTGTTTGAGATATAAAAACAAACTGAATCTGTGGGAGTTTGTAATTTTGTAATTGTGTAACTGTGTGTGTGTGTGTCTTTTCTCTCACCTCGTATTGATTATGGAAAGGGTTTTGGGAAACCTTCTTTAACATATTTTGTAGCGTCACAATACTCTGTAAAAAAAAAAGACATTTATCAGTTGCCCGTTCATGATGAAGCCGCTCTGACCTTACTGTTCTTACTTGGAAGAAAGTAATATTTTTGTTTATATATAAAAAACTATTGTTTTTGGTCCACAAAATAGGTGCAAATTTAAAGCTGATTTTATTAATGTTGACACATAAACGTTGTATACGGTAGAAAACAACTAGTATACTCAAATGCTAGATGGTGCAGTAAATTAAACTGCATAAATACTTTATTTTGCGATACAGGTTGCCTACTTGAGTATTTCCATTTTGAATTATTTACAATATAACTCTAAAGGGAACAGTTGTACATTTTTATTACACAACATTTATCTGAGGGCTGTGGTTAATAGTTGCTTAGCAGGTGCAAGGATTCCTATTAACACAAAGCTGGTAAACTGCGCAACATATCATGAATTTTTTAGTAATCGACACTGAAGATGAGGAAGAGGAAAGCTTTTTAATACTGCTTGTCAAAACTCAATGACTTCAATAATAAATGTATCTGGAGATCACAGAAAAGATGAAAGACATTCAGAGCAGTTGACATCATACCTTTGACTTAACAGGCTACATGATGTAAATAAACACCAACAAACTGTACCAACAGGATATTGAAAAAAAAACCTCCACACTGACCCACATGTCAGAAATTATTAGATTAAAAGTTGAATATGAAGCACGTGGAATAATAGGATAATGGACATTGATTGCTTGCTGTCTTGTTTGAGAATAAAACACACTCTAAAATTACAACATTTACCACCCATTTAATTTAGAAGTGACTCACAGCACGTCTTTCCTCTGTCGCACTCTGACCATGGTGATCCGCCTCCTCCCCATTCTCCTAATGAACATTTATATTGGCAAAAACATAAATATGAATATAACCATAGAGGCATCATTCAATCTCCTGCCTCAATCACAAAACAGTTTCAAGACTCACCGTGGTTGTATCTCCCCTCATGGCCTGTAAAACTGTAAAACTGCTTCAGTGGTTTATTTAATGTCACAGCAGAGTCAACTCTTCTCCCACGTTTGAGGTTTAGTCGGTGGCCGTTAATACGCGTCAGTGTCTCCGTGTGATTGACGGTACACGTCGGTAATTATCTCCCTGTTTGACTCACCTGTGTCAAGTCAGTAGCGATGAATACTCGAACATCCGGAAGTTGAATTTTCAAAGTAAAAGGCACGCTTGAGTCATCTAGTGACTTTTCATAATCTATGTGTTGAAAATTAGGAGAGTTTAGAAGAGTTTATTTCCCCGAAACCATTTTAATGGTAAACCAGTAAACAATTTCCAATTAATGTTGTTTCAGAGAAGGTTTTCTACGTGCTTCCTGTTTGCCCATTCGCCCAGAATCTAAAACTTGAGAGGCTCTCCAAGTATCTTACATATGTTTACACCAATACAACTCTTGTTCATAGATTTGTTTGATTAATTTTACAATTGTTCTCTTTAACAATCCAGTTCACCCTTGGTGAATCATTTGTCCCAATCATTACGATTTCATTTACTATTATTTTGAAAGGGTTCTCCGGCCTTTTGAGCCCCGCCCCCTCCTGTCGAGTGCCTTCATTTCAATGCAAACTGACCGGTTGTCCTCGCCCAGCTCTACCGGGCGGTTGTGGTCCAGGTGTGTTGAATCTCTGTGTTGACAGATGATGAAACTCTGCTATGTTTTCCATGTTCATAAAGTAATAATAAATCAGATTATGTTTTAGGATTATGTTTTCCTGATTGAAATTTAAACTGATATATTAACAACTATCTACACTTTACAAAGTTAAAATTCAATAACTACATCAATTGATTTTCTTCACACATTTGATTTGCATAATAAAATTTGCATATAAACATAGTTAGTGGTGGTTAAGGTGGTTTTATAATAAGGAAGTGCACACAAGATATTGAGTAAATATTAAAACATTCATCCTGGTCACACCAGAAATGTGGCTTCATGGTGCAGAGCATTTTAAAACCAAGCTGTGAGAGATGTTGGTACATGTTGAGGATTTAATATGAACAATAAAAGTAAAAGTGTATATAAAAAAAATAAAATAAAAGTACAGTGAAAGCAGTATTAGTTATATAATTAATTAGTTTCAGATGGATGAATTAACTGCACACATTTGCTTTTTTTTTTTAAAGGGTTGTGATATACATGACCAAAACAATTCCACAGACAAATATAAGAATTATGCATGACCCTAATCACATAATTGCTAATGTTTTTTTTTGTTTTTTTTAGTATTTAGAAAATGTTGTAACATTGTTTGTCCAACAGGTGGCAGAAGCTCTTTAAAGAAGATGGCTGGACAGTTATTTTTAAAACTTATATTCTATCATATTTACTGGTTACTAGGTTACTATACCTTATCAAGACAGTTTTTAGTAATATAACAAAATGTTCAAACTCAATAAAAAATACAGTATAAAAAGTACAGTATAATGATACTATACTTCACATACTGTACTTAAACTGTTACTGTAAAACACAAGGAGCATTTTACTAAGAGCTATATACATATACCATTTTAGTTCTATAAGAATAAAGGATTTTAAATTAAACTTTAAATTAAAACAAAGCTTTTCAATAATGTAAAAAATGTATTTCATGTAATTATCATGCTTTTGTATAATACATGAACACACCTTGATAAGTGTTTGCCAATTGAAAGCAAAACAGTGTTTGTGGATTTCTTAGAAATGGCGTGACTTCAAGTTCAAACACAGAGAGGAGTAGCCACACGCTAGTTGAACAAGGAGGTTTCATTTTCACCATGAAAACATTTATAGATGGGTTGCTATGCTTTGTCTTTGGTTATTGTTTATCCCTAAATGTCTTTATTCATATCCAACTAAAGTTTCTTGTTTTGAAGGATACAAGTAGAAAATGCTTCTGCAGACGAAATGTGTTCGTCCAGCTCTCTTGTCATTTTGAACTAAGTGCTTAATGAATATAAATATAATTCTATTTTTATAGTTCATGATGAGTATGCATATTTGTTTATATTTGTATATATATATATTTTTAATTAATCTTAAATTTTGATGAACCTAAATTGCATAAATTCCACTAATAAACAGTGTTATTACTGGTTAAAACTGGTTAAAATGAGTCAGGAAATAGAAGAAGAAATGTTATTTTTGTTTTTGTTTTTGTGAGGCACAATCACTGTTTACCTGCTGTTGTGCTTAATAGTTGATTTTTATTTGATATTATACGAGATGCTATCTGCAGCACATACAGTAAGTGAGTCAATTTACAATAAGTTGAACAAAAAATTGTAAGAGTATCAGGAAATTCCCTTCGGGGCGGTGCCTTGGCACAACAGATTTAAAAGAATCCGAAGCTTGGACTGCCATAGATCATCTCACGCATCCTGAAGACGCTCATCACTTCTTAACCTTTTCATATTCTTAAAAGGTGAGTAAAAGGCTGCTACAATACATCAAATTAAGAACAAAAACGTTTAAGCTACGTAATGCCATGAATAATTATAATACTTTTATTATGATATGATACATATTTATGAATATTTGATTGTTAACAACAGTAATAATACTGTGCAGTGTAGGGAATAAAAACACATTGTAATCACAATGTTACTGAATTGCAGCTATAGAAATAATGTATCTAGTGTATATAAGATCCTTTTTTTTTATTTCTCTTCTGACCAGACATTTCAACATAATGGATGCAACAAATTCCAGTGTCAACGAATTGGCAAGTTTGTTGACTCCCAACAATAATGAAGTGCTTCTCCTCAAAAAGTTACAAGGACTAGTTACAAATATCAAATGGAGCCCGGCAGATGTTGCCGAGTTGTTCGATGCTCTTCTTAAGAGATTTGGGTCAACAGCAACAAATGACCCATCAAATCTCCACTCGTGGATGATGAAAATGTTGCATTGTATAGAGATCAATTATAATACTCCCAGCTGGAAATATAAATCAAAAAAGACAGTTATAGAGCTGGTCCAAGACGAGGCCGTAACAGATGATAACCTAAAGGAATGTTTAGCCGATGACGAAGAGAAGCAACTAGATGAAATTCTTGAGGAAATCCGTCAACAAATGTTAAACCAAATCGATGAGAAACTTTTAGATGACGTCAGAGACATTGTATCATCAGTTGATAAAGATCTTACTTCAGGAAATGAAGGATCGCAGTACAGTGGTTTGAAAAAAGACTTGCTGACGCTCTGTCAGGCAGCAGAAAAAACTCACTTCAGACCACGTCTGACGCAGATGGTGAGCTTGTGTCTTATGGCTCTTTCCAAAACAGGCCGGTTAATTCAGGTTGGCACTGGAGAGGGGAAGTCATGCATTGTGGCAATGTTTGCAGCATTTCGAGCTATGAGGGGAGAAAAAGTAGACATCATGTCCAGCTCATCAGTTCTTGCAGAGAGAGATGTGAAAGAATGGCAAACATTTTATGAAGCTCTGGACATCAGTGTCAGCTCCAACACCAACAAAGAAGTCACAGACTTGAAAGAGTGCTACAGGTGTCAGGTTGTTTACGGTACTGCTGAACAGTTTGCTGGGGACTGGCTTCGGCAACATTTTCATAGGATGGACATATTTGGGCAAAGGAAGTTCCAGTGTGCAATTGTGGATGAAGTGGATTCCTTGATGTTGGATAAAGGTCATCATGTGGTTTATTTAGGTACCGATATGCCTGCTTTGCAACATCTCAATCCACTCTTGGCATTCATATGGGCTACTGTCAATCAGTACAAAAACATCGGCACAGGGACAATTGTGGGGCAAACATACCCCTTCCATCAAGTTGTGCGTGAAAACATAAACACGGGCAAAGATGTTGATGAGTTCACCGTCCTTCAAATGGCTGAGGACACAGGTATACTTACAAAGGGGTCAGTCAAGACCCTAAGAATGAACCCAAGTCTTTACACTAAAATCATGTCAAGTATTACTGTAAACCAGTTGGCAGAGCTCTTTCAGGCAGCAGAGAGGGTATTTCCATCTTGCAAGTTTGCTCTGCACTGCATGAATGACCACGGTGCATTAGAGGAACTAACCAAAAAAAAACAAAACGATACGGCTGAAATACAGAGAGTGCCTCTGCTTTTAACCAGTGGAGGCTTTTGTCAGTACATGTATTCTGACCAAGACAGTGTGCTGAGAGCCACAGAAGCAGAAATAAAACGTGCATTGCATTTTACACCATGTGAGCTGAGCCGTGATAACAGTAGCTGCTACATCCCTGGTTTCCTCTCAGATCTGGTTGATTCTAAACTAAAGGTTTGGATTAAAAATGCATTCCAAGCACAAACAATGACATCGGACCATGAATATATCATTGAGAGACACGGTGTAGTGCCCGTGGACTACAGCTGCACAGGTGTTGTTGAAAACTACATGAAATGGACAGATGGACTCCAGCAGTTTCTTGAAATGAAACACAAGTCCAAGCTGAGCGACATGACAGCTATCACAAACTTTATGTCCAATGTGGGTTTGCTTCAAAAGTACGGAGATCAAATCTATGGAATCTCAGGGACTCTTGGCCAACAAGCAGAGATCGAAACATTGCAGAAAATCTATGACGGTATCAAGACTTGTCAGATACCTTCATTTAAACGCGCAAAGCTTTTTGAGGTTGAAGGAGTGATAGTAAAGAATGAAAGTGACTGGATTAAGACAATCCGTGATGTTGTCGCTGCACAAATCAAAGGTCCTCTGGATGATGACAAAAGAGCTGTGTTGATCATCTGTGAGACCATCAATCGAGCAAAGGTTCTTGACTATGCTCTGAGAGATGAAGCCCCGCAAAAAAAGCTTTACGTAAACAACAACATGGACAATACTGCAATCTTTGCCAACAAGCTCAAAGCAGGAGAGGTTATTATAGCCACGAACCTCGCAGGTCGTGGAATGGACCTTCAGGTTACTGATGACGTAAAGAAAGCCGGAGGTTTGTTTGTTGTCCAGACCTTCCTGCCCAAGAATGCTCGTGTGGAGGCGCAAGCGTTTGGCCGCACTGCTAGACAAGGATCTCCTGGGTCTGCTCAGCTCATCGTCTGCTCCAGCCATCTGTCAGAACTGCTCCAACTCCTGGTTCTGACAAAGGAACTCCAATCTTTACTGGAAAATATGACAAGTATCAGACCAGTTCTGCAAAAATCTTTTCTGATGCAGTTTAGGTTGTATCAAAAAGGCCACAGGGATGAAGAATCTAAAGATATGTCGACGACGCTGTCACATGTTTTAACTGAAAACACCAATTTTGGAATAAAGATAGCTAAAAAGGTCAGAGATGACTTAGTGACTAAAAGACTAACTAGCTATTTGGAGTGTCACATCCCAAAGATAAAGAAAGAGGAAGAGCTCTTCAGTCAGTATCTGGACATGCTGGATGGTTTGTACAAAAGCAGAACCAAAAAGCCATCAGATGCAGATTTGTCAGCACTAAATTTTTTCTGGGGAATGTGGTTACTCATGAATGTCAACATAGAGGACTCTATCATGGACTTAAAAAGCAGACTGAAAACAGATCTGAACAATGTCATGGAAAAACTCAGACAAAGAGAATCACCTTCGTCAAACCTGCACCACTATACTGTTTTTGGAAATGAGCTGCGTGAAAAGGGACATCTTGCAGAAAGTATCAAAATGTACACTAAAGCCATACAGGAGGACCACTGTTGGGCAGCAATTGCATATTACAACCGTGCTTTTGCATATTTAACGCAGCAAAACAGGCGTCAGGACCAAAACTGCATAAATCAAGCTCTGGAAGATTTGCAAAATGCACTCAAGTCTGTTAAGCTCTATTGTGAACAAATTGAGGTCACTCATCGATACTCCACACAACGAAACAAGGACTCCCACAGCGATTTAACCACCAGACTCGACAATCACATCAATGCTAGATCCACAGTGTTGCTCTTATTCAAGGAAAACATTAATGAAGCCATGAAGAAGCTTGACGGGTATGTTAAAGTGGAGGAGAGTCCAGTCTACTGCCTGGCTCCACTGCCTTTGCTCCTACTGTCACTTCTTTTGACCGAATCAGTGGCTCTGAACCGTAACAGAGACCCTCTACAGGTGCACCAGCTCATCAGTGAACCCTCCTTTGATATCTTCCATGAACTGAAGTGTCTTGAATCTCTGGGGCTCACTCATGTTTATACCTTAGAAACATTGTCCTCTCTGGGTGGCTTCTTCTCAAAGATAAGGAGGACCGTATATCGAGCTTTTGACTGGATGGCATAATATTGTAAGCCATGACCCTGAAGGAATTAAGACAAAATGCCTTGTTTCAGCTTGACACATGTTGGCTTTTAAGTTCATCTTTTTGACCTTGAAGTTGTTTTAATTGCTGCAAGTTTTTAAGGAAATGTGTCAATGTGGAAAAACATGTGAATGTAACTGAAAACAACGATGAAGTCTGCACAGGAAACAGTTTCAGTTGTTATAACGTTGATCAGTGCAGGTTCATTGTTAAAGCATATGCTTTTTATTCATTTCTTATTTTTTAGCATTTTTTCCATGTTTTGCATGTAATTTGTTTTACTGATTATTTACTGATTATCAATACTGACAATAACAAAGTGAAGTGATACTACACTAATGTGCTTTATATGTTGCAGTTTGGAGAATACACATAAATAATGTTTGTTCAGAACTATAAAATCACATATATTTGATCATATTTTAAGGCATGTTGATCCTGTAAAATAAAGAGTTATTATCACAATGCAGTGACCTAGTGTTACTACACTATATATCATGAAATCATGATATATACAACTCTCTCATGATTTTATCATTGTATCAGTTTTATTAAAACTACTCCAGGCAGATGTATTTTCACATCAAGCAGTTTTAACAGTAAATAAGACAATCTAAAGGCTGAACAGGGATTAAATATAATAATTTAGTTACTGCCACTGGGTGGTATAATACGGTACTGAAGTTTGTCTGCATTTGACAGAAGCAGTTTATTCCTGACAGAACAATCATTCCCAATAATATAACTAACTACTCATTAATCATGACCTGAATGGAGAAACACAGCAGATAAACTATGGATGAATGAATGAATTGATTAACCAATTAAAAATATCTTATTATTTTAAGGTCAGAGGTCTGGAACAACAGAATTTGAGATTTTACAGGCAGGTTTTGCTAAAATCCCAAAAAACAAATGTTTTTATAACCAACATTACTGCCTGAAATTCAAGGTTTTTAAGGCTTTTTTAGAGACTTTTCAAGACCTGCAGGTAACTTGTGGATAAGTGATAAGAATCTGCTTTATTCACGTCAAACCCTCTTAAAAAGAAATGACAGGACACAGGATATTTCTCTTAAGGTTTTATTAATATTTAAGTTTGCTTTTCATTGTGTTACATAGAGAAATTAGCCACACAAGTAAAATTTGATTGTATTTTCTTTACCGTTAATGATTTTTTTTTTTTTAATTGTTAATTATATTATTCTCCCTTATCAGCACTAATGCTAAAAAAAGTTACACATGATCTATCGCACGATTATCTAACTTGTGAGCACATTGGGACAGTAAACTAACACTTCACGTAGTTAAAACAAAAAACAAAAATTAAAAATTAAAATTAAAATAAAATTCCAAAACATTGAGGGGAAATAAAATATGATTGATGTAAAAATTAAGAGACAAATAAAAGACAAAATGGACAAGCATTTACAATCACACTGCCCCCCCTCGTCTCTTCACAAAGAGGCACCGCTCCTTTTCCTTATTTGGCAATCATTTTTTCTAAATTTCCAGACTTTATCCTGTAATTTGGTAAAAGTTTCCATGTCTGATAGTTTTAATTACAGTCTGAGAGGACTCACACATTCAGCCCTCTGGACAGCGACACAATGCCTAAAACATGATCCAAGTTTGATGCCACATTTTTTCATTTATGCCTCATAGCACGAAGTACCAAGCATCAACATTTGCATTTGTCAACAGCTAGTGACTTAAAACAAACTATCACCATTATTACCACAGTCATCATCATCTCTTTAAGTACCAGTCTATTCAAACCTCAAGCCTGAGGCCCTCCGCTGACTTTCCTGTTGACAGTCATCAAAATCGCTCCATCTCTACTTCATCCAACAGGTTTGGGAAAGGACAGCATGAGAAAGAAACAGCCAACAATGATACAAAGCCGCAACAACATGCTTTAAAATGCACACGCGCATCGAGGATACTGGATTCGGTCCATAAATGGGTCCATAATATGCATGGTCAGTCCGATGGCTGCACATCGTGGGGCAGTGGTAAGCTTAGTGTTGAGATATTAGCTTTTTTAAAAAGGCATTCAAATTCAAAAAGGCATAAATTTTGCTCTGATGGCAGAACATACTCTTTTGTATTTTGGGGATTTTGCTGTAGTTTTGGCAGGCAGATTTTTCACTGTCAGAAACAAAAAATAATAAAAAAAAGGTTAAAGCTTTTGCTTCATATGACTGGAGAACCTTTTTCTCTCCGTGTGGTGGCAGTGAAGGGGCTGGTTCATTGTCGTCGTTGATAAGTCACAGGGGGGTTTCGTTGGTCTCAATACTGATGACTAAAAAAAAAAAAAAAGGACCCTGGCCTTTCCCGGTCTTTGCTGTGTTATTTGTGCTTACAGAATATAAGTGCTTCCATACACCTCACATTTACTTCATCGGACACACACAACAATCACATGCACTCACACTTCTCTTGACCCCCGTTGCTTGTATAAAGCCGCTTGTTGCTGGAGCATTTTACCTCAAAAATCGCACATAAACTCAAGTATGCTTGCTGGGTTTGTTAGGAGGTATCCATGCACGGGCAAGGCTTAGAGTTACAACCCAGATGATGAACACAGTGATCCCTTCTGGCCACGCCTAACACTGAAGTTCAATATCCATCCTAGCATGCTACTTGGTGAGTGGTACACAAGTGTGGATACTGAAAACACACAGTGTAAAGCTGCCAGCGATATTGGAAGCACTATTTAGTGTGCGACTGGTGTTATCTACAGGGCGCCAGCTAGCTAAAAGTGCGCCAACGCCGTCAGTCTCACCTATGCTTACCTGCCAAAGTCACATTCGCTAAAACACTCCCAAGAAAACACACCTTAATCCACACAACACATTAGAGGAATATAAAAGAAAAAAAAAAATTCAGTCGATGATACCAGGCATGCAACTTCCAAACAAAAAAAACACAAAAACGACAACGAAAGAAGCTTCCTGCCCAAAATCCTCGAATCCAACGGGAAAACACAACTGTCACTTACAGACAAGGCAAATGGAAGACGAACAACCTGGCGACATCGAGGAGGAAGTAGTCACTATAACGGCCCTCACTGGCTTTTACCATGTGACGGATCAACCAGTCGGTATCTTCAGCGCCTTTGCTGAGGCAGGTTACGAATATGAAAATAAAATCGATTAACGAAATAAAAATTGAACACTAAAAACTAGCTTAGAAAGTAGTAGACACACATTGTTATAAGTATCTCTGCTCTACTTTTGTTTTGTTTTTTTCCATTTTATTTTTTTTTAATCCACGTCGTTTTAAACTCGTTATAAAGAGAAAAGTGTTTACCGTTTTCTAGTACATCATCATCATCATCATCATCATCATCATCATCATCATCATCATCATCAGCATCAACAACAGTACTGTTTTCTGAATTATTACTATTGGTTATCATAAGGTGTGTGGCTCCTATAGACCACGCCCCTCATCTAAATTAAAGGGCTCTATTGGCTGACAGTTTCCTTCTAAAGCTTAAGCTCCTTCTCTGTAACAACCATATCCACTTTATGTCCAGCTAGAAGGGGGATGTGAGGAGATGATTTGGACTTAAATGAGAGATGAGCTTCTATCTTCCTCTGAAATAATTCTATTTCTCTCCCTGCTTCCCTCTTTCCGTCTGTCTCTATGTTTCTATTGTGCTCTTGTGGGGAATGATGGGAGTTGTTTAGTGACAAATAAGTAAGCCATTCGTCTTGTCCCTGCGTTACTGTCATGCTTCATCCCTTCCCTTTGCCTTCACCCTCACTCTCTTTCTCCATCTCTCGTTTTCTTTCAGCAAGACACTTCCATAGTTTGGGAGGGGCTGGGTGGCATCTGGCCGCCCTGCGAGCCCTGGGACAGGGTGCGGGAGCGAGAGCGGGACCCGTCCATGGAGTAGGAGGAGGAGAGGGAGGTGGTGCGGGAACGGGACAGGCGGGTCATGCAAGACGAAGCCACTGTGGAGAAAGAGAGAGATAGAAAGAGATGGATGCTAAGATTAGATACACACATTGGAAAACAATGGAAACAGTATGCAGCATTTAAAAAGGAGTTTTCAGCCAATGTCACACAATCATGTGGCTCATTGACCTGCTTTTTAATGGCTTTTGGAAAACACAATGTAGGTCGTTGCTCTTCAAAACTGTGGCGATTCGTTGCTGTTTTTGGGATTTGTTGACAATGAAAAATATGTAGATACGAGTCTTATTTAAGACTGGTGACACATAAAATGCAGGTTTTGAGTCATTTCTGCAAACAAAACAATACTGTGTATGATTGACAATCCTAAAGGTGCATCATGGGAGTTTTTTTTTCCTTGTGTATCATTGCATTTGTAATCAGTGACATTATTGTTTAGTAGACTGAACTTACTGTAGCCCATGCCCTGGATGAAATACTTGAACGCCTCAGTCAGTTTGGCAGGCTGCAGATACAAAGAAACAGTGTGATACATTCAATGAAAACAATGACTTGTTGCCTGAATAACGTAAAGGTGAATTTTGATGACACCATATGGTCTCCGATATGGTTTTAATGCATCAGTTCATGTGCATGAATAAGCGAAGGGTGATGCGTTGTTGTGATGGTTGATTAAACAACATATGTTTAAACTCTGAGACTGTCGGGTACCTGAGTCAGCTGAGGGAGACCGCCGGCGTCAGCCATCTGCAGATGAGGGACAGAAGAAACGAATAAGACTAAATAAACTAAAAGAACCGAGAAAGAAAGTAAACACACGCAAGAAATGAAGGGTTACCTTTAAGAATGAGGTCGTTGTCGGGTCCAGTTTGCTGTTGCACTCCACCTGGTGGTCACAGAGGGGAAGACACAATAAACCTCTGCCACCGCAATATGACGAGAGATATTTCATTACACTCAGACGTCCTATGAAATACGAGCTGCATATAATTCTCAGTGTTTGATGTGTTCACAATGATTTATTAAAACGTACGGCAGCATCCTCGTATGGAGCTTGATCACCCACCACCAACATCACTGGACATCTGAGGTAGACAGAGGCAGAGATGGCAGAGATGAGAGGTTTATGTAAAATAATTTAAAAACAGCAGAAGATAATATTATGATTGAGGATTGAAAGTTAGAGGTTGTTACTTGAAGGTGCTGTTGCGATCAATGTTCAAGTCTTTGCGACTAGAGGGGAAAAAAAGAAGCAGATTAGGTTTAATTTGCTGCAGATTTGCGTTAATGTAATGTGTGTGTGTGTGTGTGTGTGTGTGTACCTGTTATAAGTCTTCCAGAAGAGCTCTATGTTGACCATATTAGAAGCTTTGGAGATGCGCTCTCTGTGAGACTGCACTAGATCTGTGTTTGACGACAGCTCCTCCTGCAAGAGAATAAAGCGACACGTAAACAAAGTCGTCTAACAGAAGACGTCTGTTATGTTTAAACAATAAAATATTAAACATATTTTGTGCACTTTAATGACAAGTTGTCCTCGTACCTGACTGAAAAGGTGGGACAGGATCTGCTCTGTGAGGGATGATGTCACTGAGCTGAGCTGGAGAGATAAACAACAAAATTAATACAACTCTGGGACCACAAAACACAATAACGTCATTTCATAACCACACGAAAAATGTACTCGAGAGAGAACATTTTGGATTAACTAGATTAAAATACCATGTTTCTGTGTAGGAGACGATGTAGTCCTGATGTGTTGTAAGAGGAAGACATTTACCTTCTGAGCAGCCCAGTCTATCCATCCTCGAGCGTTGGTGTCGATGTTCACCAGGACCAGACCTTCCACCGAATCTGGGTTTGCAAGCTGAAGAGAGAAAGAAAGCAACAGGCAATGAGATGAAAAGAAAAAAGAAAAATCTTTAATGTACACAGATACAGACATGAAGTATCTAGTAGGAATATTTAATGTTGGAAATTAACTAGTGTCATGATGCCACTCACTGTGAACTTGGAGAGGATGTACGCGCCTGCTCCCACACCCACCCCGATCACAGTACGGAAGCTGACACAGACAAACTTAATGTTAATGCCACACATGCACAAACACATTCAAAATTACTTTAATGTATTTCAATGCAAACATAGTTTTAGTTGTGAAAAGTACTTCTTTGAGTTCAACCTCAGCGGGTGGAGTTTTATTTCATGGTTCTGTTAACTTCAATTCTGAGTTAATTTAACAACTGGTTATAACTCATATTGTATATTTGTATGTATTATGACATAAATAACAACAAGTTATATACAAGTTTCTGCATTTACATCAAAATTAATGTGGTGAACTCACTTGAAAAACTGCAGGACGGCAGGGATCATCTCTGCGATGGTCTCCATGGACAGATACTGGTAACTACAACAGGAAACACAAACCATCCAATGAACCGTTGGAATATGAATGAATTGTAGTTCACAGAAGGGGGAGTAAGAAGAAATGTTATGGCACATATAAACAGCGAACGTCGTACCCTGTGGGGTAGGCAGCAGCCCCTTCCTCTTGTCCCGGAGCATCGATGTGAATCAGGGTGAAATTCTTGACAATCTCTTGCATCTCCTCAAACTTAAACAAAGTGGAGAAGCAGCTCTTACCTGCCAAAGAGAAGACAAAGAGAGGAGGGAACGAAGTGCAGAAAGGGAACAGAGGTCACGAACGGGTTGAGAAACAGAGAGCGACTCACTGTCCAGACCCACGTCGTGGAAGGTGAGGATAGCAGGCCTGCGGGTGGTTCGCGTGCCGTGCAGGGTCACATGCAGAACGCCTTGAGGGGTCTCAATACTGTGCTCCTGCAGAGGGAAAGACAAACACTTTATCTTGCGTCTGTATCAAGTTAAACAAATGCATGCAGGGATGCCGTCTTTCCTGCAGATTTATTCCCTTTTCATTTAATTTCACATCCTTTATACTTTAATCAGTTATTGAAACTTTCAAAACACAACTTTTTTTCTTTTTTCATACCAGGGCCTAAAGATAGAAATACACTCATGTGCACCCAGGTGAACTAAGTGCTGTCAGCTTTGATGTTTTCTTTTCATATTAAAAGTCATTCCTGCCATTATTCTGTTATGAGCGTATTGTATATTTTGTTTGTACATCATGCAACCAGGTCAATCAGTGAAATCTAAATCTCAAAGGAAATTTAACACCCATATGAATAATCTTGCCTGTCCTTGGTCCAGGAGTATCCTGGCTGCCAGTTCAGCATCCTGTGAGAAATGAGGGAAACACATCTGAGAATACTGTATATACATAAAGCATTTCATTTCATGTTGCTGTAGTTTTCTCGTTAGCCACCAGGTGTCAGCAGTGAGCAATAAACGGCTCTGCAGCGCTGCGTCTGCACGGCAACATCAGCTCAGCAGAACCTCGGGGCTTTGACGTCAAACCCTGGCAAGTCTGAGCCGGCGCTGCAGCTGTGCACA
This sequence comes from Pampus argenteus, assembly GCA_036937835.1. Lineage (NCBI taxonomy): Eukaryota > Metazoa > Chordata > Actinopteri > Scombriformes > Stromateidae > Pampus > Pampus argenteus. The sequence goes on from CM072860.1 coordinate 3,252,842, forward strand.
ACGTCGCACACACGCGTGTGCTTAAAACACATGTTGGCTTCGCTCTGAGTGAAAAACACACATTCATGCACGTATGCACAGCAAGGACACAAACGCTAACACACCGACTCACTCTGCTACAGTCTCACATACTGTACACTCTCCTGGGACACACACACACACACACACCTGATGACCATACAGTTAATGTACATGTGTCTGTTTCTCCATGCTTGGATACGTGTGTGCATATTTTTGTATATATATAACGTGTGTGTGTGTGTGTGTGATGTGTCATCATCTCTGACCTTGGTGGAGTCAGCCTGACCCGTGAGTAAAGGCTTATCCTCCGTGATGGCGATCTCCTGCATTTCTGTTGTCATGGTTTCACGTCCTGTGCAGGTAAAAGAGACCCAAGCATGAAAACAAGTCGACTGTTGCTGCTTCTTCAGTTTGTTCTCTCAACCGTAACAATAAATAACCCTCTTCTTATTTTTTTACTGTCGTCCTCACACTAACACACAACACTGTGATGCAGGCACAGATGTGCTGAATACACACACACACACACACACACACACAGACATCCACACACACACACACCAAGTGATTAAACACTGCATGGAGCAGTTTTCCTCTGGGACTTTGTTTGGGGTGTGGGACTTTATGAAAGTTAATTACTTATTAGCGCCAGGAGAGAGGAGCAGAAAAGGATTGTGGGATAGAAACAGGAAGAGCTTTGTGTTTGTTTGTATTCAAATGAATGTAAATAATGAACAGAAATTAGAAGACTAATTAGAGAAGAAAAATAAGTATCAAGAAAGAGAGACAGATGTGAATGACATAACTATGAAGAGAGTGGAGTAAATCATAATCATACAACCACAGTGTGTGTTATTACGAGTCTGATGGAGCAGCTGGGAGGTGGTGCTAAGTTAATTATCGTTTCTCTCCATGTATTCCTCCACAGGTTTGAGAATTCAAACCTTTAACAGTTTCCAGTGAAAAGATGCCAGTCTGTGTGTTAATGTGCTGATCCACCTCTGCTGCAGATTGAATAGGGCGGACAATTAATTAGCATAACTTCATAGAAACTGTATATGCACAAAAATGCACCATGCAGGCCACAGCAGTACTGGATTACAGTCCAGTACAGGTCAATATCTCATCTGACATTTAAACCTGCAGTATGTGTCTGTAGTATGTATCTGACATCACTGTGTGTGTGTGTGCGCTCATGGGGGGGGGGGGGTCTATCTCTGGGGCTCAAACGGAAATGATTAGTCACCAAAGCAACCCCCCCCCCCCCTACACACACACACACACACTATATTCATTGCCTCCATTGTCTGCCATCCATCTTTCTCCTGCCCTCCCCCTACCTACATCTACTTATTAGTGTTGCTCATATTGTATGTTCCAGTGTAGCGCCCCCTCATCTGTCTCCATCATCTTTATCCATTTTTATGTATTTATTTATTTTATCTTCTTCATAGTCATTCAGAAAATAAATATAATAAACACGTGTATGCCATGTTGCTGATCCTGGATGATGGAGTTGTGTAACAGTTCTGAGGAAGTAGTCGCAGCTAAAAAAAAAAAAAAAAAAAAAAAAAAGTTAATCGTCTAATGTCAGAAATCCTACAGCCAGATTACAGACAAAATTTAGTTAAATGATCTGGAGTCCATCCAAATCCATGTTAGTGCTGCAGCTAACTATTATTTTTATTATCAGTACATGTGTTGAATGGTTCAGGCAGGCATGGAAGACGTTTCACGCATAGACAAAGCTGCTTTCAGCCATTTATCTCCTTCCAGCTCACTAGTTTCCCTTTGTTGGTATTCGGTTCAATGCAAATACTTGTATTACTCGTTATTCATCAAATGTTATGCATCTCTGGCTCTGCTGGGGGATTCATGAGCCGCCAGTTTCCTTTCAGAGAATCGCATGAATGTACCGACTGAGAAAATAGAGCAAAATGCCAACAAACAGTCCAAAACCTCGAAATATTCAATGATATAAAAACAGATAAAGGCAGCGAATTCTCACACTCCAGCGGCCTCATCGAGTCTCGTTTCTGCACTGTGGCTTTGCAGTTAATTTGCCCTTCATCATCTTAGACATTCACACATGCACCAACACAAATACACACACACACACACACGTATTTTCACTTCACTTGGCTCTACTAAATCCTTGGTGACTGAAATGAATGACAGGAGAGAGAAAGAGTGTTTGTGGGTCACATGTGAATAAACTGAAATCAATCTGTATTGAAGAAGCTGATGGGAAAAAAAAAAAAGCTTCTTGAGATATTTTATTATGAATATTTATAACACGAGGCTGAAGTTAATGCAAACATATATATATATATATATATATATATATATATATATATATATATATATATATATATATATATATATATTTATTCTACAAAATACAAACCCCTAATAGAATAAAGCATTAAGTAATGATTACTTTCACTATCAATTTATTTGATTAAACTCAAATGTTAATTCATGTTTGAGTCTAAAAAAAGTGGAACCAGAAAATATTTGGCATTTTTTTTACTAATTCATGAGTTCAACCTGCATTCGTTGCTTTATAGGTGCAGCCGCTGTAATCTCAACTTTGATATATTACCACCTTATGGCGAACGCGCTAGCAAACAGATGATGAATGTAAGTCCCGTATTGTTACGAACAACAAAATATATATAGCTCGTTAGTGGCTAATGCGCCACTATTATCACCAGCTAGCTGCTAATTTGTCTGTCATGTCGGTCCTAGTCGAGTTCATTTATCAGAGCCTTCTCACAGCTGCCTGCTGCGGCTGCAAAGCTGCGATGAAAGCAGTTGTAGCCGATAAAACCAAAACGATGAGCCGAAAGATGCTAATATGATGAGAGGAATTTAAAAATTTTAAATATGCAAAAAGCAATTAGTGAATTTATGGGACAGCTGTAGTGACGAACTGAAAGAACTGAGCATCGATGCGGGGCTCGCGTAACTCTTTTCCAATGCTGTAACATTTTAAAATTGGCCCAACCCCCTCCGTTATCCATCTTTCTTCATCTCTCTCTTCATCTCTCTCTTGAGTTGTGTGCGTTTTCGAGCGTGTAATAACTGCTAAACTGCACAGGAGGCACCGTCTGTCACCATGGAAAGAGAAACAGCGAGATGGAGAGAGAGAGAGAGAGAAAAGAGAGAACGGATTTACATGAAGAGAAAAGACGGGAGAGAGAAGAGAACATGTTGCTAGCTGAGGAAGAGAGAGAGAAAGAAGAGATGCTTCTCATTCGCTTCTACATTTCAGCTGTCAGGCAGCAGTTGTTCAGTTCATCTGTTGCACCGAACAGGTTCCGCGTCTCAGATATCCGGCTGCGTCGGATAATTGCTCCATTTAAATTAAACCAAGTTTGCGTCATGCACATTCACAATCCTGCAAACTAACGATGTTTCTCATTCCAACATGTCGCAGCCCGTTTTCACCAGTCCTCCTCGTCATTCCTCCGCCTTTCTCTCCTCCTCCTCCTCCTCTACACTGACTCCATCTCTTCGTCCTTTGACACAAAGCAATGTCACCTCACAGTCGCGCTGGATTCAAGCCGCCAGCAGCCACGCTGAACTCTCCAGAGGCCGATTTAAGACTCTAAGCTGCAGGTCAGGTTGTGTTTCACGGAAAAGCCGGAGCAGGATTGGCTGCTGATGCTGCTGGATGATGATACTCAGCTGTGACTCAAGCAGATGTTGTCATGCTGATAAATATATGGTGAAGGTCAATTTTCAATCATTAAGTCAAACATAAATCTCAATAATGGGTTTATAGTATTGAATGGTGGTTATCGATAATTTATTATCAGTGACAGACTATTAATGTTAAAAACGTAAGTAAAGTTCTTACAATTTATGACTTAATGCCTTGTATCTTAGATTCTCTGGTCCAAACTCGACTTGATTTGGTCACTTGGAAAAAAAGAAGCTTACAATGATAAATGAGACACAAGCTACTTTCAATATCCAAGCACAAAACTACTATCTGCACAGAATCAAGACTGAGAAGATGCTGAAGATGCTGAACGAATGCACTGCAGCAATAACAACACATTTACGTGACTGAAACCTCCGTACAAGTTCAAGAAAGGCTGGTACAGCAACCAAACCTGCAGAACGTCAGTTACTCTGTATGCTTTGATGAACACCTCAGCCAACAACAGTGTAGTTCTATAAAGAAAGAGATTGTCCAGCCAAAAAGGAAAAGAAAAAGCATCTTCAACTTGAGCGGTTTGTGCCAGCAGACTCGCTTGCCAAGATAGTTGGAGATACAGTATCAAAGCTTGTATTCCTGCCATCTGAAAAAGCCATTTGTTGCAATGTATTCTTGCTCAGGAACAAAATAACTGTCACAGACTGGAAAACTGCGAGAAAATACTCAACTTAGCCAGAAGTAAAGAGGTTTTAACCTCAAATTGCACCGGTATTTGTCTTTAATCAACTACTAGATTGCTGTTCGCTCTGCTCATATAAGAAGCCGCCGTCAAACAAGAAAACTTTAATCTCTTTCTCACAGCTCAGCACTCCTACCGGCTCTCTCTCCACCCATCTTTCGCTCAGTCATCGCTCCTCTTTCTGCGTCTCACTGCAGGTCTTTGTCTAATTTCCGTCATCCTCTTTCTGTCTCACCCTCTTTCATTTTCTCCACATAACGGCATGTGAAAAGGGAAAGGGCAAACACTTCTGCCGGCAGACTCCGGTCTTTCATTTAGTCTCTCTTTCTGCTGCCCAGTGGCGCGCCCAGAGATGCAGATACACACAACCAGACACATCAACACTATGAAGAAGTAGGGCACTGAGCATCGGGGTCACCTATATTGAGATAGTAGGCTGAAGGCTGAAATGCTAAAAGGTTAAACCGGCGGCACTCAGGGTAAATGCAGGCGTTGATGTCGAGGTGTTCGAGGCTGCGCAGCACGGGGACGGTGAAAAACACGACCTACCTCTTTAAAGTTCACGATATTTTGGTCACTTGGCGGCAGTGCAACAAGCTGAAACACATTAATGACATATAACACGATGACGGTGTTAGCAAGAAGTTGCTCCTTTACTCATCTGGCCAATGTGCCAATATTAGTATTCGCTTTTAGTCATGTTTCTGGTCACCTGATGAATATTAGTCTATAATATTCTCCTTTTAGCTCCGGTTTGGTCTCCACCATCCACTAAGAGAAAGGATCTAAGATCAAGTTGCAAGTGAAAAACACTAAAACGAGAGCTGAGCTGCAGAGTCACGAGATGAATGTTTTTGGGTTCGAGTATCTGATCTTGCTTTCTATGTACATTATATCCAACGCTGCTCTGCTGACTCTCTATTACTCGGTCTAACAAAGAAAGAAATAAGGTAAAAAAAATGTTCAATAGGAAAAGTTAAAAGACGTTTTTGCAATTCCAAAACAAAGTTCTCTAGAGATTTCTGGTTCTCACTTGACAATAGCGAAATGTGCAAGCATGCATTCGCCTCCGACACACACACGTATCGCCCTGCTGACACACACACACACACACACAGCGTATGAGGAGACGCAGGTGTTGAGGACATAAACACTCTTAGGACCGTATCCGCCCTCTGTCCTGAAACAAATCATGCTAGTCTTTGCTGCGGTCACACCTGGGTACCGCTACGTGAGTTTCATATGAAGCACGGCGATGTTGATGCGATGTGCTGCTCTGCATACAGACTGCTGAGGCTGGATTTCTTTTTTTACACCTTTAGCACTGTGACATATTTATGGTATATGCATGGAAATAAACAGATATAGCAGAAAGTGCAGAGGTTCAACATTTTATTGCATGTTTTCTACAATAATGCTGCAACTATTAAAAAATAACATCTCAAACAAAGACATACAAGGTTCTTGAGGAATATGCTGTTTGGTGTTTAGTAACTGAATTCAGTTCCCAGGACTGTTTTGTTCATTGGTCAAAAATGTCAGTAACTGTAAATAACTAATCTACTCCGCTAACATGCATTAGACTTTATGCCTGTTATGTTAATATGATTATTTATCCCACAACTTGATTATATTCTGTTATTTCTTCTATTGTTGCATGTTGTTATTTGATGTCATACTTCAGTTCCTTATAGAAGACATCTATAACCCAAGTTCCACATGGAGACTAATGCGGATCATCAGATCATCTCTTCTTATGCGCATTTTTATGAATATTAACCTGCTTCAAAAACAACTCACTTTACCTCTCAGGGAATAAAACATGTTGCAGCTCACAACAACAACAACAACAACAACAACTTCTATTCTACAACACATCTACGGTCCTGCAGTCCGTCTGACATTCTGTTATTTTTTTTGAGGTGGGGGTCTGTTCTAAGTCTGCTGGACAAAAGCGAGGCAGAGAGCAGAAAATGAGGGAGAAAAATGAGCGACAAATGTCTCGAGAGAAAGAGAGCAGAACAGCAGCCACCATGGAGACCCAGAGAGGAGCCAAAGCTCCCCTCGTCTCCTCTCTGAGCCAAGCCTTTGCCCCCCACCCTCGCCCCCTCCTCCTCAAATCTCCTTTGCTGCTTCCCACGCTGTTAGACGGGCATACGTAGATCACCTTGGCTCTCCAAATGACACACACACTGAAATAAAAAGAGCAGCTTAGTAAAGCTTGTTTTCTCTCCATCTCTCGGCACATCGCTTTCAGTCTCTTGTCTGCTCAGATCCTCTGTCGGCCATCACTCAGCGCCTCTGCCTCTTCTCATTTTCAGCCCCGCTGTTATTCCCTCCATCGTGACTTCACCTCTACTCAGACATCCAGTCTCTCTGTCGTAAAAAGGTGACACTATGAAAGAGGAGCGGATGATCCACTACGTCCTCAGAAAGGAAACAGTTTGCAGCAGTTTTTAGGTTTTATTTAGAAAAACACTGAACATTTTTAGCTTTGTGAAGAATTTTTTCCTTTTAGTCCTTGTAACTTGAGTATATTTGAGTTTTTGGACTACAAGTCAAGCAATTTGAAGACCTCTCTTTTCCTCGCTTTCAAGAAGTCTAATGCAAAAGAACAAATGTTTTGGATGATAATAAACAAGCATGTGTTTCTTGTTTTCTGCCCCGTTCTCCCTGATTATCTGTGAAATTCTGATCGCTCTTCTTCAGCAGCGTTTACCCTTCGATAGCCGACAGACAGGCTTTTAGTTTGGCCGCTCGATAGCTGCGAGATGTGTCAAAGTGAAGCAGTAATTACCCCGGCTAATTATGTGAATGTACAAAAGACAGCGGTTCATTTTGTCCGGGTCAGATCGGTGAACCACATTAAAATAAATAAATAAATAAATAAATGAAAGAAAGAACCTCTCCAGACGGTTAAATCGATTGTTTTGATTCAGGTCATGGGCGACCAGGCGAGCACATGATCACAAACACACAGAGAACCATGCAATCACTCACACACGCACACACACACACACACGCTAATTGACCTTCAAGCTAGGGTAAATTGATGTTGGAGCTGATGGAGATAAACGTCCTGGTTACGACATGCAGCCAAACATAGAACAGCAACACGGGTTCAATCATACAACTACCATGACATACACATGGTTGGGTACAATAAGTTGCCTTGTGCAAACCTTATCTGTACTCCTTTTTTTCTTTATTTACCCAAGCGAGGTTTCCTCGGCACATACGCTCTTATCAGCAGTTTAGTGCCTTGCTCAAGGGCTTCTACAAGGATATTTATATGTCTTCTATGTAGAGATAAAAGTAAAGACTCAGTTTTATTCTGTGATTTCATTTCATTCTGCTGCTTCAACAGATTTTCGAACCTGACTGCCAGGATTCAGTCCCACAAGAGCGATTGTTATGTTAATGGACGATAAGGTCTGGATCGCAGTTCAGGGCTCTGTGCTGTTTGCTCCACAACCAAACTGGGAAAAACCAATCCGTTCGTGGACCTCACTTTGCACACGTATCCACTGTTGGGACAAAAACAGAAAAAAGGCCTTGACATAGAGTCTATGATGAAGACCCAAACCATGAAAAACAACCACAGACAGCCTGTGCTACTCTAAAACACTGCTCGTAGTATCTGTGCATTATCTGCCATCTATGAGTCACACTGCATTAAATGAGGCATGAAGATGGCCGCCGGCTACCGCTGCCATTACTGCAGTAGCTGTTTAAAACGTCACTAAATGATGTTTCAACGTGTTTAATGTTACGGATGCAGCTAATGAGGCGATTATGATATTGGCGGCTGAATATGTAGATGATTTAAGTATGCGTGATGGTCCACACTCATGGATGGACGTCCACCTTGGCACCGGGGCTTGTTGCTAGGAGATTAGTGAAACATAATTGTAGAGAATCTATATACAGTAAACACACTACTCGGGGATACTGAACGTCAACAGCAGAGGACGCAGGTTTGTTTGCGTCTCAACCAGAAGGCACCGCTGCTAACTCAGCTCTTCCTCTGCCTGTGGATCTATTGACAAACATTCCTGATTATGTAACTGTGAAGCACTTGGTGAACCACACACACACACACACACAGAGTAAATTACGAACTGTTGCAGCTGACAGCACCAGACTGGATGCGCATTTAGCCGCATTTAAGTCACTTCTATTTAAAAGCACAGTGACAGAGTGTAAATTATCCACTACGCAATTTAAAGAAGAAAGAAATAGAGACGCATCTACGCGCTCTACTCTACACATCAAACCTGAGAAATATGAATGAAGTTTAAGCAGAGGATTTTTCTATAAATAGGGTGTTGTGAAGGGATGTTTGGATTCGTGGGAACAGACAGGGCATTGTGTTGCTTGGCCTATCTGTATCTGGCCTCCAGCCATCAGGCAAAGGACTGAGCAGTTCCCCCACAAACACACACACACACACACACACACAGGCCTAGATGCTAGCATATGAAGACAGCTGTAATCTCATACACCTACACAGTATAAAAATCCATATGCACTGACCCAGATGCTAGGACTGTTACGCTCACAAACACCTACACAGAGTATCAAATACGTTAAAATACATATTGTTTTTACATTTTTACTAATATCCAATAGATACATCTGGCTAAGCTTCTGATGGTTAAAAATCTGATGAAAAAAAAACACACAAATACAACCAAAAATGTTACTCGTATGGTCAACATTACTAGACTAGACTGATCTCAAACACCTACGCAGCGAGAGCTGTTCCACACAGTCTCAGCCGTCAGCTGCTGTGCTCGTCTTCACTGTACACGAAGTAAAAATACATCTGCGCTCGCGTTACAAAAAGCCTTTTCTTGTGCCAACCAGCAACAGCAGGAGTCATATTAAAATAACTGACCTATCTGCAGCTACACAAACAGTGAGATTAAACACAGAGGTGCTTTTATAGCCCCCATGAGTGTTTCATTTAAAAAAAAACTAATAATAATAATAATGAATTTCGCAAATTATAGGACTCAATCTAATCTAGAAAGAGCTGTGAACAAAACAATCGCTGTCCATGGTGCTGTATGTAGTGGGCAGTCCCGCTTTACCATATCTGCACTTGGTTTTACTTCAAACTCCTTTCCACAGAGGTCTGAGTGTTAGTGCATCTTGCTTTCCAGCCAAACAATCCATTTTTAGTAGCCCGTGACCACCAATTTCAATGTTTGTTGTTCTTTTCGGATGGCTTTTCATGTCGTATTGGCCGTGATTTAACACACCGATTTTAATCTACTGTCAACAGAGAAGAATCGATGTTTCTGTTGGTGCCAACAGGCAGAAGTGCAACATTAGACAACATTAGTTACAGGATCTGCACTCAGATTGGCCATACAGGATGCAACTGGAGCGTGTAAATAAAGGTCAGGAAGATATGTTCACGAGCTAGATGCTAACTCTGTGTGTCTGTTGTTTGCTGCAGGTAGCCTGATGCTGCCTAAACAATGAGCTCAAAGATGCTAAAATGTTCAGGTAATGATTCTCTATGGTGACAGTGACTTAAATTCATTGTTCATAAAAGAATATTTGATTTCTGATTGCGTCATTTGCTCCAAAATTATCAAAACACTTCTATAAACGAACAACGTCTCCTCAAAGCAAACAAAACATTAACTCTGAAGAGGCAATTACACCCCCACGCGACATGAACATATGAGCCATGAGCTCCATAGCAGCATCAACACAGAAACTCCATCACCGCCATGATGCAGTCCACTTACTGCAACGACACTTCACATTTAATCAGTGGCTCGGCGTTGTGGCTACGCTGAGACACGGCACTCAGTGTCACAACACGGTGGAGCACATTTCACAGAGATCATTTTAGCATCGTTTAGCAACACCTCATCGACATAAGCAGAAGACTATTTCCAAGCAGCATTTGCTTCTCTGAAATTCCAGGACCTGAATTCACCTCTGAAGCAATACTAGTCCAATTATAACCCTAACCCTAGCCATTCACTGGTGTGGTTTACTTCATATCCACACATCCGTCTCATTTCAACGCTGTTATCAGTGTCTGTGGTTTCATAGCTGCCACACCATCGAAGTTCATAAAACAACTGGAATATTTGAGCAGAGTATCACTTTAAATCAGGAATTTAACTTAATTACAAGAAGAATTATGTAGATTTTTCTAACATTGAAGTGTTTTATGATCTAAACCATAAAGTGTTTAATGATTTATGACTGACTGAAGTATGAATTTAACCAATAACACCTCACTACTACACAACCATGACCGCTCTCAACAGGTCAAGCATATCGTCTTTCCCCACAGTCAACACTGATGGATTAGCAAACACTGTGTGAGTGAATGTTAATATTGGTAGAGTCAACAGGCAAGGTGACAGTCTGAATACACTTGAGTAAGTCCCCCCCCCCTTCATATAGCTGTGGTGCATTTGTACTTTGGCAAATGGAGGGAAAAAAAAACGAGAAAATGTGGAAATAGTGAAAGGAAATTGGTGAAAAAGTACTCGGAGCTCGAGGTGATGTCTTCAAATGTTGTTTTTCTGTGTGAACAACAATCGCAGAAGTCGAGAAAGTGTGTCACCATTGTTCTTTTTAGAGAATGGACAAAAGACGTTTTAGTCGACTCTGTGTGGGCGGAAAAGCTTAAACTGTCACAGACTATCCAAATGAACACAGGCGATGTCTGATGATGCTACAACTGGTCTGTAATGAGGTCAGGTTGATCAATAGCCACAAATTCATTGGAACAGAGGCAGTGAAACACGGACGCCTGGGTTCACAAGCATGGTTAGCATCTACCGCCTCTACGATCCCACAACTTCGTTCCGATCAAAACGAGTCGACCCTTTGCTCTCGTTGTCGTCACTTAACAGATGTCTCCACTCAAGAAAGGTTCAATCTCAGCGGGTTCAAATATGAGTCTCACGAGCTTCAGCAGAAGCAACCAAACCAAGCTCCCATCCGCCGCAGTTTAACGATGTCAACATGTTGATCTGCTTGGATTATTAGTCTGGCCAGAGCGCAAGCACTCAGGGATGTAGCATCGGGCCAAAGGGCGACTGTTCCAGAGTGTATTTTTGGCCCTGACAGATGTGGCTGACACGATACCAGAAAAAAAACAAAAAACAAAACAACAACACACAAATCACCGGTATGTGACACGTCAACAGCACGGCTCATTCAAAAGTAGCCGGCCAGAAGGTAAACAGATGCCTTTAGGGGTCACAAAGATGATGATGTAGAATACATAAAGTAATGCTAGTAACTGTTTGGCCCTTCTGCTGAGCTTTAAAAACTTTATTCTTAAGACAAAGGTTAAAGTATGTACACAGGACGTCTATATAGGCTCAGTATCTGTGTAACCTAATCAAGTAAAAACGCTGAACTATTTGTACTCGTGACGTCTATTAATACCTCATAATTTGTCATTTCTTGCTGGTACAGATTAGACAGAAAGCCTTTGAAGCCTTTGAAGCCGACGAACATGTCGTCCCAACATTAAGACAGTGTGAAGATTTACATGTGTTACATTCTGTCATAAAGCCCAAAGATATGGAGAGTAACAAGAAAGACAAACAATACACTCAACTGTGTGTGTGTGTGTGTGTGTGTGTGTGCCTGTCTATCCACAGTCTATAATTTCTGACAGGACTTGTGGAGAAGCTGTGTGCGCGTGCATGACTGAGCGCATACATCTCAATACACAATCCTGGAACAATATCTAGGCTATTTCAGAAGAGCCCGTCGGCGTGTGTGTGTGTGTGTGTGTGTGTGTGTGTTATCAGCAGGGGCTCCACTTCACTCAAAGAGTGATGAGGCTGAGAGTCTCCAAATGGGGTATGACTCACAGAATCTGCTCGTGAACTTGCGTGCGTGCAAGCTTGCAGCATAGTGAAAACCTGTCTGTAGAGCTGTGTGTGTGTGTGTGTGTGTGTGTGTGTGTGTCCTTGGTCTGACACAACACACCGAAGCAAAACATCTCCCCTCGATTTTCCATAAATGAGGAGGACTCATACGCACTGCTGTGTGTGTGTGTGTGTGTTTTTTTTAAATCATATGCCAGCCAGCAAAGGACCAGTAAAGGCGCACACCAGGGACACACCTCCATTTGACATTGACACACACTGTACACCCTCCTCTGGTGCACCAAGAGCCACAACACCCTCCTCGAACAGCCCACCCCCTTCTCAACCCTGAGCAGCCCCAACCCCCCCCCCCCCCCCCCCCCCCCCCCCCCCCACACACACACCCCACCCTCAGACAAATACCCTTTCTAAACATGACAATAAAAAAAGTTTTAACCATAAAATTGCCACTGCAGGGAAAACAGTTTTACACCTCACAAAGAGCAATGATGAAAGGATGAGGGGTGTGTGTGTGTGTGTGTGTGTGTGTGTGTGTGTGTTGAGGGTCAGGATCATATATGATTCAAGTTCATGAGACACGGCGATGTCAATACTGGCCTATATTCTGTCTGCATGCCATTGAACTGTCATGCCTGGGTCGGTTTTTATAGAGGGATGTGGGGAGGGGGGGAAATTACACACACACACACACACACACACACACACACATTTATCAGGCACATACACACATGCAAAAAATTATTTAACATAGTATTTTTTTCCTATCGTTGCTCATAAGGAGATATTTGAATATTAATTGCCTGCAGAGTTGGATGTTTTTTTTGTTTTTTTTACTGTTGTTATTTATTATTTGGCGGCTCGTGCAGCGTGTTTACAGCCTGAATCAAAGAGGAAAACACAAACATCGGTTTGCAGAAACAGGCTTCACCTTGCAGCCAGTCACAGACTTGTTGTTTTTTTTTGAATGAACAATGACAAATATACACAGGCGACTCCCTGACTTTGGGAGGATAAACAGCAAAAAAAAAAAACCATTTTAAATAAAAAAAATATATATAAATTAAAATAAGGCCACAGCTCAGTCAATCATGCAATTAGAAAATAAAAACATAATAAACTCACCTTTTTAATCAGCAGATGAAACAGAAAAAAATATATCTTGCTACAATAGCAGACTTGTGTTGCAACTCTCTGTCCGCTTGTGTCTTCTTCTCTGCTCCCAACCTGCGCCTCCAGTCTTCCCGCTAATCTTCTGTTATTTCACTTTTCTTCCTCCTTTATTTTTCCGCTCTGCCTTCCTCCTCACAGTCCCTCCGTGTTGTTTTTCTCTTTTTTTTGTGCACAAAAAAAAAAAAAATAGAAAGAAAGAAAAAAAAAATGGAGCGGTCAATCAAAAGGCAAGACGAGACGATTGAGTTTATAAGGTAGGTAAAGAAAGTTATCGAGCAGAAAATCAATAGTAAACGTGGAGGAAACTGATTATTTTAACAACGATAAAATGAAAATGTGTGTTAAACATACCAGTTGATAGCTCCGGTTTGGACCCGACTAAATGCTGGTGCAATATCGTAACAAAGTAGTGTGCTGTCGTTGTGGCTCCCCCTCCTCCTGGTTTCACAGTGGTACAGTCCAGCCTTGTTCAGCTCGTACAAGTGAGCCGAACGCGCCTGAGCTCGAGCCAGCAGGTACGTAAACACACCTGGAGTTAATACGCAGGTCAGGAAGAGGAAAAGGTCCAAACCTTAAATGTGCCAACAATGCTAGTGTTACTCTGACTGAGTATTTTTATATTGTAGTAAACTATAGATGGAAACATGCATTTATAGATACCAGTAGTATAATAATATTTCACTATATCAGTTTTTGGGTGAAATTGACTGTGATTTATATGTAATCGTACAGTAAGCAAGCAACCACATTATTAATGCGATGCAGTGTTTATATACAGTACGTTTAAGGACATAAATACATTTTACAGTGTTTTCTCTTCTACATGATGCAGTTAGACGTCCGAGGATATACTCTAATGTCCTCTCAGGCTTTGGCAAAACCAAACTCGTATAATCCTTTTTCTCTATGGAATACATATAATAATAATAATAATAATAATAATAAACCTCTTTCATGCAGAAGCAGGGGGGGGAAAACAAACACAACACATGTAATCTCAGCTAAAACTGTACTGTACTGTACTCCAAACCCAGAGCAGAGCTGCTAAGAAGCAGGATGTCATTCATCCGCTCCGTGGTTATGTAAGTCAGGTCATACTTTCCCCTCTCGTATGTATTGCTTTTGGATGACCAAACTGTTTCCTGTATATGTGCTAACCAGCTGCATTTAGAATGGAGAAAGACAAGAAATAATTAAAAAAAATATGACTTTTACTGTTTTCTTTTAGCAGCTACCTGATATTTTATCCTACAGGACATCATTGAGCAGCACTTTTAGAGGATTTTGTAGCTATGCTGCCTAAATGCAACAAAAACTAACTAACCTCGATCCTGCAGCTCATGCTCCTGTGTTGCTATGGTGAGTCAGGTATTTGTTCCACCTGAGCACACTGACATGCATTTAAACAGGTTGCTTGTGAATACATTACAAATCAACACATAAAGTGCCAACACCCCTCCACGCATATGCTCAAACTGTTTGCATACATTTGAGGGGAAACTTTTACGTTCAGCTGCCTCCTGTCAAAGTGATCCGTTGTAATATTTCTTTCATCAGAAACAGACGTGGAATGTGCAGCGTGAATTACCGACTGCTGCAACATAAACAGTTATATCTGTGGGCTCATCTTGCTTATCTTGGCCCAGCAGCTGTGCAGCCTGGCTGGATTAATAAGCTTTTCAGGTGACGTAACGCACACCCTCTGGCGGCCGTACCCGAGATCCGACATAAGCCATAAGTGACTCAACATTCTTACCGGTCAATGAATTTTTAAGATATCGTAGGATTCGCAACGTGTAGTTTCGCTAGAACTACATGTAGCAGTATAGGCTACGTTAAGAGGTTAGCAAGACAAGACTAATAACACTAACACATCTGTACGCTAACTATGAAGCTACCGCCAGCAGCTTACGAACCTGTAGCACCGCTGGTTGCTTGGCAAATGCCAATAATCTGACACATAGATGGTAAGTTAGCACATTTCTCGAAACAACAAAGGGCCACCCTGTTATGAACCAGGCAGCTGAGATTCATTTGATAAGATATGCAAGTTTACCTGGGTGTGTCCTGACCTATATGTGACCTGAAACAACCTCAAAGGTTTAAATCAGTCCTGGGTCAAAGCTACAGGAGACAGCGATGAAGCACCTTGTACTCTACCAAAACAATACATCTGCCTGAGGTCATGAAAAGTTTACTCTGTCCCTGCATCTATTATATCTACAGCACCAGGTCTTAAAATAAAATGATAGATTTGTGTGTATGTATGAGTCTATGTGGGGATTTATGGCCCACCTGGAGTCAGTGGAACAAACAGACAAACAAACTCGAGCAGAGGTTGTTTTGTACCGTCGCCAATAAAAAAGGTTAGCGAGCGGAATAAATTAAAGCCCACGTACTGACACACATCACACACACAACGCATCACGTAACACACTGAGAACAATCAATCTGGAAATGCTTTTGTTTGTTTTCTGATGAAACGACTTGACTTCTTGAGCTACAAGTTGAACCAACAGCTACATTTGAGCAGCATGTAACACTACAGAGCTCTTATTCAAACACAGTTAAGTATTTATTAACAGGTTTGGAATATTGTTTATATCTCATTTGGACTGTTGAATGTGCAGGATGCTGCTTTCCGTCCCAACCTTTCATTATAATCAAGTCCTCCCGCTTTGTCAATCGAATATGCCACCGGTCCGTGTGGTGTAATTCACTATAGTGCTATTAAAATGATGAGATTTGAGCCTTAATCATAATTGAACCCCGAGGGAACGAGCCATGGGAGGTTCAGGTAGCTGGTCATGTAATCAAGCACAGCGCAAGGAAAAGTATCCATCACATTTTAAGTATCAGCACAGCTGTGGGTGTGAACAGTTGTTCAGGGGATATTGTTTATTTCTCTATTTCTGTTTAAATGTATTCATAATTAAAATTTGTGCTTACATCTTAAAAAAAACTCTTTAATCTTCCATATTTCTTTCAGAGCAACAGGACAGAACAATCAGGCATCAGACATCGAGGCCTTTTTGATCCTCTGGTTTTCGGTCTAATTAAAAGTCTCTATATACCTGGCTGTAAACCTTTTGTCTCCTCCATCCTGGCTGATGTGAGGATGTTGTAGCGGTCTTATAGGGCCTGCAGGGCCTCCATTATCTCCTCCACTTCAGCATTTTTTGTTGCTTTTCTCCTCCTCCTCCTCCTCCAGCTTTTATTTTGTAAAATCCAAAAGGAGCTCTTTGTGAATAAAGTTGCTTTGATTTGCCCGTCCCTTCCTCTTGATGACTTCAAGTCAGACTGGATAACCAGCTGCTGCTCCAGTTTGACACTGGTGGCCCTGATCGGCTAAACCAGGCTCCTTTTAATCACTGCTGTTGACCTCGTGACCCCATCTGCTCTTTTTTACACACGCAGATGCGCTCACACACAATCACACGCCTGTCTTTTTTTTTACCCTCCACAGCTAACATCCTGCTGGCTGCGGTCCACCAGGGTTAATGATGATGGACGGAGAATGAAATAAGAGTGGAAAATACATCCATGCTCATGACCTAAACGCAGTCAGTCGCAAATCGAATCAAATGACATTTGCTTTATCAGGCTGTTCAGCTGACACTCTTATCCAGAGCGATTAATGGCGTCCACATTTACAGACCCACGTTTAAGCACGGCTGCACCCGTACTCACACCATACTGTGATTGCGTTGGTGAGATTATGCTCTTAGCAAGAGTGAGTGTAATTGCGGCAACATATTGTCTTGTGTTTGCGTTATGCTTCAGCTTAAAATGAATGTTCAGTTCATTGCAGGACATTCATATGAAACAAGCTGATCGCCGTAAAAATGGAAATATTCTTTCTCTGTTATCTTTTTGCTGCACCGCACCTCATTTATTTAGCAAAAATATTAACAAGAAACCAGCCCAGGGATCTGTGTCTAAGTCTGCCTACCGCTGCTCCGACTCTAACATGCTTTGAATGCGCCGTTATCAAGTGTTGATGAAGGACAAGTGGATTTGTTTGATGCTTCAAATCAAAAGAACATCAGAAATGGCTCCATTTTAGTCTGCGGAGCAGAGGGAAGAGGAGAAGAAGAAGAAGAAGTAAAACGTTACTGCATCTCCTTCAGGGATTACAGCACTGTTACTGCTAATAGTAGCAGGAATGTGTGTGTGTTTTTGTGACTGGATGCGTGAATGTGTGTGTGTGTGTGTGTGTGTGTGTGTGTGTGATTTGAGACGGCTGCAGACAAGAGACGGGGTGGAGGGGGAGTCGCATGTTTGTTTTCCTTCGGTGGTGGAAAAAAAGGGGGTGTGTCCCTGCATGCGATTGGCCCAGTGGGCTGATTCCAGTATAAATGACATCACAACTTCGTGCTTGACCTACTTAAAGTGGTCATGATGTCACAGCTGTCTCCATCATTATGTCTCTCTTCTTTTTTTTTTTTTTGACTTTATCTGCTCTTATTTTCCTCCTCTTGTCTTGTTACATAGATACAAACGTACAGGAATAGAGTCAAACGGGAGAAAGAGGCAGAGAGAGGATAGTGTGCAGAGAGGCAGAACCATCTACTATAGCCAGTAACCCAATTTCTACAGATTAAAGCTTTATTGGTGAATATTAATGTGTTGGAAAGCAGCACTGCCCCGGATGACATGACAAAACGGGAAGACAAGCTTCCACCATATGGACAGAAAGGCTCTGTGGGACCAAAAGAAACGGAGAGATTTACTGCTGATCTCTGTGGGGGGTTTTTTTGTATATTTTCTACAGTATTTACAGAGATGGCAAAAAAAAACAGTGATAGCACAATGACCAAAATAGCAAATCCATACTTATATGTGGAGCTCATAACCTAAATGCATAAATTAGGATTTTTGGACCAGATGCATAAATAATATGTACACACAAAAATCATGCATACGCCATCTCCTGCACATAAAACACAGTTTGTGAGTTTAGAGCGAGACACAGAATTGAACGTAAAACACAACAGCCAACTTCACAAGTTTCACTGCTTATGTAAATTTTACAATCCATAAACTGCGTTGTAAATATTTGTTTCCTTTAGCATCGTTTAAACTTACAACCTTCTGCTTTTATCGTGAGACTGTGTCTTCTTCACAGCGATCTCAGATCTCAGCAGTAACAGCATCATCAGTGTGGTGTATAAACGTATTACAGTGGAAAACAGATGTATTGGCAGATTTTTTTTGGGTTTGCGAACACAAGCAGATTATCTGCGAGGAGCAGGGACGCTGAGGGCCGTTAACAGCCGCGGGAGTCGGATCTAATCTCAGACTACAGACGGATGAGAGGGATGGAAGGAGGGGAAAGACAGCGTTAGTGATTAATGGGTTAAGAAAGACTTGAGAGAAGCAAGTAGACAGAGAGAAAGAGTAAAATAGAAGGGAGATGTTTTGATTTTGCAAAAAAATATACTGATACAACTGAAGTGAAAGAAGGCAGGAGGGAAACAGGAGTGTTGATGAGAGATGGAGGGATGTAGGTCGAGAGCATGAAAGCCAGAGATTAAAAAAGATGAAGGAAAAGAGAGAGAGAGAGGGAAAGATAATCCAACGTTCCCTCCCTTTGGTGAACGTGGTCAAAGGGAGAAAACGAAGCAAATATTCCTCCTCTTTTTCTCCTCTCCTCCCTTTGTGTTCGGTGGAAACCCTCTTTCTCTCTCATTTATATTCACACCAGCTATGGGGCTAGTCACAGGGCAACCACTGCACAATAATGTTCAAAACACACACACACACACATGCACATACGCATACACACACTGGTAAGGCTAAATTAAGTGCAGCCACAACAAGCTGCACCAACACAGAAAAACAAATGTTTTCATTACGAGCATGTCTTTGCTAAATGAAAGCAAGTGATCTTTTTTTTTTGTGTATTCAGCCATTTGTGCGTACAGTATGGTTGTGTGATTAAATACAACAAGCAGTTTAAAGGGAAACCTGTGAACCCTTTATCATGAATAAAACTGACTGCCCAAAGCAACATCCACAGACCAACACTGTCCTAAAGCTAGCTAACATCTAGCTAGCATCAACTGCTAAATTTCCAGTTTGCATCAACGAAACAAAGGAAACTTTAGGCTCATTGGCCAGAGCCAGCTCATATTTAGTCCTCTGGTGTTGACACATTGTCACATTTGGTCAAGCGTGGCCGTCAACTGGGTTACAAACTACAAACTAGCAACGGGAACAACAACAGTTTAGCCAGTTAGCTATAGCCCACAGGCCAGTTAGCCGGCAGGTCGCAGCTTACAGCTCGTAAAATGTTGTTTTCTTCAATAACCAGTAGCCTAAAATTTTGAATGTGGAAGAAACATGTTTGCTAGTGTTCAATATTGCATTAATTATTAAGATTGAACAAGAAGTAAATGTGAAAAATGCTTTCAAACTCAGGGCTAACGTTAGCTAGTTCACTAGCCACACAACTTCCACCGCCGTGGCCGATCAAATATATAACTTTTGCAAAAAGACATCTTATACATCACTGCTAAAAATCCAAAAACAGTACATGGAAACTGCATCAGTATCCGTATACATCAATATCCAACGTAGACCTGAGAGGTGTTTAAAATACCATGAATACAGACACCGGTTGTTATTAGGACAGATAGTTTTACAGTGCAGACCCTCCATGACACAGTGTCAGCACTCAGTGCCTCAGTAATTAGTATATTCTCGTTAGTGAACAGCAACTTAAAGGTGTAAATGTACATAAAACAGGTATAATTTCCTTCCTGCTATTGTTGCTTCTTTTTACACACAGGTAAGCATCTGCACACGCATAGTACAGTTGGCTGTTTTGTTGGAAACCAAGATAAAATACACCCTCAGGCAGCAAATCTCTCTCTCTTGATGTTTATCATATTTCATTCTGTGTTTCTAACTCTAACTCTCTCTCTCTCTCTCTCTCTCTCACACACACACATATGCTCAGCTACTTTTATGGCTCTCTTTCATCGTGTCTTTTTCTCTCTCTCTCTCACACACACATTTGCACAAAGAGCTCCCAGTGACACTGATAAATCACCCTGGAGACTTACAGCTCCATCCCTCCGTCTCTCCTCCTCACCTCTCACCCTCCCTTCTCTCGACCTCTCTGTAGCCCTCTAAGACTCGTCGCTTTCATCTCCAACCTCCGCTTCTCTTTCACACCCTTCTCATCCCCTCGCTTGCTCTTCCTGTCTCTCTGTCTCGGCCGTGACCTCCCTGCGGTTTTGATTACTGCATTGCTTTAGTCTTTCATTCCTCCTTTACCTCACTCTTCACCGAGCTGCAGTGGTGGTGGTGGTGGAGGTGTTGCACTGGAGTTTCACACCTCTGTATATGCAAATGTTGTGGTGTAATTTTTTTGCCCATGTCAACAAACGTTTCAAATCTATAAGCTTCATGACAGAGCTGTTGTGCATTAAATTGTACAAATGTACATAATAAAGAGGCCAGAGAGAGTCATTTTCATTAATTAAGTAATATTGCACAAGAGGGAGTGCTGTTATACTGAATATCAGCACATCTGTGATTTGGTTGTGCTGTGTGTAATATTGTGGCTATCTATGAAGTATCTGTATGTATCTATTGTGCAACCAGTAAAATAAGAGTCTGTTGCTTTGGTGCACCTGCAAGATTTTTTTTTTTTATGTTCTGCAACTTATTATGAATCACAATTCACATCGTAGCCTCTGTACATTTATATAAAGCATCGCACCTACGCCCACTCACTGCCACGAGTCGCCTCGGGTCTCGCATCAGACGGTTTCTGTGTGACAGTAGCTCTCGGGCTGTGGTTGGTTGTTGTATATTCCTGCCTCTTTACACATCCAGGGTAACATCTGTGACAGCTGGTTTACTCCCTGGGGAACGGCAGTATACCAGAAGCTGTCTGTGGCAGCTGTTACCCTCCTGGGCTGCAGATGGAGGACTTTTTGCACAGGATTTTTTTTTTTTGAGAGATGCTATCAGGCAGAGAGGACATTTCCTTACTGCTTAAACATAGCGCACCTCCGGTTTTATCTGTCTCTCTCTGTTTGTTTCTTCGTTGAATGTCATGGTGAAATACTTACTGATTCATTCTTGTCACATTTCGGATTGAATGAATCTGAGATCCTGATTCCCCCTCTTTGTGCAACTGAATATCAAACCAGAACTTGTTTAATACATTTTTAGGATTGTCAAGACTTGGTGAATGTTGTTGAGACTTAGACCCAGTCTAAATCGACCGTTAAAGAGGACCTATTATGCTAATTTTCTATCACATATCAATGATCTGCTCTGAGTTAGATGTGATTTGATGCACAATTTCAGCAGCACATTGCTTAACATATATGAGCATAGTGAGTAGTAGTACTTCTTTTCTATATGGCTCTCTATGGTTCCATTCAGTGATCTTCTGACTGCAGGCTTGTCTCTCTTAACCAACACAACATGAAGTCATGTGGATTCTCGCTTTAAGAATGGTTCATCATCGTGCAAATATATGAACAAACTTTTTTATTTTGCATTTTTTTTGCATAAAAATAAAGTACTTTAATGTTAAGTGGAAGACGTGTAAACAGCAACTCATTGTCTCAGCTGCTGCGGCTTCCTTGAAAATGCTGTCATTCATTTAGAAGGGAGAAACACACACAGTGGCAGTGTTATAATCTGGTCATTTGATCGTTAAAGTGCGAGTCTGTCCGTATAGTTTTTATTGAAAACAGGGAAAACGTTGTCATGCATCAAATGTAATGTCAATAAAATAAGTGTAAACAAAGCTCCACATATACTGTATATATTTTTGTAAGCCGGTGTATCGGCCATGATTTGTGCAATCTTTCACATTCTTCATCCCCCCCAGCGCAGCCCACAAAATCTTTTCCGCTCGTCCTGTCATCCTTCCATCTGTCAGCTTGTCTTCCATCTGTCTCCAGTCTTCTGCGGCCTGTTCATCCATCCATTCACCCCTTCATCATCCCTCCTCTCTGTCTGTTGCTCCCTCGTTAATCACAGTTCACTGTGGAACAATGCTGCTTATTGATTAGTTGTCTTTCTTTCCTCTTTGCATTCCTCATTATTCCTGCATCCATGAGCGAGCTCGAAGGCTTCAGCAGACTCCCGGCTGGATAATGTATATTAATAAGGAAGCTGTGTATCGATGCTGTTTGCTCATTTGACAAATAAGCTTATTTAAGCTGATTTATTTAGTATTTTTATTTCGTCTTCCAATGTCTGGTCTGTAGACTGAAGTTATGGTTAGAAAAAGTGTTTTTTTATTTGCTCAGTATATCTGGTATCTGCGGGCTGGATCTCAAGGTTCGTGAGAAAATCAAACCCTTTAAGGGTTTTCATGAGATAATAAAACCCTACCCACCCAAAAGATACTCTCTTACACCACCCATCATTTCTCCGGCTTCATTCACGTTTTATAAATCTCCACCTTTTAATGTCCCGCAACTAAGCCTCCAAATTAAATCTGAACATGTGGATCGTAGAAAAAGCTCGTACAGGATGCAACTTGGAAAACATGTTTATTTACTTTCACCAGTGCAGTTAAACGACAAACATACCATCAACAGAAACAGACGGACATGGAGGAGCACTGCATTTACACAAGTCAAGGTCAGTTAAGGTCACAACACCTCAGCAACAAACAAAACTATTTTCAGAACCGATGAGTTGTTGGTTTTTTTTGTTTGTTTGAGCGTTTGCGCGGTTCGACGAGAGATTTTGCACACGCACGTTGTTAAACGACAAGCAGAAGGTGAAGATTTCCCGTGAACAACAGAAATAAGTCTCGATGAGCTTCTGTGTGGCCAGTTGTTGGGATACACTGCCACCTGCTGGTTAGGAGGCAGCTCTACAGCAGCTGGATCATATATTTTGTTAAATATTCATCATCTTTAAATCCTTCATGTCTGTGTTGTGGTAGCATGTCTGGTACAACCCTAACCCTTAAATTCAAACTGTTGCACTTGAGCGTAATTTAATTACAGTTTTGTTTTGATGTCAGCCAGGTGATAATTTAGTAAAAGGTAAGTTGTTCATTTTTTTGGCATCAAGTCAACACATTAATCTAATGATTAATAACTAATACGTTTTTAGACCGGAGTGGCTTACAGCCCTTTAGTTCGAATATACAATATGTTACAACTCTACTTGTAACATATCAGAGTTTTTGCATTTATCCAAAGTTAGATACTATTAATAAAATGGTTTAAAAAAAAAAGAACATCTGAAAAAAAAGTAGATATGAGCACATGACCACTGTGTACAAGTCTGGTGTGGCGATACAAGCATACACATCATTTTGTGTATGTGTGTATCTGTCTGCCTGCGTAGTGTTTAGGACTCGTCTCCATTGGCACTATCGCCGTCGTCCTCTCCTTCCTCCTGCTCGCCGTCCTCCTCCTCATCCTCATCTCTCCCTCTGCTTTTAATCTGCACAGAAAGAACAGTGGACAAATGTCACTTTATTTATCACATACTAATTAAAAAACCTTTCAAAACAAAGACAATACTAGACTTTTTCACTTGCTCAACTCCTCACCTCGTCTTCGTCCTCCAGCAGATCTCCGTCCTCCTCAGAGTCGTTCAGCTCCTGGCTCTCCCTCTCTCTGTCCCGTTTCAGGCTGTCGTCCTTCTTGCTGGAGGTGGAGGAGTGGAGGGGGGAGACCTCACCGGGCTCCGGTTTGGAGCTCTTCATATCTGAGGGGATGGTGACAGAGAAAGACGGGTGGGTGAGTTCAAAAGTAGAAAAGGACACTTGCCACATCTTCTGTTATCCTGAGCATCACACCACAGATGTTTGGGAACTTCTGATGATTTTGTTTATGTTGCTCCAAGCTGAAGTAAACAGAACTAGCTTAATAAACAAGGAGGTTTTATATGACTGGATGTTTTGCATATGCACCTTCATGACTCATGCTAGCGCCGAATGAGTCACAGAGAACATTTCGACATTTAGAGGACGAGAAAATGGTGAGATTTTCAAAAATAGGATCCTCCTGATTTATTTCCATATTTGGCATATGTGAATTTGGTTTCCTTTGGTATTAAGCAATCACCCACAAGAAATTAACATGAACATAAAGCAAGGATTAGCAATCATTTTGGCATATTTTATCATCATCATAGTCCTTAATTTAACACCAGATTTCAGTCATATAATGTTCTCTTTCACCCTGATATAAACTTTGACCTCTAATCGTCTCATTAGGGATCACCTGACTTCTTGCCGTGGTCTTTCTCCATGCGCTCTAGGCTCTCCAGCAGGTAGTCAACCTTGTGTTTGATTTGGGTGAGCTCTCTCTTGATGGTCTGCAGATCATCGACCTTCACTGTGGGAAGAAGAACCGAAGGACACTGAGAGAGTGTTCACAGTAGCTGTGATGGGGACATGTGGGTATTTGGGACCTACTCGTACGGGAGGTCCTCTGGCTGCTCTTGGAGGAGGAGGAGAAGCCGCTTTTGGCTCGTCGGCTCCCTCCTCCGCTCAGACTGACCCTCGGACGCTTTGAGGGGATGACGGCACGGGACAGCGGTGGAGGAGGAGGAGGCACACGGGACTGGTAAGAGTACATCCTGGGAGTACCAGAGTGATGAAAGTGAGTAGTAGTGTCACATATAGCCTATTTATCTTGTTTTTTTTTCCTTTTTACCGCTACATGCATGTAGCACCAAAAACAGATGTAGAAAATGTACTCACTGAGGACGGAAGATGAAGATAAAGAGAATGGGCAGCTTACCTATCGTAGTAATCTCGTTGAAAGTCATAATCCAAATCAAAAGATGAACTGTTGAAAGAGTGTGGGGGTGGGGGGGTGTATAAAGATTAAGTCAAATGCTGTTATCTTTGACATAACGTAACACTGTTTCCAAAACCTGCAGGAATGCTGAATAAATGA
Organism: Pampus argenteus; assembly: GCA_036937835.1. Lineage (NCBI taxonomy): Eukaryota > Metazoa > Chordata > Actinopteri > Scombriformes > Stromateidae > Pampus > Pampus argenteus. Next base: position 3,278,234 of record CM072860.1, read on the forward strand.
AACAAACGCACTGCTGCCGTGAGGATGAGCAGTGTTGTACGCACCTGTACATGTCTCCTGCAGAACGCTTCACTGTCTTCGATCTGTGAGGTTTCGGCTCGCCCGCTAGGTTGATGTCTGAGGGTGGAGGAGTCAATGAAGGATGGAAGTTAGAGTTGGCTCGTCAGAAAGGTCAGAAAAGGTTGATATTTACCACAAAGTGATCACACTGTACTCGACCCCCTTCATTACCCATCACCCCTCTCCTCCTGCTCACCTAACACCTGTCCCACGATCATGCGTCCGTCCTCGCTGGACACGGCCGTGCGGGCGTTCCTCTCATTGGAGAACTGAACGAAGGCGTAGCCTTTGTGGACGGAGCAGCCGACGATCTTGCCGTACTTGGAGAAGATGGCCTCCACGTCGGCCTTGGTGACCAGCAGGGTGTTGAGATTGCCGATGAAGACGCGGGAGTTGAGGGAGCGCGGGTCGGTCTTGTTGGTCACGTTGCTGGCCATCGGGCTGGAGGTGGTGGATGAGCAGGCAGACATGAGGGAGAGAGAGAGGGATGTAGAGGAAGAGGGTGGAAAGACAAGAAGAGGACAAAGAAATGAGAGACTTTGAAACTTTCTCTAATTTGTCTACCATTGGACTACTAATCTTTTTTTATTTTTATTAATTGTCTTGTGTGTATATATATATATATATATATATATATATATACGGTACATCAGTGAAAGCAGATTATAATTTTGTCTTCTTTTTTCAGGCCAACAGTCTAAAACCCAAATATACCAATTCATTCAATTAATAATTTCAGCACTACTCAAAGCAAAAGTATGAAAACACAACACCTCACACACTCATTTACTTAAAAATACAGGACAACCACATGATTGATTTGTGGTCATGAAGCAGCCAGCACTCACTCCATTGTGTCTGTAATCTGGTCGGTGGAGGTCTGCCTGCCTGTCTGAGTCTGTTGGAGAGAAGAGAGTCGTCGAGGAACTACGAGAGATGGAGACTGTGGGGACACTTCTACTACACCTCCACAAAGTTTGGGTTTTTTGGAGAAATCCATGAAGTGCTTTTAAAAATTGGGGTGGTTTTTTTTAAAAAATGTAGACGTTCATTAGGAGAAAAAAAAGAACCTGTGGGATAAATGTGTATTATGACAAATAGAATACTGCATTTAAGTGAGAAAACTGTTTTTTACCTCAGAGGGTGACAATACAAAACACCTTATAATATTACCACCACAACTAATGACTATATTCATTATCAATTAATCTGACAGTTATTCTCTTAAATCATAACAATAACAATAAAAATGTGTTTTTAAAGCCAGAAATATCTTGTTTTGTCCACCAACAGTCCACAACCCAAAGATACAGTTTACTATCATAGAGGCCCAAAGAAACCAGAAAATAATAACAGTTTAGTCGCTGGAATCAGAGAGTTTCGCTTTTTGTGTCTTGAAAATGACTCAAGTCAGTTTTTAACATTTTTGTGGTAAAAGTTCTGCTAATTTTTATATGATGAAAGCGGAAATCATACGATGATAACATCCAAAGTGAATCCCAGCGTGACAGACGTGTATCAGTTGTATTAATCACTTGTGATTTTGGCCCCATTAAGTTTCTTTCAGTCAGTGCTGGCGAGGGTGCACTGGAGCCTTTATGACTGTCGATAAATACAGATGTTGGTGTTTTTACTACAGTTTTGTCTTATCAGGATTTTCTAGATTTCTCTCCTTGCTGTTTTTTACATACATTTATAACATTTACAACTAATTCAGCAACATTTTAGGCAGAAATTGTTATAAGTCACAATCACACAAGCGTGATTCATTTAATTAGTGGAGTAAAATATGTCAGCTTTAATATACTGGAAGTACAAAGAATCCAGATGGTCGTTATGTAACGTTGCACGGAGGAGGGGCAGATGACACTCAGCATGTGTTAAACTGAATTACAGCCATCACAAGATGGATCACCCTCACCAACACTGTCTGGTGGACACTCGATGGATATTTGTTTAATAAAACTACTAAACTATGACATTTTTTACAGCCTCATATATAAAATATTTGCTCCAGGGTCATATTGTAAGGTGTTTCTTTTATTTTGTCCACCCTTCTTTTACTTTGCCAGGTTCGTGTGATTTTCTCTCAGCATCGTGGCACGGCTCTCTTCGTTTTCATTGACCTTCTGTGTGTCTTTTCTTTTTTTTGCTAATTCCTTCTCTGTTCTGAGAGCACATTCATCTTATAATAAATCCCTTCCGCTGATACAAAAGCTCAATATTTCACCTGCCAAAACACAGCGCTGCTGCCAGCTGGGATAAACTGTAACCCAGCAGCAGTGGCCCTCTCTGGCCAGTAACTAGCAGCAGGGGGATTACACGGTTTGCAGCCGGCTGTCCGGCCAAAGCTTAATGCTCCGCTCTCCGCTACATGATTTGGCCGGGATGTTTCTGATGCTTGGCAGGCTGACAGGGCGTCTACAACACTGGGTGTGTTCAGGAGGGGGACTACCGCACGACCGCTTAGCAAATGTTTGTAATTCTTTGAGGCATGTCGGGGTTCAAGTGGGGATATCCAGGGTTTATACACAAGCCCTCTGTGTTATTTTTATGATAGAAACTGAACACAACTAATCAGGCTCTGCTGTTGATGGACAGCGACAGAGAGAAAGAAGCGTTTATTTGAGCAGAGGGGGACAATATTTGCAGGGTGGACAAAATATCAGGAACATCTTACAATATTATTATTAATATAGTATAAAGTCCATATGTTTTTGTTTGATAATCAACAAAACAGAATATGAGCTTCACAAAGATAACATATATATTAAATCTGATGACATTATATTGTAAAGTCGTCCTGGTATTTTGCACGCTCGTCATATTGTATTTATTTAACTATTAATGCGTGGCCACCCATATATATATATATATATATATATACATTGTCCACTGACAGTAGCTCATTCTCATCTTCAGTCTTATTGTATGATGGTCAGCTGATACACCTTCAGTCCCATTTTGGCTCGTGGGTTCATTCAAATCTTTGTTAATTCAGTGGTGTGACGGTGTCGGTTTAATGTTTGTGCTTCAACTGTGACATTGACACTGCAGCTGCAGCTCTGAGGAATCACGCTTTAAGACAGACAAGCCGAAATGACCAGAGGAGCAGCGTGTGGTTGTGGGTTTTATTTACAGCACAAATGAGCGGTATAACTGCAAACTGATATTTTACTCTTCACTTTGTGATGTTACTATTCTGATAATATACCAAAAGATATATATTTTTATCATTTCATCATTTCATATTAGTGATTGCTGAATCAGTTAGTATTGCATGGGTATTTAGTGCATGCATATTTCATATGCACAAACTTATCACAGGGGGTAATAATGGTGACATCAATGATATTATTATTTAGAGACACGCCTCTTAAACAAAAAGCGACTTTGTGTTTGTGTAAGCAACTAATCGGATTTGACATGCACACTCACAAAAAGAAAAATATATATACGTTACTAAGCAACCGTAGCAAGAATCTGAACTTATTTTGCCTTAGTCAATGGCAGTCTGTAACCCGAGGAGGAGGGACCTGGTGGGGGTTCGCTACTGACCTCTTATTATCAATCACTGGATGTTATATGTTTGATTATCAGAAACTGGGATAATGTGAGTGGGATCATTTAAGAGGCCATGAGAATTAAGCATTTGATTTCCTATCACAGCACAATAAAAATAACAAAACATAAAGAAAACCACTACATGCTACTTGTTCAAGGAAATCCAAAAAAGAAAAAAAAAAAGAAAAACAAAAAAAAACAGAGGGGTGGGGTGAGCTAAATCACATAGGGGTGGAAAAACTGGAATATTTGAAAAATGATGCAATAGTTGAGGTGAAAAATAAACCAAAAAAAAAGGTTGAGACCAACTTACGATTTGCCGCTGTTCAAAAAAGTGGCTTCAAAAACTAAACAGGGGAAACAAAAAAGTAATATTAGAGAAGAAGCCCTTCGGAAAATTAACTAGAAGAGTTATTAACAACAAACAAGGAGGGTGGGGGAGGGGGGGGGGGGGGGGGGGGGTGGAGAGCAAAGCTTAAACAAAACCTAATTCTGCCTCATCCAGTTCAAAACACTTTATCATTATGGACTCAATATGAACTGTTTATTCATAGTAAAACAAAAAAAATCACTGCACTACAGTCTCCTAAAATATGTATTTATAATCCCAGTGTTTACATTACTTTTTATCATACTTACTCATATTATTCTGGCACTGTTTTGATTTTGCTTTAATGCTACAATTTTTTGACACTGGGGGCTTTAGGGGTTAACATGTCAAAATAGTATAATACAGTAAAATAAACACCAATTAATCATCCATGAAATAATTATTATTGTATGTTTTTTTACAGTTATATAAACAAGAAGGAATGGATGGATTAGAGTGTAGAAACTAAACTACTGTCTGTATAGGGTTACCTCCTTATTTGACAGGTATGCATAATGCAGGATAATATCAGACTGGTGTCAGCTTTAAAATGCACATCACTAGTCTGAGGGAAATCATGTCCGGGGTGCAGAACAGCACCCCTGTTCAAGGACACTTCCAGAGGACAAGGGGGAGGGGTACAGTAAGGAGGGGGGCAAAATATGAAACTTATTTTGAAGGGGTAGGGGGGGGGTATCTGCAACTGCAAGTCTACCCTGCCTTTCCTGGTATAGACGTCCATGACCAAATGGATTTTTTTAAGCAACTGAATTGTCATGAAGCCTAAGTCTGGTCATACAGCTCATTTCAGGCACGCTGTACATTTTCCTCCTGGGTCTAAGCTGCTCCACAGCTCAGAGTAAACTGAGACCCAATGATCAATGATCTGGAAACACACTTTAATGTTTGTATCAGAATTATGTAGTACCACTGCTACAGAAATCCCTTGACTGCATGATACATCAAGACAACTGTTGAACTGTTCCTTTAAAAAAAAAAAAAAAAAAAAAAAAAAATAGAAAAACACCCCCACTTCTCACTGGGGGGGGCCTGAAAAATTACATCATTCCTGAGAAAATATACTGTCTTATGAGTCAATATTATTTTGAGTCAATATTATTATGAGTCAATATTAACGACTGCAAATCAAGTTACAGGTGGCTGTGAAACAAATGATAAAAAAAAGACATATTTCCAGAAAAAGGGCGACCCTGTCCAGAAAAGACTGGACCAATTTTCCATATTTCTTTCCTCGAAAATATGACCACAATCAGATAAGCAATGAGATAACACAGCAGCCCTAAAAAAAAAACCCCAGAAGATTTAAAATGTCTTATTCGAAAAACAAAAGTAAAAATCTCGTTGCGGAAGCTATTTAAAACTAGTTTCTGCGCAGCTCATATTGCCATCACAAAATGTACGCCACTAAAGCCAACACAGTCTCAGGAATACCAGCCAGGAAAAATGCATTAAAAATAAAAACCAAAAAAAAAAGGTCCCAAAGACGGCTCAGAGTCAGGAAAAAAAATGAAAAAAAAATAGGGGAAAAAAAATCTCTTGGTTAAAAATACTCACCACGAGCTTACACTAAAAATGAGTAAAATTCAACGCTGCTTTTACTTGAGTAGGTAAATATCCGCTTACAGCTCTGCACGACGTTTGTATCACCTTGAAACCAGTGGACACGAAATGGCGTCGACTCATACGCACACCAGAAGGGGTCACGCCCACTTCCGTATCCCAGTTTTTTGATTGGATGTTTAAAACGCCCTCTCTTGATTATACCCTTCACAGATTGGCTGATGCGTTTGTCAGTCCGACTCGTGAGTGAATACTGATTTCAAATGATGACTTAATCGATACGTTGACTCAAACGCTGCCGACACACTGAGCGCGAGACACATACGTCGAAGCTATAATTCTGTAGGTATAAGATAAGACAGACGCTTTAGTTTAGCCTGACAGAGAGCTTAGACGTCAACGTACTGCGCATGCGTTCGTCGGTATGAACAGCTTGACAGAAAAGTATGGAGAAGGAGGAGTGACGTCACTGCTGTCCCCACGCTGGCTGCATCACTTCGCATTCTAGAATACAGGCTACAACAGAACACAGTGCAACAATGTAACTGACTGTAGTTCAGAATAGAATGTAATGTAACAATGTGACGTATGATATATAATATATATAATATAATGTACAATAACACAAAGGAGACGAAGAGGAAGACCTTCATGTTTATTTTTATTTATTATTATAATAATATATTGAGACATTATATTTTATTTTAGATTATCATTGTGTTTTTATCAGAGCACACAGACAGAATGTCACACAGATTTGTTTTGTTTTTTTAATTCATCTTCACTTTTAAACATCATAATAATAAACAACAAAAACAGAATGGCATGTGAAATTTACACCTGTCCATTTTTCATACTGCTACATTTGCAACACCGTGGTGCAAAAAGTTAACTTTTAACAACAAATGTTATAAATAATATAACAATCACAGACAATACACCAGTGACTGAACGTATCAGCGTGCTCACCACTTCAATTTCCTCATTAACGGACCTGAGAAGTGAACAAATATAGATTTAGATGAACATGTTTTAAAGATGGAAAACGAAGAGAAGCAGACTGAGTTTATCACCTTGGATGTCTGACATCCTCCGGCGGCCTTGAGGCATCGTGACATCCGCTCTGGAGGTGGGTTCAGGCGTTCTCAACAACTCTTCCAGCCTGTAGTTCTCATCATTGTCCTGATGAATCAACAACAGATGGCAGCTGGGTTAACAAATGAGAATATATGAGTTATGAGAAAATGCTCGTTATCATAATTGTATCCAGAATCGTGCCTGTGCCTGTGGAGTTTGTTGACGTTTCCTTCTTGCTGCAGGAGTGTTGGGGCCTGGACTTTCTGTTCCGCTCTTCTGTCTTTCCCGCTCTCTCTGCAGGAGAATAGCCTGCCATGTGGCCCTGTACTCCATAGAGAAGTTACTTATGGTCTTACAGAAGTCCTCAGCTTTGGTTTCTCTCACCATACCTCGGGAATAGCCTAGGAATAGGAGGAAAGAGTGGAATCTGGAGAAAAAAGGATGAGGAAAACTGTTAATTAGAACAGCACAAATAGATAGAAGTGAAATACATATATAGATTTTCCTTTACTGAGTCATAATTAAATGAAAAACATAACAAGGATAATTTTTAGATTTAATAATTAATAACTGAATTATTGTTTCCCATTGTGACATTAATTTCCCACATGAAAAAACAATAAGTGGTATATTGCAGTTCACTGTTGTCCAGCTGAGGGCAGTATATATAATACTAAATCCAAGCACTGTCATTCGTTTTAATGAGGAGAGATTGACACACATTGACCAAAATGGTAAAATGTTAACAAAAATATATATTTTTTAGCAAACCTGTTGATAACCCGACGATGAACGGCTTTCAGGACCTTCAGCTTCTCCTCACACTCTTTCAGGATCTTTGGAAGCTTATGACGCAGAGAACCATCTTGGACCAAGGCTTTATCTTCTTCTCCTCCTTCTCCTCTTTTCTTCTTCTCCACCTTCCCCCCTTTCCTCTTATCCTCAGCCTTGTCCAAAATCTTCAGCTGCTCCCATGATGCTTTACAGAAGGCCTCTAACTGGGTGAGGTTCGACTGGACTAACGAGTAGTCATACTGTGAAGATAAAAAAAAAAGATGAAGTCGATACAAGTGGATTCACAGTGGTTCAGTACTTCTACATAACATCTATAATATTCTTGAGCAAAGATCTGGAAAAGTCTGGAAATGAGTTGGAATCCTATTTGACCTTTAACCTTTATCAGATGCTGAATGTCAAATACACTCAGGAGACAAACACAAACACACAAACATTAGACGGCAGTACACACCTTTCCGGCTTTAGTAACAGCAGTGATGTCAGAGTACAGGTCAGAGGATTGTGGGTAGAGCTGCAGCAGGAGCACACAGACGTGATGCAGTAGTGGCTGGCGAGAGTCTGTATCCCTCACCTGGGACAGCTTCCCCAGGTAACTCAGCTCAAAACCACGGGCCTTGGCGTATTTACAAGTGTTATAAGTATTTGATGGGAGGGCAAAAAGACTCACTAATATCCCAAGTGCATTAAAAAGATGGCTAAAGTAACACACTCACCTTACATCCATTAAGAAAGTTACCGATGGCTAGCACTGTAGCCAGGATACATCTGAAGGTCTGGCTGGCTGCTAGCTGTTCCATGGCCAACTTCAGATGGAAGAGAGGCTCAGCGATTTCCTGTTAAGAGGACAGTACACGTTCACAGAGCACAGTGATTCATACAGACTAGGTGAGCCATCAAAGCAGTGCTTTATTTTTAGTGTGGTGACATCTTTGGTGATAGAAAAGCCACTGCGGTGTTAATGAAACATTGTAGGCTCACAGTGACGGTGGATCTCCGATTACGTTGTGTCTGTAGGTGGCACCATGGTGCTCATGCTAATGCTAATGCTAGCTTGACTGCCAAGTTTTATTCCAGTTGAAAATATACAGTTTAGCCAGTAGACTGAATTACCTTTTCACCCCTTTATCTTCACGAATGGATTTGTAAAACTACTTTCCATCACATTTCTATTGCCACTTTCACTCACCCTTTCTAAGGAGTCATAGTCCAGAGCAAAGGCCCACAGCTGAAGCCTGATGCTCAGATGAGGGATCTCCCCCAGAGTGAGGAGGCAGAGCTCGGCCGGGGCCAGAGAGGAGTGCGGGTTCTGGGCCTTGGCCTCCTTGATCAGGCAAAGTTCCTCTTCTGTTGGTGTTACTGCCTGAAGCCGCTATTTTAGAAGCAATGTGGAAAGTAGTGTAGGATTATTCAGGATTCAACAATGGAAAGTTCTGCTGTATTTTCCTACACTGCACCCTGCTCAGGTTTCATTGTTTGCCTTAATAAAAAAAAAAAAAAAAAAGTAAGGATATCAAATTGCCTATTCGACAAAAGCAAACTTTGGAGGTTAATCAAATGCTGAAGCTTTAAAAAATTGCAGAGGACGTGTTCTTTTGCTGTACCTGAACGTCCTCTCTGTCCAGCACACTGCTATCCATGCTGTATATAGCACGGGGGAGGAGGCGGGGAGGTGGCAGGCTGCTCAGGGTGATGGTTATGATGTTACTCCGCTTCATCCCCAACACTGACACTGACGTCTGCTTCTGTGTTGGGCATAAAGGAATAGTTTGATAAGCTTATTTGATTTCTTGCTGAGAGTTAGATGAGAGGATAACTCACACCTTCATATTTGTCCTTTAAATATGAAGATAAATTCAGAGGTGGTTAGTGTGCCATAAGATAACATCTGCAAACCAGCATTTCTAAAGCGAACTAATTTATGCATTACAGGAAAGCTCATTGTCAAATTTTGCTGTTGTTTTACGATTCACAAAAATCCCCTCATGTGAAGGCGCCATCGGGCAGCTATCTGGACACCTTAAACAGACAGTTTTATTTAATGATTATATGAACAACCTGGGGATTTCCCAAATTAGGTAAAACCCATACAACCTCAAATTCTGAGCACAGTAGTTACACAATGTTGCTGTATGAAGCATCTGCTTGGCTTACAGGTGACCTGCAACAGAAAATAGACAACATCCTGTCTCATTGTTCTTACCCGCTGTCCACAAACCACATTAAAGCAAGTGCTATTGGCCTTAGATTTAAATAGGTACTCCAGTCGGTTTGTATCCAAATGGACTGGCTCAAGCCCGGCCCAAATAGTCCGAGTCCCAAAGCGGGTCATCCTGGGAAGGGGAGCCAAACTGTGCAGTTCCGTCCAGTGGAGCTTCAAGGTGCGACTTTTATTGACTGTACCATTGGGGGAGGCCAAGAACAAGGGTGCAGGAGGAGGAGGAGGCGGGAGAGGAGGGGGGACTGGAGGCACTTGGACACTCTTTGATATTTCCGTGGTTGAATTGGTCCCCTCATCTTCTGTGCTGTCTGCTTCCAGGTCTTCCTCATCCCAAAGGTCTGAGAAATCCAAGGTGTTGATACAAAGACGTGCGGCAGATTTTCGGAAAGAACTCCAGGATTGGTCTAAATCCCAGTTCAGGGGGCTATCCTTGGTTTGGTCCGACTCCTTCATTGGTCTTTCACAGTTGTCCTTGACTGAAATTAAGTAGCATTCACTTGACAAATAAGGTCACAACTTTCCCTGATCTTGAGAAAAGATGACTACTAAAAGCAAGCATCTTCACATGAGAAAATTCTTTTTCGATTGGAGTGGATGAAGTGCATATTTGGTTTTTGCGTCTCTTATGTTTGACACAGCAGCTAAACTTTTCCCTTTTTCGTCTCTTCTTCTCACTGCAGTCGGCAACCTAGTCGACCGACAACGCTTTTGCATCTGAATGTCTGTGGATGCTCTGCTTCACTTTTGGCCACAGAAGTGCATAACTCACATGACCAAATCACAATCTTTGCACCACCTCTGGGTGTTCTCGCAGCACTGTAACCTGCAATTGCCTTGGGTCCAGTGTTTGTCCTTTAAATCAAAGTGGCGAGCCCAGTTTGATGCCTTGATCCAAAAGTTGACTGTTGTCCCGCGTATGCGCCAGAAACCTGTGACCTCAGTCAAAAATGACTTAGATGTTTAGTCCTGTCTCCAATTTTGGTGAGAAAATCCAAAGAACGCTATTCTGTGGCAGTTCCAGATTATCCAAGTGACGTGCTTCTGCAGCTATCCCTTGACTTTCACATCTCTCTCTCCCTCTCTCTCTTTCTCTTTTTGTAAATGACAGTGAGAGGGAGAGCAGAAGAGAGAGAGAGAGTGGGACGTATTGGTCCGTTGGTAAATCAGTGTTGGCTTATTTGAGTTGCACCCTTTCCCTTAATTTCCTTATCGAGTCTGCATCTCCTGTTTGTATTGCTTCTTGTATATACACAAACCTCTCTATCTGGCTCTGAAGATCTGTTACTTCCCTCCTCTTCTACTCCCCCCCACCTTCTCTTCTCCCTTGTGAGTACATAAATGAGCCTTGGCCAGACATTATGCTGCATCACATTCATATCACAGTGAACCATTTATCAGCAGTATTGTTTTATTGTGAAGCATGTGAAACATTACCCTAAAAAGCCAATTACTTTGACTGACAATCGTGCATAAGAAACAACAGTGTGGACATCGTCATCTTTAAATGGATGAAATATTCTTTAATTAAACATTATAGAGTTCAAAAACATTACAGCTTAACTGGGTGAAACTAATAGGAATCAAACAACATTGTGAGGAAATATATTTCAATCCTGAAAGGTCTATAAATTCTCCTCCAAAGCGTACAGTATATGGTTGTGTTCACAGGGGTCATTTGCATGGTCGACATGCAGCCTTAATGAGGATCCCTCCCTTGACCATTAGGTCTCCCCTAATTACACTTTATCTCGTTCAGTGGGGCTCATGGGACATTTATGGACATAATGAGCTCTATTTTGAAAGCTCTTTTTTTAACATTTATTTATCAACAGAAGTTTTCCATGCATTGGAAGTTCTCCTTTTCTGCATTATTATTTGAATATTCTATAATCCATCAACCAATGCATACCAATGTTTGCTGAAATACATGCAAATAAAGATTAAACACAATTTTACCAAGATGTTTGTAGCTAAATATCAGACTTAATCTTCTCTATCCGGGCTTTGCAGTATGTTGGATGGTGCTTTTACTAAAACAGACACATTTCCCCATGGGAACAGGCATTTCCGGGTGATTTCCTTTGATGAAACTGCCCTGGTTTTTTATGTCTTTGTGTGTGAGTGTGTGTGTGTGTGTGTGCATGTTTTTGGCTGTACATATTAATGTGTGCATCTCTTTGTCTCTCTGTCTCACCCCCACAACTACTGAAAGTAGTCCAAATCTCTCTGGGCACAAGATAAATGATGTGTGCAATAATCACTCCCAGTTTTCTTTGAAATTATGGTTTCATGTTGTTAGAGTAAGAAGCAGGATTTTGGATTTTACCCAAAGGAAACTAATCCAGTTTAATAAAATGGAGAGTTTTCAGTCTGGCCACAGACAGTTTTGTGAGACTGAGGTGGATTGGTGAATAGGCCTAATAATGAGAGAACTTTCTGTTGTACATTTTATCTGCTAATATGGATGATCACCTGAGTTTACCACAATGCAATAGTTGTGTCTTCCAACCACCAAATCCAGTTAATTGCAGAAGATACGATGAGTTTAAGTTTTTCACAAGTCTCTCCAAAGCATTTCATGGCAAGATCTTGAATTTGATTGAAACCACTCAACACACAACATTTGAATGTGTACCATTTATCTCTAAGCAACTAAACATCTCATTTTCCCAAAAGACAATTACATACCAGTGTACCACATTGCTATGCACCGGCTTACGCATTCATTGCAACAATGCAGTGGCAGATGTAACCAACGATGGTATGAACGTAGGCTGCCTCTGTTGGATCTGATGATTATGGGGTTCACAAAAACCACTTCATGATCCAAAGCATACAGCTTCATGTTGCCCTTTATTTTGAACGCAACTGGACTGGGTTATTTGTCTATTCTGGGACTAGTCCTAGTCTAGTCAAGCTAGCACGAACTGATGAAGCCTCTTGGATGAGAGGTGAAATGTCTTCACAATGACATTTTCAATTGCACATTTAGATGTATGCATATAACTGTTTAATGTCTGTATGTTTATAATGTTCAGGTAAAATTTCACTTTACTCAATAGGATATAGAATAAAAAAATATTTTATTTTGATAGTGCTGAACGGAAGTCCCTCCTGTCACTTCCTGCGCTCCCGCGATGTTTTGGGAACGTTCTGTGCACGGCGCGCGCTTCCCGGACTGTAGCTGCCTGTCATCGCTCGAGCTGACATCACACACACACACATACACACACACACACACACACACAGGATTTGCTACAATGTCAAACATCTACAAGCAGCGCGAGCTCATGGCTTCCACGCGCCACAATGAGAAGCATCCTCGCGTCCTCCTGCTCATCCTCTAAACACCAAACTCCAGTCACCTTTTATGGGTTTTAATCCATGTTCGAGATGATGCGTTTAAGGTAAAATTGTTTTTTTTTTAAATAATCATCATCGCTTTGATTTAGACTTTTTTTTCTTTTTCTCGAAAATGTCTGAAAATAATTCAGTGCGTCTGTCTAATCATCAGCATCCTTTCTCTTCTCATCTTTATGTGAAAAGTTGTCTGGCTCTCACATTGACTGTCGTAGGCTGTTACGTAACGGGAGTGCGGACACTGCTGAGCAGATGTTAGGGAAAGGTGCCGTGATGACAAATCTCTGATAGAAACGTTAATACAGCAGCATCAGTAACAAGTTATGTCCTCACTGTGAGGAGGAGGAACACTAGAAATGATTTATTTATAATCCACCATCTCTATAGAAACTATAGGATTAATGCGTCTGTGACGTCAATTTACTGTAAGATCTCAGTGACTTTCCATATATTTTAACAATAAAATCTACTGTATGATCTGACACTTTCCATATCACCAAGTATTCAAAGTCTTTATTGATTTATCTTTTCAAATCAGTGATGGTGTTGACTCACAGTTAGAACTGCAGGGATTAGTTGATTAATCGATCGATCGATGGACAGAAAATTATTTGTCAACTATTCCTGATAATCGCTTAGTCTTTCTGAGTCCTTTTTTTTATTTTATTTTTTTTTAAAGTTAATATTTTCTGTTTTTTGTTTTCTGTGATAGTAAACTGAATCTCTTTGGGGTTATTTTGTGGACAAAAGGAAACATTTGAAGATGTCACCTTGGTCTTTGGGAAACATTAGGCACCATTTTTCACTATTTCATGATATTTCACAGACCAAACGACAAAGTGATTAATCGCAATCAGGCACCTTTTATAAAGCAGCTTTATAAAATGATGATTTTACACAACATGGCAACACCAAACACGCTCTTATTCATAAAGCATTTACTAAACATGAATTATGCCACGACTAATAAACGTTAAATGACAAATGAACGCATTCACCATGACAGACAACACATGGTGGTGATATTTTATTTTCAGTGAGCTCAGCACTGACTCACATTGTAAAACAACAAACAAGTCACGACAACATGTGCGTGTTGTTGTTTCTGTGCCCTGACAGGTCTATGTGAGCCAGGTCAGAGGTCATGCTGCGGAGGGAATCTGACTCCCACGGCCTCTTTTCCTCTGGAGAGACGTCTGACAATGACTGTGAGGTGAGGTCGTTTTTATATTTACACACCTCAAGGTGACACGCTGCTGTTAAAGTTGACTTTAATTACATTTTTCTAACATCTGCAGAGCAGGTAATAGAAGTCTTTAAATTATTCACTTCTTGTGAATGAATCACATGGATTTTTCTCAAATGTCTGGCCTGTGCCAGTCAACCGTCCTCCGCCGTTGAGCAGCTAAAAAACACGAGTGGGTGGGAATAAAGGTTAAAAGCCTGAAATCTCACCGCCGTCAGGGATGCATGATGATTAAAACTTTCGCTGATGATATTTGACAAACTTTAGCTATTATATATATATATAAAGCTTCACTCTTCGTCCTTTTCTACTTTGTTAATGTGCTGCTCTGGCTGAAAGCTAAAAGGAATAAGTCAATAGATCACACATCTTTTCATCCTCACTTTCTCTGTTTCTCTGTCTCAGATGGGGGCGAGTTGTGGAGAGGTAGATGTCGTGTGTCTGTGCGAGGCCGGTCCCTGTACACTTTATTCAGAAGCACACACGCCTACGCCGGTGAGTGCTCAAGCTTTCCACTTAAGTGTCCGCGGCCGTCGCTCAACCAGCTCACATCAGAATGTTTTCTTCATCTGTAATCGCGCTCTCAATGCACGCCTTCGCCTTCGTCCTTTTACTTTGTAATATACTGTACAGTCCGAGGTACTGACACATCTTCTTCTGCTCTCAGGACACACTGTTGTGTGAACACTGTGGAAAAAACAGAGTAATGATAACCAGGTACTCTGAGGGATACGGCACAGAGGTAATGTGTGTGTGTGTGTTTCTTTATGTAAAGTGTTGTATCTGAAGATTTTAAAGATTAGCGTTGCCTTCATTTGGCGGTTTCGTAAGGTTGTTTTTAGGTTTCCACAATGTGAGACAAATGTATTCAATTTGCACTGTTTTATTTAAAGGGATAGTTCCAAAATATAAAAAAATCAAACTGTGGTTTTGAACAGGAGAAGAAGTTTTGATCTTCTCATCAAACTATCTGCCAAAAAGTGAATGAGCGTACTTCCCAAAAATGTTGAGCTATTTCTATAAGTCACAAAAACGTAGCGTTCGTGGTTATGTATGTATATGTAAATACCAGTAATGCAACACTACAGTAGTCAGTATGGCTGGGCATCGTTTGAAGTATACAGTATTATTGCCAACACCATTAAGAGTCACTGAGCTCATGAGTCATGTGTAGGGGTGTCAGCTGATTCATGCCGAATAACAATGGTGATAATAAAAAGTGACGCACACAGATAAATGTCATCAGTGTAGATGATGATTTACTGGGGCTGCTAAAACATGTTCAGATATTCCTGTGTGCTTCATACATACATGTTCTTATATGTTTGCTTTCCTATACATCTGCAGGAGGAGTGTGTATTGTCTGACCCTCAGGGGGAGAGTGATGCAGATGCTGATATAGAGGATACAGATTGCAGGTGCTCACACACTCACACACACACAACACGCACGCACACACCCACACACATGTGCTTATTCACATATGTCTTGTAGTTTTGTTTTTTTTTTGTTCCTGACTTTTCTTGCTTTAGACTCCAGGAGCCCGGTTCTCTCCAGCGAATCAGCTCACGGAGACGTAAGCGTCCGCGGGTGGCGCGGCAAGACACCACCGAGAGCGAGGACGATGGCGGGCGGAGTCACAGATCCCATCGCTGGAACCTCAGGCTCAGTCCTGACAGAGCACACAACAGGACCATACTGGAGGTAGATAAGCTGCACTAGACTAGATCGCTATGGAAACACACAGATGTAGTATGTCAGTCTAAAGCAGGGCGAGAAAAGAGACGAGTAACTGTTAGTGATTGAGTCCATAATGACTCATTGACTCTGTATTTCTACAGAGAAGTTGACACTTTTTGAATGGAAGTCAATTGAAGCCAGCATCTAGTGGCTGTTGGCGGTATTGCACTTTAAGGTAAAGCCATCGTAGTTGTTGCTATCTGCTAAATGCTAACACCACCGATGGAGTTGCTTCATTTGGAAAATTTAAAATTGAACACACACTGTAGCAGCTTCAATTTGAAGAGTTTGACATTATGGAGAAGTTGCTTATGTTTTCTCGCTGTTAATTTATGACGACTCAAACCTGAATTTATGGAGTTCGTTGTGTTTGGGTCCACTCCGTCTCTCCGTTGTCTCACGTCTTTCCGTTTTCTTTGTCTTTCAGGAGAGCATATCGCAGGTCAGGCCTCTGGTCATCTGCCGGCCAAACGTCGAGCAGCAGGGGAGTCCGCTCGAACTGCCTCGAAGCTCCAAACGTCTGACGTCTCTGTGGCCGTCGTCGCTCGCTCTCCCTCTGATCCTCCTCCTCTTGCTCCCCCTCTCACTCTCCCTCGTTATTGTTATCATGTCCTTTCTCTTACCATGGGCCAGCGCTTGACCCATATTTACTGTTTCATTCCAAAGATTTCCACCCATTCATATAATGTCGAGGATAGCACAAATGGAAACAAATTATGGTGCTTTATAAAGGATCGAAGACTTACTTCAAGATGTTCTAATAGATGTGACCCTCCATATTTTAGAGATACCGGACCTCATGCAAGAACACTTTCATATTCGTATCCGAACTCTCGCTTCCTTTTTTTGCTCCTGCAAGTGTTTCGAGTCATTTGTGAGATTTCGTCATCATAAAGCTACTTGTACTTCTCTCTCTGTGTGCAAGTTTCATTTACAATAATGTTACCAGAGAGATATGAGGTGTTAAAGAGGGATGTGAGAGTCATAGAGATATTAGATATTGAACTCAGGACTCAATTAATTCATAGTCTTGCGATATCCAATTGTCTGGCGGTTCGGTCCTAACATTTCATCAACTGTATTTGTTTCCACCCAGTTTTAACAAGATGAGAGATTATCTTCAGTCTCTAGTTTAGCAAAGTGTTTATAGTCTAGAGCAAATCTACTTGCACAAGCGGTTCTTGGATGAGGCCCATTTGATTCTGAGATTTCTTGATACCGAGTCACATTTTTGAAAAAAGGATTTTTTTGCATTTCGGCACCATGACCATCATAGGTTTAATTAAAAACTCTTACTTCATACAGCATCTGTTAAATCTATTCTGTGTACTTTCATCCAAGATCTGTTCACCATGAAAACAACATCAACTATTTCTCACCCTCCCCGTCTCACTTTCTCACCCCCTTGTTTATAAAAATAGACCTCTCGTCTCGCTCCTTATACTAATGAGCCACAGGGGTGACGTGTGGGGAAAGGTTTCAGGGCTGTGCAGGTACACCCATACAGGAAAATAGCAGGCTCGAGGAAAAATATTGAAATGGCGATGCTGCTGAACTATGCAATTCCTCTGTTCCTACTGTGGCATCTTAGCTGCTGTTTGAGAACGTCTCTTATGTCCTTGGCACTGTTGTCACCTTCTTGGCCCCTTCCCTTTTATCTCTAAGGAATATATTTTGTGAATGCAGGGACTTAAATAGAGCATGACCCAGTTTGAAAAAAGCAATAGCAAGAGAGATCGGATATGGCTCCCATCGTGTATGATATACAGTGCATCTGTTGGTTTAATGACTGGATTACATGTAATATTTTGGACAGATTTGAAAAACAGGTGGATCCTGTAACTGTTTGGTCCTCTTCCTGGCTGCACTTAGCATGTGTATTTAGTAAAAAAAATAAGCTGACCTCAAATAAAAATGAGCTTTATTGTAACTTAATTATGTTAAAGCAATTTCGCACTCTACTATTTCACAGTCTTAAAGGTGGAACGTGTTATTATATTATTATTATTATTATTATTATTATTATTATCATGTTTAAGAGGTTTTATGTCTACGTTTGTGAAGTATTATTTAACTAAAGTGAGCTTGACAATCAGTCATGCTACTTATTCTGAAATAACTGGAAAAAGCCATTTTGCCGTGGCTTCTCTGTACTGTATGGTTAATGTTTGTTTGTTTGTTTGTTTGTTTGTTTTCACACCACATTAATACTGCTCACATCTTTGTAGAGAAATGTTGATTCTAAACTAAGAACAGGTTGTACTATATGAGACGTTTTGATTCATGTTTAAGACCTTTTTCCTCTTCCAGCCTGTTTTGCCATCTTGAATTTTTATTTGTGTGTGTATGTTCACCTCTGTGTTTCATGGGGCCATAACGGTTCAATAAAATTAGATTGTATTTTGACTAAAAGTTTCCTTTATGCTAGTACGTGTATGTTAAGTTTGTACGTGTGGTATAAGGTACATTAGAGCACACTGACTCATTTTGCAATGACGATGCATCTTGTACCTAAGTTACCAGGAGAAGGAGAAGAAGAAGGCCTTATGAACGCAGTCCCAGCATTGCTGCTCTTGAGGAAAAGGGTCTGAGGGGAGGGTCCCATAACGAGGTTATAGCACTCTTCACTCCCCCTCTCGCTGCGTGCGTCGTCATAGCAACAATCAGGACTGCAGTGGAAACAGACTTTTCATAAGTAGATTGTGAGCTGCCCAGATCAAAACACTTGTATGGGTGATAATGGGAGTACATCATCTGCACATCTGCTGTGTTAGAAAGTCAGGTCCATGACCATGACGGAAAACAAATCTGCTCTGCTCGGATCAACTTTCGTTTTGTAATGTTTTCGTTTTGTTATTTAGGGAAAAAGAGTCATTTGTGTTCATTTTCTCTCATAAACAGTATTCAGTGAAGTTGTGTATAACCAGAAGTCAATTAAAGGGCCTAAAGGGTAGATTTATGATGTACAAGCAGTTCGCAGACATCCGGATGCTTACAAACACGCACAAACAGCGTTACACATTCAATCTGAAGTAAAAATGTACTTCAACTAAATAAAAAAATTTTCATTCTTATATTGTGAGTTTTCTTCTGATTTTAAAGGCCTTTATCTTGTCTTTTTGCATAGGTTTGAATAATAACCTGAGTCATTTGTCTACTTGTTTAAACCTCCCTGTGTTTACGTGTGTGTGTGTGTCTCACACGTGAGTGGCTGTTGCCCACCAGTTTCCTTTCCAGCACACCCACAGTGCTTCAACTTCAAAGCTTTTCAATAGAAACTATGTATGTGTTGACAAAATTATCTTATAGAGCATTTATGAGCCAAGATTGCAACAAACCTTAAAGAGACCAGATCTTCAACCAGAGGACTTGGGTTTGTACTTGAAGGAAATAGTAAGGCTGCCAATCATATTTCTCCCATATTAGCTTCTCTTAATTGGCTCCCTGTAAAATCCAGAATAGAATTTAGAATATAAATAACTGTAGTTGTTATTGTTGCTGCTTTTCTCTCTCAACCCAACCGGTCGAGGCAGATGCCCCCCCACCTAGAGCCTGGTTCTGCTTGAGGTTTCTTCCTGTTAATGGGAAGTTTTTCCTTGCTGCCGTCACCAAGTGGGAAGGGGTAATTGTTGGGTCTAGACCTAATCTATATGTAAAGTATCATGAGACAACTTTTTTTGCGATTTGGCGCGATTTTAATAAAATTAACTTGACTTCACTGAAGTGTCAGACACTCTCTACCAACTGGTTCTATAGATGAGCTTGACCTCTGACCTCTGAACATAAAGCATCACAGCTGTTTACAAAAGCAAACATTAGTTGACATTTGAAACAATGTGATAATACAAGGAGCATATTTGTGAGGGTCCTTTGTCAGCTGCTAGTAGGCACGACCTGGCTATTTTTCAAATGAAGGTGACCCAGCTATTTGCTTTCTCTGACAGCACAAAAGGCGACAGGTTTAAATGTGTTTTTTTCATTCTCCCTCGGCCTCCTTCTTACCCGCACATCTCACAATCCTTGACCCAGATTCCACAGTGCTTGGTTGTGGAGGAGCAATGTGACCCCACTTGTGACTCAAGGCATTTAATACTGATCCCCAAGTCATATGACCCAGAACAAAACAGCGTGCCAAGGCTCTATGAATCTTGGTTCAGTCTCAGACAGGCAGAATTCCAGCTGCCTGTAATCATCTGCCTCTAAATCATTCCCTTGTTTATTTATTGCTTGGGTCAAATCTTTGCAGTATAAATTTAAGAACTTTTGACGAAGGGATTGGAAAAAAGAAAATCAATAAACTGCATAGCCTGTAAAATATATTATGAAAAGTGATGTAAGAGAACAAAACTATTGAACAATGTACCATATTAAAAATTAGTTAGAGTTAAAACTAAAAACAATTAATTAAGCATTAATTTAGCTATTAGTTTATCAATGCCATCACAAATCTTTGTTATGTTTCTGACATCACAAAAAGTTTTAAATTTCGATTACTTCCTGATATCGTAATTTGAATACATTATACCCACGTGTTTGGTTATATGAGGACTCATAGGCATATTTACAGGAGAGAGAGGCAGGAGAGGATCAAACAGACAACACAGCTGGTGTCTGCAGATGGGATAAGAGGTAGAGCTGGTTGCAATATTAACAACAACATTTCAACAGTGGATTACTGCTGGTCCTACATGATTTTCTCTCTGCATCTTTTCTCATAAACTGTGCAAAAAGTAAGTGACCAACCAATCTTTTGGCATCCTTAAGGTGGTGATGTTTGGATGGGTTAAAGGGACGGATAGAGATCATAGCGTTACTGGGCATTATGGCACAAGCTAATCTATGCCCCCAGAAGTGGAATGAATGGGAGAAGGAGATGGAGGAGAAGATAAGAAAGGAGAGGGCGATCCATTGGGCTAAAATGGAGGTGAATGAAGAGAACAGCAGTGACGGGGAGGAGGAAGAAGAGGAGGAAGTGGAACAAAATGATGCAGATGAGAGGGGAGATGATGAGGAAAAGATGGAGGTGAAGGGAGCAGAGGTAATGGAGGAAGAAGAAGAGGGAGAAAATGTGGTACAAAGGCAGGTTAAGGACAGGTTGGTGGTCAGTGAGGAAGAAGCGAGTGAGGTGAAAGAAGCAAATGGAATAAATGAAGCGGAGGAAGGGGAAAAGAATAAGGTAAAGGGGAATGAGGGGGGCGAGAGGGAAATCAAAGAATCAGAGGAAGAGGAAGACGATGGGGAAAATGATGTAGATAAGGTAGATATGGAAGTTAATGGGAGTGATGACGAAGACGGAAAGATGAAGGAAGTAAAGGAAATGGAGAAAAGGGAGGAAGAGGAAGAAAATGTGAATGGTAGGAAGGTTAAGCTGAATGATGAGGTGAATGAGGTAAAGAAAGCAGAGGAAATGGTTAAAGGAGAGGAAGAAGGAGAAAATAAGGTTGAGAGGGACAGGGAGGGTGAGGAAGATGAGGAGGAGGAAGTTGGGGAGGTGAAGGAAGCAGAGCAGGAGGAGGGGGGAGAGGTAGAAGATGAAGATGATGGGGAAGAGGAGCAACAGGAACAGGAAGAAACTGGAGACAACCACCTAGAAGAGCAGAGCAGAAAAAACATGAATGAGAAAAGAAGTGAAGATGAGCACATCCAGCAAAACCAAGGAAGTGTAACTCAAGAAGACGAAGACCTTTCAGACTCAGTGGAATCCGATGACAAGGATGAACAGGAAAAAAGTGCAAATGAATGTGGCAACTATGAAAGAATGGAGGATGAAGAGAGAGTTGAGAAACAATATCAGGATCTCGAAGAAGTGCAAGATCCTTATGAAAGGTCTTGGACTTTTGAGGAAAGGAAAGAAAAGAAAGACAAGAAGACAGACTCTTGGACAATGCATGAAGAAGATATTCAGGATGTGCTTCAAGAGGAAGATGACGAGTCTACAGATAATGAGGAAGCAGATCCTTCAATGGATGAAGACGTGAATATTGACGATGAAAATGTGGTGCAGATTTACTGCCAAGATGATTACCCCACACATATATTCCAAACCTTGACAGAGTTCAGGGAATCCTCCATTCTTACTGACCTTACTTTGAGCACAGAAGATGGGAAGAGTTTTTGCGTACACTTCCCTGTCCTGGCTGCCGTCAGCTCCCTCATCAGGGAAAGTCTGAGTGAAAGCAATGTAGTAAGCGATAATGTTAATGAAATAAAAGACAATGATAAAAGCGTTAGACTGCAAAAGTGGTCAGTATCCTTGAGTCCAGAGGTGGATCATGTTGGATTAGAGGCAGTTGTGGAGTTTGCCTACACTGGACTCATATCATGTTTAAACAGAGACACTGTAGACCAGATAAAAGCTGCTGCTCAAACACTGGGTACCCCAAGGGTGTTGGATCTCTGTGTCAAAGAAGAAGAGAAGTCAACAAAAACTGGAGGACAGAAGAAAGAAGTCGGGATTTCTGCTGCCGAACAAATGGTGATCAGTCTTCGGTCCATAAAACAGCTGTGGATGGACAGAGTGGGCTGTGATGTTATTCTAAAAACTCTTGTGGCATCACTTCATGGTGAGTAGGCCACCAAAGAGTTGTAAATCTGCATTACTGTGTTTGGATGCCGCTTAATTGCATATAAAGTTAATGTAAAGACCCAATAATTCACCCTTGTTGACGCAAATTGACGCCCATTGCAAAACTCCTGTTGAATTCTCAATATGTTACCTGGGATTATAGTGATTTTAAACTGGCTTCATAACCATCTTGCCTTCAGTCCACAGAGTTATCCTGGCCGCAAGTAATGACTACTTCCGTGGCATGTTCACCTTGGGAATGAGGGAGTGCCTTCAGCCTTGTGTCGCCCTTCCCTTCCTTTTAACTTCAGAGCTGGAAGTTCTTATTGGCTGCTCCTACAGTGGTGCTATCCCCCTCAACTGGAGTTGTGTCTTCGAGATCACTGTTACCTCCCTTCAGCTCCAGTACCAGCCTGCTCTCTCCTTGTGCCTTCGCTTCCTACAACAAGAAATAAATCCTCACTCCTGCTTGGATGTGGCAGCTTTTGCTGAGGCCTATGACATGGTGCAGCTTCTTGAATTCGCTGACGATTTTGTCATGCGGGAATTCCAAAAGGTGGCTTTCACCTCAAAGTTCAAGGACCTGCCAGCCAAACAGCTCCTTAAGTACCTGAACAGCTGCTCACTGTGTGTTCCATCTGAACTTGTTGTATTCAAAGCAGTAGTGGCCTGGATCCAAGCTAAGCCCAAAAGAAGACTGAAACTTGCTAAAGAACTAATGAAAACCATCCACTTTCCCTTGATGACGTTTAAGGAATTCAAAGAGGTTCAATCTTTGAATATGTGGTCTGATTACAGCCTAGCAGAGCTCTACGAAGAAGTTCTTGAGGATTTCTGCTCCAATAAGATAGCATCACAGAGTGAGTGCCGCATTTATCTTCCAAAAGAAAGTCTAGTCTTGATTGGAGGTGACCAGATCTGTGAGGACCTGGGTAACCGCAGCATCAGCAGAGAACTCTGGTTTGGCAATTCCCTGGTGAACCATACAGGGATTAAAAAGGCCATGGAGTGGAGAAAGTTGGGAGAAATGCCAGAACCAGCAAGGTTTAGACATGAAGTGGCTGTGTTCAAAGGACAACTGTATGTGTTTGGGGGCAAGAGTTATTATGGCATTGGTGACACCTTGGATTCTGTTTATAGGTGAGAGGGTACTCTTGGATCCCATCAAATATTTGCATTTTTTACACTTCTAAATACTTGTTTTACTGTCTCTACTCTTACATTTGTCTCATTTAACCAAAACTAGGTATGACCCTCTTCAAAACAGCTGGGAGAAATTGGCTGAAATGCAAGAAAAGAGATGCGCTTTCTCTGTGGTTGTCCTGGATGGAAACATATATGCCATTGGTGGACATTGTGACCCTGAATATATAGAGAGCGTGGAACGGTACAGCCCCACTGCAAACTCTTGGGGGTATGTTGAACAGAATATTTATTTTTCATAGTGTGCTACATCTTTTAAGTATTTTAAGTTTGCCAACAATTCCAAAGGCCTGCTAGCATATATCTGCTATTGGCATGCTAACCAAATGCAATGTTTTGTTTGCTACAATCTATACATTCACATACAATCTGGTACAGTTTGCTTTGTTTGTCAGTTGTAGACAGTCCCTTTCCATAGAGGACATTTTCAAAGTTTTCAGCTTTCAAATGAAATATTTCTATTGCAGCTTTACCTCTCCATTGGATATGCCACTGAGTGGGCATGTTGCAAAGGTTTTACAAGGGCAGATCTTCATCTCAGGAGGGTTGAATAGTGACTACCTTTGTCTGGCATCCATGTTTCTGTATCACCCGGAGACAGGAAGCACCTATCTTGCAAACATGACTAAACCACGTGCTCACCACTGCATGGAGACCCTGGGTGACCGTCTCTATGTAGCAGGTGGAATCACCACATATGATAACATGATTATCATAGACCACCTAGCTTGTGAGGTGTACAATCCAGCGGCTGACTCCTGGACTGCCTTCACATCTTTGTCAGTGCCACATGTTGGAGCAGGAAGTGCTGTTTTGGAGGGGAAGTTTTATGTGCTTGGTGGGTACAGCCAAGAAGACTTCAGTGACACAAAGATGGTCCATCGTTATGATCCCACCATATACAGATGGGAGAACATGGGCAAGATGCCGGGGCCAAACAATGACATACGAGCATCTTTGCTGTGTTTGCCATCATATTTGCGATTGTAAGAAGTGTTAAAAATGTTTAAGGTTTAATGACGCTGAATTACCATAAGCTACAGTGAGTTATACAGTGCATTTTTGGTAATATATATTTATATTAAATGTACTGTATAAAGTGATCATGGTTTAGTTTGGTACAATAACTATTTCAGACTTTCAGAGGGTGAAGAGAGCAGTGTTTAGTCACCAAAAATAGGAAAAAGACAATGTAACATTTTTTTGTTTTGCATTTATTGTTCTGTTTACAAACTCTACTTTCATAAAAGTTACTTGAAAAATAGATGTTGTGGTTATGAGAGTTTATTTATTTTGATTGTTCAAGTTTACGTTTGTAGCACAAAATCACACAAAAAGCAATTCAAAGGACTTTACAGACAGAAAGAAAATATTATTTGGAGCTAAAATAATTATAACTTTGAATTACCCTTTCACCACATGCCTTTGAATAGATTGAAAAAAATAGTTTTACAAACATTAATATTGTGTTGTTTCTCACGTCAGGCTATAACCACAATGCAAATGTGTGATGTCTGATCATCTACACAGTGAAGAGGAGATAACCACTGAAGGTTGTGTGTCCATTCAGGTTATCCGAAACTCTTCCGTTGTCCCACAGTTGCATGTGAACCTTATCGCCAGCAACCAGTTGCAGAACTACAGAATTACTGCTACTGTCTGAGCCGTCAACTGAAATTTTGTCATTGGTTGAAACCTGATGAACGCCATTCTTCATTAAAATGGCCCCCATGAGATGAGTATTGTAGCCAAAGGTGCTGAAGCTGAAGTAGTAGGCACCTTTCACTGGTGCTGTGAAGATTCCTGCAACAGAGTAAAAACAAGCAGATTCAAGAAGTGTTTCTCAAATTACAAGTAGGTTTAAGTTTAAGTTTCCACATTTTTTTCTGAGAGGGAGGAGCAAACCTTAGTGTATGGAGACAAATAATTATAAACATTTTTTGTAAGTAAAACCAACAACATTCATATTATACTTCAGTGTCGACAAATACCAGAAGCAATTTATTGACCCATCTACAAGCACTGAGGTGCGAACACCCCCCCCCCCACACACACACAGAGTCTGCAGTACCTGTATCTTGATTGTAAGCATTGCCATTGTTTGAGAAGACTCTTTTGAACACTAGGATCTTATCTTTGCCGCTGCTGGGTCCTCTGCAAACTCTACCAGAATTTGCCAAAGAGGCGGAGAATGCAATCCGAGTAGCTGTGGACATGCAGTTACATGGTGAAATTATAAACAATAAAACCCTCACAGACAATCTCGCACACAGTTGGTAAATTTTACAATTTTTCGATTGCAACATCATCACAAACAGCATTTCTTGGGTGTACAATATTGAACATTGGTGTCACAGAAACTTGCTAATATTTGTTTTCAGGAATTAGATGAGAAAACGTTCTGAATAAAATGTATTTCAATTAACAAAAAGCTCAAACTTTATTGCAATATTTCCTTCATCATCTCCCAGTACACCAGGGATCCTGTCTTGAGTCACCAGATTTTGTCTGATCTTACCTTCCACAGCTGCAATCCTTTGTTGCAGCTTCGTCAGCATGCTGTCAAGGTATTCAATGTTTTTATTATTTGTGCACTTTGTTGGTGTGTCTCTCTCTGGTTCGTTGTCACACACCCGTTGGTATGGGAGACTGGAAGATGCAAGTCCAAATAAAGCAAGGAGAAAAAACATCTTTAAGGCCATTTTCAGAGATAGAAGTTGTCCACAAAATTAGTTGTTCTGTGCAAGAACAGCAATAATGTGGTGACTAATGTGACGCAGCTCCTTTTATTATCGACAGAACAACAGAACAGCCCAAATATGATAATGAGGGGATCAGATTCAATCAGTCATTTTTGGACTGTTCCTCGTGACTCAAACAACCAGGAAATAACAGAACCAGCAAATATCTTTCTGTCTTGCATCGTCTACTGCTACCCTCCTTCTACAGGACAGACATTAAAACATGAACATTAACAACACATAGCATATTTCATGTTGACAATAGGAATGAGGAACATGAGGTGGGGAAGACCAAAGGGGATGATAAAGATGTGATGTTGGAATGAGGATGTAGAAAAGAATAAGTATATACAAGTCAAACCTGTCTGATCACTTGATGGCTGTATGAAAACAGTCTCGAGAGATTGTATTTTTATTTCGGCCAAAATAGTTTAACTTTTCACAAATTTATGTTCATTAAAACTACATTTGTTATTGTGGAGCAGAAGCTTATCAGTACTATTAAACTGCTGAAGAAGCACGTGCACACTTGTGAATGTAAGTCTCAGAAGGGTCATCACTGCGCATCAACATTATTTTTTTTAAATGACTTGTTCAATTGTTAGATATTGATTGATTATGAATTGTTTGCCCCCTGGATGCTTTTCACTGTGACAAATATGTGTAGCTGTAGGTTAAGTTGCAGGGTCACTTTTGAGTCATAGAGCATCACAAAATATCTGACACTGAAAACTGAAAACTGGTCTGAAAGTCTTGATGTGGGAACAGCTCCTTCTTGCTTTCATAATCGGTTAAGACAGTAATAGGTGTAAAAAACATTTGTATTCATCTTCTGTCGTAATTGAAATAGTTGTTTTACCATTCCAAACTAAACCATGAGCACTATTAATACAGTACAATTAATCAATCTTGATTTTCTTGGAGTTGTTGCTTTTATTCCACAGTGTGATGCAGTGAAGCTGTTATCATGTGCATCTGTTTCAATGGGAACAGTTGAAAACAAAAACAAAATCCTAATATAAATAAGCAAAACGTAAATGATATCAGGCTAAGTTTCAACAAGTTGCTTCTTCAACAGTTAGATAGAACTGATAAGCTGCTGCTCTACGATAACAAATGTAATTTTTCCCATTAAGTGATCAGACAGGTTTGACATACACTTTTCTTTTTCTACATCCTCGTTCTAACATCAAACCCTGCCTCATGTTCCTCATTCCTAACTTCAACATGAAATATGCAACATACTTATTTTCCTTGTTCTTGATAACAGCAGTGAAGATTTTTAGTGGAACTTTTCAAAGTTATTATTCATATTCAAGTTTTCCTGGTTTAGTTTCCTGGTTTGGAGTGCTGAGTGAACTCTACAAATGATAATCATTAAAGGGATCTTCACCTTAAAAAATGAACATATGAATGTTTTTGAAATGTAGAGAAGATCAATAACAACAGACTCTAGAACAATAAATTCTGGTAGTGTAATAAATAATATGATGGTTATGATCATGGTCTTGTTTTTCAATTCAAGGAAATAGTTATAATGAACAGCTACAAAGACTCTTGATAGCGGCTTAGAAATTCAATACTTCTGTTCTGGATTTGGCAGCAACAGAAAGGTTTCTTTGACAAGTATTGCAGTATGAGGCAGCAGATAAGCATCGACTACACAAGAAAATATTTCCTGGCTCTGTTGTATGCTTGTTTTTGTTTTTTTGTTTGAGTGGCGAGGGACAGTCCCTAAATGACATTCAAGAACATGTTCCTGCAACCCCTCATTGTCAGATTTTGGCTGATCCATTAAAGACAAAAAGAGCTGCTTCACGAGAACTGCGGACTCATTTCTACTTATCTCTGAAAATGGCCACAAAGATAATTTTACTTCTTGTTTTATTTGGACTTGCATCTTCCAAATTTACCTTCCACGAACGGAGTTGTGACCCGGAACCAGAAAAACAGACACCAACCTTTTGCTCAAATTACAAAAACACTAAATACCTTCGTATGAAACTTGAAGATAACCAAAAAAGGATTAATGCTGTGGAAGGTAAGACCAAACAAAATCTTGAGACTCTTACGAGTGTAAAAAGGGAACTTGAAGAGATGAAGGTACAAACTGAGATGGAATTCAATGAGACAAAGGCACAGCTGCAAAAACACAATGCTGACATTTCCAGCCTGAAGAGAGAGATTCAAGAATTGGGCAAATACAGAGAAAGAGTAGGGGGAAACATCACTGAGATTGAAGAGAGACTCAATGAATCTGAGAG
This sequence comes from Pampus argenteus, assembly GCA_036937835.1. Taxonomy (NCBI): domain Eukaryota; kingdom Metazoa; phylum Chordata; class Actinopteri; order Scombriformes; family Stromateidae; genus Pampus; species Pampus argenteus. The sequence goes on from CM072860.1 coordinate 3,307,021, forward strand.
ACAGTTGAGGGACAAAAAAGCCACGCTTGAAAATCTAGAGACAGAGACCAAGAGTGCATTCAATGACACACAGAAACTCCTTAATCTATATAAAAATGGACTGTCCGGTCTTAAGAAGACAACCCAGGAGCTTGAAGACAAAGTTGAAGCCCGACTGGAAGCCACAAAGACAGACCTTGGAGCTAAACTAAAGAAAATAAATGACAAAAATGAAGGTAACTTTTAAAATGTTTAACATTTATTAATAATTCTACCAAAAGATATGTGGACGAAGCGACCTATATTAAAATGTTTTTTCATGAATTAGATGAAAACATTTCCTGAATAAAAATGTAATTTCAATAACTTTATTATTGTTTTAAGCTTTCAGTACAAAACTCAATGAACAAAAAGCTGAAGTCAAAACATTTAGGGAAGAAACTGGGAGCAAATTCAAGCATGTTGATGAACAGCTGAAAATACAAAACACTACAATCGTCCAGCAGAAGGCTGACATTGACACCCTCGAGGACAAAACTGCAGGTAGGTGTAAAGATTATTAAATACCCTATACCGCAAAATTTTTGAAAATACACTATACAAAGAGACCAGTATATTGCTGATAGTTTGAAAAAAAATTTGAAATTACCTTTTTGAAATAATGATGTGTGTCTGTTGATAGAAATAACAAACAGACTGGGGTCGCTTGAGATAAAAGTTCCTGATCAAAATAATCTAAAACTGGAGGTGGACAGTCTTAAAGCAGAAGGTAAAAGCAGAAAAGACTCTACATGTAATTAGTAATAAAGGGTAAAATATTTAAAGTTGAAATAGCTCTGAATTAAACAACGTTTGCTTTCCATTCTTTAGTCGGCGCAAAGGTGGCGTTTTCTGCAACTATAATCGAATCTGTTGGTGTGTTCACTGGACCCAAAACTGCCCACACCAGCAGTATTCTGATCTTCAACAAAGTGTTCACAAACATTGGCAACGCTTACAACTCTCAAACAGGTATGGTCTATATACTTAACCAATGACGGACCAGTATGAAAATACTGAAATCAAAGTCAAATGTGATACGTGTTAATCGATTGCTCTTTAGAGTTGCTCTGTGAATATTAACAATACATTTGTCTCGCTTTCTCATCATCCTCGTCCTCGAAACCATATTTAAAAAATAAGAGTACAGAAACAGCCAAACAAAAAAAATCTGTGCAATGAATCCAGATTGAGCACTGAGACTTATAATGTGAACATATGATTTGAATCACGTGAAATGACTTCCTCTTTTTCAGGTCTCTTCACGGCTCCACTGAAAGGGGTTTACCACTTTTCCTTCATGACTTTTGGCTACAACAGCCACACCTCAGGAGCCATCTTGGTGAAAAACGGGAACTACCAAGTAAGCACCTGGGAATTCAAAGGACTGGATACTAGTGACACCACCAGCAACACAGTAATTCTTGAATTAAATGTCAACGATACTGTCAACGTCATCCTTTGGGAAGGTGGAAAAATACATACAAGCGTCTTCAGTGGGTTCCTTGTCTTCCCAACATTGTAGATTTGGACGAGATGCTTTTTGTCTCATTTTCTTCTTCCTTCAAAGAATTTTTCTTGTGATATATGATGTTGATTTATTAAGATACCATATTGAAATCCAAAAAATATTGTGTTGTTGGGTATATGATTGTAACATGGGTTAAATCAAGGGTCAACCTACATTATTTAGCACCTTAATCTATGATTGTACCATACTTGTTGCATTGCATGAGTACAAGACAGAATTCATGGTAGGTGTAGTGGTCTCCTTAAAGAACAAATGGGCTGTGTTTAATATGGTTACTATGGTTGTAAGATAAGTGGTGAATAATAAGAAATGAGTCTTTTTGATTTACTATTGTTCAGAACAAAATAAGTAAAAATAAATTTGTTAACTTTGTGCTTCAGAGAATCATTATTGGCATTTTTCACTATTTTCATAAATATTCTTCTAAATAAAAATGTCACCTTTCCCCAGTGTGTGCAATTTGATGAAACACAACCTAACAACAAGCAAACACAATATAAACTACACAAATTCAGGTCTTGATACTAAATTTTGACACAGAACCTCTCTTTAAGACGAGAGCCACAAGTTGCAAATTTCTGACAAATTAGAGTTAAGTCAAATTATGTAGACCCAACTAATATGAAGTGATAAACAAGTACTAATAGTATAATTTGTGGAAGTTCACTAATAGATCAGACCAAAAAGTCAAGACAATTAGCATTATTTTCCTATTTTTGCCACATTTTGACATTTAAAACCTTTAATTATTATAACATTTTCTGTCATTGTGTCTAATTGTAATTCACCCCGCAGTCGTCCAACCAGCTATTGTCTTAAATGTTGGGGCAATCGCATCAGACAGGCTCGAATGTCAGTAACAGCCTCAGGCAGTTTTCCCACATTCTCCCATCGCTGTGTGCTGGGATCGAACCGGTGGACCAGTCCGGACTCGCTATAGTCATCCTGGCAGTATCCTCCCAGTACATAGATCTTATCCTCCAGGACAGCTGATGCTGCACCCACATGGGCCACAGGCAGTGATGCAAAAGCAGTCCAGGAATCAGCTGCAGGATCATACACCTCACAGGCTTGTTGGTCAGTGTAAAACTTCTGCAGGTTACACACACCACCAACGACGTAGAGACGCCCACGCAGGGCCTCCATACAATGCTGGGCCCGGTCATGGCTCATGTCTGCCAGGTAGGTGGTTCCCACCTCTGGGTGGTAAAGGCACATGGAAACCAGACACTTATATTTACAATTGAAACCTCCAGAGATGAAGATTCCTCCATCTATGACAGTGACAGCATGGCCACTCAAAGCCTGGTCCAGAGGCTGGGCAAAGCTGAAAAGAGCCAAACAAGAAGCATCAGACAAGAATATAGTGGAGCAGTAAAACAAATTATTCTTCAGAAGTTTCTAGAATAATTGTCAGGATGGAGAATTGAAAGCAAAATATTTTTTATCATTCAGAATGAAACATAGAGACAGAAATGGTGTGTGGTAAAAGTATTGGATTCAAGTCATAACCTGCAGTTGACCCAGAAACAGTGGTTGTAAAAATAAAACACCAATCAGCTTTGCCTTGACTGACTGACTGAGCTCAGTCACTATGTGCTATTAGACTTCAAGAGGTGAACCTTTGTCAAAGTCAAAACATACCAGTACTGCAGGTATAGATTTACAGGTTTACTTCTGTTTTGAAAAGTTGATATTGTGTCAAGCCATCTGTTTCAAGCATTGATGTTACCTCCAGGAGTCAGTGTCAGCATTGTACATCTCCACACTGTCTACATTGGTGTTGATCTCCTTATCCCCACCAATGGCACACAGGTGCTCCTCGTGTACCACCACTGAGAAGTTACTTCTACACTCCTGCAAGTCAGCCAGCCTCTTCCAGTTGTCCTTCACAGGGTCATAACTTGCATGTGTGCAATAAATGTAAAGGAAAAGTGAGACCACAGCTGTGCATCTGTTTGACAATCTGAGTTAGGTAAAGTAAGTAAGTATTTGTGCATGGACTGTCTCTCTTTACCTGTAGGTAGATTTCATGATGTCATCCTTGGTATAGAAGTAACAGCCCCCAACCACATACAGCCTTCCCCTCATTGCTGCAACTCCATGCCTAAACTTTGGCTTTTCCGGCATCTCACCCAGCCTCCTCCACTCTATCTCTTTTACCAACCCTGTACCACTGCGTAGAGAGTTTGCAAACCACAGCTTCCTGCTAGGTATGCGCTGACCTACGTCTGGGTTCAGCTGGTCTCCCCCGACCAGAACCAGAGCATCTTTGGGTCGCCTGACACGGCACTGATCCTGGGATTCTGGTAGGCTGAACCCAAATTCCTTGAGTGCAAAACCGTATAGTTCCAACTTCTTGTTTCCAAAGCACTCCATGCGCAAGTTAATGGCCCTGACCTCCCTAAACTCTCGAAAGGTCATGAGCGGGAAGCGAACCCCTTTCATCAGTAATGCAGCCTGATCCAATCTTTCCTCAGGGTCAGCCTCCACCCAGGAAATTATGGCTCGAAATACAGCCAACTCTGACGGTGCGCATAGACCATCACAGCGGAGGAAGTCTAGAAGCTTCTCTGCTTGTAGGTCATGAAACTTTGTAGTGGTTGACACCTCCCAGAAGTTTCTGAGTACAAAGTCATTGGCTTCTTCAAGGAGCTCTGACATTCTATAGGCCTCAGCGAAAGAAGCCACATCCAGGCAGGAGCTCGCTTGCATTTCCTGTGTCATGAAGTCGAGGCAAAGCGAGAGGGCAGGTTGAAACTGAAGCTGGAGTGCCATGCAAGTGATCTCAAAAACACAATCCCAGCTGAGTGGAAGGGTCCCACTGTAGGAGTAGCTTATCAAAGCATCTAACTCAGAAGCTAACAGGAAGGGAAGGGCAACACAGGTTTGATGGGATTCCCTCATACCACAGGTGAACATGCCACGAAAGTAGTCACTGCTAGCCGCCAGGATAACTCTGTGAACTGGAGGAGGACAAAAGAAGTCTTTAAACATTGACCACTCTCAAATTATCATCAACGTTACACAGCAAAATTAGAGTCTTAGGAATGACATAAAGTGCACCAACCATGGAATAAGGTACCATCCACATCCAAAATGATATCACAGCCCACTCTGTCTGCCCACAGCTGTTCAATGAACTGAAGAGTAATTTTCATCTGTTCTAAATCAGAGATCTGTTGCTCTTTCTTCTTGGGACTTTCACCTTCCTTCATCCTCTGCACTTGAATACAAAGATCCAACAACCTACAAACTTCCAGTGCTTGAGCTGCTGCCTTAATCTTGACCACGGTGTCTTTGTTTAAAGTTGTTACAACCCCAGTGTAGGCAAACTCCAAAACTGCCTGTAACCCAACATGGTCAACCTCTGGACCCAGAGACATGGACCACTTATTGACTCTTCCATTCTCATCATTGTCTGATTGCACTTTACTTTTTTCCCTCAGTTGACTCCCAATAAAACTGCTGACAGCTGCCAGGATAGGGGAGTGTACACCAAAGCTGTCCCCATTCTCAGTGCTCAGTGTCAGGTCCGTGAGAAGTGATGAATCCCGAAATTCCTTCAGGGCTATGAAGACATCTTTTATGTAGGTTTTGCTGTGGTAAGTAAGGACATTATGACCAACTCTTTCATCCCTTAATGCCTCCGCACTCATATGCTCCTGACTAGAATCACTGCTGTACCTCACCTGGACCTCTGAACCCTCTTTATCTCCCCTACCATTCATCAGCCCCATCCTGGAGTCATTGTAGGCCACAATTCTCCTCAGCTCACACTTGTCATTTTCTATCCCTTCTTCTCCACCTTCTTCAATCTCTCTTTTTCTCGTCTCCTTCTCTCTCCTCCATCGTTCTTCCCATTCCTTTGGCAGGTAACGCCTAGTAAACTCCATAGCAGTTTCTTTTTTGATGTTTGTCTCTCAGTGATTAGTATAATTACATTTATTAAAACTCAACACTCTTGTCCTGATGAATCTACTACACTTTTTCATATTACCTTTTCAAATCTTTCTCTCAAGCCCAAATCCTCTTTCTTTCTCAGACTCAACTTTCCTGTCATGTACTCGATATAAACAAGCAGCTATTCATAGCTACTTACTGGGTTAGACAGATTGAGTTTCAACACAATCTCAGCACGTACGTCATTGTAACCTTCACTGAAGTAGGAGCAGAGATAAATTTCAACTTTATTTGCCCCACCGTACATTATGATCAAGTTTCAACTAAAGTAAAAACGTTTTTTTGGCACAGGTGAGGAATGTGAGACTGACTAAGCAGACAGAAGAAGAGGCATGATAGCCAGTAATGATTTCCAGAGTTTCAAGCAAGGGCAAGAAACATTAGCTATTTCGACATAAATCACAACAACAAACCAGGGAGGCTTGTGACCCAATCATCAACATGTTATGGAAGCAGCTGGGGGCTTTGGGAGAGAGGCTATAAATCCCACTGAGAGAGCCCTGAAGCAAACAAACAGAGAAGCGTATGAAAATATTATGATTTCAAACGGATCAAATTCAGAGATTGTTGTTACATACAGATAAGCAATGCAACAGATGTAATACAGGGCATATAGCTGAAGCAAATTGGGGTAAAAATTATATTGGTAAAAGTTTATTTATTAATCAAGATAGACATAGATCAAGATAAAATAAATTGAAGTATACTAACCCTTAAAAAGAACAATCTTTGCAAATGGTTAGTGGACAAATCTTAGTTAGATTACACAAATATAGTATATTAATATATTGCAGCTTTCCCAAACATCATTTTTAAATATAATAAAATCAAAAAATAAAGACAGAATTACAAAAAAGCATAATTTCAAGGAGTGTTTCAGTGGCAACAGTATGCACCTTCAATACAAGGCTGTTCAATACAGGTGCTGAATGTAATAATAAATTACATGCTTTGTTCAAAATCTGTTCTGTACTTGTTCAGATTAGATGACAGCTTGTTAATTTGTCACCACATGAGTTCAAAGTACTGAGGTGGAACTTGTCTCCAGACATAGCTGGAAAAGTAATTAAAGGCACATTCTAAAATAATTACTATTTCAAACATTCACTTTTCACAGTTTCATCCTTAGTTGAAGGTGATAAGGTATTCTGGGTAGGCCTGGTCATCATGGAAGATCACAAACATGGAGGGCTGCTGCTGATTGTTCACCAAACTCTTGAAGCAGTCAGTGGGGTCAAATGCACGAGGAGGGGGAGCCTTCATAGAATGATCTCCTTATCAGAGATCCAGTCTCCAGCCTTAATAATCTCCTCCACAGAACCTTCCAGGACTGACTGACCTTCATCTCCCTGTGTCACCTTGACTCCTGGAAAATCTTGTTGCAAACTGTGCTCAATCTCTTCCCAGAGGAGGCTGAGCTTGGCCTTGCCTAGTCGACGAAAGCTGGTTTGCTTCTCACTTACACATGACCTGTCCTCTACATCCATCAACCTGGCATTCACCTGAGATTGTTTCCCAACCACAATAGCCATCCCAACCTCACTATAAACCTTCACCTCATCTGTGGTCTGAGATAAGCTGCAGGACCGAAGCAAAGCTTTGACTTTGTGAGGGTCCATCTCGTAGTGACAGAGGTACCGTTCCTTAACACTTCTAAAGAGTTTGTCCACCTCAACTTCCCACTTGACTCCATCTCTATCTACCACACCAGGCTGACCTAAGCTCCTCACTATACCCTTCTCTTCTTCTGGGTAAAGCTGAGCAGAGGAAGCCACTGAGGCGAGTTCTTCCTCTAGCTCTTTCCCAGCCTTGGGACTTTCCTTGAAGTCACAGAGGAGGTAAGTATCAAAATGTAGTTCATAATCTTCACCACTTGATGGAGGAGTTGAATCAGGAATGGGCTGCTGGCTCTGCTGTTGAAAAGATACAGTATATATCGAGGCCGATCTTTAAAAGCGATGCTGTAAACTTTATCATTTATATGTTTCACTGAGCTGCAGTCGCCGGCTCCTGATTTCCGATGAATATGCAAATAGTTTTCTATTCTCTTCTTTTGTCCTTCATCCAGACAGGGACTCTCGAAGAAAACAGCATACTTGTAAAGATCACCAATTGTGTAAACACTCAAACAGTTTCAATCATCCAATAAAAGTCTGAACATGTTAGAGAGAAGCTGCTGCTGCCACCTCGGCTCAGGTTGATCTACTTAGCACTTAAAGTACTTCCCTTTCTGCTACTTCTGCACTGCTTTGCAGAAAGAACTGCAGATGCTTTTTTAACCCACCACACTTATCTGACAGCTGAAAGTAATTTCCCAATATTTCATTGAACTAAAATTTAATGTATAGACATAATAATGGCTCCAACTCAGTTGACAGTAAACTGTTCTAACATCTATTTTTTTTCTTCCTCATGTGATGTTTTCCTATTGTCTTAAAAATTCAAGATAAACCAAAGACAAGACAAGAGACCAGGCATCATCATCATGTCATCAAAATTTAATGTATTTATTTGAAATTACACAGTTTTTATATTATAAATATTAAATATGTTTGTATAATATAACATATGTAACTATATGTTTTTGTTTTTTTTACAATCTATGGTAGGGGAACAAACAGGTCTATTTCAATAAGTTTAAAGTTACTTCATTACAATACTATATATTAACGCAATTTACCTTATGTAGCTAATATAAATGTAGCCAGTAGAGGAAATCTGTAGTTCAACAGTTTATTCAGAAGTAGAGAAATTATAACAAAAATGTAATAATTGTAGATTATATATGACAAAGTATATATAAGAAATGTTTACAAAAGAAAACCAGTAGATTATATGTGTTGAATATACTGTATATATATACCATACATATTAAAAAGATAACTATTATATAGGATATGAAAGAGAAAATATAACATCAACTTCAAAGAATATCAGGATCAGAAGCAAAATAAGATTTTGCTTCTGATCCTGATATCATATTATGTTTTATAGTTTACCTTTTCCTGATCCTGCAATCTGTAGTTTAGCAAATCTCATAGTAATCATTACAGCAAGCTGAATACATGAATATGAATTCTGTCACCAGTGAGTAGTGCGGGTTTTACAGATGAAATTAAACTCCTTGTTGTCATTTTCTTTGTACCACTGATACCGTTCACCTGTCTCCATGGCTACAGATAAGTTACACTCGTCTGTCTCTACAGATGAGGCCCAGTTTGTATAGTCGACAACCTCGTCACTGACCCAGAACCAGAACTCCAGAGTGCAGGTGTAGCGCAGTCCCAGCCAGATGTAGGGACTGCTGGCATTCTTGGCTGTCTCTTGGACCCATCTCTGCTCATCAAGGTTAGTGATGGAGACCAGGTCATCATGATGTTTTCTGCAATAATATAAGGCCTCCTCCCAGGTCTTGTTTTCTTTGATCAGGATCACTTTACCTGTCATGGAATAAATTAAGACAAACACAGAATTATCAGCATAAACAGACATAGCTGATGTATATGCAGCTGTGACACATACTATTCAAAATATCATCATATGTTTTGATTGAACTCTCAGCATTTTGACTGGCTTTGTCATTATCACTTAAAGTAAGAACATAGACAGAATCCAAATGTAAAGTCCAGCGTGCTAAAATGAATAAATACTGAAATTCAGTCAGATATTCTGACTGTTTTCAGTTTTAATCCTACAAGAGCAAATGGATAAATTGATTTCTGAAAAACTTACTCTCATAGCAGTAGAAGGAATTTTGTGAACCGCAGCTATCAAAACTCCATTTTCCATTTTCCAATTTCACCGCACAATCTTCACCTTCACCTTCACCTTCACCTTCACCTTCACCTTCACCTTCACCTTCACCTTGACCTTCACCTTGTTCTTTCAGATCCCAGTGCCTGAAAGAGAAACTACTCCCATCTGACCACCTCCAAGAGTCTCTGAAGAGGCCGATCCACAAATAGTCGTTCCCGTTCATAGATTTATTATAATTATGCATGAGTGTGTTTAACTGACTGAGTCCACTGACCAGGTCTGTGTAATGCTCTCTGCAGTAATTCTGAGCCTTTATCCAGCTCATTTTATCTTCAATAAAATTGAGCGATTTATTATTCTCTGTGGGGAGAAAAAAATAGACTTAAGTTATTTTATTTCATCTCACAAAATACATTTGTTCTTATTTAAAACATGTGAAATAGTGAAAAAAAAGTGTGTCTTATAGAAAGGCTTAATTAGGTGGATCATATAGTTTCTTGTAAATTAAAAGATAAATAAATTAATATCTACAGTATACTTGAGTACAATTCCTTTTTATTTATATGAGCAAGTAGAATATTATTACTGAAAAAATTATATTTTTGGATTTGTGGCTTTTAGAGGAATATTTTTAACCCTACAGGCCAACTGACTTGATTCCATCTAAAAAACAAAAAAAAACAAAAAAACTAGGCATATGTGCACATTTTAAAGTGGTTGTTAGACAGGATGATGCTAAATGTACATAACATTATTGGAAACATGTTCTCACCTGTGTAGCAAATGAATGTATACTGTTCTTGACAGGAAACATTCTGCCATTTGCCATCATGTGCAATCCTTGCACAGCTCATATTATTATCTTTAATATTCGTTTTTGTATCACTCCAGTTTGTCTCACTTTCATTGAACTCCACCCCTGGCAGAGACCAGTGCCACTGGTTGTTTTGTAACTTGCGCAGCCCAATCCAGCCTGGAGAATTATTAGGTAGGTTACTTATGTCTGCCATGTTTGACATGGTTATAAGGTCAGTATATCTCTTTCTACAGAACTGCTGAGCCTCCTCCCAGGAGGACTTCTTCGTAACAAAGTGGTACTCATACAGGTGACATGTGAAGAAGGAACACTGACCTAAAAACAGAGAAAATACTGCAGTGATGAAGCAAGCAATCATCTATTTATGAAATCAAAAATCATGCAAAAATCATATGATCCACTTACACATCAGCATGAGCAGAAACAGACACCGCTGCATCTTTTCTGTTAGACAAAATTAAACACAATTACATTGACTAGAATAATGCTTCTGCCTGCTATCTTAGTTGTACTCCCTGTACAGATTGTAAAGCCCTCTGAGACAAATGTATTTTGTGATTTTGGGCTATATAAATGAAATTTGATTTGATTTTTGCTGCTATTATTGTAGTTTTTTTTTTTTCTACCTAAAAATAAAACAGATCTTAAATGTCAGCTACAGTTTTAACTTACATTTGTCTGTTTCTTCGCTCTGATGTCTCTCCTTGACGTGCTGCTTGTAGACTGCTCTCAAAAGAATAATTGCACATTATATTAACACTGTGAACTCCCAAAGACGCAAGTCATCATTTGAATATTAAAATGTAGATGTCATATAAACATTGCTATAAAAGGAATGACTGACATATCAGTTATCAGTTATCACATAAAGCGATGCAAAACAAGCAGAAGTAGAAAACACTGGACTGTTGACTGTTCAAGAAGCAAAAATAAAAGGTGTCAGTCCAAAATGCAACAAGCACTTATGGGGGGAAATAAATGCATGTTATGTAGTGATACAGAATTTTACATCTTAAAAAATTTGAAGAGTTAGGTTTAATGGTTTTGTCCCATTACTATTGCCGATTGCTTATTTTTAACTCAAACCTCAGACAAAGCTGACATTTATGGTGATAAATGAATAATGTGTAGATTTGCCAATTATTGCATTTTGTTTTAATTGGATTTAAATTTCAAACACAGTTAATAACAATCTGGCTTAGTGAATATGTTGTTCACCCTTTGAATTGAGTTCAAATCTAATGTTTTTCTTTAAAGTGTCCTTTCAGGTATAATTATTGTGATATATGTTTTCAGTCTCAAATAAAAAGAGATGTACAGCATTTTAAAAGAGCTTCTATATTATCATCACGATCAAGCCCGATGACAATATTGTGAGCATTGCAGTGTGCTCTCTATACTCTCCAATCATCTTTCTACAAAATAATCCATACCCAGAACATGCAGAAAAAGACTTTGCACATTTTATTAAAAGGAAAACATGTTGAAATGAATTAGATTGTAACTTATTTATCTTAAATTATCTTTCTTCAGGTTCAACCTGTCCTGATCAAGACTGCTCGTGATACTGGATTAACACTGTACATACTCTCTGCAGAACTGAAATTTTGAATATTAAAATATCGAGGTTTCAGATCTTTATCACAACCCTGTCCATTGTCCTATTGTCGACAAAAATAAGTCCATATGTCTTATGAGAGAAGCACTTTAATATACAGTCATATACAGCAAACATATAGTATTCAGCAGGTAAAATGGGCATTACGCAAAATGGAGCCAAAGAGTTAGTACACATTTATCAAGCTTGAAAGAGGCTTGAGCTTTTCATCTCACTGACTGTTGACTGTCCAATAAGCATCCTGATCCAGTGCTAAAAAAATGTATACTCACAGGCAAAGTGAACAATAATACATATATATAATACATTATATAAAACTGACATCATGACACGTCTTCATATCAAAATGACAGAATATTTCCAGTGACTCCTAAAGCGACATATATGAGTGATCAGACCACATATAGGATCGGATCATAGGAGCCCAATATGCTGCTTTCCAAAACCAAAAAAAAAAGAATTATTTTTTATTATGTGATAATGCTGTGGTTAAGCTCTAGTTAAGTTCAGGCACAAAACCACTTGGTTGGGGTTAGGGAAAGGGTTAAAATGATCATTTAAACTATTTTTACTTCCTTAAAGTTACACAACCTTCATCATCATCATCATGGCAACAGTAAACACCACAACAATCGTTATGTTAAAAAAAAAAAAAGACCTGATCCCCAGATGGAAATGTGACATGTGGTTGGGAACAGGAGGTGAACAGTGGTCTCCTGCAGCTAAGTCCAACTTTTGCTATTTAACTAGCTAGCCATTTGTTCAAAACGTCACCTCACATATTGACATTATCTGAAATGCAGCACTGCCCCAGGTCATAATAAATACGGCTGCTAGATGGCTCAAGCTATAGGTTAAAATTTTTGATCCATGAGCCGAACTGGAAGATATAAAACGTATTCACTCAAACCCAACAATGACATCACACTCGCCTTCCACACAAGTCATAGGTACTGCAGCTACCACGGACTGATGCTAAAGTACGTTAAGGTGCAGTGTCACTGACGGCCACTAGATGCTCCAATTGACTCCCATTCAAAAAGTGTCAATTTCTCTTCAGAAGTCAGATTTTACACTAACAAGACCCTTACATGATGCTGTCACACAGTGTTATGAAAAGATCGATGCTACTTGATTACGATACCTTCCATGTTAGCATAATTTAGCTAAAGTAGCTAACGTGTGTACCGCTTATTGTTCCAAGTAAGCTAGTGTTTGCAGACCGAGGTAGATGGCACCGAGTATAAGCTGCAACTTTGGCCTTCAAACCGGCTTTAATGCAAACCAATGGGTGACGTCACACCTCACTATGTCCATCTTTATATACAATCTATGACCTGAGGAGTCAAAGTGCTGTATAGACGTATAACATTACATATCTAAAACAAAAACAAAAATGGCACCAGTGTGATGTCATCACCAGGTTTGAGTGACTGTGTCTAATTACATCAGATTTATATACATACACAGCCAAACTGAACACCCACAGCAGGGCATATCTTTTGGAGAATATATGTTCATCCATTCAGTGGAGTTCCAGATACTTGGAGAACATATGCAGTTGCGCCCACACACTGGATGTTGCAAAATATCCAAGAGCAAGAAAGGATTCACTGGCAGTAGAAAGTGAGGACATTCTGTTGGTTTCCTCGTATGAGCACCACAGGGCAGTGGAGGCCACACGTCAGCGTATCCAGCCAGGCCATGTACAGAGCACTTGGGCAGTCGCTGTGTGGCACAGGAAGGCTCCTGAAAAAAAAAACCAACACATTCATATGAGCATATCAAAACAGGACAACAAGAAGAAAAACTGACCTTGAAGAAAATATAGATAATAATAAATATAGTCATAGTAACTAGTTACCGCAAACAAATTTGCATGCATTCTGCATTTGCATGATTGCAACAAACACATCTTATCTCTCTCATGGAAATAGGCAGTTTGATTTGCATATATACACCCGTGTGAATATTTGCCAATACTGATACTAATAGAAAGGCCTATATACTGTACATGTTGCACCTGTATTATATCTAGGAAGGAAGACCAAGACTAAACTAGAAGTGAACAAGATCAAGACCACTCATAAACTGAACCGATATTGTAAATTGTACTCACACAAGCACAAGAGCGGCGTTTTGTGAATTCTTCCGGATGATTTCGTTCAGCCTCACTTGTCTCTCAGCCTGTGAAGAGAAGACATAAAAGTATGAAAACTAGACAGACAGATAGATAGATAGATAGATTTAGAAAAGAGACATGATTACACACACCTTAAGTTTGAAGGCCTCAAACTCTTTATCAGTTATTTTCCACGGGGTGCTTTGTCTCATTTCTTGAACCGTGACACTTTCCTGTTGTTCATCATATAGTCTGAAGGGGGCAACACTGTCCACAAACCTACTTAGGCTGAGAAGCACCAAAAAACACAAATGAACAAAAGGGAATTAAATGAGGAGAGTCACAAACAGAGATCAAATCTATGTCCAAAACCCTTCAGCATTATTCTTCAGTTTTTAGTGTTACTTTGAAATTGAATCTAAAGTTTTTCTCGACATACTTTTTGGGGTTTGGCCGCTTCTCGCTGTCCGTCATGACTATAACGTCATTAAAATCCAGACGGAACCTCCTCAGCAGCGCCATCATCCTAAAAGAAACAACAAATGTGAATATTATCATTCATCCAGGTCATAGTTATCTCAAGGAAATTAAATCTAGCACAACTGGACTTGGTTATTTGTCTTTGAAGACGTTTCACCTCTCATCCAAGAGGCTTTAGCATGAACTGATCATGCTGGCTTGACTAGGATGAAGTCCAGTTGCGCTCGTTTTAATTTCCTTGAGAGAAGTACAGCAAGGTCCATAGATTTGTTCTATTTGGAAAATCCTAATGTTGACAATACGGTCCAAGAAGGATACATGTGGATAAACCTACTCATTGCGGCCTTCCTCCATGTTGTGTTCGTCACCTACGATGAAGACCCTGACCTTACTGTGACGCCAACCTTTCCTCCTGGTGAGCAGGTAAGGCACCAGCAGTGTCAGACCTCAAAAGAGAAGAACAGAAACACTGCAGCTAAGAAAGAGAAGCCTACTTAAATTTCTGTATGTCGGGAGGGGACGACTGAAGAACATTAGAGGACATGGCTGACAGTAGAAGGCAAAAAAACGAACTGAGGGAACAATATCACCACCTAAATGTTTTACAAAAACTTGTAGTGTGTACTTATTTTGTCAGATCAGACCTGTCGTTGTTGTGCTCACCTCCATCATCAGCTATCCAGTAGACGTCTATAGTCTTCTTTCCCTGGTTGTTCTGAAACACTGTCTTGATTTGATCACTGCTGCCTTTATCAGAGATGTCGTCAGCTGTAACAGAGAGAGTTTTCTGTAAGCAACTTGTTCGACTAAGTGAGCGGATGGGAAATAAATATATTTGTTAGGAAAGGTAGCAATAATGTACTCGGTGGGGGGTTCCAGTATAAGAAAATAATAGACGTCAGATGTGTCATTGGCTCTTGTAATACTTCAAAACACCACAGGCAACTACTTTTACTAGGATTTACAGTTAAGTGTTTACCTGATTCCTTCTCAGGAGTTTGCTGGTCGTCATTTTCCACAGATTCATCAGGCTCAAAGCCCTTGTTCACTGGAAGACAGACATTATATTCCTTACCAAACATATTTTATTAACATCATTCATATGAATATGTATTCCTTTTGACTGTCTATAGTTATTGTTCCTTTTTTGTTTAATGGAGTACAGGTATGTCGTG